>VDFB02000013.1:230132636-230495829 GCA_007258455.2 Sequoia sempervirens
ATAGTTATGTTACAATTTCCCTATTTCTCTATATTACTAAATGCAAGATAATGCACATCCTCTTATACAATTACTCTATTTATTAGTAGACTAAAATAAATGTGGGAACCATATTAAAATAAAAAGAATGTGAGCTCAATGAATGTGCAAATATATATATGCAAACATAGGAATAAATTACGTTCATATTTGCAAACTAGAAGTCTTAGATAAGATGTAGGCATACCTTGTGGGTGCAACTAGATGTAGTATGAACAAAAGAAAAGAGGGCCTACTCTCCACCCTACCATATTAGGTCATGCAACCTCATGGGCTCTCACCAAACCACCAAGCAAGAACATATAACTTCACAATTTTATTTAGTTCAAATCAATGCTATACATTTTTAAAAATATATATAGTTGTATTATTTATGACAAAGAATTTGACATGTAGTCATGAAATAAGAGATGGCACCATATTAAAATAAAAATCATGGGAGCTCAATGAATGTTCATATATATATATATATATGCAAACATAGGAATAAATTACATTCATATTTGCAAAATAGAAGTGTTAGATAAGATGCAGGCATACCTTCTAGGTGCAACTAGATGTAGTATGAAAAAAAGAAAAGAAGTCCTTCTCTCCACCTTGCCATATTGGGTCATGCAACCTCATGGGCTATCACCAAACCCTTGAGAAAGAACATACACTACCCACCACTATGATCAATGGTGAAGCCAATGTTTGGGCACCTAAGTTTGTTGTTTCTAGATATTTGATTGTGTTTGAGTTTTTTCATCCAAAAATAGAAACACAATCAAATATCCAAAAATAACAAATCTTAAGCATTATAGATTGTGGAAATCTCATAGCATTAACCTAAGAATTTTCTTTAGTTGAAATCAGTGTTATACATTTTTTAAAATGTATATAGTTGTACATTTATGACAAAGAATTTGACATGTAGTCATGAAATAAGAGATGGAATAAAGGACATATAGCCTTACCTTCTATATAAATAGAATGTAGTTGTAGCTTGTACACCATTCCAAACATGTGATCACAAAGCTATTTAGTATTGTGGAGATGTGTAGTTACAGTTCAGAATGTTTGCAATCTAAAATGGTTTCAATCATATATAGTTAGTCACAAGGAAAATTTGAAGTTTAGTGTGCAAACATGTGTAATTGGTAGACAATATGTAAATTAGGAAATATAAACAGTTGTATAGTTTATAACAAATAATATGTAATGCATTTCAATAGAAGAGATCACATAAACAAGATGCAAGTATACCTCGTGCAGAAAGCAGGACAAGCTCAATGAATGTATGAATATATATATATATATATATATATATATATATATATATATATATATATATATATATATATATATATATATATATATATGCAAACATAGGAATAAATTACATTTATATTTACAAAATAGAAGCCTTAGCAACCCATAGTGAACTTTAAAAAGGAAAGACACAATAAATAGAACTTAAAAATGTGGAGAATAGAAGAGGTGAACTACAATAATCAACAGTTTGTTATGAGCAAGTGGATATCGATACAACACAAGCAATCTATGTAATAGTTGGCTTGTTAATTCAAAATTCAAGCTACATTATTTGACACTAAATATTGTAGACAAAAATGAAAATTTGTAAAAGAACTATTTTTTTTAAGTTTCAAATTCTAAATTTTTTTAGATTGGTATAAATTACAAACATGACATTCACCTATACCTTTGCATTGCTATCAATTTTTTTTTCTATGTGTATGTTTTAATTGGTTTCGATTGAACATGTTATATGTCTTGTATCAATATGTTTTATGATATTCTTTTTCCCTCATCTATTTGAATTTCATGATAAAAAATTGTTCTTCATGATACTATTATTTTCAGTTCCCCATAACAAACTATTAATAATTGTAGTTTTCCTCTCCTATACTCCATATTTTAAAGCTCCATTTAATGTGGTTTTTTTGTCTATAATATTTAGTAGCTATACTATAGGACAAAAGACCTCTTGCTTGACATGGTAATAATTCATGATAAATTGAACTTAATGAGGCCTTGATTAAAGTGTTGTGAGGAATTTTATGCATCCACACTAGGTCTTGGAGCCTTGCAAATTAAATAAAATGCATTCAATGACGTCTTGTGAAGGTGTTGTGGAGTGTTGTAACACATTTCTACACTTTTCTAGACTATTATTATTATAATTCATTTAAATATTCCCTTTTTATTCACCATCAAGTCCTATTTTAAAGTGTTGTAGAGTCTTGTAACAAGATTTCATGCTTTTATAGGCCTGTTTTCACTATTTACGCCTTTATGCTTTATTTGACCCCTTTATGCCCTTATAAGGCTTAATTAAGTGTATTTTTTAATGTAAACCTGACAAATAACATAAAATGTGACTTAATTTCTGACACCCATTTTCAAGTCCAAGGTGGGATTCATTCGCCATGGGTGGCGAATGAGTCCCTCTTGGCTCAAAATTCAAAATATTTCAATTTTTTTTTTAGGTTTTATTCAGAATTACCTTATGTTAGCCTATGATGAGGTATAATTGGGTTACTAAGGCAAAAATGTGTATAAATAAGTGTTTTTCTCCTCATTTGACATCTCCCAATTCAATCTCTTAACCATTCTTCATTATCCATCCATCATTCTTCCATCTCAAGTCAAGCAACTTAGGGTTTCATCATTGCAAATCATTAAGTTATCTTCCTAAGACATTCAAGGGAAGATCCTTCATATTTTTCTACAAAATTTCAATATCTAACATCATTGTAAGGTAATCAGCTTAATTGTTACATGATTCATTACATTCTTTCATCATTTTGGTTTAATTACCTAAGAGAGGTTTGACCAAGGCAAACCCCCATGCCCTAACATCCAACATTTCTTCTTCTCTTCTTCTGTGTTTGTAGATTTAGACATTTTGGAAGCTTGGAAATTATTGAAGATCAAGTTGCAAGGTTATTCAAGTCTTCTCTTCATTGATCAAGTCAAAATAGTAACAAAAACTCACTCTTAAGCTTGAAAATTAGAGTTTCAGAAGCAGAAACCTATAGAAAGTCAAAGTACAGACCAAAAGCTCTGGAATCCACATTTGAATAGCTATAAATTCAAAAGTGGAATCATTCACCATAAGTAGCGAATGAGTCCTACTTCTAGGTCAATTTTGAGTTTTATGCATTTTTAGATTGGTATGTGTAGGATCATGATGGGCCAAAAAGTGGTAATATGATGGTTATGTGTAGGGTATGTGATGGGTTAACTTTTTTTAAACCCAAAATTGATGAAACGAAAAGGGTTTTTAAAGGAGATTCTCAGCTTTCCACCAATATAAATTATGCTGTACTTTGAATTTAATAAATAATTATTATTTATTTTCTATTTGAATTAGGACTAAAGTCCTAATTGATAGGCTTATTGAAAACATCTATAGCTTTGAAATAGTATCACATTTTTTTAATCTAAAACAGCTGTCACATTTTATGCTTCACATATTATTGAATTAAAAATAATAATAAATTTCATGATGTTTTGGCAAAGTTAAGGTCATTAGACATATGAATTTTTTATATTTTTTAAAAGTTTTCATAAAAAATCATAATTAATTATTTACTTGGATAAAACATTACAAAAAAATATGCATCACATCGGGACATGAGTCCTCTACTTATATCTAAAATATTATTAAAAAAAATTATCATTTTATTGTGGTTAGGGTGGTCAGACAGACACCTACTTCTTATTTTTTCCCTAAAATTTAAGTACTACTACATTCAAATTTTAAATTTTCACAAAATAGATTTTTATTTGATTTTTAAATAATCCTAGTAGTTTAGAAATTACATTCAATTTGATAATGATTCTATTCTTACATATTTATGAAATAATATAGATAACTTATTCATTTTTTTACATCAAGTTTCCTAACTCTGATTTTTCTATTTTTTTTACCACTTAAGGGCCTGCTTTTTCCATGATTATCGCGTGCATACCCAGATACCCTTTTCTCTAAAATGGGTTCTAGAACAGTTTTGTAGAACTATTACTAATTTTCCTAGAATGGTGAATGAGTTTTACCAGGCCTAAAAATCAGCATCAATAGCATTTCAAAAGCCATTTCTAGTCTCCATCCATATTCCAAGTGCACACATTCAATTTGGTCAAGTTTTGTTGCGTTTTGTATTTATTTCTAGGTGTTTTTGCATTACACAATACGTTTTCAAAAAAGTCACTTCTCTTAGGTTTTGCAATCAATTTCATCATCTAGTTACATTTAGATCATCTAATTTATCCTTAATTACATCATACATTTCCTAATTTGAGTGAACCACCTAGACTTTTGAGTGGGGTTTATCTCTCTCCTTTTAGGTGAAACATCCTGAGAGTGCAAGAGTAGCCTATAAATCCTACCCAAATATCTACAGTTCATTTTGGTGAACCTACTTTTGAGCATCTTATTTTCTGATTTCGAGTCCATCTTCATCCTAGTCCTAACTTGTATTGCATTTGTATTAAAGTTGCATTGGTCAATTTGTATCTAGGGTTTCAATTTTTTTCATTAGTAAAAAGGTCATTTAGCTTGCATTTTTGCATATAATTTCCTTAAAAATCTCTAAAATTTTGCATCTCCATCTTAGGTCTACATCTTACAACATCAAACACATCCAAAACAATTCAAAATTTCTAAATTTTCTGCAAAAACCCAGTCTGGGACTCATTTGCCATACTAGGTGAATTAGTCCCTATCTAGATTTTTAACTGACTATTACAACATTAGAAACCACGTTTATGTGCTTCCTAAGCCTCGTAGTATCATATAGTATAAGTCTAGAAATTTTCTAGCACATTTTTTATGCATATAGCTCAAAAAAATCATTTTGGATTACTTATTCTTGAAATCACTTCATTTCGACGCACCGTTATATATGAAAATGCTTCCATTGCTACAATTTCGCATAACATTGATAAAAATACTTTTCACTTTTTCATATACAATGTTTCTATTCATAAAAATTCTCATAAGTTTGTTAAAAGTTCTTTTTATTCTTGCATCTTCATTATGTACATTCTTCAAATCTTGGCTAAATTGGATAAGAATGTTTTTCCTCTTTGCACATACATTGTTCATATTGCTGAAACATTTCATGAAAAGGTTACATGTGCTTTTTATTTTTATTCAAACAATGCTAGTACCTTACATATTTAGACATGTTAAGAAACATGTCCTATCCCCTCCCTATGAGAGTTTTTTAGTGGAAGAGACTACAACTTGGGCCATTCCTAAGAAATGCACAAGGAAGAGATACAATCTTACATCAGGTCCAATAATGTAACATCCTCCTCTTTCCCCATGCAAGTCACCCAATCAGAAATCATATTTCCTAAACATGAATTTCCCTCACTTGAGATTCAAAACATGAATGATCCCTTGATGATAAAGGTGATAATTAATGAAACTTTAGTAAGGCACACTCTCATCGACAATGGAGTAAAAAATAATTTTTATAGCATGGACCTCATAAACAAACTTGGCACAGACAAAAACCTCATTTAAATTAATGATGTTCATATTCGTGGCTTTGACAATGTTAATAGGCAACCACTTCGGATGATCACATTACCTATTGAGGTCCAACCTATAGTGCTTCCTACCTCTATCTATATCATGCAAGGACCCCTTCCATACAATCCTCTCCTAGGGAGACCATGGATTCATGCTATGAAATGAGTCCCATCTGCTCTTCACTATGTAATGAAATTTGAATATAACAAGAAGATATACATGATTGATGCAGATGAGTAGAACTATGCATCGATAGATCACATCACTTCCAACTCCCCTAATCCTTTCATTCCTAGATCAAAACTTGAACCTATACAAGTTGATGTTTATTCTTCACCTACAACAAAACTCTTTTGTGATAATTGGGGGTCATTAGATTCTACACCTCCTTTCAATAAAATTTCCAAAATCTCACCCTCATGTTCCAAAGAGTCATATATAAGCAATTCATTTTTTAGACACAAGTTCTAGTAGTGATTGGGGTTCCACACCTACCTTTAAGGGAGAATGTGAAATATCGCAATCTCCACCCAAACAACCTTGTGTCCCATTCACTCAACTTAGTTCTACCAAATCATCCCATGGTGGTGATGGGGGAATATAACTCACATCCCTCATGAAGCAACAACACATAACATTAAAAAGGATGTATGTTCTTGTAAAGAAACCACTCCTTATCACACACAAACACACTGTTAGGTTAGAGATGACAGATATCTAACAATTAAATGCAGATTTAATTAATAAACAAAGAAACTAATACACACAGAATAAATCATAACACAAAAATTTAACGTGGTTCACCCAATTCGGGCTACATCCAACAAACCGTAGCCATCCAATACTTTTATTATCCAGTGTAAAACTTATTACAATCTTGAAAATAATCACATTTTTCATCATACTGAAATACCCATTCGAACCCCTTTTAACAAGCTTAGAAGCTTCCAGATTTTTGGGTTCTACAAAATCGATTTTTTCTTTTTTTCATTGATTTTTCCCTTTTTTGGTGATCAGTATAGCTTGATCAGTCACCACATACCAACAATCTCCCACTTGGAGACTGATCAGGCTCCATACCAACACAATCTCCCACTTGGAGATTGATCCTAGATGACACTGCTACAATTATAGCTCCCACTAGAAATAAGTACCTTGGACCCTGCTGCTCTGTTATACTTGAATTCAACCTTGAAGGCCAACTGAAGCTGAAGAGGAGCTCAGCTTCTCCCTTGTCACCACCTTTGTAAACATATCTACTGGATTGACATCTGTATGTATCTTGTCCAGCTTCACTTGTCCATCGTCCAACACCGAACGAATGAAATGATATCTCAACTATATGTGTTTTGTTTTAGAATGCAAGGCAGAATTTTTTGCAAGATGTATAGCACTCTAGCTATCTATAAACAAGTAATTTTCAGCCTGTTGTTTTTGCAACTCATCCATAAAAACTTGCAGCCATATCATCTCCTTTGCCGCTTCTATTGCAGCAACATACTCTGCCTCTATGGTGGATAAAGCAACCACCTTCTGTAATCATGAAATCCAACTCACTGCTGTCCCACCAACTGTAAATACATAACCTATGGTACTCTGCCTAGTATCTATATCCCCTACCAAATCTAAGTCAACATAGCCTTTTAAATCAGTATTAGAGCCCTTAAAACATAGACAATTATTGGATGTACCTCTCAAGTACCTAAGAATCTATTTTACTGCATTCCAATGCTCAACTTTGGGATGACTCAAATACCTGCTAACAACTCCTACAATATGTGCAATATCTGATCTTGTGCATACCATGACATACATTAGACTACCTACAGCTAAAATATATGGTACCTTGGACATTTTTTCTCTTGTGTCTTTAGACACATAGCCTTAGTCAATTTAACATTACTAGGAAAAGGTGTGCTGACAGCTTTTGCATTCTCCATATGAAATCTCTGCAACACCTTTTCAACATAATTAGCCTGAGATAAAAATAATTTTCTATTTTTCCTATCTCTACAAATTTTTATACCAAGGATTTGTTTTGCTGCCCCCAAATCCTTCATAGCAAAAGAATTTGCTAACTGTTGTTTTAACTCACTTATGTGATCCATGTTAGACCCAGTTATAGGCATGTCATCAACATATAAACATAAAATAATGTAGTTGTTATTATCCAACCTCTTAAAATAAACACAATGGTTAGAATTACACTGACTATAGCCTTGTTCAGCCATAAAACTATCAAATTTTAAGTACCATTGCTGAGGTGCTTGCTTCAAGCCATATAAGCTTTTCTTCAATCTGCACACTAGTTTCTCCTTACCTTTGACCTCAAATCCTTGTGGCTGGTCCATATATATTTCCTCTTCCAAATCACCATTGAGAAAGGCTATTTTAACATCAAGCTATTCTAAATGAAAATCTTCAGCAGCCACAATACTTAAAACAATATGAATAGAAGTCATTTTAACAACAGGAGAAAAAATCTCATCAAAATGAATACCCTTTTTCTATGCAAATCCCTTTACAACTAATATGGGTTTAAATATTTTCTTACCTCTATCCTCCTCTTTTAGCCTATAAACCCATTTGTTAGGTAAATCCTTTTTACCTACAGGCAACTTACATAATTCCCAAGTCTAATTTTTCAGCAAGGAGTCCATTTCTTCTTCCATTCCATGCTCCCACTAAACCTTGGTATCCACCTGCATAGCTTCATCATAATATTCTTGTTCACCAGCATCAGTTAACAAAATAGTATACAAAGAGGGAGAGAATCTTTTTGGAGGTCTACTTATCCTTGAAGATCGTCTAACATGAGTTTGTGGTATTTGTTGTTGTTTTTTCCCAGCATGAGGAACCACTGAAACATCATTGTTTGGAATATCATCCAAGACTGCATAATCATTTTCTTTCTTCTCATGCTGCAGCAACAGATCTTTGTACAATACTTTCTCATTGAATATGACATCCCTACTTCTCACAATTTTTTGATTTTCAAAATCCCAAAGCCTATAACCAAATTCATCAATGCCATATCCAACAAATACACATTTCTTTGATTTTGCATCAAGCTTGGTTCTATTTTCAGAATCTACATGTGCAAATGCTTCACAACCGAAGGTTTTGAGAAAAGAATAACTCACCTTCTTACCTTTCCATGCTTCCTCTGGAATACCACAACCCAAAGGATTAGAGGGACCTTTATTAATTAAATAAATAGTAGTGTTTACAGTCTCTGCCCACATTTTTAAAGGAAGCCTAGCATGCAATCTCATAGTCTGTGCACGCTCCATTATTGTTCTATTCATGCACTCAACCACTCCATTTTCCTATGGATTCCTTGGAACCATTTTTTTCCTACGAATACCATTAGAGGAACAATAATCTTCAAACTCTTTGCTGCAATACTCACCACCATTATCAGATATGAGACATTTTATCTTTTTACCCGTCTCATTCTCAACCAAGCTTCTCCATTTTTTAAAAGTTTCAAATACATCATATTTTAAGGAAATAAATCCATACCTTTCTAGTTGCATCATCAATGAATGTAACGTAATACAGAGAGCCACCAAGAGAAGATACTTGAGCTGGTCCCCATACATCCATATGCACAAGCTCCAATTTCACATCTTTCTTTTGCTTCCCATCCTTGAGAAAACTTACTCTCTTTTGTTTTCCATACACACAACTTTCACAGAAATCCATATTAACACATTTTAGACCTGGTAAAACATTATTTGAATGAAGTACTTTCATATCTTTTGCACTAATATGCCCAAGTCTATTATGCCATAGTGCTGATTCAGAGTCCACAGCAATTGTATGATCTTCTACCTGCTAAACTACAACAACTGTTCCTGAACATTGACCTTTTTCTGTAACAATTAAAGTAGAAGAAACAATATGACCTGTACAAAGATATAAGGTGCCTACTTTCACACCTTTTGCTACCACTAAGGCACCCTTTGTGACCCTCTAGTTTTTATCACTAAAAGTAACAACACAACCTTCATCATCTAGTTGCCCTGCTAAAATTAAATTTCTACTTAACTTTGGAGCATGCTTTACCTCATGTAGTAGCCAATGATTCCCATTCTGTAACTTAATCTTGATTCTTCTCTTTCCAACAATCTGACAAGGTTTGTTATCTCCTAAATAAACCAGCCCAAAATCCCCTTGGACATAATCAAGAAAATAACTTCTATGGGGGGTAGCATGAAATGAAGCCCCTGAATCTAACACCCAGGAATCATCACCATTATCAAGGGAAAGAATCAAAGCATCCTCATCAAATTTATTACTTACCACATTTTCCTCTTTACTTCCTTTTTGTCTCCTTTATTTTTCTGAGACCAGCAATCTTTCTTCAAATGACCCGACTTACCACAGTACCAGCAATCCTTCTTGTTTCTAGATTGGGACCTTTTGTCCTTTAATTTTCCTCGTGACTTCCCACTATTTCTGGAATCATTTCCTCTCTCCTTTGTTCTACCCTTACATTCTACATTCAAAACATTGCCTGATGTGGATGTTCCACCTGAGCTTTTCCTATGGATTTCCTCGCTCAAAATAACACCAACAACATCATCAAATTTCAATGTATTCGAACCAGAAACAGAATTGCTAACATCCATTACCAAGCTATTCCATCTTTCAGGAAAAAAACACAGAATCAAAAGAGCCCTAACTTCTTCATCAAAGTTTACTTTTATAGAAGTTAATTGACTGGTGACCATATTAAACTCATTTAAATGATCTGTAACTAACCCACCTTCTACCATTTTCATATTAAATAAATGCTTCATAAGAAATACCTTATTCGAAGTAGAAGGCTTTTCATATAACTTCGACAGGGTTTCCATCAACTCTTGAGTTGTCTTTGCTGTTGTAATATTGAATGCCACCGATTGTGCTAGGCATAAACGAATACTGCCAAGAGCCTTTCTATCCAAGATCTCCCAGTCGTCATCAGACATTGCTGCGGGTTTCTTAGTTTTCCCTTCCAATGGCTGCTATAAATCCTTCTGATAGAGATAGTCCTCCATCTGCATCTTCCATAACTGATAGTTATGCCTACTAAACTTCTCAACCTTCTTACCCTTGTGTGCCATTGTTCCCACTCAACTGTGAGACTCCCACTCAGCCGTGAGACCTTCCTACAGATGATAATCGAAACACAACCTGCTCTAATACAACTTGTTAGGTTAGAGATGGAAGATATCTAACAATTAAATACATATTTAATTAATAAACAGAGAAACTAATACACACACAGAATAAATCATAACACAGAAATTTAATGTGGTTCACCCAATTCGGGCTACATCCACCAAACCGTAGCCATCTAATACTTATATTATCCAGTGTAAAACTTATTACAATCTTGCGAATAATCACATTTTTCATCATACTGAAATACCCATCCAAACCCCTTTTAACAAGCTTAGAAGCTTCCAAATTTTTGGGTTCTACAAAATTAGATTTTTCTTTTTTTCATTGATTTTTCCCTTTTTTGGTGATCACGTGAAAAATTAGGATAGGGGCTAGGGTGTATAGTATACCATGGGCTATACAGTATAGCATGATCAGTCACCACATACCAACACACACCCCATTCATCTCACTTTGAATATTGTTATGGTATTGGTTACAATCTTCCTCCTATACATGGATGCAATGAACACATGAACAAAGTTGACATATCATACTCTTTCAAGAATGATCTAGGGGTATCTCCCTTATCTCCACTTTCATGAAAGACTTTACACAACAACACAATTCAACATTTAAAGGAGTGTAGTTCTCTTCCTTGTGTAAGAGCACCTAATCCCTCTACATGACAATAAATTTCATCCATTCTAGGCTCACCCTTGTCCTTCACTAAGTGGGGGCAAGGGGTTCAATAACCTTGTCCTCATATGTCACTTGATGTTTCCTTTTTCAGCTAGTCATTAACCTTTCATGAACATGTAAGAGAAAGCTTGTGATGTGGAAAACGTTTCTTAAGTTGGCTTGCACATGATGTACTACCTTTTTCATGATGTAGCATATAGGAAACATATGACTTAGCATAGGGCTTTCTGAATAAGCTCTCATGTCTTCTTATTTCCCTTCTACTTTAAAACAATTGCTCATAGTACTAGTGTTCACAACCATTTTAAAGTGGGGGTACACATCACCACTCACATTTCATTATGAAATTTCTTTCTTCTTGTGATGCCTTCTTTTCTTGATGGAGTCATTGGGCTTGATTCCCTCTAGGACTGTGATACTTCTTTTGTACTTATCATCTCTTGGAGACATTTGGTATGAAGCTCCCTAAGATGAGACCTTGCACAAACTAAGCAAAATCCCTTTGAACATTCCTTACACTACCTTGCATTAAAAATGTCTATGAGTGTCAAGCATACAAAGTTTTGCTTACTTCATAGAGCTCGAAAATCATTTTCCTTTATGGTACTTTGTTAAAGTTATCAGGAGGTATAACTTTGATATGGTTGAACAGGAATCCAGTTCTAAGGCATGACTTTCCCCAAAGCCACCCATGTGCATACCAACTACTGTATGTTTTATCTTTTGGGATTTCTCACCTCATAGACAACCAAAAGTCCCATGACCCCAAAGTGAGTATACTCTTGGGATTTATCAGTTGGCGGATAGCCAAGAGTTTCATCACCCCAGATTGAGTATGAATTTTCCTTTTTGAAAAAATAGCCTAGAACTAATCCATAACTAGCTGGACAAACAATCGAAGCTTGGTCCACCTCACTTTCATTTCTCTTTCTCATAGTTCTTTCCATTGCATGATTTTTTATCTTGATGGTCTTACTTAGGATCTTTGATCATGGGGGCTCAACTTCCTTTTTATCTTTGTCATTCTTTGTCACCTATATCTATACACTTGGATCTCTTTTGAATGTCTACTTTAGTATGATTTTGAAGCAAGTACATCTTCTCAATAATGTGGGGGCTAAATGTACCATAGGAAAAAGGACCTGTTGCTCAACATGGGAATAATTCATGATAAATTGAACTTAATGAGGCCTTGATTCAAGTGTTGTGAGGAATTTTATGCATCCACGCTAGGACTTGGACCCTTGCAAACTAAATAAAATGCATTTAACGATCTCTTGTGAAGGTGTTGTGAAGTGTTGTAGGGTGAAATCACAATACTGTGTCTCAGTTTTTTCCCAAGATGGACATTTACATCAATATTTTTAACTGAATCTTCATCTTCTAAGACCTATAGCATCTCAACCATTAAGAATTTGAAGATGATGTGAACTAGTCATTTGTTGCAATTTGTGTGTAGATTCTAAATATTTTTTTTTTCATATTTTCTGAAATAAATCATGAATCTTTTAACATCTCCTTTAATAACTAGATTTAGACAAAAAAATAGCATTTTCAGAAAGTAACATGTGTCATACAACATAACATTTTTTCTATAAAGGATTAAATTCTAATTTTTGAAATATAGATTCTAAACATAAATATCTAGGGAAAGGATATTTTTCATAATTTTTTGTTGCATTATTTTCTTAAAATTAATTTTTGAAGTCACTCTAATTATAATTTGGAAATATGTGTGTGTTGTACAACCTAACTTTTTGTGTATCTATCAAAATCCAAGTTTTATTTTTTAGGTGAAACAAGGACATCAATACCTAGGGAATGGGTATTTTACAAAAAAAAAATTACAATGGTTTACTATTTTTTCACCTCTACACAGCAAAGAGCTTGATATTCAAAGACGAACCTATTTTTAGTAAAAATTAAAAATCAAATACATGACAAATCAAATCCATGATAAAATGAAAATATATCAAACCTATACTTTTTGGAAAGCTCATTGTGAGGGCTACAACCTTACAAAATATTTTTTTTAAATGATGTTATTTAATCCATCAAAACGTAAAGAAAAAGTGGTTTTTTTGCCATCATTTTGATAGGTGTGAAAGAGACTCCATTGTGGGTACGATTTAACACCAGAGGGGTTCTGTCAAAGGGGGTTTGATCTAAAGGGGTCTTACCTATCCCTATTTCATTAAAAACATTTATATGGAGCCTCTTAAGACTGAAATCATTAGTTTTTCTAAAAATAGTGATTTTAGGGAAAAATCAGCACATCCCAAAAGTGAGACACACTATTGTGGCAACACCGTGTAATACATTTTTACAATTTTCTAGACTCTTATATTAATTGTGAGCACATTTTTTGTATGCACTTTGAATACCAACAAACATTAGTGTTATCAGCAAATGAAGTAAACCAAACTAAGCACTTCTATGAAATATTGAATCATGCTTCATAATGCAATCAAAACAACAAAATATCAAATAAGCTAATTGAGAGCGTAAAAGACATGATACATATCTATCCCATAATGGATTGGTTCTACTTTGATGTGGAAAGTAGCCCTTTCCCAATCCTTGATAACAAAATCATAAAGATCCAATGCTATGACAATGAAGTGGACAAAATTAGCTCTCAATGTGGAGAGAGTATCTTTGCATGAAGATTGTGGGTTGTGAAATGAAGGATAGCCTCTCCATTTATAGAAGATTTTGATGAGATAAGAGGAAAAAGTGATGAATGTGGGACTAACTTTAAACCAATGGCAAGGTTCCACTTGTAAGAGGGGAGTTAATGCTATGTTGGAAGGGATAATTCATTTGAAAGGGAGATTTGAAATGGGGGAACATTCCACTTTTATGCCATGTTGATGGAAAATGAAGATTTAATAAATTAATAAAAATCATTTATTTGTGCAAGTGGGAAAAACTATAGGATGGGACTTGTAGTAGATTTAACCTTAATCATGATTTAGTTAACTTAAGTGAAGATTATGTAATTTGAATTTTTGAATTAGATTTATGGATTAAAATAAATCAAAAGGAGATGGAAAATGATTTAGAGCTAGTTAAATAAATATTTTGATTTATTTAGCTAAAGAGGATGATGTTAGTATTAAAGATAAATTTATTTAATTTAAATGGAGGACTTTAGAGATTAATCAAATAAACTTGATTTATTTGATGAATGGACGAATATGACTTAATTAAATGCATGATAAATTTTTTGCATGTCTACAATAATTCATCTAAATATTCCCTTTTTATTCACCATCACGTCCTATTTTAAAGTGTTGTAAAGTCTTGTAGCAAGATTTCATGCATTTATAGGCCTGTTTTCACTATTTACACATTTCTTATGCTTTTTTGACCCCTTTATGCCTAATAAGGCTTAATTAAGTGTACTTTTGAATGTAAACCTGACAAATAACATTAGCTGTTACTTAATTCCTGACACCCATTTTCAATTCCAAGGTGGGACCTATTCACCATAGGTGGCGAATGAGTCCCTCTTGGCTCATAATTTAAAATATTTTAACTTTTATTTTGGGTTTTCATTCAAAATTACCTTATGTCAGCTTGTGATGAGGTATCATTGGGTTACTAAGGAACAAATGTGTATAAATAAGTTTTTTTTCTCCTCATTTTAAATCTCCCCATTCAATATCTTAACCATTCTTCATTATCCATCCATCATTCTTCCATCTCAAGTCAAGCAAATTAGGGTTTCGTCATTGCAATTCATTAAGTTAGCTTCCTAAGACATTCAAGGATAGATCCTTCATCTTTGTTGCAAAATTTCAATATCAAACATCATTCCAAGGTAATGAACTCCATTGTTACATGTTTTATTACATTCTTTTGTCATTTTGGTTTAATTACCTAAAAGGGGTTTGAGCAAGGAAATCCTCCATGCCCTAACATCCAAAATTTCTTCTTCTCTTCTTATGTGTTTACAAATTTGGAAATTTTGGAAGCTTGGAAATCATTGAAGATCAAATTGGAAGGTTATTCAAGTATTCTATTCATTGATCAAGTCAAAATATCAACAAAAACTCACTTTCAGGTTTGGAAATCAAAATTTCAGAAGCGAACACCTATAGAAAGCCAAAATGCAGATTGAAAGCTCTAGAATCCACCTTTGAATATCCAAAAATTAAAAATTTGAATCATTCATCATGAGTGGTGAATGAGTCTGAATTCTAGGTCAATTTTGAGCTTTCTACATTTTTAGATACCCTTTTCTCTACAACGGGTTCTAGAATAGTTTTGCAGAATTATGACTAATTAGCCCAAAATGGAGAACAAGTCTCAGTGGGCCTAAAAATTAGCATCAACAACTTTCCAAAAGTCATTTATATTATCCATCCATATTCCAGGTGCAAACTTTCAATTTCGTCAAGTTTTGTTGCATTTGGCATTCATTTCAATGTATTTTTGCATTACACAATGTGTTTTCAAACAAGTCACATTTCTTAGGTTTTGCAATCAATTTCATCATCTAGTTACATTTAGGTCATATCATTTAGCCTTAATTACATCATACATTTCCTAATTTGAGTGAACAACCTAGAGTTTTGAGTGGGATTTATCTCTCTCCTTTTAGGTGAAACATCCTAAGAGTGCAAGAGTAGCTTATAAATCCTACCCAAAAATTTGTGGTTTAGTAGAAAATTAGTCTTATTCTAATACCTCTTATACAATTATATGTTTTTCTTGAATATTTACCACCGAAGGACATAGCTTGAATCTTGTATCAATATGTTATAAATTATGTTAGCTGTGGATAAGTTTAAAGAGATGGGTTGGGTTTTCTTTACATAAAAACATTTAGAATCACATCATATAATTTTTGTCATAACCTTAAAAAAATAGGCATCATCATAAAGAAAAAGGTTTAAATAGTTCAATTAGCAAGTTGAAAAGATATCTCTACAAGCATGGAGAAATGCAGTTGGTAGAATACAATATGTTGTGGAAATGTAGCAACCAATGTATCGTGGTGAAAGGGAAAACCAAAAAACTCATGCTCATTCTCCTCCATACCATATTGACATCATGAAGCCTCATGGGCTCTTGTCAAATCCCAGAGCAAGAAAATTATGCAAGGCCCATCAAAAATTGAATGGAGCCATATCATATATCACACAAAGGTGAAACAAGGGAAATTGTGTTGTTTCCATATATGATGTCTTATATTGCACTACTTTTTTCCATGTAACAACTTTAAAAAGATGGATATGTTGATAAATAGCTACCTAAAAGAAATGTATATCCAACATGTAATAGACATGATGACCATGTGGTAAATCCGACGTATGCACACCAAAGCACTCCTAGGCTACATAACATGCAGTCAGATATGTTATAAAATCCATGGAAAACAACATAGCTTATAATTTCTTGGAAAATTCCCCCAATTTTAAATCCATGACAAATGCCACAAGTTTTCTAACATTCCATGCACCCTTTGTAGGCCAAAATAGTTGTTTTTTTTTTCATCCCAATGATTTAAAGTGAAATATCTACTTCACAAATATTTATCCAATGAACTACATATCCCATGACTACAATTATGCAGAATTCCACCTACAAAAATAACATGATCATAAATAGAGAATGATTAATATATACATATCTAGCCAAACCCTCGAGCAAGAAAAGTATGCAAGGTCCATCAAAAATTTAATGGAGTGATATCATATATCACACAATGGTGAAGCAGGGAAAATTTTGTTGTTTCTATATATGGTTTCTTATATTGCACTATTTTTTTTCATGTAATAACTTTAAAAAGATGGATATGTTGATAAAGAGCTTCTTATAGCTAATGTTCATCATAAGCTAAAATGATAATTGTACAGACAACCAAAACGATTGCCAATAGATAATGCCCATTGTAGGAAGGATACATCCTAGGACAACTTAGTAGATGGTGGCACATTGTTTTGTTTATCCAAAGGTTTTTGCCAAAGATATTGCCCATTGTAGGAAGGATACATCCTAGGACATGTTAGTGGATAGTGGCAAGTTGATAGCTTGTTCAAAAAGGCTATTGATATAAGGTTGATTGACATGTTTGCAAATGATCAAGAGTTTGATTTTGTGTTTCAAAGTTTATTGTTTTGATTTTTATTTTGTGTTTGAAGTTTTCTTTTGCTGGTTGTTGTGGTTATTTCTTTTTTTTTGCCAAATGATGAAGGTGACGATTGATTTATTATGAATGGATGTTTATTGCGGGTGATTTTGAAATAGGATGGATGGATTTTTAAAAAATATTTGAATGCTTTTGATGTTTTTTTGGAATGTTTTGAGGCTATTTTTTGGTATTTTTGGGTTATCTAAATGTTTTCTTTATTTTATGAGATCTTATGAATGTTTTTGGATTTTGTTTTTTTTCAAAAAAAAATTGTGTTTTTGTGTTTTTTCAAATGTTTTTGTTGTTTTTAATGTTTTTGGAATTTTGCATGATTTTGATGATTTATTTATGGATATGTGTGATGATATCAGTGCTCTATTTTGGATTTTGTTGAAAACCAAGCTAAGGTTGATTGATCGGATCGATGGATGGATGATGATAACATTGTTGATGATACACAACAATGCAAGGATAGTGTTAAGCAACACAAGGATAGGGAAGGATATTTTGAGATGATGGATTGACTCGATTTGATTGATCAGGGTTGAAGCTTGATTTGGAAAAAAAAAATTGAATGAGTTGATGTGACGTTTGAAGTGAAAATTAGATGCAACTGATAGTGATTTTTTGGATTGATGTTCTATGAAAGGCAAAGCTTGATAGGGAATGTCTTCTCATCAAAATGTTCCATGGGCTAGTGACTTGGATTTTGGCTCACAAATTTTGACCAATTTCATTTGACATTTGCCAATGTTTGGATCACCACATAAGTTGGAGGATATAGATCAAGATTTATTCCCAAAGCAAGATGTAAATATCTACCCTCAGTGTCTAGCAATGTTTGGAATGCCATGGATGGATGCTTGGATAGCTGTATGGATGGATGGATATGGATTATCTTGCGATAAGATGAGGTGTCTAGACAAAAAAATATCATTTGGATAATGCTTCATGACTCAAATAATATTAAAGAATGCCACTCGTTGGTTGGGATCTGGTTTGTAGACCTAAATCAAGAGGGGGCCTAGGCTTAAGGAAAATTAAAGTGTTGAATCTATCCCTTCTTGCTAAACAGCTTTGGAGAACTCTTACTTTGAGAGGGGAATGGCGAGATACCTTAAAAGCCAAATATTTTAGCAACTCTGAGTCTCTTAATGAGGTTATAAATTCTTCTTTTTTACCTCGTGGGTCTATTTGCTGGAATGATATGAGTAGAGGTAGAAATTTGCTGGAAATGGGAACTAGTTGGTTGGTTGGAAAACAAAATTATGTTAGATTTTGGGAAGACATATGGCTTTTTAAGGATCATTTAATTAGAAATGAGAAATTTGGTAAATGGATGAATGATTGTAAAAGGGAATTAGGGGTCTTGGTCAAAGATTACTGGAGGAATGGGGGTTGGGTTGATTTGAAGACCATTAGTCAGGATCTAAGCCCTATTCAGTCTACCTTCAGGGCCCTAAGACTAGCTCAACACTAGGTGGATGATCTTGCTGTTTG
Organism: Sequoia sempervirens; assembly: GCA_007258455.2. Classification (NCBI taxonomy): domain Eukaryota; kingdom Viridiplantae; phylum Streptophyta; class Pinopsida; order Cupressales; family Cupressaceae; genus Sequoia; species Sequoia sempervirens. The sequence continues at coordinate 230,151,722 of VDFB02000013.1, forward strand.
GTTAGACAATCCGTCTGGCATTTTTTCAGTTTCTTCTGCTACCTCTATGTTGGTTAGTATGATGGAGCCTTCCCCCTTCTGGGCTAAGGCTTGGATTAATCTCTTGATTCCTAACATCAATATTTTCTATTGGATAATGCTATAGAATAAGATTCTCACTTTGGACAATCTTGGAAAAAGAGGAATTCAATTACCTAACAGGTGCTACATTTGTAGGAATGATGATGAGACTGTTAATCATCTTTTTCTTCATTGCCCTTTTGTTTCGCACATCTGGGGTAAAATTTTTGCGCTTCTTGAAGTGGTTTGGGTTTCCCCTACTTCTGTCAAAGACTTTTTCTTGCAATGGAAAGCTCCTTCAAAAAATACTTTTTGTGCGAAGGCTCTAGTCTTTTGTTCTACCTTTTGTATCATGGAATATTTGGAAGGAAAGGAACAATAGAGTGTTTAGGGAAAAAGAGAAGTCAGAGGGGGACTTGCATGAAAAAATTGTAAGGGAAATAAAGGAAAATTTATCTTTAATCCCTAGAAAAATGGTAGATAAAGCTAATTGGTCTCCTTTTGATATTGCTACTACTGAAAAGTGGAATTCAAAATTAGTAGTGTTAAATGTCCCCATGCCTAATTTTTGTGGGAGGGAGAATGCTAGTTGGTCTTTGCCGCCTTTGGGTTGGTTGAAAGCCAATTTTGATGGTGCTGCTAAAGGCAACCCTGGGAAAGCTGGCAGTGGGTGTGTTTTAAGGGACAACTCGGGGGCTTTTATTGCGGCTTTTGTTGTGGACATCAGCAACCAAACTAATCATGTTGCGGAAGCTATGGGGTCTTATCATGCAGTTAACTTAGATTTCAAGATGAACATGAAATGTCTATGGTTGGAGGGTGATTCAATGAATATAATAAATTGCATTCTTGGGCTTACCCCTCCCTCATGGACCATTAAAAAGTGGATCGAAGATACAATAGCCTTATTAAGTAAATTCAACAAAGTGAAAGTGTCCCACACCTATAGAGAAGCCAATAAGGTGGCTGATTACTTTGCCAATGAAGGGGTTAAGAATGGTGGGGAAAACGCATGGAGGAAGAATGACTACCTCCATTCTGAGGTGAAAGCGCTAATTTATTATGATTCAATGCATGGAAGAGAAGTTTGTCTTCGCCATGATGAAGCGGATAAAGATTAGGTATGTCGATTTCATTAGATTTGATGGGACCGATGTCATTTTATTTTTCAAGAAGAGTTTCTGGCATGCTTTCTAGGTGTTTGATAAAATATGCTTAAATGGGACCCAGGGAAACTCTAGGGTGTGGTATGACAGAGCTTTGAAGATGGGGGGAGAGATAAAACATGTGGAGCTGAGTTGCTTTCAAGAGCATAGAAAGAATGCTAAAGCTTGGGAAAAAATTGAAAAGGGAGGTTTAGTCTCATTTTTGGAAAAGCCCAATGGTACTGACGAGATGATGCTGGACTATTTTTCCAAAAATTGGAAAAATGGTGAGATTGTGTTTTTTGGTAGGAATGTTAAGTTGAATGAGCAAATAATCGGTGTGATTACTGGTCTTTCAACTGAGGGTGTGAAATTTTATTGGGACCGTCAGTTCTCTGATGAAGCAGTCATAAGATTTCCTAAAAAAGACAAGGAGAAGGCTAAGTTTGTTAAGGTTTCCAATAGCTACTTTGATGTGGAGTCCATTAAATCAATCTAGAGGAAAGTTTTAAGAGTCATTATGGAGTATATCATGGTTGACGGGCACTTCACTAGGGCATATGGTTATCACTTTTCCATTCTGAACCATTTCTATCACAAGGTTCGTATCTCTTTGCCTTTTTACTTATTTTCTTCTCTGAAGAATTTCCTTGACGAAGTTGAAAGAAACCCTAGGAGGACTTCTATTATTCACCTTGGTCTTGTCAGGCTCATCTTTGAGCATTATCAAAATTTACCTGCTTTGCCTAAAATTATTGATGTTGGGGATTGGGATGATGAGGATACGAAAAGTAGTAGGGAGAACGAGCCCCTGGCCCCTCCTGCTTATGCCTTTGTTGGTTCTAAAACCACTGCTCCCCAGTCCCTGTCTTGTCAAAATTCCCTTATGGGTTCTACTCCGCCTTCATGTCCTAATCTGCAGCCTTTGCATGATTTCCCTATCCCAAGTTTTGCTTCACCACCCTCTCTTAATCCCTAGCCATCTCGTGGTTGCCCTACCCCGGTTTTGGTCTCTGGTTTTAAAGGTACCTTGGTTACAAAATTAGTCTCATACTCTAGGAATTCTATGGAAATTCTTTTTGATAAACCTATGGTCAGTAAAGAGTTAGCCCCTAGCGCCCCTCCATCTGGAAGATTTGGGAATGCCCCTAATGATTCCCCTAATCAGGATGAAATTAATTCTGCCCTGAATAAGCTCAAGCCTGAGGACATAGTGAGTGTGGCAGAAAAAAGTACAGATGGCCTTTTCACTGTTCTTAAGTGGACCCAGAAGGAACTCTGTGATTTGAATGGCCATAATGGAGATCTCAGCAACAGAGTCATGGATTTGGAGTAGAAGATTAGCTGGAGTCATAATGAGAATGAGGGATAGGACACCCCCTTACCAGGGAAAAGACAACAATCGCAAGAGGAAAGATTGACTAGGCTTGAGTGCAATATGTCCAAGATTGGCCAAAATATTAGGGCCACTGTGGTGAATAATCACAAAATTTCTAGGCACAATGCCATTATCATCAATTCTATGGTGGAAAAACTAGAAAAAAATAAAAAGGGCTCGCTAGTCATGGATTTGGATGTAGATAGAGGTTGTAGCAGATCTATTGTTGAAGGGATTTTGGCTCACATCCAGGCTAATACAAAGAGGAAGGCCCTGACTTCTCCACACACGGTTCAAATCCTCAAGCAGGGGTTATTGGATATGAAGGAAGTTGAAAAGGAGGCCAAGGAGTTGATGAACACCTTGGAGTAGTGCTATGGTGGTTGTTTCTGGCTTTTTGGCGGTCCTTTTTTCTGGACCCTGTTGTCTCTTTGTGTTGTCATTTCCTTTTTGGGACAGCTGTCTGTTTGTTTGGACTAGTATTGCTCTATCTTTGTTTTTTTAACTTTTGGTTTCAGGTCCCTGTAAAACATGTTTTTCCCTTTTCAAAAACATTTGGTAGGATGAAAATGACTCATGTCAAGATTTTTACCATAAGCAAGTGTAAAGTGTGCACTAAACTTTTTCAAGATCAAGATAAGTTGGAAGATGGATGAAAATGGTTTAGATAAATGGTTCATGGATGAATGAATTTATTATGGATAAGATAGATGGAATGTCGGATTTATTATGGATGGGATGAGATGCTTCCACCTGAACTGGTGTACACAAATGATCGATTCTACACATGGCACATGTTTACCAGGTTTTCATCATGGTACCTGCCCAAAGCATTACCTTAGTGGTTTTCACTAGCGGATGAATTTTTTCTTTACTATTTTCAATCATTTTTCTTTACTAGAGGTGGTATTGATGTCGATGCTTCTGTCATAATGTGCCATTGATATCCTACTTGAAGAAGTTGTTTTTCCAAGATACATGTGCTGAAATACAACCTTTGAGATTTCTAAACTACTTTGTTGATATTGGAGTTAACTTTGTCTTTGTGCATGCATCATGATAGAATTCCTTCTAAATCCTTATGATGAAGGGTGGCTTCCAATACCTGGTCAATGTGAGAATTGGATATCATGTGTGGAGGTGTTGATGGAGTGTGTTTAGGGATAAAAGATGGATTGGTTGAGAGTTTGGAACCTTTGACTCTCCAAACTTGGGAAGATGAGCAATGATGGGTGAATACGAAAGTGTCAGTGGAATTAGGACCAACTACTTGATGCACTTTGTACATCACTTGAGAAGCTTTATTTTTCCTTTGTGGACATATTTGATGGATACTTTTCCCTTTTTTATTTTTCCCCATAGTTTCTTTGACTAATGGATTGATAGGGATAATCTTTCTTTGTATTCTTTGGTATCCATGTGTATTTGATTTTTCCATTATGCTTCCCTACTTCTTCTACTTTGACAAACATTCCTTGTGCTTTGATCCAAATATATCTTTTGGTGTTGGTCCTAATCCATGGATGGGGTGATGGGTGGATTAAGATTCATGACGTGGCTGGTTGTAATATTGGCATTGGTTTAATCATAAGGATTCTTTGTGCTGCCTATGTTGATGTTTTCTTGAGACATAGTTTCCCCCAGTATGGTGATAGTACCCTTTGTTCTTTGATTCTATCTATTTTGAGATGTCTTGTTCGGTAAGCCTTCTCTGATAAATGACCACTATAGATGATGTTAATTCAATTTATTGCCATGTTGACTTTGAAATATCCTATTCTATCTTACCTATTTCCTTGAGTGGATAATGTTGGATATCTTCATACATGATGTCCTTAGTTAGAATTTGGGATATATCTTAACCTAATGTTAACAACTCTGTTTGACTATAGGAATCAATACCCTACTCTTTTTGTGTAATGGAATCCTATTCTGAATGAAGATCATCTATGTGTCCATCCACAAAAAGCATCTCATGGATAGACAGAGGAGTATGTGCATTGTGGATGTGATCATCTTGTATAGATAGGAGAGTGTCCATTAGATCATTGTAGTATCTTGGAGATAAAAATTCTTGATCTTGACTGATTTTGAAATTTCTTTTGACATGATTTGGATCAAGTTCTTGACATGGGGTAGTTTCAAAGGATGGATTGCTTACAAAGGGTTCTTGGATATCTTCATTGGGCCTCGGAAGTGGCTCAATATCCTCTTGATCTCTGAGTGGACTTGGATCGAATGTTGAGTTGAGGATCCCTTATGTAACCATGAGGTCAAAGGTTGTCAATATGTCTAGAGAAGGACCATTACTAGACTTTGGTGAAACTTGTTAATCATACTTTGGAATAAATCCTTGAGATATTTCCTCTAAGTCATTAGATAATGTAGAGACATTTTCAACATGATTATTGGTCAATGTGTCATGGATTATGTTAATAAGATCAAATAACTCTAACACTCATTGAAATAGATCACTAAAAAGTGGCTCTTGATGTATGGTGAGTTGGTTATTGGATGAGGTTGAAACATCTTCAATGTGCTCATTGATGGAGAGATCTTGATGAATGTTTTCAACAATTGTGGCAAAGGGATTGCCAATGTCTTCAACCATAGGGTCAAGTGATGTTGACATTTCTTGAATTGGATCATTTATGGGTATTGTTGGTGGATTTTGATCATGTTTGAGAAGCTCGACTCATGATATATGTTGATTTCATCTTTGGACATGATATAAAAACATCTTCATTGTACTCTTTGATGGATATATCTTGATCATTGTTTTCAACAATTGTGGTGGGGAGATTGCCAATACTATCACTAGTGTTTTAATCTTCATCGTTATCCCCAATAGTGATTATCTTTTGATCAATGAGGTCTTGGATGATATTTTTGAGTCGAATACAACTTGATGTGTGTCTCTTTGTTTTGAGAAAATCACAATGGTGCTCCTCATTATACCCTAGTGGTTCAACTAGGGGTTCTTGATAGTTCCCATAGATGGGGAGCTTGATGAGATTTCTTATACCAATTTTTGTAGGACTGATTCGATTGGTTTCCCAAGTGGTGTGTACTTTTGTTTGTTACCTTATGAGATTTGTACTTTAAATTGACCTTGTAGTGATTAATTTTAGAGATGTGGTGATTGATCTTTGAGATGTGGTGATTGATCTTTGAGACGTGGGGGTTGGATTTGTTCATGTGGTCAATCTTGACATCTAACTTCTTAAGGGTATGTGCAGGATCATCATGGAAAAAATAGGCCCTTAAGTGGCAAAAAAATCAGAAAAATTAAAGTTAGGAAACTTGACGTAAATTTTTTGAATAAGTTATCTATATTATTTCAAAAATATGTAAGAATAGAATCTATAGAAAATTGAATGTAGTTTCTAAACTACTAGGTTTATTTAAAAAAATAAAATCGATTTGGTGAAAATTTGAAATTCCAATGCAGTAGTACTTAATTTTTAGGGAAAAATAAGAAGTAGGTGTCTGTCTGACCACCCTAACCACAATAAAATGATAATATTTTTTTACAAGATTTTAAACACAAGTAAAGGACTCATGTTCAGATGTGATGCATATTTTTTTGTAATTTTTTTCAAAGTAAATAATTAATTATGATTTTTTTTATTACAACTTTTAAAATATATAAAAACTCGCATGTCTAACCACCTTAATTTGGAAAAAAATTCATGAAATTCAATTTTTCTTTTTTTAATCCTATAGTATGTGAAGCATAGAATGCGATGCATATTTGGATTCAAAAAATGTGATATCGTTTGAAAGTATAGATGTTTTTCAATCAGCCTATCAATTAGGACATTAGTCCTAATTCAAATAGAAAATGAATAATAATTACTTATTAAATTCAAAGTAAAGCATAATTTATATTGGTGTAAAGTTGAGAATCTCCTTTAAAAACCCTTTTCATTTCATCAATTTTGAGTTAAAAAAAAGTCGTTAGCCACATACCCTACAAATACCCATCATATTGCCACTTTTTGGCCTATCATGATCTTGCACATACCCTTAACATTGGAGATACTATTTTTGACGTGGTTGTGGACACACCTGAACACTTTGATGACATGGTTCAATCAAAGGAAGAGCATATTGATTTTGGAGTGAAGATGTCTCTTGGCTCAATAAGTCAATTAGTTTGGCAAGTGAGGAAAGTTGATCTAGCGAATTTTCATCTTGATTTTTATTTTGACTCCCTTGATATGGTTGATTTGGATTTTGTTCAAGCAGATTTGGAATGTACACTTCTGGTGTTTGCATGGGATCATGGAAAAATTGATTTTGGACAATGTTTTGATTTGGGATGATGTTCAAATTTGGCATTATGGGTTGAAATTGAACAATGTTGTGGTTGCTAATCACATTGCCTTGATTTAGGTAACTTTGATTTTGCATGGTATTACCTTGACTTGGATCAATACATGTTGTCATTATCATCTTGTTTGGACTTTGAACAACATTTGTATGTTTTACGAGCATATCTATCCAAAAGTTTACCAAGTGAGGATTTGAAATGTTCATGTTTGGTAAACTTGTACTTGGTATATTCACATTTGGTATGTATGGATTTGGTGGGATAATTTTGTTCATTTGAAGACTCATGCATTCATTATTTGTTTGATAGATTTGTAGGTTTCATCTTGGATTTAAATCTACCATTGGGAAAGGTGTTCCAAAATTTTGACTGGGCATACTCATCTTTGTTGTACCATCGAGGTTTGTAGGAGATAATGATCACATGTATGGATTGTATAAATGTGAGTGTTGATAATCAATTGGCATTGTATGGCGTTGATAGTTTGGTTGGTTTATACTATTCATGATGTATGGATCAATTTTATATTCCATGTTCTTCTTATGTTTTGACCTTGTTGCAAAAGTGAACCTCTAAGGTGTTTAGGACCAATGATGAGATGAAGGATAAAAGGGGTGAATGATATGGGTGTTGAACTTTTAGGAACTTTGGATGAATGCTAGACTTAGGGTTTGATTTTATTTAGATAATGGGCTCGTAAACCCTAAGATGTTATATGTTATCTTAGGATGAACTTGTTCAAAGCTGTGATAATTTAACTAGAGGTATGAGAAAGGATGCATTCCCATACTCCTAACTAAACAAGGTGATTTTGATTTGGTCCAAGTCTAGATAATGATGTTTCCAAATCTCTAAAGTTGTTTGTGGGATGAGATGATAAATTTTTGGATGAACATGAAGTGTTTGATTTGATCCTAAATGAACCTAATAAGGACTTGTTTACTAGACCAAGATATTGAAGAACATACCTTTCTCTAAGAGTAGTTCAAAACCATATGACCAAAAGATGCCAAGCACATATGTGGGGTCCAATTGTTTCTTAACTTTTCTTAATGAGTTCTTTTTACCACAAACACACTCTTGGTTAGCTTTTGAAACTAGATGTCTAATGTCCTAACTCTCTTTCATCCCACAAAGTGCATTATGTGGAAATAAAGGAAATCAAGGAAAATTTTACCTAATGTTGACTTTAGTACGAGAAAATTGAGATGAAATCAAGATTCTTAGAAGTATTTAAGGATGTGAATACCAAGGGAAAGAAATAGCATGTGAATTAATTCAAGGATATTTGCTTCTCCTAAAGGGTTTGAGATTTGATGCTCATGTTGAATGTTTGTTTTTTTCCAATGCTTTCAATCAAGCAAAGTGTTTCATTTCCAATGTCATGCACAACCTTATGGATACTTGAGACAATATTTGGAGTGTCCCCACTTGGACAAGTCCACCTACATCTATTTTTAGTGAATGGTTAGATGCTTGACCCCACTAGCTCCCCTCCACAACTCAACACTTCTTTTGGGGTAGCCAAGCATTAGTACCCATGAATCTCCCATGGCATACCTTCCATCTCTACTAAAAGCCATAAAAGTGTGGGGTAGCTTTAGAATGACCATTCTTGCACCAACAAATAGATAGGGATTTTGGCCTTTCTACATAAGGGTTTTAATTCAAACTTTCTGTTCATGGAGATTGACCCATACGACAAGAGACCATTGCTTCCCTTCTCATCGAGACCAACCACGTGATATTGGATTTTGTTCCAATACCCACTTTTATATCCTAGCTGGAAATACACTTGGCTTTAGTGTGTTATCGGTTGGATCATTCCCTTGGGAGAGTAATTTTTCCCCAAGGAAGGCCCTCTAAGATTAAAAAAAGTGAGCAAACATATTCGTAGTTCAATCAACCTTCATTTAGAAACAAAGGGAGAACACAATCAACATGTTCCACTCAGGCTCACAAGATTTTTTGTTCAATTTTAATCCCAAGATGAAATGTGGAAGTAATTACTTTACCCAACTTAAGATCACCAAAATGCCTTTTGATTCTCACGATCATCATGAGGTGCAAGAGAAGTGTCTACATCCTTTCGATGGTAGTACTTTGAGTAAGCAATTACAAAACAAAGAAACACTTGTTAATTTTAAGTCCACAAAGCAATGATTTTGGTTCATTTTAAAGCACCAAAATGTGATACAAAATTTTCTGTGTTCAACAGTTAAATTCAAAAGCCAACTCTAGTAAGTTTGTCCTAAAGTTATTTTTAAGCCCTTTGTCGTGAAAATTGAAATGTTCTTTTTAGAGCCCCAAAAAGAAGTGAGTTGATTTAAAAGAAAAAACTAAAGCATAGAAAGAAAGCCTTAAGCATTTAAAAAAGCTTTATCAACTTCAAGTGTTAATGCCTGATTTTCTTCAACTCCAAGATTCATTCAAAGATTGTTTCCAATGCTTCAACCTTGCAAGTCTTTGGTGCAAATGAAAATTCTTCCTCCTTGCTTTTCATTCCTATAAGATTAAAAAAAAGACAAATCATGTGAAAACCATGTTATCTTCAAACAATAGACTAATTTCAAATGAAAGCGACTTTTAATTATTTTAAACTAATGAATCATCAATAGGAATCTTGCTTTCCATAGTCTTTTCACTATATTAAAGCCTTTAGCTAAAATACTTGGTCATATGACAAGATTAGTGCAATCCAAAAACAAACAATGTATGCATTAAAATTGTAGATAAGTAAATATTTGTAGTGAATTAATGCAATGACCATTGGCTAATTTTTAAATTTTTAAAAATTTCCTTTGTCATCATTAGGATCTTGGCCAAAATTTTCATTTTAATAATCATACTCTAAAATGTTGATTCACACCAATGCAAAATCCATGTAACCAAAATTGTTGGGCACGGTGGTTAGCTCCACGATTCATGTCAACTAAAATATTACTCTAGTACCTAGATAATCCATTTTCATTTATTATGCTAGCACACCCAAATGCTACCCTCTGACAGTGAATATCACTCAAAAATTTGGTTGATGTTGATTGTAAAACTCACCTTCTCCTTGGTTCACACTCCAAGGAATTTTGATGTGATATGAGTGAAGGACAAGATTGCTAGAAAGATTTATTTGAACACAATGATGGCTCCATTTACTCAATATGGAAGAACTAATCTACCAACATTCAATATATCTACAAAACTTAAGCTGAAGGGGAAGTTATCATTTTGTTCAAAGCTTGCAATCTCATCATCTTTAACTGTAGACATAGTACACAACCATGCGGGAAGAATTTAAGTTTAGAAGTAGTTTAAGATTGATTTGAACTCTAATTTACACCTCCACTTCCTATATTCATGCCACACATATAGGCCTCCATCGAGCATTAAAGAAGGCATGGCATAGGGCCCAATTGCAGGAGAATTATGGATTTGAGTAAGTTTTTTTACTTACCAATTAAGACTAAGTTTCCACCATGACTACTAAGGGGAGTTTTCAAGTATAAAAGTACATATCTAAACCACCTAGAATAATAGAAACATATGTGTATACTCTAGGACTCATTTTTGAATGCAAATCCACTTTTAACGCAATAAAAACACACCATTGAATTTAATTTACTAGAGACTCCTTTCTCTTTTTTTCTTTGAATGCAAATGATTCAAACCTTTAAGAAGGGTGTCCAAGATATGCAAAACTTGGAGCCTGAGACAGAGTCTATCCTGAATACTCTGGGTTAATCACGGCTGGTCTTTTTGTTGGCTTTTCTACTAGATTTTTTTGTCTAACCTTCCTAGTCTTTTGCGGGTGGCTACTGCTTGTTCTAGTTTTTTCCTTTTGTGCAGCCAGTTGTGTCTGTTGGAATTTTTTTCCTTTCTTTTCTGTTGTAAACTTTGTGGTTTCAAGTCCCTATAAAACCCGTTTTACCCTTTATCAAAAACATACTAAAAACAATAAAGCATTCATGGGGCACTTAAATGACATTGGGTGTATTAAATAATAGCAAATAGAGATCATTAAAAACTTTTGATCAAATGCATTTCAGCAGGTGTATAGCCAAATAACACACCCTTTGACTAGCATCCTCCCCTACGCTAAAAAAAATTGGAGCTTTGCAAAAGGCTAGGGATATCCATCAAAACATAAAGCTTTTAGAGACTTTGTTAGACGTTATAGTTGAAAATGCTATTGCAAACATGTATGCAAAGTTGGGAAGTGTAGAAAAGTCACATGAACTGTTCGATAGAAATCCCTATCTATTTGAAAGAACTAATATGCATATTACTCTATTCTTCATCATTGGCTTGTACCAGTGTAAAATAGTGGTCCCTAGCTGCACCTTAGAGGAGAGATGCCCACACACCCTCTCATAGGATCAACCTTTGCTACTCCATATCTTCCTTCTATTTAATGATAGAGCTAGTCACTTTGGCTTGTTGTGAGAAGGAAGCTTGGGCTAGTGGAGAGAATTACTTGATGTTGCTTCCAAGCAAACACAAGGATGCTAAAGACACAAAAATCAAAGAAGAGATATGCTACGTGAAGAACGGTGTTTGTGAATATTAGCACTAATAATTTTGTAAACCACAAGTAAGCAATGATATACTCCTTTTTCCTCTTTCCTATAGGCCAACTAATTGTGTCATCGATACATGTAAGAATTTTATAATCCTTACTTTTGAAATAGTGTAATAGCATGTAACACATGGTGGACTATTTTATGTTGGTTGGGTATGAGAAGGAGAACATGGGATTGGTGTTCTTGGAGCTGCTAGATGAGGGGCTAGGGCATTCATTTTGCTACATGAGGCCAATGATCAAATCAGTGCATTACTCGCCTTCACAATCCAAGTGGTTTGAAATTGTGGAAATGGAGGGCCTAGACGGATTGACAATGAATTCAAGAAGATTCATGAAGCTACTACAGGAGATGGGTTAAAACTACAAAATATAGCTAAAGGCCCTAGTGACGTAGACCTACTTAACCCTTCATCAAAGCCTATCACATCATCAGTGCAAGCACCCAAGTTGTTTAATGGTACTTTGAAAGAATACCAACTGAAGGGTTTTCAATGGCTTGTCAATTGTTGTGATAAGGGATTGAACAACATCCTGGCTAATGAGATGGGGTTGTGTAAAACAATCTAGGAAATGACATTCCTAGCTCATTTAGCTAAACAAAAGAACATAGAATTCCTGCCACACAAAAAAATAACAGATTTAAAAGATTGTCGGTTCTAAAACTAATTCTTATGTAGAAATATAAATAGTGATTAGTATCTGAATTTGGTAAAACAAAACAAAAGCTACTTTATTTTGAGAAATCATTGGTTTAAACAAGACAATTTTTCTTTCAAAATCATTAGCTACCAAAATATATTTCCTGAAACTTTGAATGCTTATGTCATCTAAATTTTGGAGACAGATTCTACAGTTCAAACAAGAAAACAAAAAACCATCACACTTTTGTATATTAATAAAAAAATTAAATTATGTATGTCTATAATTAATTTCGAGTGCCCTTCCTTCTAGCACAATATGTGAACAATTTTTTTGCATTTACTTCAAATACCAATGAACAATAGTGTTATTAGCAAATGAAGTAAACCAAACTAAGCAGTCCTATGAAATATCGAATCATGCTTCATAATGCAATCAAAACAAAAAAATATCAAATAAACTAATTGAGAGCATAAAAAAAATGATACATATCTATCCCATAATGGATTAGTGCTACTTTGATGTAGAAAGTAGCCCTTTCCCAATCCTTGATAAGCCAATAATGAAGATGCAATTCTATAAAAATGAAGTGGACAAAATTAGCTCTCAATGTGAAGAGAGTAACTTTGCATGAAGATTGTGAATTGTGAAATAAAGTATAGCCTCTCCATTTATAGAAGAATTTGATGAAAGAAGAGTCAAAAGGGATGAATGTGGGACTAACTTTCAACCAATGGCAAGGTGCCACTTGTCACTTGGAGATGGATGGGTGAAGGATGTGCAAGTTTTGGTGAATGTGCCAATAAATGACATTAGGTGGCCTTTTCAAATTTGAAATTTTGTTTGTTGGAGGGAGAAGAAAGGGTCTTAAATGCCAAGTTGGGGACATGTAAGAGGGTAGTTGATGCTATGTTGGAAGGGACAAGTCATTTGAGAGGGAGATTTGAAATCGGGGAATATTCCACTTTTATGCCATGTTGATGGAAAATGAAGATTTAATAAATTAATAAAAATCATTTATTTGTGCAAGTGGGAAAAACTAGAGGATGGGACTTGCATTAGATTTAACCTTAATCATGATTTAGTTAACTTAAGTGAAGATTAGGTGATTTGACATTTCGACTTAGATTTATAGATTAAAATAAATCAAAAGGAGATGGAAAATGAATTAGAGTTAGTTAAATAAATATTTTGATTTATTTAGCTAAAGAGGATGATGTTAGTATTAAAGATCAATTTATTTAATTTAAATGGAGGACTTTAGAGATTAATCAAATAAACTTGATTTATTTGATGAATGGATGAATATGACTTAATTAAATGCATGATGCTAATTTTGCATGTCTACAATAATTCATCTAAATATTCCCATTTTATTCACCATCAAGTCCTATTTTAAAGTGTTGTAAAATCTTGTAACAAGATTTCATGCATTTCTAGGCCTATTTTCACTATTTACACCTTTCTTGTGCTTTTTCTAACCCCTTTATGCCTGTATAAGGCTTAATTAAGTTTATTTTTGAATGTAAACCTGACAAATAACATTAAATGTGACTTGATTCCCAACAACCATTTTCAAGTCCAAGGTGGGACCCATTCACCATGGGTGGTGAATGAGTCCCTCTAGTGTCAAAATTTAAAATATTTCAAATTTTATTTTGGGTTTTTATCCAAAATTACCTTTTGCCAGCCTGTGATGACGTATCATCTGGTTACTAAGGCACAAATGTGTATAAATAATTTTTTTTCTCCTCATTTGACATCTCCCCATTCAATCTCTTAACCATTCTTCATTATCCATCCATCATTCTTCCATCTCAAGTCAAGCAACTTAGGGTTTCATCATTGCAAATCATTAAGTTAGCTTCCTAAGACATTCAAGGGTAGATACTTCATGTTTTGTTGCAAAATTTCAATATCAAACATCATGGAAAGGTAACTAACTCCATTGTTACATGTTTCATTACATTCTTTCGTCATCTTGGTTTAATTACCCAAAAGGGGTTTGACCAAGGCAAACCCCCATGCCCTAACATGCAAAATTTATTCTTTTCTTCTTGTGTGTTAACAAATTTGGACATTTTGGAAGCTTGAAAATCATTGAAGATCAAGTTGGAAGGTTATTCAAGTCTTCTCTTCATTGATCAAGTCAAAATATCAACAAAAACTCACTTTCAAGTTTGGAAATTAGAATTTCAGAAGCAAACACCTGTAGAAAACCAAAATGCAGACCAAAAGCTCCAGAATCCAACTTTGAATATCTAAGAATTCAAAATTGGACTCATTCACGATGAGTGGTGAATGAGTCCCTCTTCCATGTCAATTTTTAGTTTTCTACATTTTTAGATGCCATTTTCCCTAAAACAAGTTCTAGAATAGTTTTGTAGAATTAAGAATAATTCGTCGAAAATGGTGAAAGAGTCCCACCAAGCTAAAAATTACCATCAAAAACATTCCAAAAGTTATTTCTAGTCTCCATCCATATTCCAGGTGCACAGTTTCAATTTTTTCAAGTTTTGTTGCATTTGGCATTCATTTCTAGGTGTTTTTGCATTACATAATGTGCTTTGAAACAAGTCATATTTCTTATGTTTTGCAATCAATTTCATCATCTAGTTACATTTAGATCATCTCATTTAGCCTTAATTAGATCATACATTTCTGAATTTGAGTGAATCACCTAGAATTTTTACTAGGGTTTATCTCTCTCCTTTTAGGTGAAACATTCTAAGAGTGCAAGAGTAGCCTATAAATCCTACCCATAAATTTGCAGTTCACTAGAAAATTAATCTTATTCTAACATCTTATATAATTCTCTATTTTTCTTGAATATTTACCACCAAAGGACGTAGCTTGAATCTTGTATCAATATGTTTCAAATTTTGTTAGCTATGTATAAGTTTAAAGAGATGGGCATGGTTTTCTTTACATAAAAATATTTGGAATCACATCATATAATTGTTGTCATAACCTAAAAAAAATAGGTATAATCATAAATAACAAAGTTTAAATAGTTCAATTAGAAAGCTGAAAAGATAGCTCTACAAGCATGGAGAAATAAAGTCGGCAAAGTTCAATATTTTGTGGATATGTAGCAACCAATGCATTCTAGTGAAAGGGAAAACCAAAAAACTCATGGTCGTTCTCCTCCATACCATATTGACATCATGAAGCCTCATGGGCTCTAGTTAATCCCTCAAGCAAGAAAATTATGCAAGGACCATCAAAAATTGAATTGAGCCATACAATATATCACACAATGGCGAAACAAGGGAAATTTTATTGTTTCCATATATGATGTCTTATATTGCACACTATTTTTTTCCATGTAACAACTTTAAAAAGATTGATATGTCGATATATAGCTACCTTAAATAAATGTATACAGAACATGTAATCAACATGATGACCATGTGGTAAATCTGATGTATGCACACCAAAGCACTCCTAGGCTACATAACATGCAGTCAAAAAAGTTATAAAATCCATGGAAAATAGCATAACTTATAATTTCTTGGCAAATTCCTTCAATTTTAAAGCCATGACAAATACCACAAGTTTTCTAACATTTCCCTGCACCCTCTGCAAGACAAAATAGTTGTTTTTTGTTTCTTCATCCCAATGATTTAAAGTGAAATATCTACTTCACAAATATTTATCCAATGAACTGCATATCCCATGACTACAATTATATATATTTCCACCTGCAAAAGCAACATGCTTATCAACAAATAATAATTAATATATACATATCTAGCCAAACCCCCGAGCAAAAAAAGTATTCAAGCTCCATCAAAAATTTAATGGAGCGATATCATATATCACACAATGGTGAAGGAGGGGAAATTTTGTTGTTTCTATATATAGTTTCTTATCTTGCACTATTTTTTTTCATGTAACAACTTTAAAAAGATGGATATGTTGATAAAGAGCTTCCTATAGCTAATGTTTGTCATAAGCCAGAAAGGTGATTGTAGAGACCTGAAAAAGTGTAGTGTGTAGAATAGACTCTATTTATTCTTCTCTAGTGCATGTAAGAATTCATGCATGCATGTATATCATATATTGCACAATGACAAAGTTGCAAAAAAATGTGTTCTTATAGATGATTTCTTTTTATGTAGTGCTTTTTTTGCTGTAGTAACTTTAAGGAAAATGGAATGCAGATAAACAATTGGGCAAGATGGGACCTATCTATAATGTTGATAATTATAGGGGAAGAATAATATATGGGTGGTCTTGTTTGAAAATAGAACCAATACATGACATTCACCTATACCTTTGCACTGCTTTCAATTTATTTTGCTTTGTGTATGTGTTATTTTGTTTGGATGGAACATGCTATATGTCTTGTATTAGTATGTTTCATGATATTCTTTTTTCCTCATTTGTTTAAAGTTTGTGATAAAAAAAATTTCTTCATGATATTGTTCTTTTCAGTTCCCCATAACAAACTATTCAAAGATGGGACTTGTCTATAATGTTGATAAGTATAGGGAAAGAAGAATATATGGAAGGTCTTGTTTGGAAACATAACCAATTCCATGGATAAAATAGCCAAATGTCGTAAAAAGGAAAACATCAAAGGAATATGAAAACTTCTGCTTTAAAGCATAAATTGCACACAAATAACTTTATGAACATGCTCGATTTCTATATGTAGTGGAGCTTATCTATCTATGCAGGAGGAAAAGAGTTAAATGTATAACTTAGTAAAATATAATTTTATAAAACAAACCTTGTTTATGCTTACACCGACTATCATCTTCTAGGCACCAATTATCCCAAAAATGGGCTTCATATCTCCTTGTCCATATGTGCTTGCATTGAGCCCATCATAATATTACTACAAAGCAGCATTTTACTTCAATCTATCAAAATGTGTCTCACTTGTTAGATGTGTATGGAATGGGGAAAAGGTATTGCAACACAACTCACAACAACAATAGGAGGCCAAATGTTGTAGGTTGTGGAGCACAACACTCATAGCACACTCCAATATGGTATCTAACAGAGGTGCATGGTACCATTTTTCAATAGTTTGTTATCAAACCAACCTCACAATGTGTCATTTTCATAATATAGCAAAAACAATATACATCCTCAAACTAAAATATTGAATATTGCATTTACCTCCCCCTACCCGAGTGTAGAATAATAGCTAGATGGTTGGGCAATGCGATAGAAATTGCATGGACTTGTATCATATATTAGGCAAAACTACAATGTAGACAAGGACATATATTTATGAATGTAATATACAGGAAGAGAAAAACAATGAAATGGTCAAAAGAGAATTCTAGAGGTGAACATTTCCTAGCTATGTGAACCACATAAAACCAATTGAAAAGGTAGGAAGAACACATAAGAATATCTGCAAGCAAAGCATAAAGGACAAATAAGGAAACTTAGGGTATATAGGCACAAAAAATGGAAAATGTAACATAGATGTAGAATTTTAAACTTATTATTCAAATGCAACACATTTTTCTCTTAGAATGTTTCTACACTATGTACATACATACTTTAATACACTAGGATTTCCAAAAAATATAAATAACTTATAGAACTTTTCATACATATACATAATAATATACATATTCACATACACATACATATATATACATATACATATACATATACATATATGTACATATACATATACATACACATACACACATACATACACTTTTTGTCCTTTGTTTATTGTTTACAGTTATATCTTTGCATCTTTGGAATTATACCCATTACCATAGGAGCAATTGTAGTTAAATCCACAAATATTTGACAAATGAACTACATAACCAATGATTACAATTAACCAAATTTCTATCTCCAAAAACAAGACGCTCACTAGGGAAAAATAGTTTCATGTTTATCAATTGCAAGCCATGAGCTTGATGCACAAAGGCTTCATGAAACATTTCACACTCTTGACACCCTACTCCTTAATCACATCAGTTGTTTCATAAATCCTTTGTGCATAAAGCTCATTCCTCCTGTCATGAAGTTCAAAATAAAAATATCATTTTTTAATGAATTACTTCATAGTGCAATTGAAGACTGAGTCAGACCATTTTTTATCATAAACAAATAAACAAACCTGAAGAAGAGAAGAGTGTGATAACACAATAAAAATTTATTTGGATTGATCCCACAATAGTGGTTTACAATTTTTTGCCAAACTGGACACTGAAATATTTTTTTAACTAAATCTTCACTTTCGAGCACCTATAGCGGCTAAACCATGAAGAATTTGAAGATGATGAAAAATAGAGTTTTGTGAAATTATGTCTATAGATTCTAAATATATTTTTTTCAAAAATTTTGGAATCAAATTGCACTTCTTTTTCCATCTCCCTCAAAAACGTTTTTTTTCAGAAAACAATATTTTTTAAAAGTGATGCTCACCATATA
The DNA here is from genome assembly GCA_007258455.2 of Sequoia sempervirens. Classification (NCBI taxonomy): domain Eukaryota; kingdom Viridiplantae; phylum Streptophyta; class Pinopsida; order Cupressales; family Cupressaceae; genus Sequoia; species Sequoia sempervirens. Next base: position 230,170,276 of record VDFB02000013.1, read on the forward strand.
ACACATAATTTTTTTTCCTTGAAGGATAAAATTCTAATTATTTCGAATTTAGATTCATAACTCTAATATCTAGTGCTTCCACTTGGTTACATATTTTTTTACTAAATATTTTTTCTTTAATCAAGTTTTGAATTCAAACCAATTTAAAAACACAGTGCGTATAATGTGTAACTTTTTTTTGTATGTATTGAAATTCAAATTTTTTTTCTTTGTTGGATCAAAGACCTTAATATCTAGTGTACTAATATATATATTTTTTTGATAATCTACTATTTTTCCACATGCAACAAAGAGCTTTATTTTTGGTGAAAACCTACATTCACGAGAAATAAAAAATAAATATAATAATTTAATAAAATTTATTTAAATTTATATTTTTTGGGAAGCTTATACTAAGGAATACATATTTACAAAAACCAAATTTTAAATGAATTCATTTGATCCCCCAAAAGGTAAATCAAAAATGGTTTTTTATCAGCATTTTGATAGCTGTAAAGGAGACTCCATTATAGGAATGGTTTAAAACTACCAGGGTTATATCCAGGGGGGTTTGATTTAAGGTAGTTTGATCAAAACCTCTTCAATTGGAATTCTTTAAATGAAACTTTTTAAGGCTTAAATCATTATATTTTCTAAAAATATGTGATTTCAGCAAAAATCAGATCCTCCCAAAAATGGTAAACCAGCTTTGTGGGATCACCCTAGAATAAATTAATAAATCTATTGAAGAACAAATATACGGTGTCAAAATCCAAAATACAAAGTAAGAATTTGTGTACACATGTATCTATGTAAGAAATAATATATGACATTTATTGTTTTCGTTATCTTTGTGCATCTTTTCCATTACACCCATTAACATAGGACCAATTGTAGATTAGCATAGGAGTGATTGCATATATATGTATGTGCATAGGGTTAGTGTAAGCATAAAAATATTGGAGATAAAATTAGTTTGGTGGTTGTTAAGTATTTTTGTGCATCAAGCTCATTCCTCTTGTCATGAAGTTCAAAATAGAAATATCAATTTTTAATGAATTACTTCATAATGCAATTGAAGACTCAGTCAGACCATTTTTTATCAGAAACAAATAATCAAACCCGACAAAGAGAAGAGTGTGATAACACAATACAAATTTATTTGGATTTTTAGAATAAATGAATAAATCTATTGGAGAACAAATATATGTCATTAAAATACAAAATAGAAAGTAAGAATTTTTGTACACATGTATCTATGTAAGAACAAATAAATGGCATTTATTGTTTTAGTTATCTTTGTGCATCTTTTCTGTTACACCTAATAACATAGGATCAATTGAAAATCAACATAGGAGTGATTGCATATATATGTATATGCACAGGGTTAGTGTTAGGGCATAAACATAATGGAGATAAAATTAGTTTGGTGGTTGTTAAGTATTATTCTTTCTAATATCTCTTTTATCTATTCAATTTATTTTTTTGAAGTTTCCATAGGGATTTTTTCCATCCCAACCGTGAATAGAATTTTTCATGCAATAGCTCCTTTAAATTTTCTCTACTTGTCTATTACTATTGCATTGTGAAAGGAGCCACATCAGTCTTGCTTGCTATATATGCATATATATGTTTTCCTTAGGTGTTGGTAACATTTCTTTCGTCAAGCATAGTTCGAATGAAGAACCCAGTCCTAGCAAAGAAATTTTTGTTAAACCTTGTTTAGATACTGATAAAGTTTCAGTTTGGAACATATTCAAGGGTGATTGAAGTTCTATCAGTATGTCAACAAGGTGTGACAAAAATTTCTTCACTTGCACTGGGGTCTTCATTTGAACTACATTCTTAACTTTGAATGTTGTTTGTAAGTAATTTCACATATATACATGTCCACATATATAATTTTTTTGGGAAAGATTTCAAATCACAACAAAACACTTAAGAATCACAAGAAAATGACACATGATCAGAAACTCCAAAATTTCACAATTTAAAAAATTGAAAATAATTCTTTTTACAAGAACAATAGAATAACTTGTTACAAAGAGCTTCAAACAGATAAGGGTTCAAAAAGAGTATCATCAAAAATATTCATACAATAAAAGCAATCTATGTAATAGCTAGCTTGTCAAATCTAAAATCAACCTACATTATGTGGCATCCAGTATTATAGAAAAATAGAGAAATTCTAAAACAACTATTAGTTAAACATACATACATATAGATATACAGATACACATATATGCATATACATACACATGTATATATATCTATATATATGCATATATATATATATACATATACATACATACATACATACATACATATATATGTATATATTTACATACAATGTGAATTGTATGTGAAAATCAATGCTTCAAAACATAGACATATACATATACACATATCTATATTGAAGACAAACAACACCACAGTGGCTCTTTCAACAATGCAACTCAATCAATATATTTTATGGCACATTTCATACTATACTTTCCCACACTACAACATCCATGTAAAATGACTTACAAATTCTAGAGAATAACAATTTTAACATAAAAGATAAATAAATCATATATGAAAAACACCCATGTAAAATGACTTATAGATTGCAGAGAACAAGAGTTTTAAAAGCCTCCAAACTAGTATGACATCAACCACAGAGCTGAAGGTGATGAATTTTACAATAGTCTACTATCAAACCAACACCACAATGGTTGTTTGGACAATACAACTTAAACAAAGTATTATTTCCCACACTACAACAGTCAATATTGCATTTACTTCATATGTCCCCATCCTACAACAACGATAGAATAGATTAACACCCGAGCTGCAATATATATATATATATATATATATATATATATATATATATATATATATATATATATATAAATCCTTGTTGCATTGTAAAATGAGCCATAGTGGTCTTTGTATGTATATATGGATATATCTGTCTTCCTATATGTATATTTTGAAATATGGATCAAGTAATTTAATACATATATATATGTGTATATGTATTTGTGTATCTACTTAGGAATTCAATACAATTTCACATTTATCTATAATATTCAATACCCAATAAATGTTAAAAATGATAGATGTTCAAAAACCCACATTAAATATAACTTTAAAATATGGAAAATAGAAAAGGCGGACTGCAATAATAAAGAGTTTGATATGGGGAACAGAAAAAAAAGAATATCATGAAGAAAAATTTGTAATGGGGAACTTCAAACAGTTGAGATAGAAAAGGAAATTGGAAAAGAGCAATTACAAAAACACTTAACAATCACACAAATATGACAGATGTTCAAAAACCCACATTAAGTATAACTTAAAAATATGGGGACTAGAAGAAGAAAACTACAATAATGAATAGTTTGCTATGGAGAACTAGAAAAAAGAATACCATGTAGAATAGTTTCTTATCAGGAACTTCAAACAATCCAAAAAAGAAGACTATCAAGAAACATGATCAGACAAGAGACATAAAATGTTAAATACAGACAAAATAACCATGAAAAATAATAGTTTTTTATAATGACCTTCCATAGAAATAGAGAAATTCTAAAAGAGCTATTACAATATCACTTAACAACTTTCATAGTAACCCTCTACATATATATATATATATATATATATATATATATATATATATATATATATGCAATCACTCCTATGTTAATCTATATCAACATGGAGGGAAAAATAGTTTCATGCCTTTTAAGTGTTATTCTAATAGCTCTTTCATCTATTTAGATTTATATTTTTAGCTGATAGGCTATTTGTTTGAAGTTTCCACTAGGATTTTCATCAGCCCAACCCTGAATAGGATTTTTTGTAATGGAAATACCACCAAAGATGCATAAATATAACTACAAACAATAAATAGAATGTGAAAAAATTACTAACCCTAACCATATTTTTTGATGAAACAAAGAAGATTTACCTCAATAAACCCACCCATACAGAGCCATAGTCTCTTTGAAGTCTCCAAAATGAGTATAATGGCAAAGATATAAAATTATAAGGAACAATAAGTAGAGAGCGAAACACATGAACAATATATTAATCATTTACGCAAAATACCCATGTAAAACAACTTATAGATTCAAGAGCACAATAGTCTTAAAACCCTCCAATATGCTATAAAACCAAGCTGAAGGTGATGATTTTTATAGTAGTCTACTATCAAACCAACACGACAATGTTAATGTAACTTAATTAATATAACTACAAACAATAAATGAAACCCAAAAAATTACTAACCCTAACCATATATTTTGGTGAAAGAAACAAGATTTAACTGCAATAAATTCATCAATATAGAGCCATAATCTCTTTGAAGTCTCCAAAATGGGTATAATGGTAAAGATGCAAACATATAACAAGGAATATTAAGAAGAGAGAGAAAAAGATGAAAAATATATTAATCATTTATGCAAAATACCCATGTAAAACAACTTACAAATTCTAGAGCACGATAGTCTTAAAACCCTCCAATCTGCTATAAAACCAAGCTGAAGGTGATGAGTTTTATAGTAGTCTACTATCAAATGAACAACACAATGTCAACGCAACATAATTAATATAATTTTTCCCACATTTCATAGCACATCAGTGTTAAAAACTTTCAACCTACTATCAAAAGGAACAATTAGCAAAGAACAAAAGACATGAACAATAAATTAATTATTTTATGCAAAATACCCACGTAAAATGAAATACAAATTTCTCAGCACAACAGTTTTAAAACCCTCCAATCTGGTAAAAATGAAGTCAAAGGTGATAATTTTAACAATAATCTACTATCAAACCAACACCACAATGGCTCTTTCAACAATACAACTTAATCAAAGTATACTTTCCCACACTACAACATTGAATATTGCATTCACTTCATCCATCGCCATTGTACAACAATGATAGGATGCCTTAACACTCCTATGAGCAAACATGTATGACTAAACTTCCATGTATTGAGGACACCAACTCCACCACTGCCAACTGATCTAATTACCAAGCCCCACATCGCCACAAAAAAACCTAGTTAAGTTGTCATCAGCCCGAACATCTTTGGCACTGACAAATCCAATTCACAACTAGATTGACAAAAATCCTAATGGAAACTTTTAAAAAAATAGCCTATTAGCTATTTATTTTAGTGGTTAACCTATTCATAATGAAAAGTGATAGATTAGTTCTTATTTTTATTTTATAGTTAAACGAAGTTGACTAATCAAGTAACTTTTACTAATCATAGTCAATGAAAAGTGTTAAGACTAAATGCTCAAAACTTCTCCTAGTGAGAGGTAAAGTTAGCTTGGATAAAGACTTGGAATTGACTATTGGGGTATCCATCATTTCCATGAAATGTGCTTTTTTATTTTCAATTAATTAGTAAATACAATTAAATGTGTATTTTAAGGGTTGGATAGACAATATTAATTCATTTTATTATAGCTATCACATTTGAAAAGTCCATGGTAAAGTACATGTGTGGGGTTCAATTGATTTAATCTTTTCTTTAATGACTTCTTTTTATCACTAACACTTCTTGATTAGGTTTTCAACTGAATGCCCAATGTCTTAATTTTCTTTCATCCCACAAAATGCATTATGCAAAAATTGAGGAAATCAAAGCAAACGTTTCCTAATGTTGACCTTAGTAGGAGAAAATTACGATGAAATCCAAATGTTTAGAAGCCTCTAAGGATATGAATCCCAAGGGAAAGCAATAACATGTGAATTTGTTCAAGGATATTTTCTTCTCCTAAAGGGTTTGAGATTTGATGCTTATGTTGAATGTTGGTTTTCAATGTTTTCTATCAAAGCAATGTATTTTCAAACAAGAACAAGTACCACCCTATGGATGTGAAAGATAGTATTTGTTGGATCCCCACTTGGACAAGTCCAGCTACGCTTATCTTTAGCAAATGGTTAGATGCTTGACCCCACTAGCTCCCCTCCATGACACTCACTTATACGGGGCAGCCAAGCATCAACACCCATGAAAACTCCCATGGCATGTTTTCCATTTTTACTAAAAGACCGTAAAAGTGTGGGGCGGCTTGAGAACGACCGTTCTTGCACCAACAAATAGATTAAAGGATTTTGGAAAATTCTAGCACATGGGTTTTAATAAGGACTTTCCATTCATGGAGATTGAACCATATGACAAGAGTCCCCTTTTGGATCCATCTTGTTAGAATCAACCACATGATATTGGCATTTACTCCAATACCCACATTTATATCCCAATTGGAAATACTCTTGGCTTTAGAGTGTTAGCGGTTGAGTCGTTCCCTTGGGTGAGTACATTTTCCCCAAGGTAGGCCCTCTAGGATAAACAAAAACAAGTAAAGACAAAATCCGTAACTCTCGAATCAATATTTGATGGCAATAAAGAGAGAGAATATACGCGATAATGCCCCCACTCACACTCACACAAGATTTTGTTCAATTTTTAAACACAAATCAAAGTGTGGAGGGAATCTTTTATGCAACTTAATGTCATCACAAAGAATTTTGGTTCTCAAGATCACCGTGAAGCATTAGAGATGTGCATACACCTTTTTAGATGAGATTACTTTGAATAAGAGATTATGAAACACAAGAAACACATGTTCATTTTAAGCCTCAAAGCAATGATGAATTCATTTTAAAGCACCAAACAAAATATGAGTTAGCCTAAAACAGAAAATTAAAGCATACAAAAAACTCTCCAAGCATTTTGAAATGTTCATTTTAAAGCCCAAAATCAAAATGAGTTAGCTTGAAATAGAAAATTAAGGCATAAGGCGAACTCTCCAAGCATTAAAAAATGCTTTTTAAGTTTCAAGTTTTAATGCTCAATTCTTCATCTCTAACTTTGCTTTCGTTTTAACTCCAACGCTTGATTCCAATGTCGATTTCACCTTTACCTTTTGCTTTTCTTTGTTTGCCTTCGTTTTCACCTTTTACGCTTTCCTTGCTTTCCTTGTTTTCCTTTGTTTTCTTTTGTACCTTTCACTTTACTTCATTTTCCTTCGTTAGCCTTCTTCATTTTCATTGTTTTTCCTTGTACCTTTGTTTTCACCTTCCTCATATTCCTTTTTACCTATAAGATAAAAAGAAAATCATGTGATGATTAAGTTACTTAATTTGTCTTTAAACATTAACTCCAAACAATAAAGAAATTTCCAACAAGACGACTAATGCTTTTGAACAATAATAATAAATGAAGGATCAATAAGTGGACTCTACACTTATTAATTCTAAGTGTATGATTCTGCAACCATAAAGGAAAATGTTAGCTCATGCATTTATGAACAAAGCCTAATGAACAAAACAACATAGATTTTAAATGCTTTAATTGATAACAAAGGTGTATTCACCAATAAAATCTACGAACAATAAATGTCATTCTTTACTGTTGAAATTTGTCAATAAAGGCACCTCCTCCTTCCAATCTAATGTCTAATATTAAACAAGCACTCCCTTGCACATGTGTATCAAATCACTTCAATTCCTTTAAGAAATGCACATCATCAAACTACAAGAGTGTAGACAAGGAATTTTAAATATCTGACATAAAATCCCCAAGAAGATGCACATTAATGCATAGTAGGGCATTTTTCAGATTTAGGAATATACTTCACATAATTCTTCGAAATCCTCCTACAAATAGTAAATGAGAAATTATTCGTAGCACTATTTATAGGTAGAAGGTTGGTGCCACCATCGACACAATGAAAGAGAACACCTTATCTCTGAGCATTTGTTTCCTAGCTTAGTCAAAAGGAAGCAGTATGTTTTGAAATTATCAGCGTGCCATATGCTTTCGCTTAAACACTTCCATATGATGTTTATCATGCTGTATGAGAGTTCACTTTTTTCAAGAAAGACTTTTTGTCAACGTCCATCATCAATGGAGGTGAAATGACCAGAGACACACATTAACTCATGTAGAAAGCTTGGTTTGATAGATTTTATTTAAAACTTTGTAAACACAGCATAAACCGCGCCTAAAAAAAAAATCTCAAGTGGTCTAATATCATCATTCAAATACAAAAGAGTCAGAAAGCATTAACATATTGTACTTTTAAATCATAAGTACTCTTTGTGCACCATCTGCATAAAAGGAGCATAATAACTATTTGATGCAAATAAAGCATGCAATTGAGAGGTTTAAAACTAAATTATGAGGTATAGGCATGTGAAATGTTAGACAAAATGCTTCTCCTAAATGTGGTTTCCTGAAGTGCAATGATTGCAGGACCTAAAAAGAAAAGATTTATTGAAAAGGCTTAAACATATGGAAATGTGGGAGAATAGCCAGATTTCACAACCAATCCTATCATCCACTTCACTTAATCCAAAATGGGAGCTTTCGAATAGGGTACGGGCGTCCATCTTGAAATAAAGGTCAGGGATAAAAGGATTAGGTGTTGTAGTCACAACTGCCATGGTAGATCAGCATGGAAAATTTGGACGCATGGACAAGTCACATGATCCTTTTTCCATAATGCTTCTAAGAAATGTGCAATCATTGCAGGATACACAAAAAATGGATTTATTGAAAAAGCTTTAGAAACCTTCTAGCAAATGCCATTGGCGGCTGAAATGTAAATCAGGTGTGTTAACTATTTGACAGAATGCAAGCAAATGCAAGTTGTGAATGTATAGACAAGACACATGGACTATGTGATAGAATGCTTTGAATCAAGGCCATGTGAACTACTAGACAAACTACTCAGAAAAAGATGTACAACAATGTATTAGTGTATTGTGTAGATGAAATGATCAGAAGAATTGAATTCACATCCAATTGAGTTATTGCTAGTAGCATGGTAGGATAGTCACCATAGCATCCACAGTGTTGGTTGAAGTCAACAAAAAAATGTGACACAATAACTCATATATAAAAACTTAGAGACAGTGATCATTTATCCTGCAAAATTTTCCAATATCATTTGAAAACAATAGCCCACTATATTTTAGAGTTCTCATTAAATGGACAAGACAGGGCGCACAAACTTTCATAGGATCAACAATGGTAAAAGTAAAAAGAAGACTTGAAGAACACAATAACCATTATTCAATGTACTGCCATAAAGTTTGACAGAGTGCAGACATGATTGGCAAGAGTGAAGCCAAAATCTTTAAACCTTTGCGAGTACCCTCGCTACCAGCACGTGATAGTGGGTTCTTTGACTAGCATCTGCTCTCTCCAGTGTGCGCAAAGGAGGAATGCAAGTAATATTCATCGACCCAATACTACAAATCCCCAATCCACAACGTCCTGATTCGAATATTGTGGTTTCTATTGATATTACTATTGTGTTTGTCTACAGTAGCTTTAATCTATTATAGTTCCTCCGAAAAGACCAAAAGGTAAGAGAGCAGAAGTCAAAATATGGAGTCACAAGCAAAACTGCTCTGAGCAGTGTTGGAATTCCAGAAGAATTTTCATTGGAAAAACTAGATGACCTTTAATAGAGAGACAAGGGAACCCATGACAATAATAGAGTCTTTCATTTAATTTATGCATGTGTAGTATTCATAAATCTACCACTACTAGCATTACTTTTCCAAATGAAAATTTGTGAATGCAGAGAGATTCTTTCTTTGAATGGGGATTGGTAAAGCATACTTTGGTCCTTTCTAATAATGAAGGTAGCAGTAAAACGGGATAAAAAGATGGAATTTGGCAGTATTAAAAATGGATAAAAATAGCAAGAATTTGGATGTTTATATTGAAAGGCCAAATATATGTATTTCTTTCTATTTCTACTCTCTAAGCAGTTCTATATTTTTGTACCAAAAACCCACTCCAAATAGCAAAGACTAATCAATAAGAATAATAGATCAAAAAAGACTGGTGTTTTATTGTGGAAATGAATGTAGGATTGGACTTGGAATGTGGAAAGTTCCTTGGGCTACACACAGAATCTGCTGTGAGAGCGGGTAAAGTGACCGAATCTCTGATTGATCAAGCTCTAACCAAAACATTGACAATGTTGATGAGGCTTGGTTGGTTTGATGGGGATCCTATCAATGAAGAATAAAAGGAAGCACTGCACAATGCTTTTGAAGCATTATATGCATACTTCATTGTGCAAACAACTATTCACTGACTTCAGAATGTTTTTGAACTACAAATGATTGCAGAATACACATAAAGTAAAATAAATGCAGATAGGAAATTCTCAAATAAATGTGATGGATAGAAAAAAAAAAAGTAGCATGTAAAATATTGCAATAGACATGAATATGATAGATATTGCAAACTATTTATTCAATATTTGTGATGAGAAAAAACAAGAATAGTTGGAAAATACTCCAAGCAGACATGGGTAGATTAAAACAGGAAGTGCATATAAAAGTTGACAATGATGGTGATATTCAAAAATGACGAAACATTAATCAAATTTAGAAATGTCAGTAACATATATATTCAATGGTAATGCCCTCCTTCTAGCACCATAATGTAGATGGTGAAATCTGCAAATTGCTAAAACCTCCAACACACACACAACTTAGTATGGTTAGTTGCTAAAACAAAACAAATAACATCTCTATGAAATAATACATCAATGCTTTCCAAATGCAACAAATGACAAAAGCAAGCTAAATAAACATATGAAACACATGAAGTATGCTTATCTCATAGTGGATTAGTGCTATTGTGGAAAATAGCCCTTTCCCAACCCTTGCTTAAGGTCCATGATGAAAATGCTATGAAGAATGATATGGAATACTAAGATGATAATGATGCATTTGTGCATAAGATTGTGGAGTTGTGGAGGATTTTTTGATGAATGAAGCTCTCTATTTATAGATTATCAAGTTGAAATAATGCTTATGAGAGAGCAATTTGGGACTAAAAACAAGCTAATGAAAAGAGGCCACTTGTCAACTTGTGAGTGGTTGATGCATGAGCAAGTTTTGGCCAATGTGCCCAAGAGAGGGAGATTCAAATTTGAATTTGTGAAGTAAATGTTGAGTTTAACTTGTGCAAGGGACATGTAAGAGACATGTAAGGCCTCATAAATGCTTTGTTGGGTGTACATGTCCACTTGTTTTTGAATTCAAATTCTAGGGAATATTCCTCAAAGATGACATGTTGATGGAAATGCTGATTTTAATAAATCAGTAAATTGATCTATTCGTGCAAGTGGGAAAAGCTAAAGGATGTGACATGCATTATATTAGATTTAATCAGGATTAGATTAACTTAATGATGATTAGATTCTTTGACCCCTCTGACTTGAATATTTGAGTTATTTAAATCAAGAGGGAGAAATATGACTTTAGGCTTTTAATTAAATAAAGTTTAGTTTATTTAATTAAAGAATGATGCAAGATAAAGGTTAATCAATGAAATGTTAGGATTTTATTGATTTATTTAAATGATGTAATGATGAAGTGGATTTATTTAATTTGAAGGATGAAATGTTAGATTTGATTAAATGAAGGTTATTTGATTAAACCATTGGATTGACATGTATGCATATTTTAGGTGTCTATAGTTAGTGTTTAGGTTCAATTAGGATTGAACTTATATGGGTTAGGATTAGGGATATGGGTCACTTAGGGTTAAATTTCAACAAGATTAGGGCTATGGTTAGGGTTAGGATTCTAAGTTAGATCCTAAGGTTAGAATTTGTATTTAATTAGGGTTAGGGATAGTATTTCAATGAAAATATTAAAATTAGGGTTGGAGTAAGTGACAGGGTTAAGGTTGGGGATTAATTAGTGTTAGGGCTAAGGTTTAGTTTGAGTTAAGATTCAATTAGGATTTATTTATGGTTTAGATTAGGGTTTATATTCAATTAGGGTAAGGGTTCAACTAGTGTTAGGATTAAAATTCAATTATAATTAAATTTAGGATAGGGTTAAGGTTAATTTAGAGTTAGTGTTAGGTTTTAATTAGGGTTACAATTAGAATTAAGGTATTTATTATAATTATGATTATGAATAAATTTTTTGATTAAAAGGAACAAGAAGGTTTTGAAGGGACCCCAAAACCCTTAACAATAAACAAGAGAAAGATACAACATCAAAAGAATTATGACAAAAAATAGACAGTTGCCATCAAAGAAGAAAACTAGGAACCATCCCAAGGTAGCACAAAAAAAGGCCAACAAAAGTCCAGCCACTAGGCCAGATTCCTAAGGATATTTGCTGCCTCCTGCTTGAGTTTGTTCATATTTAAAGTAGCCTCTTAATCTCCTGAATGTTAACAAGATCCTAGCACGCCTTCCTCTTCAGGTTCACTTTGGTTCTTTTAGTCGGCCCCACGCCTTCCACCTAGCTTTCCTCTTTCTCAACATCCACATACACAGTAGTCCTGACCTGATAAGCATTGTCTAGTTATCAACCATCGTATTCATGGTCTTCATGGTAGATTTTAAAATTTTGTGGCTCATTTCCAAAACCTTGTGGATAGAATATTTTATGTTCTTCATCTTTTTCTCCATACCAGAAAGCTTGCCATCATGGTTACTCTTATATTGCTGTAAATCCTCAACTATTGTCTTGAGGCAATCCACCATGTATTTATTTTCTTCCTCAGTCCATAAGTCAGTGGCCTTATCTCCATCTCTATTATTATTATCATTCTTTTCAGCCTTTTCCAGTTTACTGTTCATAGCCCTCTGATTCAATTTAAGTTCCTTAATCTCAAAAAAACCCCATTTGATTAATTATGAATAAAGTTGTAATTATTGTTAAGGTTATAATTATAGTTACAATTATAATTTGGATTATTAATACAAGTAGGAGAAGGGTTAAGATTAAAATTCTAATTGTAACACTAAAACTACCACTATTTGTCAACCACCCTAAATCTATAACTAATGCTAATTCTAATTACAACCCTAACCTTAATTCAAACTCAAATTTTAACCCTTACCCTAACCCTCATTCTAACTCTAACCCTAACCTTAACCCTCAATCTAACTCTAACCCTAACTTTAACACTAACATTATTTCTAGCCAAACCTAATTCTATAACATACACTAATTCTAATTGCAACCCTAGCCCTAATCCTAATTATGTCTCTTACCATAATCATCACTTGAATCCTAATCCTAATACTAACCTTAATCATAACCATAATTAAAAGCAAAAAATTAACTCAAACCCCAACCTTAACCCAATCCTAACCATAAACCTAACTCTAAACCTAAATGTTAACTCTAAATGTCACCCTAACCATAGTTTTATCTCTAACTACAACCCTAACCTTAACCCTAGGTTTACCCTTAACCTTAAACTTAACCCTAATCATAGCCATAACCCTGATATTAACTTTAATTTTCTCTTTAATTGTAATCCTAACCTTACTCTTAATCCTAAACCAAACCCTAACCCTAATCCTAACCCTAATTTTGTGTCTAACTATAACCCTAACATTAACCCTAAACCTAACCTAAACCATAATCATAATTGTAACCCTAACCCTAATTATAGCTTTGATAGTATCTACAACCTTAATCCTAACCTTAGCCCCAACCTTAACCCTAATTTAATCTCTAATCATAACCGTAACCCTATTTCTATCTCTAACCCTAACCCTACCATCTAACTTTAACCCTAACCCTATCCCTAACTAAAATCCTTACCCTAATCCTAATCCTAGCTCTAACCCTAACCCTAATCTAACTATTAAGGCTAATCCAACAATAATCCCAAATTTATCTCTAACCTTAACCCTCACCCTATCTCAAATGTTAATCCCAAACATAATCTCCAACACTAACCCTAACCCTATTGCTAACTTTAATCACAACCCTAATCCTATTCATAATGTTAACCCCAATCATAACCCAAAGCTTAATGCAAACCCTAACCCTAACCCTAACCCTCTCCATGATAAATTTGTTTTCCATGTTGCGTTGCGATTGCTAATAGCAAATATATATTAGTTTTTAATAATATATATAAAAATGTTGAGAGATATCCTTCTTGAGGCATCTATTGCACTTTTATGTGAGTAATGGATTAAAAATGCCTCGAGAAGGATATCTCTCAACATTTTTATGTGTGTGTGCTAGTTTTATTATATTTAGAAGTGTTCGATAGTGGTAAGGAATGGAGTGTAATGATGTGAACTATTAACAAATTCTTATCTTTAACTTTCAATTCGATAATCATTTACATGTCAAAGTATTAATATTTAATAATAAATATAAATATATGATATGCAAATGAAATAACTTTTAGTTTTCCCCTCTAAATTGTCTTTGTTTCTATGAATGAAAATTTAGAAATAAAAAATAATATCTTTTAGAGTACATATAAATAAATAAATAAATAATTTAGTTATTAATTGTTCCAATTTATTATGGCTGGCAATGAACATCACCAATGAAAAGAATATAGAGTAAAGTGAAAATATATTTTGTTTTTTCATAATGATTAAATAAATTAGTTTGAAAGTAAAAAACTTAGTTTTGTGTCTTTTCTTCCATCTACCTAATTATCTATTTATTTCTATAGATATGAAATAAGGCTCACAATTTTTAAATAAGATTTTAGATGTAAATTAATGGATGTTATCTATACAAATATGTGTAAGAAGATTGAATACAAATATAAAAAATCAAATTTGATATTTTACAAAATCAAATCATATTCAATGAATTGTGATTGTCATATTGTTGTACATGACACGGCAGTAGACCTGAAATTTGATATTCTTCTCATCTCTTAATATTCCATAAAGTCAACCCATATTTAATGACACATGATTGTCATATAGCTGTACATGACATGACACAAGACCTGAAATTTGATGGTCTATAATTTATTTATTTATGTATATTTAATATGATAAAAAATTATTCTCCTAAATTCCAAAACTATTGCCGTGTCGTGTACAAATATATGACAATTTTGTCCAAACTTGCATTTGTAAGGGGCGAGTCTTTTTGTTTTTGCATAACAGTCTACAGTGACGAGTGTTTCTCGCACGCGGAAGGAAAGCGGTGAAGTTAGTGACTATTCTCGCACAACAAAACAAATATCGTGGAAAATAGGAGGAAAGTAATCATTTTTGCCTTCTAAGACTTAATCTTCACGAAAAGCTTCATATGTTGCATAAAAACTAATTATAATATAATTGTGAATTCTATAGAAATACAAGTATTGACGCTGTAAAGATTTTCTTTTAATTATGATTTTTTTTTTTTACATTTGAATAAAATATATTGTTATAAACTATATAAATACATACAGATTATGTATTTTTTAACTATTATGATAATATAATTATATTTATTCTTTTATAAATTATAATTTATTTTTAATCTATAAAGGTACTTGTAAATATGAATATGCACATATACATTTGTAAATATGAATATGCACATATACATTTGTTCATTCTATTTGCCAGATCTAAAATATCATGATTGTTATTTTAAGAAATAAAAATTAAAGAATACATGTGTACATTACCAAATATTTGATTTAGTAGTAAAATTGAAACTAGGAATTTAAGGAGTCATTATAAAAAATCAATGAAAAAATAATTTTTTACATTTAAACTTTTCAATGTAAAATAAATCTATAGTTTAAAATAGTAATTTATACTTTATAAATTAATAGCACATTTATTTTTTAATGAAAATAAAATAAACTTATTTGAAACTTGATTGATCATTTTAAATTTTAGTCAAGTCTTTAATTTTATTACAGCTATAAAATCAAAATTATAACATATTTTTTAAAGAACTAATAATCTTAATTAATTTCTTAAGAATAAATCTAACACTAAAATTTTGATCATATCCTAAATATTTTTTTATCAAATTTTACAAATTTCATTAAGAAATTTTTATTGTACTTTTGGATATCATATTTAAGAAAAAATTTCAATATTTTTTAAAAGTATAAATTATATAAATAAATAGTAAATTATAAGTAGATGTATATTTTTAGTTTATTTTGAATTTATATAGTTAGTGTAAGGTCTATCTTTGTATGACTATTAATACTTTCTTCTTTCCATTGTGTGTTCTATTATTGCTCAAATCAATTGATGCATTATGTAAGTTCTTTTATGTGTTGTATCATTGATCATATGGAAAAATCATGCAAATTATCAATTCTCTCTCATTAGAGATTTTTTATCGGAATTGTGGTTACTACTGTCAAGAAATTGTGCATAAATCTCTTATGAATTTTATATTTTAGGAGCTATTGTTTCTTGTACTTATTTATAGGATTGTATTTTAATGGCATTGTTGAGGTCAAATGACTAAATTTCTAGGAACCATTGCTTATCCAAACTTGACATAAACATTTTATGTCAAATACTTTTCATTAGTAGTTGGATTGGTGAATGGTGATTCTTAAACCTCGTTTAGGACTAGGTGTGATTTATTTTTGAGTATGTGCAGGATCATCATGGAAAAAGCAAGCCCTTAAATGGCAAAAAATTTAGAAAAATTAGAGTTAGGCAACTTAACGTAAAAATTTGAATAAGTTATCTATATTATTTCAAAAATATGTAAGAATAGAATCTGTAGCAAATTGAATGTAGTTTCTGAACTACTAGGTTTGTTTTAAAAAAAAATCTATTTGGTGAAAATTTGAAATTTTGATAATAGTACTTAAATTTCAAGGAAAAAAAGAAGTAGGTGTCCGTCTAACCACCCTAACCACAATACAATGATAATATTTTTTTATAAGATTTTAGATATAAGTAGAGGACTCATGTCCCATATGCATATTTTTTGTAGTTTTTTAAGTAAATAATTAATTATGAATTTTTTATTACAATTTTTAAAAAATATTAAAACTCATATGTCTTAACCTTAACTTGGTCAAAAATTCATGAAATTCATTTTTTCATTTTTTAATCCTATATTATGTGAAGCATACAATGTGATGCATGTTTTGGATTCAAAAAATGTGATACCATTTTAAAGCTATAGATTTTTTCAATTAGCCTATCAATCAAGACTTATTCATAATTTGAGTAGAAAATGAATAATAATTAATTATTAAATTCAAAGTAAGACATAATTTATATTGGTGGAAAGCTAAGAATCTCCTTTAAAAACCCTTTTTATTTCATCAATTTTGGGTTAAAAAAAAGTCATCAGCCACATACTCATCATATTACAACTTTTTGGCCCATCATGATCCTGCACATAACCTTCGATTGAAATTATTTTTAAAAATAATTTCTTATGATAAGAGAAATTGGTAGAGTAAGAACTAAGAAATGGCGGGGTATATATCAATTTTAGTTAATGAGTGATCTAATGTGTTTTATGTATTTGGATGAGGATACTACCTATGAGAGGGATGGGATTTGAAGGGTTGTCCTAAAATGCTATTTTTTGCATTATTTTTGTGGTTTTGAAGGCCTTAATTATGTACCTAATGGTTAGGTACACTATGGATACCATAACTTATCTTATAAATAAGTGTTTAACTTATTTTTATTATCCCTTTATGATTGTGATGCAATTTGGTGATTAAGAGGTGGAATGTAGGTGAGAAGTCACTATCCCATTTCATCCTCCAAATTTTACTTAAGGCTAGAGATGGCTAATTACATGGATCAATTGAAGATGAAAAGTGTCAATTTTACATTCACGGATTTGGAGATTTAGGGTTCTATTATTCATTCTTTGTGAAAAATAATGGGGCTTGTAGGGTTAGAAATCTCATTCTCTTAGACTTATTTTTCTCTCTTTTTATTTTTCTTGGAAGGGGGTAGGAAGCTTGGAAAATTGGTTGAAGAAGGGGATGTAAAAGAAAAAGTGAGGTAAGATCAAGCTAAAGTGATAAATCATCCTTACTCTGAATGCTAATGGAGATATTTTTTATGAATGTTATAAATTTGTTTTATAGTTCATGTTGAAAATGGTTGTGTTTTGGCTTTGTGAAATTTGTTTGTTCCATTAGTATAGTGGCTTGCGATTCATTCAATTTCTTCTTGAGATGGTGGGTTGATATAGTACATTATATGAATTTTGTGTTGGTATGTTCTTTTATTTTAATGATGGGTATAAGTTAGTTTAACTTATGAATCTTGGGTTTTGGTGTTTCTCCCTATTCAAAGAATAACTAGAGCCATTTAATGGTTTGATGATGTCATTTTTGGATGGGTGGAGAGATTTATTTCTCTCATTGGCATGACCCTTGAAAATTTATTATTTTTTTGTGAAGATTTGTTTGAGTTTCATCTCTTGAATTTTTTCTTTTCTTGATTATCTTCATTGTGTAAGAGAAGTAAATACATTAATATTAACTCCCTCTCTTGCTAAAAAAAAATGGGGAAGATGTAATAGCTTCAATTCTGCTGGAAATTTTTTAAAAAATAATGCTCCTTATGAATTGATCTTAGGTAAAGAATGTAATTGATTCTTGTGTTGTTCATTATTTTATGAAAATGAGAAAAGGGAAGAATTGTCTTATCCATTCACATAGCTAAATGGACTAGTTTAGTAGATATGAGAAATAAAAAGAATGTCCATGTACTCTTATAAAATACACATTGTCAAAGAAATATGAATATTTTGGTGAAACTAAATAATTATAAATTTTAGAATAATTGAATCCAAAGACTTGATATTTTTGAATCTAAATAATCAGAACCATACACTAAACTTATTTTAAATCATCAAAAAATGAAAATAGATCCTTTTAAACTTATTTAAGATTTTTTATAAGAAATATTAAATTTAATGTGAAATAAATAAATAAATAAGGGTTTTAAACCTTTGGTGAGGGGAAACCACAACTAAAGGCTGCATGGATCCCTTGGAGGTTGTAGCTTGTAGGAGAAGCCTATGGGCCTTAAGGGAGGCCAACAGACCTCTCGTGGATTGACTCCCTTCCCAAAAAAACTTATTACAACTTAAAAAGAAACAAGAAAATACTTCTAACAACCCTCAACCCAACTCAGGTCACATGGTTCTTCTACTATATTTGGTATTAATTTTTACAAATGAATAAGAATACAAAAAAATATATAATTAAATATTTACACTCCTAAACCAGTAAGGATCAAATGCAAAATGAAAGAGTATATTTTCCATGTAGTTATAGGAAAGAAAAGGAAGGTAAGTGTGATGATACAATAGTCAAAATAAACCAAAGGAACTTCGTGTCTTTGAAAATCTTTGGTGTATTTCCAAATAGCAAGAGAAAAACAATATAACAAGAGAGAGGAAAATAAAAGATAGAGAAAAATAATAATAAAGAGTATTCTTCTGGAAATTGGAGTTTCCATTCTAATGTCCTAAATTCAAAGGTTGTCTATTTAAAAAAAAATTGTATATCTAACTAAATTTGGTCTAATGGTAATGGTGGGAAATAAGGTGGCTAGGTCCCCTTATTCTAAATGCATCACTTGATAAATTGGGAGAATAAAAGACTAATTTTAAGCAAATTATATTTTGAAAGAACTTTAATCTAGCTGTCTTTGAATTATTCTTTGAGTGGGTTTTTAATAAATCAAGTTTAATTTTTTAATTGAATTAAAGAGGTTCATTTTAAAATTAATCTTATTTAGCCTTCTCTAATGTACGAATTTAGTCATTTATTTTTGTGCAAATTAATCCTTATGTGGGTTATAATATAAAGAGAGCAAAAATTAGCTTCCTATTCAAATCATTCAAGTGAGTGTTTACTCATTAACGCCATTCCTAGTTGTTTTTCATCGATAGAGACTGTAGTGTATAAAAAAGTATCCCTTGCTTCATATGGGAATAATTAATGATAAATTGGACTTAATGTCACCTTGATCTAGTGTTGTGAGGTATTTCACACATCCACATTAGGTCTTGGTCCCATTTTAAGCTAAATTAACTTAACTCTGCCTTAATTTAATGTTGTAAATTATATTTATTTACATCTTCACATTAAATTTGGGAGGATTGTAAACTAACGTGGACCTAATCTAGTGTTGTAATGTTTTCTACACATTTAAATTGGATTTGGGACCCTTCTAAGCTAAATAGACCCAATTTTTCCTCTATTTAGTGTTGTAAAGTGTATTTATTTACACTTTCACATTGCATTTTGGGCCCTCTTGCATTCATGACCTTAATATCATCATTCATAGGCCCCTATGACCCCATATCATGCATCCCAAGGTTGATTTTAATAAAAAACCTGACAAGATCAACATATAAGCTTAATTTCTTGACTCATCGACACTTTAGGACTAAAAATAGCCCTTGTAGGACCCATTTGCCACCTTGGGTGAATGAGTCCCATCCAGGTGGGACTCATTTTCCCAAGATGGAAAATAAGTCCCATTTGGCTTATTTTTAAGGTTATGAGTGGGAAAAGTGGGTTTTAATTCAAATTTCTCCCATGTTGGCCTTGGGGATACAATTAATGGTAATTTGGGTGGATTTCCTATATAAACAAACTTCCAAATCATTATTTCATCAAGATTTCATGTTATCATGCCAAGCATTCAAGATTTAAGCACTCCAAGTCTTCACAAGGTCATCAAGATAGCTTTCAAGATCATTTCCAAGGCATTCAAGGGAAGATTCTTCATCAATTGTTGCAAAAATTCAAGATTCATCATCATGGAAAGGGTCTAATTGAATTATTTCATGTTCATGATTCATTATCTTATTTCATCATTTTGTTTAATTACCTAATAGGGGTTTGACTGAGGAAAACCTATATTCCCTAACAATCAACAAGTTTTTCTCTCTCTTTGTGTGATTGTAAATATGGGTCATTTGAAGACTTGAAGAATCATTTAAGATTGGGTTACAAGCTTGTTGAAGTTATCCCCTTATTTTCAAGGTCATAATCTTCACTAAAAGGTCACCTATAGCCCTAAAATCAAGGTTTGGGATCTAGGAACCTGGAGGAGTAGATTCAGCAGACTGAGAAGAGAAAATTTAGACTTTGAATTTGTAGAAAATCCAAACTATACTCATTCAATACAAGTGGTGAATGAATCCGACTGTAGGTGTTTTTGAAGATCCTTATAGATTTGGATACCCATTTTCCTGAAACTTGCTCTTGTACAAAACTCTTGATTGATACTGATTCGCCTAGAATGGAAAATGAGTCCCAGTAGGCCAAAATTTTAGGTTCAACAACATCTACAGTCTTCATTCAAGCCTCTACAAGTTTCTAGGTGCACACTTTCTGTTTTACAATTTTCTGTGTTGTTTTGTTTACTTTTCTAGGTCATTTTGTAGGTCATTGCATCAAACTAGGGCTGCATCCTACCTTTCATTGTCTTTTCCAAGTTTAAACTTGGTAGTGAACCCCTTATTCAGCCATAATTAATCTCTAAACATATCTTAAGATACCCTATTGTTAGATATTTTCCTTCACTCTTCATTAGGTTGAGATCTCTAGGGCATCCTTGAATGTGAGTTGGAGAAAAGTGATGTTCTATGTCTTAAACCATAAAGCATCCATTTTTCAACTAATCAAAGACATTTGAAAACCTTGTAAAGTTTTAATTACTCCTATCAAGGTTATTAAGTAAAAATTACAAAAAAATAACTTTGTCCCTAATTACATTTTTTTATTTCAAAATGGGAAAACTTCAAGAAAAGCCATAGAATATCACTTTTAATCTAAGGCACTCATGACCAATTTTTTTATTGAAATTAAAAATCCCATAAAGAATGTTAAATGTTATTTTTTAACTTTGTGATTGACATGGATGTGGGGGATCTAGGACCTTGATATTTTTAATATTTTATCAAAACCATGTTAACATTTCAAATGTCTAGATAACTATTGGCTTAATAGCTTGTTTCAAGGGAAACATATTTTATCCAATGCTATAAGGGTGATATTTCATCTAGTATTCACCTCATACCAAGTAATAAGTGGTGAAAGCATTTCCACACATGTGTTGCACATCAATAAGGTGATATTGTAAATTGTCGTGTCACTAAAGACAATTATGTTTGTAGGAGCATCATGACCTAAAGAATGTGTCAAAAATAAAATTCTTGTGTTTGTGTCCACATAAAAAGTGTGGGCATGATAATTAGATTTTATAAATTAGATTTGATTTTAATGTAAATTTATAGTAAAATGTAATTGTATAATCTATTTTGATGTACGTATATTTTATATCATTGAACAATTCATAAATTATATAAATTATATTAAATAGATAATAACATATTATACTATTATCATTAGTTTAGTTTGTGTTGAATTACACATTGCTTCACTTTATTTTAATTATATAATTTTTTAAATTTTTTATTTGATTAATTATTTTGATTGTTTTAAATATGGAGAAACATTTATATATACAAATATTTTTTCAAAAAAATAATGTTCTCTAATAAATTTATATTTGATTGAGCATTGTTTTGATTAGGATAAATCATGAATACATAACAACCATTAAGGTAGAGAAAAAGAGTCTCCCAAGTGGTGAGACAATAGGAAAGCTAAAAAAAGAGACTAAATCCTGAAAACAAATAGCCAACAAAAAAAGAAACAAGACTAGTCATGGACCAACAACTATATAGCACCAATTATTATTCTCCAAGAGGATGGAGAGCTTTAATTTCCAACAAATCCTCAATGAGAAACTAAAGGGTTTCTTCAAAATACTAGTATTTTAGATTCTTCTTTGATGTGTTGTCATTAGCGACATGCGAGGAAATTTCCCTTATCTTACCATTTTTCCTAGAGCTAGTAGAGGGCTTTTGAATGATCCTCCTTGTCCCACTTAGCATAGTTGATTTTAAGCTCTTGTTGAAACAACTGAATGGTAACCATCATGTTTTTAACTATTTCCTTATTTTAATCAATAATCTCCTACAAACTAAGGAGGATCTCGTCTTTATTGTAATGAAGTATGGAAACCACATTTCTCATGCTTACACACTCGTCAAGGAACCTGATAGAAATTTTAATTTCCCCTTCTTATTTTTCTAGATTGGCCCAATTACCATTTAGGTTAGTGCCAAGCCTCTCAAAAACTCCTAGTGATCAACATCCTCCTCTTCACCTATCCAATATTTAGTCCTTTTCAGCATAATAATTTCCATACTTTAACTTGTATCCTTCACTAGGATTAGTTGGGTCAACAACAACATAAGTATATATCATTTTGAATTTTAGTGGCTTTACAAAGATCATCCACTTTCTTACTATGGGAGACACAATTCAAATAGGGTTTGGGGTTTCCATAGGAGTAGTCACTGGCTCTTGAGCCTGGCTAACATCGAACTTAGGGGAAGAAAGGTGACTAGTAGAAATATTGAGCAATATAAAAGAATTAGGGGGAGTCTTTAGGGGTAACATTAGGCGAAGGGGACCAGGAGGAGCCAAAATTATTATTTGAAATAAATATTTTGGGAGGCTATCCAAATGACGCCTTTTTCTTACTAGAGAGAGAAGGGGAATGCAACACATTGACCTTACCTTTATAAGCTTGAGGGGGGTTAGACCTAGTGACTTTACGGTGATTGAGGGGGGTGGAAGAGGTAGCCAAATATGGGGTAATGGGGTTACCCTCTAAAATACCAACAACACAATTATGAACAAGTGAAAGGTTAAGAACATGTGGGAGTGAGGATAAGGCTAGAGAGAGACACATTATGCTTATAAACTATAAACCAAAACTGTGATGAAGAGGTAGGGGTTTTCCATTTTCTTATAGAGCTTTAATGGATTGCTCTAGTAAGGAGTGTATCCAATATGGATTATTTTCATTAATATTCTAGTGGAAATGATTTAATATAGGAAACAAATGAGAATGGAAAATTTTGAACCAACCATGAGGGTAAAATACCTCACTAGCAGCTCAACTACCTTCTTCCACATACTAGGAAAATCATCTCTATTCTAACCATTCTTTAACCTATTGACCTTCTCACCTTTATTTAATAATTTTTCTATGTCTCTTTGATAGTTTATGAAGAAATCCAAGATCATGAATTAGCTATCAAACACATGAATGTAATGCAATCAACCTAATTTATTAGAAAGCCAGGGGTCTCCTTATAAAGGAGAAATATCCAACCATGAGGTATTGAGGTGTTTCAACACCTCAATAGTCTACAAACTAGCTAATGAAAATATTAGGAAAATATCAGGAACATAATAAATGCCATGCCTAAGTAGGGTTAGGTCAAGATATGTGTAGGCAAGCATTCAATACACTAACACCCCACCTTAATCATAACTTAGGTGGGCGTGGAAAAAATGGGTCCTGGATACTAGCCTAGTGAGGTACCCATGTACAATGCAATCTATCTAAAAAATGGAGTAAGATAGAAAACCTAGTGGGAAAAAACTATCCTCCAAAAAAGAGAGAAGTGGAGAAGACTAGAAAGCCCCCCCCCCCCCCCAAGGATGGTGATGATGTTGTTATAGACTGCACACCAAGAAGAGCTCGTAGATGAATGAACTTGCTCTCAGTGAAGGGTTTGGTGAAGATGTTAGCAACCTGCTCTGAAAATTGGTAAAATACTAAGTTGATGAACTAACCATGAATCAACTTTAGAGTGTAATGCATATGAATCCCTATGTGTTTAGTTCGTTGATGTTGAACCAGATTCCTGCATATCTGAATAGTGCATTGGTTGTCACAATAGATGATAATAGGTTTCCTGAAAGGAGTACCAAACTTAGAAAGAATGCCTTGAAGCCATATAGCCTTAGTAGCTGAGTTATAAACCCCCCTAAAATTTTCCTATGTGGATGATATAGCAATAGCATTTTGCTTCTTGCTAAACCAACAGATAAGGCCTAAACCAAGTGAAAAGATGTAACCTAAAGTGGACTTATGATGCTCAGTATCACCATCCCAATCTGAATCTGTATAACCAATCAAGTCAAGTGATGAACCAACTTTGTAGTGAATCCCAAACCCAAGAGTACCATGAAGATAGTGAAGGATACTCTTTGCTTCTTTCCAATGTAGCTTATGAGGTTTCTGCATGAATATTGAAACCATGCCTACTGCATAGGAAATTCCTGTCCTCATATGAGGCAAGTATATAAGACTACCAACAAGTTGTTGATACAATTTAGCATCAACCAATGGTGTAGTACAAGATGTCTTGAGCTTGACTCTAGTAAGAAAGGGAGTTTGAGATGGTTTGCAAGTAGTCATATGAAACCATGCAAGTAGATCAAGAGTATACTTGGGTTGTGCAAGAGTAATCCCTGAAGCTAACTGTGAAATCTCGATTCCAAGGAAGTAGTGCAATAAACCCAAGTTTGTCATGTCAAATCTATCCTGAAGTGATGTCTTCATTGTTGCAATGGAAAATGAAGTACTCCTAGTAATCAAAAGATCATCAACATATAGAACCAATATCAAAAGTGAATCATCTTGCCGTAGTAGATACATATTAGGATTAGAATGAAATCTAGTAAAACTTGAAGATAGGAGGTAGGAGTCCATCTTCGCATACCAAGCTCTAGGATCTTGTTTAAGGCCATAGAGATATTTCTTAAGTCTATAAACTAAGGATGAATCTTGAATAAAACCTAGTGGTTGTTCCATGTAGATTTCCTCCTTAAGGTCTTTGTGAAATAAAGCACTCTTCACATCCATATGATGTACATTCCATCCATGTGTTATGGCTATAGCAAGTGTAAGTCAAATGGAAGTCATCTTAGAAACAAGTGCAAAGGTTTATGTATAGTAAATGCTTGCAACTTGTGAGAAATGTTTGGCTACCAAATGTTCTTTGTACATATCAACTAACCCATCTACGACAAATTTAGTTCGACATATCCACCTACATCGAACTATCTTCCTTCCCTTAGGAAGTGAAGTCAAATCCCAAGTGTGATTTCTAATCAAGGAATCATATTCCTCATCCATAGCAATATCCCACTCTGGTATGCCTGATCCCTCTTTGAATGTCTGTGGATCAGAAACTAAAGCAATGAAGGCATGTGGCCCCCTGGAAATCTACTTGAATCAATCTATCATCTGTTGAATCTTGTACCGATGTATCATTCCTATGTATAGTGGAAGATGTGGGGAGTCTACTACAAATATATCAAATTCGAATGTAATCCCTGAACTAGATGAAGATGAACCCTCATCACTGTGACAACTGGAAGAAGAAGATACTACACTAGGAATTTGCTAAGAATAATCTGAATCATCAGTACTGTAGTGAGGATCTGAAGAGTCCACAATATGTTGAGAAGTGTCAAGTATAGTCTTAAGAGATGTTTCTTGAAACTTAACACTTCTCTCAATAAAAAACTCATGTGTGGTAGGGTGGAGTAGGCGATAGACTTTTACACCATCTGGATATCCCACAAAGATCCAAGGTTTGGATTGAGGATCCATAGCCTTGCATTGCTCTTTTGGAATGTGGGCCATGCCATGTGAGCCAAAGAATCTGATATGATCAATTGTTGGTTTCCATCCTTTCCAAGCTTCAAAGGGAGTAATACCCTTTAAGGCTTTATGTGGAACTCTATTTTTCATGTAACATGCACAGTTGATTGCTTTTTCCCAATATGATGGTGTGAGGCCCTTAGAGTGAATCATACAATTTTCCATTTCTTTTAAAGATCTATTTTTGTGTTCTGCAACACCATTTTGTTATGAGGTATAAGGAGTTGTTCTTTGTAGATCTATCCCCTCTAATACACAAAACTGCTCAAAACTATTGTTGACATATTCTCTCACATTATCTATTTGAAGAACCTTGATGACTTTCCCTGATTTTTTTTTTACAACAGCTTTGAAATATTGAAAAGACTCAAACACTTTTGATTTTTGTCTAAGAAATTAGACCCATGTAAAACATGAGAAATCATCAATGAAGGTGATAACATATCTAGCCTTTATAAAAGATGGATGGGGAAAAGCCCCTAAAAGATCACTATGAACAAGTTCTAAAACTTGTGTTGCCCTCCTTGATTTACCTTTGTCAGATTTGGCTTCTAGATGCTTTCCAAGTGCACAATCCTCACAAAGTCCTTCAGAAAATTTAACCTTAGGTAATCCCTTAACCATATTTTGTTGACATAGTTGTTCAAGATAGCAATAGTTAAGATGGCCAAACTGCTCATGCCATAGTTTACTAACTTCATCTAAATGAGTTAGTAGTGCTTTTGGAGAAATATCTGTGGAAAAATTGGAGAAGGCATATAATCTTAATTAGTGATTTGCCTCTCATATTGCTACCAAATTGTTGCTTTGTAATTCTCTTATCTCAACTAATTTTGGAGAGAACTATACTCTCAGGCCCTTCCCTAAATGAGTTATTTGATACACTAAAAGGAGATTAGTTGAGAGTGAAGGTACACTTAGAGCATTGGAAAATGTTCCTCCTTGAACTTCAACAAACCCTCTCCCTTTTACCAATGTTGGGGCATCATCACCTAAGGTGATTGTACACATACTTGATGGTTCTAAGGATGGAAAGACAACCTATGAAGAACCCATATGGTGTGAAGCACCTGAGTCAAGAATCCATGATGGAGATAAAGATGCTTTAGCAACTAATGCTTTTCCCTTGAATTTCTCTTTGTCCTTAGTATTATCTTGAGTTGATGAAGATGCCTTGATAGAATCAGGTAGCCTTATATTATTATTTTTGAGAATTTGTTGTAGAAATTTAAATTTTTCTTCATGCAGTGTTGTTCATCATATCCAAGATTTTTTCAAAAGGTTCATGCAACTCTCCTTTTACCTTGAGAGTCCTTTTTGGAGTTGTCAATTTTGTTTTCTTTCTTAACTTGCTTGTCCTATTTACTATTCTTCTCCCCTTTTGAAGTTTGTGGCATTTCATTCCCTACAAGTAGGGCTTGAGGTTTCATAGACTTCAAAGTACCCATTTGAATTCACTTTTCTTGTTGTCTATGTGCAAGATCATGATGGGCCAAAAAGTGGCAATATGATGGGTATGTGGTTGACAACTATTTTTTAACCCAAAATTGATGAAATGAAAAGGGTTTTAAAAGGAGATTCTTAGCTTTCCACTGATATAAATTATGTTTTACTTTTAATTTAATAAGTAATTATTATTTATTTTCTATTCAAATTATGACTAAAGTCCTAATTGATAGGACGATTGAAAAACATCTATAGCTTTCAACAGTATCACATTTTTTTAATCCAAAACATCGTCATATTCTATGCTTCACATACTATAGGATTAAAAAAAGAAAATTTAATTTCATAATGATTTTACCAAGATAAGGTTTTAGGCATATAATTTTTTTATTTTTTAAAAAGTTGTAATAAAAATTCATAATTAATTATTAAACTTAGAAAAAATTACAAAAAAATGCATCACATCGGGGCATGATTCTCTACTTATATCTAAAATCTTATAAAAAAATATTATCATTTTATTGTGGTTAGGGTGGTCGGACAAACACCTACTTCTTATTTTTCCACTGAAATTTAAGTACCCTGCACTAAAATTTCAAATTTTCACCAAATAGATTTTTTTTTCTAAAAAGCTAGTAGTTTAATTTTCATTCAATTTTCTATAGATTCTATTGTTAAATATTTTTGAAATAATACAAATAGCTTATTCAATTTTCAGGTCAAGTTGCCTAACTCTGATTTTTCTAAATTTTTGCCCACTTAAGGGCTTATTTTTTTCCATGATGATCCTACACATATGCTACTCCCTTGTGAGATCAACAATTAAGTTATCAAGTGTCATTGACCATGAGGCTCAAAGAGCCCTTTTAGTAGGAGTATAAAATTGATGCAAAAACATAAAATTCTGGACCTAGCTTGGAAAGCACAAAATGTTTAATTGATCCTCTTTCTTGTCAATTCCATAATCTTTTAAGTGCTACTTCAAGGATTTAAACTTAGTAAAAAGTCTTGTAAGGTTGAAAAACTCCTAGGACTAAGACCTAAGAGTTGATTTTCCAACTCATGGCTTCTAAGTTCATCTACTTTCCCAAAAAAAAAATTCAAGACCTTCCCAAACTTGGTTGGGTGTTATTAAGTTCTCAACATGGAACAACAAATCAGGAGATAAATTTAAGCATAGAAAGCCAAATGCTTGATCACACTTATTAAAAATCTTTTCTTTGTCTTTAGCCGCATTAGGTTCTTTCTCTATTCCCATAGTTACCCTATATAAACCTTTTTTATTAAGAACAAGAATTACTTTCACCTTCCAATCATGATAATTGAAAGGTGTTAAGGGCAATATAATAACACAAGATTCCATACTGCTTTGACTAAGATAGTTGTTTTGAAGAAATGCATAAAAGAAAAGATAGAAAATTGTGTAGAAGTGCAATTAAAACAAAATACACAACCACGTCTCGAGGAAATGTGAAAATGAACCATACAAGATCCCCCTTGATTATTTGTCTCCCCCCAATTTGGCACTATATAGGTTAGTGTGTTTTATAAAGAGAAGAAAATAAATTTTCTTTCACAAATTGTTAACAAAGGAAAAATAACTTCCCTCCTTTTAAAAATTGATTGAAAAATTAAATTTGACCCCCTTTACAAGCTTTTGATAATAAACCAGGAAATATTTTTCTAACCACTATTAAATAGCAATAAATGCTAATGGTTAAAACAAATAGTTGGTGCATTTTAAATGCAACTTTAACTATTTTACATAAAAAACTAAAGTCAAAAGAGAATTTATGAAATAAAATGGTTGCTTGAAAGGAAGAATGATTCAAAGAGGAGGTGGAAGGATTTTACAAATTGTGCCTCTTGCACACAAAATTGTGCTAGCTAAAAGATCAACTTGCAGATTTGGGTCAATTTGATAGCAGCATCACCTTGATCAATTGGCAATGATGAGTTATTAACGCACCCCGAACCAAGCTCAAACACAGATGAGTTAGATTTTTGATGAACAAATGCTCAAGTGTTGTGGAACGTGGCCTATGAGGAATGTTGTGTGAGAAGAAAGAAAGGACCCAAATACGCAGCAACGACACATTGTGGATCCCAAAGGCTATGGATACAAGCACCCTCCACCTCAAGAGAAACACTGAGAACAAAGGTCAATGTGGTCAAAACGATGGCCCAGCAAGGAAATATGGCCCTCAAAGTAAAAAGCACAGCTGCAAATAGTGCTATGGCTCTGTGAAATAGAATCACGCCTCCTATCTGTAGTGAGGTGTTTCCAATTTGTGAGAGCCCAAAAAACTCTGATTATGGCATGTGTGAGATATGCTCAGCCCCCTATATGCAGCGCGCCTCCTATGGGAAAAAACATTCCCTTTAACAGCTAAATCATGCCTCTTTAACAATACTTGATGTGTCCGCTAGTTTAAAAGCAGATCGTCATTCTTGCATCATTATCCAAGGTGGAGCATGGCCCTTGTTCAAAAAGATCTAGCCTCTCCAACTGAGAGTCGACATAAGCCTTTCAGAGTTGCCTTATTCAAATCATGCCTCTTATGAAAGACATAAACACTTCTCCACAAAAAATCGAGCTTGTAGTGAAGCTTGAGGAAGGATGCACAACCAAACAAACACAAAAAAACACATCCTCCAATTTTTTGTGTGGGGGTTGAGTGGGCTATTAGAAAAGTGAGGGTGTGTCAGAGGCACCACGTGGTGCTGCAACCAGGTGAGGTGACCTCTATGTGAGGCTGATGTGGCAGAGAAGAGGCCAAAATTCCTTTGTGCGAAGCTTTGGTAGGAGTCATCCTTCCTCCTATAGGTGTTGCTTGCAAGCAATGAGCTGACGGTGGCCTTGCTTTCACGTCCAAACATTTCCCTCTAATTCACACAATGAGCAAACAAGATTTGATGCTAATCATAGTGCTCTTATACCATGAAGAAATCCAAGATCATGAATTATCTATCAAACACATGAATATAATGCAAACAACTTGATTTATTAGATAGCCAGGGGTCTCCTTATAAAGGATAAATATCCAACCATGAGGTGTTGAGGTGTTTCTACACCTCAACAGTCTATAAACTAGCTAATGAAAATATTAGGAAAATATCAAGAACACATTAAATTCTATGCCTAAGTAGGCTTAGGTAAGGATATGTGTAGGAAAGCATTAAATACATTGACACCAAGATCATTTATTAGTTATCAAACACATGAATGTAATGCAATCAACCCGATTTATTAGACAGCCAGGGGTCTCCTTATAAAGGAGAAATATCCAGCCATGAGGTGTTGAGGTGTTTCAACACCTCAACAGTCTAAAAACTAGCTAATGAAAATACTAGGAAAATATCAGGAACATAATAAATGCCATGCCTAAGTAGGCTTAGGTCAAGATATGTGTAGGCAAGCATTAAATACACTGACAGTTTCCATTAGTCTTTTTAGGAATATTATCTCTCTCTAGAGGGATGTCTATAGCCATAGAAGTAAGCTCTATAGAAATAGAAAAGGAAAGGCTCTACACCTCGATAAGGCTTCATGGCGTCAATGTATGAGGAAAGCTTCACATTCTAAATGATAGGTAAAATATGAGGCTCTTTTCTCAAAGAGTCACAACTATTTAGCTTCACTTAAACCAAATCCCCACCCATTATGTTTGATAGGGGAGGAATGGAGTAGTACCTTAAAGTGAACCACTAAAAAATCCACAAGCTTTTAGAAATTTCATGAGGCAAGCTTGATAAATGGAGCTAGAAGTGGATGCAATAAATATTATTCATGCACCTAAGAATATACATTTTATTTCAATTTTGAGAGAAATAGATGTCAACCTCTAGCATGGTGTATAGTTTGATTGCTTGCTTCATTTATGATGGATTTTCTCACATGTTCTAGGATTAAATGAAGATCACCTCGTACTTTAATTTTTTTTAAAAAGTCCCCTAAATTGGCCATCCCATCTATATTAGAGTTCTCTTCTTAGAAAACATCCATTAACTTGCATTTTCCTATTATCATCATGTTTATGCAAGGAAAAACAATGAGGTCATAGAGTGACTAGCTTGGAGAGGTGTCACCATTCAACATCATGATTGTATTCCTAGAGTCCCCTTTCATACCCAAGTTTACTATGCCTCTTTGCTTAGCTAGTTGAATACCATGATAAGCCACAGCCACCTGTGCAAAACTAGAAGACTAGGTGCCAAGATTAGTCTCATAGGAAAAAATAATTCTACCCCTATGATCCCATAAGATGTCACTCCCTCCTTTCGACCCGAGTTTTGTTTAGTAGAACAAACATTGTTAGTTAGCCACTTTAAATATTATTAATGAATTTTTATCTATATTTGATGTTAGCAATGAAAAGGATTTAAATTATTTATTTTTTATTTATTTTATTTGAGTTTCTAAGGGTTTTAGGATTAAAGATGCATGGAGAGTCTTTAGTAACATAAAATAGTAGCACATTTTCTATCCTCATATGATGAACTTATGGTGAACCATGCTTACTATTCATCTAATTGCTTGATAAATAGATATTTCACATTGAGATTGAAGGCCATGTTTCAGGGTATTGTAAACATAGATAACCATATAGGGTTTTTTCTTAGTTACTTGTGTTGAAGAAGAATCCCAACTAAATAATTTTCCTTTATTTATTCATACTATTTTTATAGACTCATTAATAGTTTTCCATGGAATATAAACATCATGAACATAGTGTGTTATAGCCTACCGTTGCATAAAGTTGGCTAGAGACAAGGGGATCTCAAAGCTATGGATTGAAGGGGACACCCTTAATATTGTTAATTGTATTAGGAAGGGTTATCCCCCATCATGAACTATTGAAAACTTCATTTTGGATGCCCTTGCTTTGATTCAGGATTTATAATGAAATATATATTTCTGATGCTTTTAGAGAGGCAAATTGGGTGGTTGATTGGGTGGAAAATCTTTGGGTGATGTCTGCAAGGCATTGGGAGGAGAATGATTCCCTTCGCTTTGATTTAATTAATCTACTCCATAATGAAAAATCTTAGTATGTTGGAATTTTCCATCTCCTCTATTGAAGGCATGTGTGGTTATCATGAATATATCTGGCTAATTAGACACTCTGTGTAGGTGATGATTATTGGAATTTGTGGGAATTCAAATCTGAGTTGCATGAACCTCCTTTTGATTATTGTTCATAGTACCAGTAGACACACATGCTTTCTGGATGCTCATTTCCCTCTCGTCTTATTTTTTATTTGCCTCTATGTGTGGTTTCTCTCTGCAAATCCAAAGTTTTTGATGATGGGTGGGGAGAAATGTAGAACAAAATCACTTTCCTATTACGACTTCAAGGGTAATGTTGATGTTTGAGCTATCTTATAGAAGGGAGTGGTGGCCCCCTTTATGGAAAGGTTGCATGGCTTTAAGTCCAGTTTCTCCAAAGACTTTGCTAATGCTTGGCATGGCCACGTTCTAAACATGTTTGGTATGGGTACCATGATTAATGAAGATTTCATTGCGGAAGTGATTGGGATGTTGATAGAAGGAAGTTCTATAGACATAAAAACCTCTCATGTTTGACCAAGTAGAATTTTCTTTAAGACAAAGAGCATGCTAAAATGGCTAGATTGGATTGTGGTGGGTATGATAGGTCTAAGATTAAACCTATATGGTAGGATGTGGCTATGGCATTAATGCGGTACTTTACCTTGGATGGTAGATACACAACACTGTATCGTCACCACTTCGTTATGTTGAACCATTTTTGGCATGGTAAGCTGATTTCCTTCATATTTTATCTATTGCTTTCTCTAGAGGAGGGAATTGTGAATTTCAAGAAGAACCCTAGAAACACCTTTTTGCATGAGGGTTTGATGTTTATTATAGTTGATTTTATTAAAGAAAACTATATTGTTGAAGCCCTCTATTCCCCTGTTTCGAGAAAGAAGAGGAAGGGGAGTGGGAAATGTTGGGTTGAGGAGGTCCTTGAGAGTGAGCAGATGGAAATTGAGGTGGATTTAGAGATTTGGTCTGATGGGTATAATACTGACCTTGACTATACGCCCTCGACTAGTGGTAAGAAACCCTTTAATTCTAACGCTAAACCCTCCCTCATGCAAGTAAAGCACAAAATTAAGGAGATCTATGAGGATGTTACAGAGGAGGGGATTTGTAGTGGAAAGAAGGATAAGACTCAAGGTTTATTCTCTAAGGATTTGGTGGATAAGTTTTTAGAGGCCTCTGAGGATATTCAGGGTCATGAGATCATGAATTTTGGGAATTTGAACCTAGTTTACGATGGTGAGGATGGGATCCCTCTTGCTGGTAAGGTGAATAGCATTGTTGATGTGGACAATTTTTCTCATGTGTCAGTTTCCAAGGATAAGGGCAAGTCCAAGATTAATCCTGATGCTTCTCAGGATGAGGATCCTCCCATTGGTTCACATCAGGGAAGAGGTTTGTTTTGGGGGACCATGATATTTTCACAAGCCTCAAGTATGGTTAAAGAAGGGGTAGAAATTTCATTTCATTTATTGATGTGTCTTGTTCAAGAGGTCCAATACCTCCACAATAAGCATGACACAATCGCTCAGTGCAATATCTCCACACTTCAAAGTCTCAAGGAGAAGGACCCCATTTTTCAGTTTGGCCAAGTCGATGAACTGTAGTGTTGGCTTTGTGGTGGACAAGTTGGATAACTTGAAGAAAGACTATGGTTTGAGGATGGCATTATTTGAAAAGAATTACAAGAAGCTATGTAAGGACACAAACACGATCATTAATCTTAGTAAGGATAAATTGGAGGCCATGGTGGAAGTTCTAGTTTTCCTTAATGAGAAGGAAAAAGAATGGATGGGATGTAGTACCCCTCCAGTTATGCTTATGTTTTCTGTTTGCATGTTTTCACACTGTTAGACTATGGTACTTGGTTTGGATATTTTGATCGCTGATTTTGAGTGATAGTGGATTCACTTTGTGACATGATGATACATTGTATTGCGATATTTGATTTCTGATATGCTTTGATATAGTGTAGATGTTTTCCTTTAGATGATTATTGCTATGTATATGTTTATGATGGACTAACTGTTATTTAATTCGTCAGTCTGATGTGACGTGTATTGGTGTGGAAAACAGAATCACATCACTCGCTTGCAAGTGCCCTGTGATGTCCGTGATTTTCTTCGCATGGTGTACCTATATTATGGATTATATGTATATGCATGTTATTCGTTTGGTTGCAGGATTGCAGGTACATGACACCGACTCGACCTGGTTACGCAGGTCTGAGCGTGTCAATACTCAATGGATATGTTGATTGGGAGGTAGTAGCATGGTTCATCCTAGTCTAGTCTTAAACTCAGTCATAGTACATCATCAGTTTAATTTGGAGTTTTAGATTGTCTTGTCTTTTCCTAATTGGATTAAATTGCTTTGATAGGAAAATTTTGTTGGTTTTTAATGATAGTTATTATTCTTTAATATACTGTTATTTAAATTAATTTTTAAATGTTAAAGAAATAAGTTTTACATGTTATTTAATAAATTAATTAGTTTGTTTGGTTAAATAATTTGATCTTAAAGACTAAATTTAATTAACTAAATTAATTAATTAATTAATTAAATTAAATTGTTTTAAATGTGTGAATAAATTTTATTTAAAATTAATTGTTATTTGGAAATGTCATTTTAATTATTAAATAAACTTTGCATTTTGAAAATTTGAAATTTGAAATTTTAAATAAAATTAAATGCATGTAAATCTTTAAAGGCAAGATTGCCGAGAAGTGGTTGAAGATATTTTCTTCTTCTCGACAAGTGTGCCAGTGGAATTTATTGTTTTTGTTGAGGATATTCACAAAGGTTATTTGAGATCTGGGAAAACACAGAAGTCTATTATATATTCTTCATGGGAAAATATTTGAGCTCTGTTAAAAATTTATGTTTATGCTTTTTGTTATTGTCGTATAATTGCGGAAGTTCTCTGGTTTTGGAATATTGGGATTTGGTGATTGTGGAAAGCTTTGGAAGCTATAGGCAAAGTTGTTCTTCACCAGACAGAAATTTTGAAGCTTCAGGGAAATAGGTATTTCCCTTGTATTTTATAATTTATTTAAAGTTGAAAGAATGTCTAAGAAAATAATATTTCATATTATTAAATCCCTATACTTCTCGAGAAAGATATTGTTTGCTATATTCTTGTTTGTAAAGATTTGTTGGTTTTAGAAAAATTTTGTAGCATACTCTTGAAGAAAATATTTGTGGAAGAAATCTCTGTTTATTTTGGCAAAATAATATCTAGATAAAATAATTATTTCTTTGTTAAAATTGTTCTATAGACTCTATTAATTCCTGGTTAAAAAATTTCTTCAGATCTTGTTATTTCTTTACAAAAACCCTCTATAGTTTCCCCGTATGAAAATTTTGCAAAAATATCTAGGAATTTCCCCAATTTCCCTATTAAAACCCTGTAGAAATTTCTTGATTTCTTTATTATGAAACTCTGTGAATTTATATATATATAATATATATATACATATATTATATCTAATATTCTATCATATATAAATTTTATTGTGGAAAATGCTATACAGATAAATTGTATTTGAAATTTTATTTAAAAAAAAATGAATTTACGAATTCGTCGTACGGGCAAAGTTATTAAAAATCATTTAAAAAAAAAAATTAATATTAATGTTTGGGGAGGGCGGAAACCCTCCCCCCATTCCCTACAGTTGGCGCAGCCACCATGGCTGTGTACAACAGCTAGTGGTTGCTCGGCGCAGCCCTGGTAAGGGCCGCGTCCTCCCCATAGGGAGGCCGCGACTGGGCTGCGGGATTTATAAGATTTTATTACATTTAAAAAATATTAAATTCAATTTTTTTTAATGTGATAGGTATAAAATTAGGTTTTTAATATAATGTTTTATTTATATATAATATATATATATATATATATATATATATATATATATATATATATATATATATATATATACATATATATATGAATGTGAGTATATATATATATTTGTAAGAATAAATAAATATAATTATATTTGTTAAGTTAGGGAAAATGATTTTGGT
Source organism: Sequoia sempervirens (assembly GCA_007258455.2). NCBI lineage: Eukaryota > Viridiplantae > Streptophyta > Pinopsida > Cupressales > Cupressaceae > Sequoia > Sequoia sempervirens. The sequence continues at coordinate 230,207,140 of VDFB02000013.1, forward strand.
ATTTTTAAATTATATTGCATGTGAAATTTAAGATTGAGAGGATATAGAATATATTATAACGTGAATTTGAGAAAATCAAGAGAATAGATTAAATGAAACAATTATTTTTATTGTTTTCAAAATAGATCTTTTAATTAAGTTGATTTATTTCTTGTTATTTTTGTCTGAATTGAATGGATTTAGTAAATCCAAATGATAGTTTACTATTGAGCTTTAATTTGCTTTAAATATTATTTTCTCTTTCATTGGTCAATTTGGGAATGTCTTAAACGTACAAGTATTCCAAACAAGTTGGTAATGTGGGGGTTGTGATTGTTCAAGTTGAATTCTTTTGTTGGCTAAGGTTGGGTAAATGGTATTTGTATGGTGTTAGACACCTGATGTATGAACATAGTCATTGATGTTTGTTATGAAAAGTGAAAAATTGTATGTTGTATGTTTTTACACCTTGTAAACCTTAGTCAGAGAAACTTAGATTCCTTTGTTATGCTTAATGGAGTGGCTCTCTGTAAGGGCCGACACACAAAGTGGTGTCAGGGTAACTTACAAAGAGTTAGTAAGTCAGTGATAACTAAATAACACAGTAGTTAGAATTAAAATTCTTAATAAAATGTTTATACCTCACTTATAGACTCTTGAGCTAGTTTAGTTTTGAGTATAAGATGAGAAGGCCTGGAATGGAAAATCGATATCTTGTTAGCTTAAAAGATATTCAATTCTACAATAGTATGCAAATAGGGCCGTGTTTCGTAAGAGGTTACCATGGTAACCCAAGTTGGGGGCCGGAACCTAGGAAGAAACACTAGGGTAACCTTTGCAATATTGTGATGACACTCCACCTAAAATAATAGTTTACCTTGTGTACTTAGTATATTCAATTGTCTTAAATCTGGAAGCAATGTAACCATTAGTCAGTTATGTACTTGCATCTAGGGTTAATAGATTATGTCTAGGTAACCATATTACTATTTCCTAGCATGGGGGGTGGACCTACGGGTACCACATGGTTGGGTGGAATGTGCACCTTACTTCATTGGGTCCCCAGTTTATGATCATGGAAACGAGAGCTTCATGGATGGAGAGCTTGTACTTGGATGCATATGTATACTTCTTCATTGTAAATTGTAAATCTTATATTTGAAAACATCCCTCAATTGTATATGAGGTGAACATTTGTAAATTGTAATTATAACTATTATTGATCTACCTCATCAGATGAATGAGTATTGTAATGTCTTTTCAAATGCAATGAAGAAATCATAGATTTACTTTATACTATCTTTAATGGTATTTTAAATGATGTGCAATGTTTATTTTTATGTTAATTAAATATGTGCAATGCGAAATACTAAAGTCGTCTATGGAAACTCAAGTAGTGTAACGTCGTATAACTTAATGAATGTATGCAACTAATTAAGTTAACCTTAATACTTAAAAAAAAAAAATTCACTTTTATACACAATTGCAACATTCCTTAGGTTATAAGATGGGGCATTATAGATTGGTATCAGAGCCAAGGTTACAAACACTGGATGCTCTGGGTAATCGCGAGCCCATTAGGTTGACCTAGTACGTAGTGTCGCTAGATATTAGCCTTGGTTGATTAGTATCTAAGACTCATTATTGTTATGTGTAGGAACATGCCTAGGAGAGGTGGAAGAGGTCGTGGTAGAGGTCGAGGTGCAGGCCGAGGGCCAATCCCTCAGGTTACTCCCCCTCTGAGCCCTCATCAGAGTGATCAGGCAGAGCAGTTGGATCAGAGGAATGAGGGATAAAATCTCGAACAGTCAGGAGTAGAGGGTTCATAGACACGTCCTTTATTAGAGGACGTCTTAGCTTGACTTGGACCTAGACAAGAAGTTGAGCAGGAGGTTGTTAGAGAGCGTGATAGGTCCCCTAGGAGAGTAGATGATATAGTGCATCAGGATGCTATTACTACAGGGCACATGTGAGATTTGCTGAGGGCATGCCCTCCTACTTTTGATGGTACAGGAGGTGGCTTAGAGGTAGAGACCTGGCTACTAGATTTGGGTAGATGCATCGCCATGCCCCCTTATGGTAGCAATACCCGAGCGAGATGTGTTATCATGCATCTGAGAGGATTCACCTCTACTTGGTGGTGCCTGCAGGAGCAGAAGCTCCACTTAGATATTGGGTCAGTGTCTTAGGAGATGTTCCTGGAGAGGTTTAGAGCATGATTCTTCTTGAAACACTAGAGGCAGCGACGGGCTGACGAGTTCCATGATCTATGTCAATTGGCTCTATCTGTTGAGCAATATGAACGTAGATTCTATGAACTCAAGTAGTATGTTGGTATTGGCGATGATGAGCCTATGCTAGTACAACACTTCATTAGGGGTTTGAATGCCCACATTAGTGGTGGAGTCAGAGTCTTTGAGCCAAAGACTATGGAAGTTGCAGTGGAGAAGGCTCGCATAGTGGAAGAAAATCTTGTTATGGCGTTAGGTGGTCACACACGAGTGCAAATTGGTAGTGCTCCTGCAGCAGGTTTTAGTCCATGGGGTGGATAGGCATAGATAGGAAGTTCCTCTAGGAACCAACAGACACCCTCTAAGGGTGGGCAGCAACAACAACGTACACCTCAAAAGAATAATTATCCACAACCATAGCAAGGTAATAGTCCATAGACAGGAAAGAACCGCAACTGGTGGCGCAATAAGCGTAATAGGTAGGATCAGCCTACTCAGAGTGCTCAGTCTACTATTAGTAGAGGTAATTTCCAGCAATACAATGCACCTTCGGGTGGCAGAGGATTCGGTAGAGGCACAGGTTGTTACTCGTGTGGACAATAGGGACACATTGCTAGGCATTGTCTAATGAGAGGTTCTACTGGTTTTGGGCCTCGACCTACAATTTCAGAGCCTATAGTGGGTGATGTAGGATGATCACATACAGTATATGCTGCGGTTAATGACCGCCAAGCTGATCACCAGAACACAGTGGTCGAGACTTCAGGTGAGTTACATGGTGTTAGTGTTTCCATTTTTTTTTATTTCGAAGGTACAGACTCCTTTATTTCACTGACCATCATTGATCGTTGTGGTCTTGTGGCAGTAAAGCAAGGTGGTAAGTGGCAGGTTGAATTCGCCTCTAGGGTGAAAGTAGTAGTAGAGAACTTAGTACATAATTGTGAACTTAAAATTGGTACGTTAAGTACCTTAGTAGATTTATATGTTACACCTTTAGGATCGTATGACATAGTACTAGGTATGGATTGGTTAGCATCTTATCATGCTGTGATTGACTGTCAACTTAAGACAGTTAGTTGTATTAATGATTTAGGTGCGAAAGTGGAAATTATAGGTGTTCAAAGACCTATCTCTTTGCGGATGATATCTGCTATGCAATTAAAGAGATGTCTTCATCAGGGTTGTCAACTATTTGCAACAACAGTTACTGATTTGGAAGAAGGTGAGAGTTGAGAGGTATCTCTTGATGATCATCCTATTCTTAGAGAAATCGTTGATGTGTTTCCTAATGATATACCTAGAATGCCACGGAAGAGGGATATTGATTTTAGAGTTGACCTAGTTCCTAGAGCTGAGCCTATATCTAGAGCTCCATATAGAATGACAACTCAGGAGTTAGAAGAACTTCGTATCCAATTAGAGGAACTATTAAAAAAGGGTTTTATTCATCCAAGTGTTTCCCCTTGGGGACCACCTGTCATCTTCGTTAAGAAGAAGGATTAATCACTTAGACTGTGCATTGACTATCGTCAATTGAACAAGGTTACAATTAAGAATTGTTATCCTTTGCCTAGAATCGATGATCTTTTTTATCAAATCAAGGGAGCTAATGTGTTCTCTAAAATTGATTTGAAAACTGGTTACCATCAATTGCAAATTGCTGAAGCAGACATTCATAAAACTGCATTTCGAACTCATTATTGGCACTATGAATTCACAATAGTACCATTTGGGTTAATGAACGCACCATCAGTGTTCATGAGTTTAATGAATGGTGTTTTTCGTACATACCTTGATCACTTTGCCCTTGTATTTCTCGATGATATTTTGATTTATTTGAGAAACATGAAGGAACATGAAGAACACTTGAGATAGGTATTGCAATGTTTAAGGGAATATCAATTGTATGTGAACCTAAAGAAGTGTGATTTCTTTCAAACTGAGATAAAATATCTTGGACATGTGATATCTGGAAAAGGTATTGCTGTGGATCCTTCAAAGATCCAAGCTATTGTAGATTGGCCCGCACCTACTAATGTAGGTGAAGTGCGTAGTTTTATGGGTCTAGCTAGTTACTATAGGCAATTTGTTGAGGGATTTTCTAGAATCGGTCATCCTATTACTTATCTTTAGAGAAAAGGGAAGAAGTTTGTTTGGACAGAACAGTGTCAATTGGCTTTTCAGACACTTAAAGAAAAGTTGACTAATGTGCCTATATTGATTGTTCCTGATCCTACTAAGGATTTTGTAGTTTGCACTGATGCATCCTACGAGGGTTTGGGAGCAGTTCTGATGCAAGATGGGTGTGTGATTGCTTATGAGTCTCGCAAACTCAAGGATCATGAATTAAACTATCCCACTCATGATTTAGAACTAGCTGCAGTTGTGCATGCATTAGTTCGATGGAGGTATTTCTTATTAGGTCATCGTTTCAAACTTCATACTAATCACCATAGTCTACAATATATTTTTACGCAACCTAACTTCAATGCTAGACAAAGACGGTGGATGGAGTTCTTGTGTGAGTACGATTTTGAAGTGAAATATGTTCAAGGAAAAGAGAATGTAGTGGCTGATGCTCTTAGTCATCATCAAAATGAGATCTTTGCTACTACTCTTGAAGTAGATTTGAGAGATCAAATATTAGTAGCACTTCCTATTGATAGATTGTATCAGGAAGTGAGGTCAAAGATTGAATCTGGTAGACCTTTAGAAGGATGATTTGTAGGATATGTCCTAGAACTGGATGGTATATTACGACATTTAGGTCGTATTTATGTACCACATTTTGAGGGTCTTCGTATATTAATTATTACTGAAGCACATCGAGCTTCATACTTAGCTCATCCAAGTGTTAAGAAAATGCATGCCAATCTTTAGCAATTGTATTTCTGACTATGTATCGAGATGTCTTGAATGCCAGCGAGTTAAAGCTGAGCATCAACATCCTGCTAGATTATTGCGGCCACATCTCATTCCTTAATGGAAATGGGATATTATATCCATTGACTTTATTGTAGGGTTACCTACGTCATCACGTCGACATGATGCCATTATGGTAACTGTTGACCGATTGACTAAGGTAGCTCATTTTTCACCAGTATGATCATTTTACAATGCTTCATCTGTAGCTAGGATATTTATGGAGGACATCGTTAGATTGCATGGGATTCCTCGTAGGATTATTTCTGATAGAGATCCTGTATTCTCTTCAGCCATATGGACTTCATTACAACATGCTCTAGGTACACAGTTGAACTTTAGTTCAGCATATCATCCTCAAACCGATGGACAAATAGAGAGAGTTAATCAAATATTAGAGGATATTCTTAGAATGTACGTAATGGACCAACAATCACATTGGGAGGATTATCTGTACTTAGTAGAATTTGCTTACAATAATGGATATCAGATTTCCATAGGTATGCCACCATTTCAGGCATTATACGGTCATCCTTATCAAACTCCATTGAGTTGGGATCGACTTGAGGATAGAGTATTACTTGGACCTGAGATGCTTCGTGACATGGAGCAATAGGTTAACTGTATTAGAGAACATTTGATAGCAGCACAGGATAGGCAAAAGAAGTATGCCGATGCTCATAGAATAGACCGACAATTTGTTGTTGGTGATAGAGTGTTTCTTCGAGTGTGACCACGAAAGAGTCCAATCCATTATGGAAATGGCTCTAAGCTTGCGCCTCGTTTCGTTGGGCCATTTGAGATCTTAGAGAGAATTTGTCCTATGGTGTATCGACTCGCCTTACCACCCAGTTTGTCACGTATTCATCATGTTTTCCATGTATCAGTTCTTAGACCATATCATCCTAACATATCTCATGTACTTGATTGGAATGCATTATAGGTAGAGGACAGGCAGCTGGCTTTGGAGCCCGTGGCCATTCTATAGCACCGAATGCTCGGTCTTAGGGGTCGAGACGTTGATCAGGTGAGGGTCCAATGGGATCCTAGCCATGAGGCTTCTGCTACTTGGGAGGATGTGACACGTATGAGGGAACTTTATCCCTATATGTTCGCAGGCTTTTAGGAGCAAGCCTGATCCTACGGGGGGAGGATCTAGTACCCCTCCAATTATGCTTATGTTTTATGTTTGCATGTTTTCACACTATTAGACTATGGTACTTGGTTTGGATATTTTGATCGTTGATTTTGAGTGATAGTGGATTCACTTTGTGACATGATGATACATTATATTGCGATATTTGATTTCTAATATGCTTTGATATAGCGTAGATATTTTCCTTCAAATGATTACTGCTATGTATATGTTTATGATGGACTAACTGTTATTTAATTCATCAATCTGATGTGACGTGTATTTCTATGGAGAATGGAATTGCATCACTCGCTTGCGAGTGCCCTGTGATGTCAGTGATTTTCTCCGCACAGTGTGCCTGTATTATGGATTATATGTATATGCATGTTATTCATTGGGTTACAGCATTGCTGGTACATGACACCGACTCCACCTGGTTACGTAGGTCTGAGTGTGTCAAGACTCAACGGATATGTTGATTGGGAGGTAGTAGCATGGTTCATCCTAGTCTAGTCTTAAACTCGGTCATAGTACATCGTCAGTTTAATTTGGAGTTTTAGATTGTCTTGTCTTTTCTGATTGGATTAAATTGCTTTGATAGGAAAATTTTGTTGGTTTTTAATGATAGTTATTATTCTTTAATATACTGTTATTTAAATTAATTTTTAAATTTTAAAGAAATAAGTTTTACATGTTATTTAATAAATTAATTAGTTTGTTTGGTTAAATAATTTGATCTTAAAGATTAAATTTATTTAGTTAAATTAACTAATTAATTAAATTAAATTGTTTTAAATGGGTGAATAAATTTTATTTAAAATTAATTGTTATTTGGAAATGGCATTTTAATTATTAAATAAATTTTGCATTTTGAAAATTTTAAATTTTAAATTTTAAATAAAATTAAATGCATGTAAATCTGGAATGGCAAGATTGCCGAGAAGTGGTTGAAGATATTTTCTTCTTCTCGACAAGTGTGCCAGTGGAATTTATTGTTTTTGTTGAGGATATTCATGGAGGTTATTTGGGATCTAGGAAAACACAAAAGTCTATTATATATTCTTCATGGGAAAATATTTGAGCTCTATTAAAAATTTATGTTTATGCCTTTTGTTATTGTCATGTAATCGCAGAAGTTCTCTAGTTTTGGAATATTGGGATTTGGTGATCATGGAAAGCTTTGGAAGCTACAGGAAAAGTTGTTCTTCACGAGATAGAAATTTTGAAGCTTCAGGGAAACAGGTATTTCCCTTGTATTTTATAATTTATTTAATGTTGAAAGAATGTTTGAGAAAATAATATTTCATATTATTAAATCCCTGTACTTCTCGGGAAAGATATTGTTCGCTGTATAATTGTTTGTAAATATTTGTTGGTTTTAGAAAATTTCTGTAGCATACTCTTGAAGAAAATATTTATGGAAGAAATCTCTATTTATTTTAGCAAAATGATCTATAGATAAAATAATTATTTCTTTGTTAAAAGTGTTCTATAGACTCTGTTAATTCTTTGTTATAAGCTTTCTTCATATCTTGTTATTTCTTTACAAAAACCCTGTAGAAATTTCTTTATTTCTTTATTATGAAACTCTGTGAATTTATATATATATAATATATATATACATATATTATATATAATATTCTATCATATATAAATTGGATTGTGGAAAATGTTGTACAGATAAATTGTATTTGAAATTTTATTTAAAAAAAATGAATTTATGAATTCACCGTATGGGTGAAGTTATTAAAAATCATTTAAAAAAAAAATTTAAAAAAAATTAATATTAATGTTTGGGGAGGGCCGAAACCCTCCTCACATTCCCTACGGGTGGCACAGGCACCATGGCTACACATAGCAGCCAGTGGCTGCTGGGCGCAATGCTGGTAAGGGCTGCATCCTCCCCACAGGGCGGTCGCGGCTGGGCTACGAGATTTATAAGATTTAATTACATTTAAAAAATATTAAATTCAATTTTTTTAATGTGATAGGTATAAAATCCAATTTTTAATATAATCTTCTATTTATATATAATTTTTATATATATATGAATATGAGTATATATATATTTGTAAGAATAAATAAATATAATTATATATCTATAATTATATTTATTAAGTTAGGAAAAATAATTTTGGTATTTTTAAATTATATTGCATGTGAAATTTAAGATTGAGAGGATATAGAATATATTATAATGTGAATTTGAGAAAATCAAGAGAATAGATTAAATGAAACAATTATTTTTATTGTTTTCAAAATAGATCTTTTAATTAAGTTGATTTATTTCTTGTTATTTTTGACTGAATTGAATGGATTTAGTAAATCCAAATGATAGTTTACTTTTGAGCTTTAATTTGCTTTAAATAGTATTTTCTCTTTTATTGGTCAATTTGGGAATGTCTTAAATGTACAAGTCTTCCAGACAAGTTGGTAATGTGGGGGTTGTGATTGTTCAAGTTGAATTCTTTTGTTGGCTAAGGTTGGGTAAATGGTATTTGTATGGTGTTAGACACCTGATGTATGAACATAGTCATTGATGTTCGTTATGAAAAGTGAAAAATTGTATGTTGTATGTTTGTACACCTTGTAAACCTTAGTCAGGGAAACTTAGATTCCTTTGTTATGTTTAGGGGAGTGGCTCTGTGTAAGGGTCGACACACAAAGTGTTGTCAGGGTAACTTACAAAGAGTTAGTAAGTCAGTGATAACTAAATAACACAATAGTTAGAATTAAAATTCTTAATAAGATGTTTATGCCTCACTTATAGACTCTTGAGCTAGTTCAATCTTTAGTATAAGATGAGAAGGCCTAGAATGGAAAATCAATATCTTGTTACCTTAAAAGATATTTGATTCTGCAATAGTATGCAAACGGGGCCGTCTTTTGTAAGAGGTTACCAGGGTAAGCCAAGTTGGGGGCTAGAACCTAGGAAGAAACACCAGGGTAACCTTTGCAATATTGTGATGACACTCCACCTAAAATAATAGTTTACCTTGTGTACTTAGTATATTCGATTGTCTTAAATCTGGAAGCAATGTAACCATTAGTCAGTTATGTACTTGTGTCTAGGGTTAGTAGATTATGTCTAGGTAAGCATATTACTATCTCCTAGCGCGGGGGGTGGACCTACGGGTACCACATGGTTGGGTGGAATGTGCACCTTACTCCATTGGGTCCCCATTTTATGATCATGGCAACGAAAGCTTCATGGATGGAGAGCTCGTACTTGGATGCATATGTATACTTCTTCATTGTAAATTGTAAATCTTGTATTTGAAAACATCCCTCAATTGTATATGAGGTGAACATTTGTAAATTGTAATTATAACTATTATTGATCTACCTCATCAGATGAATGAGTATTGTAATGTCTTTTCAAATGCAATGAAGAAATCATAGATGTACTTTATACTATCTTGAATGGAATTTTAAATGATATGCAATGTTTATTTTTATGTTAATTAAATATGTGCAATGCGAAATACTAAAGTCGTCTATGGAAACTCAAGTAGTGTAACGTCGCGTAACTTAATGAATGTATGCAACTAATTAAGTTAACCTTAATACTTAAAAAAATAAAATATTTCACTTTTATACACAATTGCAACATTCCTTAGGTTATAAGATGGGGCATTACATGGGTAGAACTCTTTTAGGTGAATAGTTGAGTATGGAGATGGGGCAAAGTGTTGACAAGGAGTTGTAGACCATGAGCATGGGTGTTGGGCCAAGTGTGCACACTTAGATTAAAACTAAGAAATGTTAAACGGTCCCTAGGCAGGATGTGGAAGACATCATGGAGATGCATGATAGGTTAGCATCTAAGGACCTGAAAGTAGCTAGGATGCTCAAGGAACTTATCTAATGGTTGTTTTTTTTTCTCTTTCATTTTTTTCTTTTTGCAACTAGTTTGTGTTGATGGTACACTAATGTCTATGTAATCAACTTATTTTTGGTTTTTTTGGGTGGGTAGCCCATTGCTTTATCTTTGCTGCCATTGTTCCTTTTTGTATAGGGTTTCAGGAACCCTTCAAAACCTATTTATCGTTAATAAAAAATATCATGATCATAGTGTAAAATAATTGTAGTAGAATCCCATAAGATAGGTGTAAATTCATGCTAATTGAGAGGAACAATGAGACTATCTAATATGTGTATAAAACACATGGTGCACTCCATAGAATTAATCAATGAACGACACATGATGCAACCATAAATTTTATGATAAAAGAAACTATGAAAAAACTTTAGTTAATGGAAATCTAACCTATGCCTATTATTTTGAAACTAGTAGATGGGTCAACTATTAAACTAGAGGGCGTTATAGAGATTTAGTAATCACACTAGACTCATGGGAATACACTATAGATTTTATGGTCTTAAAACCTAAAGCAAACCTTGTAGGATACCCCCTAGTCTTAAGGATACCTCGGTTAGCTCCTAAGCAAAATAAACCAACTAAAACTATGTTGATCATGTCTTTGGTGTTAAATTTTACTTTCATTCATTTCACTAGACCTTATTGCTTTGTTTTCATCAGTGAAATGAAGAGGAAACATCCAATCACCTATCATATTTACTTTTGTAACAACTGCATTTATTTTTATGTTAACCCTTATTATGCATTCATTCTCATCAAAAGACACTTGATAATTTTATTTAATATTTATCCAATAGACAACAAATTCTTATTGGGTGCTATAACAAATAATGTTTCATTGATATGTTTTACTTCACCATATTTTATTGTAATTGGAATAGTACCCCTACCTTTCCTTCCATGAGATTGATTATCTTCTAATACCTCTATATTGTAACACTTTTCATCTAAATTGATAAATAAATTATCATTAGATGTCATATGTGAAGAACACCCAGAGTCAAAATAACATACATTATTTTTACTAAAATATTTATTGAAGCAAGAAATGAACAATTTTTCTTATCTTTAGTGTTATAAATGCTTTTTTCTATTTCAACTTGTTTACTCATACATTGTGATTCATAGTGTCAAAAATTATTACAATGAAAGCATTAGACATTCCTTTTATTATTGTCTCACTGATTCTTTCTACCCCTTCATCTTCTTGTTCTGTCGAAGTTACTAATTATTCCTCTAAAATTATTTCCTCTTACTCTAAAATTACTAGATTGACCTTCATGTTCATTTTTATAGCTATACCCACCTTTATAATGATTCTTTATTGTTTCTTTAGAGAAAAATTCTTGCTCTAAGATTTCTTCATAAATTTTCATTCTTTATTTAATAGTTAAGAAATTTTCAATTAATTCATCTAATTGCAAACGTGTGAGATCCTTAGAAATATCAATTGTAGAGACCACACTGCCAAATTTAGTAATCAAGATCCTTAATATAATTTCTCAATGACATTCTTTTCATCTACATATTCCCCTAAAACTTTCATTTGACATACTAAACCATCAGCCTTTGTTAGAAAATCATTCACAAATTCACTAGAAGTCGTCTTCAAATTTAAAATAAAAAACTCATTGTCTACAATATTGTAGTTGTGCACCTTGATATGTATTATTGAGTATTTTCCATGGCTAGCTAGAATTAATAACACAACTTATCCTAGGAAAAATTGCTTGATTAATTGCACCTTGAATAATTAAAAAAAAAGGGTTTCATTATCTTTCTTTAAATTTTCTTTATACATTTTTTTTTGTCGATCATTTAATATTGAAGATATTTATATATGCTAGTTCTACACACCCTTGTTGTACAATATCCCAAAAATCTTTAGATTTGAAGAGATTTTGCATCTCCAAAGATGGAAATTAGTATGTGGGACATTACATTTCCTATCATATTTTTCATAAAAGAAATATACTCAAGATTCAAATGCTCAACACAAAATAATAAAAAGATCTCTACAAATGAATGATGTCCTTATCCCTTCACATGGGACACACTAAAATTTCTGTAATATTTATATATATTTTTTGAACAAGTGTCGACTTCAACCAATAATTCACTTAATTATAAAAGATGAAAAAAAAATAGTTTGAAAAGATTGAACTTATAACTCTTCTAAAAGAAATTTCAATTCCTTAAATATCACTTCACATATGACCATATTGTAATTATTTAAAGACAAATCTAAAGAAAACAATAAAAATCTATTAAAAATTAAACCATACTTTAGTACTTTTAATATTTCTCTTTATTTTGTTCTAAAAGAATGAGCTATTTTCCTCTTGTTTTAAGTCTCATGAGAAAAATAGTTTCTTGAAAGAAACCTTTACATAGCATGTGACTGTCCACTAAATTTAAGAGAATGTTTTAAATAAAGAGACAGTAGAGGTGGTTTCCTATGTGGATATAAAATCTTCGAAAGCTTTTTACTGGTTTAAACTTAAAATCATGCGAATAAAGGAGGGGATTGCTGAAATTAAAGGAATGCAATTTTTAAGATTCCTTTAAAATTAATTCGATACCTCCTCCTACGGCCTCCACACATCCTCCCACGATTTACTGTAAACAAAGTAAAACCCAACTCAATCCTCAAAAAACATCCTTGCTTTCGTCTACAAAATTCACAGAAATAGTAGCCTCTATTGCTTCTTGACAACTATGCCTCTTGGATGTCTCTGCTGGATTTTGCACTCTTCTGTTCTTACCCTTTAAACAGTTGTATTAACTCAAGTATTTTTTATAGAAAACCTTGTTCTGATGTCAGATGAAGGCAAACAAAATAACAATTATGATTTATTAATTACAAAATAATCAAATATGCAAAAGTCTCAAATACAAAGAATAAAAACCATGACATCTATTATAGAGTTTCAAAATACAGATGACTTTATAACACACAACCATGTTCACCCATAATCCAACTAGAATAGTAATAACATACAAAATCTATCTAGAGGTCCACTAGATACTGTAGAGATCTCAAGAGTACTTGCGTATCAGCATCCATCTTTCCTTGGAGCATCAGGAGAACTTGAGCCATGCTTGGCCTCTCATTCTCATCCGTTGCAATGCATACCATGCTTGCAAAAGTAGCTCTTCTCACCTCCTCAACATCCGCTTGCATCGCAATTCTTTCGTCCACAATACTCATCAAGTTTCCCTTTTGAATTTGAGTTGCGGCCCATGACGGAAAGTATTGCTTAGTCTGTTCCTTCACGCTCATGTCCACATTTTTTCGTCCCGATATTATCTCCAGCAGCATCATGCCGAAGCTGTACACGTCTGCCTTGGAAGTGATTGCTAAGCCTTCGAGCCACTCGGGAGCAATGTACCCTCGAGTTCCTCTCATGCTTGTCAAAACCCTGCTGAAATCTCTTCCCACTAACTTTGCCAGCCCAAAATCAGCAATCTTTGCGCTGAAGTCCCTATCCAGCAGAATGTTTTCGGGCTTTATATCCGAGTGAATGATTTGATCTCTGCATTCTTCGTGGAGATAAACTAAAGCTCGTGCAGTGCCTAAAGCGATCTCCAATCGTGTCTTCCACTCCAACAGCTTTTGTGATCCAGCGAATAGAGAGGAATTGAGAGAACCGTTGGGCATGTACTCGTAAACTAGCAGCCTTTGTGATCGTTCCGTGCAAAATCCGCAAAGCCGGACCAAATTGACATGCTGTATAATTCCGATTTTGCTTATTTCTGCACGAAACTGCTTTTCTACCTGTGGAGAGCCCTCTAATTTTTTGACTGCCACAAGCGTATTGCCTGGGAGAGCTCCTTTGAAGACAGAGCCGAATGCTCCTTTCCCTAACTTATCCCTGAAATTGTTGGTTGCAGTTCGCAGCTCCTTGTAAGTGAATGTTCTCAGCGAAGCGGGCAGCTCATCTTGCATGTCTCCTCCCTCCTCCACTATTCGACCCCTCCAACGAAAAAACATTGCAGCAAGGAAAGCAAAAACAAGAATCAAAGCAGCGCCGGCGGGAAGTGAAATCGAAAGGACACGAGCTTGGGCACTTCCTCCATTGGCTATCGATTGCCCCAACTCAGCAGCAGCCATGCGAAGGAAGACGGGCTGAGTGTTTGATGCAACGCGAATATTGAAGAGATCGCAAAACCACATTCTACAAACAGGGGAAACAGAATTAGTGAGATCGTAGGCTGTGCAGGAGCAATTTTGCAAACATGCAACTCGGCATGCTGGTAGAGATGGGTATTGGGAATATGGAACAGCTTCTTCCTCAGCTAAGGATATGTCGTTCCTTTGCAAGAAACCATCGGTAGTGCCGTTTGTGGGAGAGCAGTCGAGAGGGCTACTACGAATGCATCCGCTTGACCACCAATCCTGTGAATACCAGGCGCGATTGTCTTTTGGGTTGAAGCCCTCCAGACAGCTGCAGAATTGAAGATTGTTTCTGTTGCATGCTCCGTAAGTCCCGCATACATCGTAGACAAGGCAAATGTCTCGCGGAACAGACCAGGCAAGGCTCCAGCTGCTATTACGAATTCGAAGGAACGTTCGTAGATCTCCAGACTTGTCCAGGACCGTGCGCAGAATGAAACTATCGAACTTTGATATTTGATAATACATTGAGTATATCGTTGTGGGAGAAATCCTTACAAAGGTTTAATTAGCAATTTTATGAAAGTCGTTATTAGACATATCTGGAACATTGATGAAATGGTCAACATCCCACTCTCCACTGTTCCAGTAAGTAATATTGTTATTATATAGCAGCAAAAACTGCGTCTTGCCTGGGGCTGGATCCATTTCGAGAGAGAAGGGTCCAGGTGCTGGATCCAACGAGCTCTTCCAAGAAGTTAGCTTTATGCCTTTCCACAACTTCATTCCACACAACTGTGTGTCTGCTGGATACAAGAAGCTCTCCCACACAATCTCAGAAATGTTGCGTACATCCAACAAAACAAAATTACCCGAATCCAGTATCATAGCTCTCAATGCTATCGCTCTCTGGTTCTTCCTTGTTGACCAAATTGATCGTCCTTCTGAATCATGCAATTTGAGATAGCCTTCTGTTGAAAGCTTCAAAATGCCCGGCTTGTTTCTAATGGGACTTTCTCTATTAGCCACCCAAACAATGGTCTTCTGGGTGATTTGGGCATACCAGATACCGATGTACCAATTATTGGTTCCATTAGGGGAGAAAAACCCCAATTCGAAGGTGCCATTCTTTGAAACTATGCTCTGACTTCCATTGAGAGAGGCCCCCAACTCGATGCTGTCTCCGCCATCAACTGCCAGGGAGTCACAATTGTGAGGTAGAGCAAGCATATAAAACACTGAAAGGAAGCAATACCATGCAAACAGACTGTCTGGGGCCATTTCTATACTCTTTATGAAACGTTAAACGCTCTTGGAACAATGCCCGAGAAGTATGTGTCCTGAATATTACACAGAGGTTTGGTGACGTCTTATACATTACAAATGCAAAAAACGAAGACACTGGACGCTTTGTTTTCTTCGAGATTGCGACTTGGCCGCAACGTTATTTTCGTTTTCGGGAGACGGCAATGAGTTTGTCAAACTAAGATTTAAATGAGTTTCTTGAAAGTATACAGTATTTAAATATTATTTATTTTAGTTGTTGAACTATTCCTAATCAAGTCTCGTTTACTAATCATAGTCAATGCAACGTGTTAAGACTAAATGCTCAAAACTTCTCCCAGCGAGAGGTAAAGTTAACTTGATAAAGACTTGGAATCGACTATCGTGGTAACCATTATTTCCGCTGAATGTGGTTTTTTTGTTTTCAATTAATTAATTAGTAAACACAATTAAATGTGTTATAAGGGTTGGATAGACAATATTAATTTATTTTACTACAGTTATCATATTTGAAAAGCCTATGGTAAACCAAATATATTATGATAGGCCTCCTAAATGAACTTGAGAGTCCACAAAATAAGCAAAATTTGTAGAAAAAATATTATGAAATCTAACCAAAGACTTTTTTCTTTTAAATGAGACAAATGAAGACCACTGTTCCTACAAATAAATAATTTTTTTTTTTTATTAATTGCTTCAATTTATTATGGTTTGCAACATCGTCCATGAAAAGATATAGAGCAAAGTGAAAATATATTTTGTCTTTTCATAATGATTAAATAAATTAATTTGAAAGTAAAAAAAACATGGTTTTGTGTCTTTTCTTCCATCTACTTAATTATCTATTTATTTCTATAGATATAAAATAAGACTCGCAATTTTTTAATAAGATTTCAAATATAAATTAATGGATGTTATCTATACAAATACTCGTAAAAAGATTGGATAAAATTATAAAAAATCAATGCCACCTTACTTGTAAAAAGATTTCCAATGCGTCTGACAATTATGTATTGGAAGAGTTATGAACAATAAAGGAGAACACTGGTTCAAGAATCTGGCTTCCCAAAGAAACAAATGGGAATAGTGAATGACATGCAATGTAATTCATAAACATGAAACTATTTTTTTCTCTATAGCAAGTTGCTTTTGCAATAAGAGATGCATAATTGCAATCGTGGGATATGCAATTCATTTGTTAAATATTTCCTAGAATTTATAGTGTCTTCCTACTCTCCTATTTTTCTTAAAAAAATATCAATAATAGGCCTAGAGAATTAATCATGCATTCACTGTTGTAGTGCTAACCAGCCCACTAGCAAACCTTGTGCAATTTGCGTCCAGGAATTAAACATTTGCCAAAATATATAGTGTCTTATTCTCCTAAATTACTAAAACAAAATGAATAGTAGACTTGTTGCAGGACAATCAAATTTGATTGGGCAAGTAAGTATTACAATTGCAAATGAGAAAATTAAGAATTTAATGCACATTGTGTCAGCGTTATTGTCATCATGCACTTGATGCACCTAGAATTTTACTCAAAGACAAGTTAATGTTTCAATCAGGGCAGGTCGCTATTACAATTGTAAAATGTACATTAGATATGGTACACTTGTTGATCAATCTATGGCTCTTGCATTAAATGCCTCCATGGATGGCAAAATGTTGTCCAAAGTATACAGTTTTTCCCCTTGTAATTGTGTCATAGCAAATTGGACCCTCTTGAGAAAAGAGATAATTTCACAGATAATTGGACCCACTTTTGAGTCCCTTCACATCATTTACCCTTCAAAACAATATTTATAGGCCCCTTAAACCCATTATTTTTTATCTAGAGGCACGTTTTACCTGAAAAATCACATAAAAATCGACAAACAACATTTAATTATCTCATACCTTGAAAACCCACCTTCAAAAAGCAGTAGTGGGACCCATTTTCCACCTTGGGTGAATGAGTCCCCTTTGGTGGGACCCATTCACCAAGGGTCGTGAATGAGTCCCTTTGAGGGAAAATTCAATTTTGAGCAAGAATTTGATTAATTTAACTTTAATTTCTGGTGAATGTCAGCCTCTTAGGTCTAAATAATAGGAAAAAAGGGTTTTGTTGCCTATAAATACTCATCTAATGTTATTTCACACATCTTTTTTTCATTTTTCAAGAGAAATTCCTAAAGTCAAGTCTTACACAACAAGTCTCATTAGCAAAGGTTGAAGTTTTAGGGCAGCAAACTAGGGTTTTTGTAGGTCTTGAAGCTCACTTCTCTTGTCAAGATCTAAAATTGCAAAGGGTTGACGATGGATGCCTATGGTGAATCATGAAGAAATCTAGGGTGAAGAGGTGCAACTAGCTAGCAAATCACACCTAAGGACTTAGTTTCCTATTGATTCCATCTTCCATTTTCACTCTAAACTCAAATTAAGGTTTGCATTTTTTTTGCTTATCATTTGCATGTCATTTCATTCCCATTTTTCATGTGTTGTAAGGTTTCTAGGGTTGAGATCTTGCATCCTTTAAATCATATTTGCATTTCTTATTCTAGAGCAATAGAATAGGACCTTTATCATATTTCAGCTTTTCCTAGTCTTTAACACATGTAAGGCTAGGGTTTATGTAAATTTTTCTCCATTTAAGGTTTAATTACCCAACTAGGAGTTTTACCAAGGAAAATCCTCCATTAGACAAAAGCTTTTTTAAGTTTTTTTACAAGAATTTTCCAAGATCTTGAGTTGAGTTTTCGTCAGAAATTCTTGTTCAAGTGTCAATGTGTAGAATAGAACTTTGAAGTTGCAGAAATTTAAAAGTGGACTAATTATCCATGCATGGTGAATTAGTCCCTCCTGAGGTCAAAATAAGAGTTAGATACAAATCCAGGTTCTCGGTTAACAGAAAACAACTTCTATCTAGAAAACTCTTGACCTGGGACTAATTCGCCCAGGGTGGCGAATGAGACCTAGTCAACTTAAATTCAAATTTCATCCATTTTCTAGATTTTTTTCCAGCCTTCTCCAATTTCCCGGGTGCAGACATTCTGAAAAACAACATTTTGTTTACATTAATTTGCATTTTTGTTCATTCTTTGAAGCTTTTTTGCAAACAACATTGTGTTTTCAAACATAACATAGATCTTCATTTTTGCTTTCATATTCACTCATACAAATCACTCAATTGCATTTTGTTCATTTCATTTAGCTTAGATAACATCATACATAATATAATTTGAATGAACCATTTAACATTTTTGGCCCTACCCCTCTCCTTTTAGGTGAAAATCCCTAAAAGAGTAAGAGAAGTCCTGAAGTGCTAAAAGTATATGGTTCATTTTGGTGAACCTGACTTTTGAGCATAACATCATTTTGATTTACATTTCTCTTTGCATCTTATGACTTAATTACTTCATCATTTTGTATTGTTTTGCATCTTAAGTTTTCTTAAACATTGCATTAGTGAAAGTCTTATTTAGATCTCATTATTACATTGTAATTCATTCAATCATTTCAACACTCTACATTAGCATTCTATGTCTACATTGTATAGACTTGAAAATATCTAGAAAAGACAAAAAAATCTTAAAAAATTCATCTCCTAGGACTCATTTGCCACCTAGGGGGAATCAGTTCCACTACAGTTTCCACATCAACATTTTCATACTTCAATTTCCTACATTGCATCTTTCTATTTTTTGTATTTACATATCTACTACAGTTTAGTTGTTTATGTTTTCTTAGCATAAATTTCACTTCTTTCCATGGAATTCATGGATAGTTTTAGATCTTTGAAAATTTCCTTTTCCATTTTCATTCCTAGTCCTTTTAGATCAAATTCATTAATACATAAAGACACAAAAACTAAAACATCAAATCATCCTTTCAAACACATGATTCAAATTAGAAACAAATTTTCATCTAAGCCTCTTAGTAGTGATCATGTTGACAAGTTAGATGAAGTTCTTCAAGACTTCCTCTCACTCACTTCATCCTCTAATGCTTGTAATGAGAAACTTAAACCCCTTAATGATAAATTTCTCCTCAAACCTTTTGCTTGTGATGAATTTTATTTGTTAGATGAAGCCCTCCAAGACTTCATCTTGCATAAGACATCCACTACAATTTGTGGTGACCAACTTGTGATACCGAATGTTAACACCTCTAATGCTTCTCTTGAACATCTTAAAACAATTGACGATAATTTACCCCTCAAAGCTTTTAGTCATGATGATTTGCATTTGATAGATGAGTCTCTTTAGGATTTCATCTCACCCAACTCATCTGTTTTGGTTTTTTGTGAGATCTCTAAATTCAAGGACGTTAATGTAATCTAACCTCACCTTATCCTTTACCCACCCTCACATAAACTTCACCCCTCTAACAGACCCCAATACACCCTCTACCCACCTAAAACCAATGCATCACAACAATCTAGTAGCGATACTATTGCTCATACATATAACACCTGAAACAACCCGCAACTACCACAACCAACCCCACCCTGTTTACCCTTACCCAATCTCCCTAGTGCTTCTCGCTATAGCCCACACAAAAAGGAGTATCATCTTGTTAAACAATTAAAGAATACTCTTGCCAAGATTTCCCTTTGGGATTTGCTTCAAAACTCACCAAATTATCACAATATTCATCAAACAACCTTAAAAAAATAACAATTCCTCTTGGTACCACCCCAAATGATGTGGTAGCTCTCATCCAAAAACTAAATCTTGAAATTATTTTCCATCAACATGAGCTCCCTCCTTTGGAGTTGTGTAAACAACATGATGCCTTTATGATAATTTCTCATTTCAATCACATAGGTATCGAACACACTCTCATAGATAATGGTTTTTCCCTTAATGTGTGTAGTGTGAGTCTCATTTATTGATTAGATGTTGACAACTCACAAATAATACATGATTCCATCTCCATTCGAGGATTTGACAATACAACAAAGAAACCACTTGGGATAGTTACTTTGCCTATTATAGTTGTGGTGGCTACTTTGCAAACTCCTATCCATGTCATGCCTTATGATCTTTTGTATAATCTTCTTTTAGGCTAACCATGGATTCATGAGATGAATGTAGTGTCTTCAACCCTTCATTGTATTATGAAATACAGTTATAACAATCATATTTATCAAGTTGAAATTGACCTTGAGCCTAAAGGTTGCTTGCATCTTGAAAAAGGGGTTACAAGTCCTTTGAAAACATTAAGTCCAACATCTAATATAGATCCTATTGAAACTGAGCAAAACCATAAGGAATCGGTATCTAAATTGTTTGGTGATGATTGGAGATCCTTAAAATTCACACCCTTGTTTATGGGCGAATACATACTCACACAAAAGAAAGATGAGAAACAATAACAACCAACAATCATGTCCACTCAAAATTCTGAACAATATTCTCAAACATCTATCTCCTATAATTTGGATGACAATGCAATGTACACAACAAATTTTGATGAGATAGATTACCAATCACCACCTACTTTGCACGAAATGGAAAGAATTTATGGAAAAGGCTATAAATTTGTAAAAAAATTAGGCTATACTAGAAAAGGGTGTGGAAAACATGAGTAACATATTTGTGTCCCTATTGAACCTAATACACAAGAAACAAAAACTGGATTGGGATATTTATTTTCTAAAATGACCAAAGATACTCAATGACCATCGTTGAACATTAATGCTATAACATGTCAACCACAACACAAACTCACAATCAAACATCTTGATTTGCTCGATATAACCTTACCACCTACATGCAAGTATGTCAATAGTGATGAGGCTTTTAAATGAATGTTAGGTGTTTATGATAATACATCCTTGCTTACTTACATGAAAAAAATTGCTCGTACCATGACCATTACCGATCAAGAAGCAAGTGATATTACTGAAGAGCTCTTTGAATATGAAAGTCCTAAATCCAATGCACTCCCTTTAGGAGATACAATTGATGTGCCAATGGAAATTAATGAAAAAGATAAAGTTATTAAGATTGGGAACTACCTTGATGATGAAGAACAAGAGGACACTACCACTTTACTTCATGATTTTCCTAAATTTTTTTCTTGGAAATATTCAAATATTCTAGGAATTGACCTGAAAATTATGATGCATAACATTGTCCTTGCTCAAAATGCTAAACCAATTCATCAAAATATTGGAAAAGGGCACCCTAACATAGCCTTGCGTGTTAAAGAGGAGCTCAAAAAACTCCTTGATGCAGGATTTATTAGACCTATTGATTATTCTCCTTGGATCTCAAACATTATCGCAGTTCCAAAACCCAATAATCATATTGGGATATCCATGGATTTTTGAGACTTGAATAAAGCCTCTTTAAAACATGACTTTTGGCTTCATAATATAGACATGATCATGGATTCAACTACTGGACATGCTTAGTTGTCATTCATGGATGAATTTTCTGGTTATAATCAAATTCTTAGTAAACCTCAAGATCAATACAAAACTACCTTTACAACTGTTTGGGGAAAATTTTATTGGGTTGTGATACCCTTTGGTCTAAAGAATGCTAGCACAACTTATCAATGTGCTATGACATTAATATTTAATGATGACATTCACAAAATTTTGGAATATTCTATTGACAATATCCTAGCCAAATTGTTAACACGCAAGATAATGTAAATGTCCTTCACAAAATATTTGAATGAATACACAAATACAATATGCAATTGAATCCAAAAAAGTGTGTCTTTGGTGTAGATAGTGGCAATCTTTTGGCGTTTGTCATATCTCATAGAGGCATTGAGGTGGACGCAAAGAAAATTGATGCAATCATTAACATGCCACCTCCTAGGAATATTTCTTAGTTGCACACATTGCAAGGTTGAATTCAAGCTATCCGTTGTTTCATTGCATATTTAGTCCATCACACATTACCTTTCACATATCTCTTAAAAAAGGGTATCCCTTTTGATTGGGATGAGGATTGTAAATAGGATTTTGAGAGTCTCAAGGAATACCTAACTAGTCCACCTATTTTACAACCTACTATGCCACATAGACCATTCATCTTGTACATCACCGCATCGACCCATGCTCTTGCAACATTTTTGGCTCAACACGACGATCATGGTAAAGAACACCTTGTTTATTACATTAGTTGAACCTTAATTTATTATGAAACACGATATTCACCAATTGAAAAACATTTTTTGGCTCTTGTATTTGCTACTAGTAAGTTGCGACATTATTTACTAAATGTTGAAATACAAGTCATCACAAAATTTGATCCTCTTAAATATATTTTCAACAAAACAGATCTCTCGGGATTCTTAGCTAAGTGGGTGATGTTGTTAATTGAGTTTCACCTTAAATTTGTTTCACAAAAATCAATCAAAGGCCAAGCCTTAACCAATCACTTAACTAACACTCCTCCTTTTGGTTTACCTGCTCAGGCTTCTTTTCCTGATGATCATCTCTTAACCGCTAACATTAAACCATGATCTAGTTATTTTTTGATGGATCTAAGTGTAGAATAGGTTCTCGTGCTAGAGTGATACTAATTCCACCCAACATCAAATCTATTCCCTTATCCTATCGATTAAATTTCTGATGCACAAATAATACAACTGAGTATGAGGCATTGATAGCAGGTTTGCAAGATGCTTTATCACTAAATGCTAAACATATCAATATTTTTTGTGATTCACCATTGGTCATCAAAAAAATCAATGGTACATATCAAACTAAAGATGAAAAATTATCAAAATACAAGGATCTTATAATGAGACTATTAGAAAAATTTGAATTGTTCACCATTGATAACATCCCACACAAAGATAATTGGCATGTAGATGCAATGGTGAGTGAAACTTCTCTCATATCCCCACACAATCCTTCTAGAGACTTCACCTTTTTTATCCATCCCATCATGAAACCTTCGATTGATACTCCATTAGACAATATTTTGGTGATAACTCAAGATGCCTCGTGTGACTGGTATGATACAATATACAACTACTTGAAAGATAGTACCATTCCCGAGCCTACCACAATGAATACTCAAAAACTTTTACGTAAACCCGCAGCTAAATATACGATCCTTGCAAATGCATTATATAGAAGATCTTTTAATGGTCTCCTATTACGATGTCTTAAAGATTCTGAAATCCCTTTAGTGCTCGAACAGGCTCATGATGGTGCCTGTGGAGGTCATTTTGGAGGTCATTCAATAGTGAAAAAACTTATTCATATGGGTTATTATTGGAGACATATGGAGAAGGATTGCTTCACGTACGTTAAATGATGTCACAAATGGGTACATGTGCAGGATCATGATGGGCCAAAAAGTGGCAATATGTAAGTGATATGATGGCCCATGTGGCTGCTGACTATTTTTTACCCAAAATTGATGAAATGAAAAAGGGTTTTTAAAGGAGATTCTCAGCTTTCCACAAGTATAAATTATGCTTTACTTTGAATTTAATAAATAATTATTATTCATTTTTTATTTGAATTACGACTAAAGTGTTGATTGATAGGCTGACTGAAAAACATCTACAGCTTTCAAACAGTATGACATTTTTTGAATCCAAAACATGTGTCACATTCTATGCTTTGTATACTATAGGATTAAAAAAAGAAAAATTAAATTTCATGAAGTTTTGATCAAGTTAAGTTGGTCAGACATACGATTTTTTATATTTTTTAAAAGTTGTAATAAAAAATTCATAATTAATTATTTACTTGGAAAAAAATTTCAAAAAATATGCATCACATCCAGATATAATTCCTCTACTTATATCTAAAATATTATAAAAAAATATTATCATTTTATTGTGGTTAGGGTGGTCAGACAGAGACCTACTTCTTATTTTTTCCCTGAAATTTAAGTACTACTGCATTGAAATTTCAAATTTTTACCAAATAAGTTTTTTTATTTTTTAAATAAACCTTCTAGTTTAGAAATTACATTCAATTTGCTACAGATTCTATTCTAACATATTTTTGAAATAATATAGATAACTTATTCAAATTTTTACGTCAAGTTACCTAACTCTAATTTTTCTAAATTTTTTGCCATTTAAGGGCCTGTTTTTTCCATGATGATTCTGCACATACCCAAATTCCAAGAAAATAGAAATTTGATCCATGCTTCTATTGCTGAGCTCTATGCCAGTGTTCCCATTTGGCCATTTTTATTATGGGGGTCGGATCTTATCGAAAAAAATTCACCACCTTCATTTGTTGGACATACGTTTATCATAACCGCAACAGACTATTTCACGAAATGGGTGGAAGTTATTCCCCTCCATTCTACAACTACTAAAGCAATTTGTCATTTCATCTTGGACCACATAATTTCTCCCTTTGGGCTCCCTTCAACAATCATTTCCAATAATGGAACTCCATTTAAGAATAACTAAGTTTAGAAATTTCTTGAAACATTCAACATTCAACATCACTTTTCTACACCGCATTATCTGCAATCTAATGGGCAAGCTAAAAATACTAATAAGCTTCTTGAAAAAATCCATAAGAAAACTGTCACCAAGCATCATAAATATTGACATATGCAACTATCTTTTGCACTTTTGGCTTATAGAACTAATGTTCGATCATCCACAGGAAATATCCCTTATAACCTTGTTTATGACATTGATGCAATTATGCCCTTGGAGTTAGAAATTTCTACTTTGCAAGTTGCACTCGAAGATCTTATTGACAATGACACTTATAAAGATCAACAATTACATCAACTCAAGATGCTTGATGAACAATGCATTAACTCTCTCGAACATCTCCAACCTCAAATCAAACAAGTACAACACAAACACAACATTCCCAACATCCCTCGATCATTTTTTAAGGGAGATTTTGTTCTTATTGAAAATCAACAAAATACTAGTGTTGATAATGAAGATAAAGATAAGTTCAGCCCTAATTTGTTGGGACCTTACATAGTTGATACCAATTATGGGTCTAGTTCTTATCTCTTAACGCAGCTTGATGGAACACCCAATAAGGAACCCATTAATACAAAACATTTGTGTCAGTATTATCTTTAATCCCTTTGAATAGTATTAGTGATACAATAGTGTTGTTTAAAGTTATTTGATGTTATTCTAAATAACTTTCACATTGCTTCATTCTTGACACCTAATTTTGTGTTTTTCTTAAACACTAAGGTAATTATTTAAGTTAATTCTATAATTTCTTTAGGCTTCATACTATTCACATTCCTATTGTGTTAAGTTAGATCCTTATCAGTGTATTTAATTTAACATATTCTTTTCTCATTAATAATGTTGTATCTAAACTAAAACTAAAATATGTTTTACACTAGATCACATCAATCCTATTAAATCATGTTGACATTAATTAAATACTTTCACCATAAGTCATTTAATTAATCACATAGCATTTAACATCCACAAAAAGAGACATTTCATCATAACATAAAATGCACATGTCTATATATATATCAAAGTTTTACATACATCACAATATCATATACAAAGTCAGTGGTTTGTGAGAGCTAGACCCCTCAAGATTTGGTGCTTGTGATCTAGTCCCTAGTCATCGCAAGTCGATCGTGTTTGATCATGATGGAAAATTTCTAAGTTTAAGCATATACTCCAGACCTTGTACTTATCCAACAACTACAAGCTGCTCCTCCACGATCAGTGAGGGCATGTAGTCAGGATCCATCTCCTCCTAATCAATCGAAGCAAGCACAAACTCTATGGAAGCCTAACAATAGAACTCTCCCTATTCTCTCATCGCTCCTGCAAGATAGATAATGTACATAATTAGTAACACATCATCATGATATATATATGTAAATATAAAGAATAAATCATTAAAGGACATGCAAAAAATCAAATATCATTACCTATGTCTCCAGATGCATGAGGAATGTGAACCTCATCCTCTTTGGGGGGCATGGAGGATGTGCTAGCCCCTCTTTGACTCTTGGTGTTGATGCCTATTGTAGCTACTGCCCATGATTTGGTCTTGTAGGTATGTGATGACTCTCCATGCTTGTACCAATCCTCAATAGCTACCTCATGACCCTCACCGAGGGGTGGCTCCTACTCATAATAATCATCCTCCTCATAATCCTCTTCCTCCTCCTCATCATCCTCTCCTCCATCCTGGTCCTCATAATTAGGATTGGCCTTAGATTGGTACTCATCATTAATAACATCTATAAAAATATTTGTTGGCCTATATCGTACCTCCTCTACTCTCTCCAATATAAAATTATAAAATCTCACTGGTGCTAATATCAAATAAACATCCAACGATTTGCTAAAATTTGGAAGAAAATAGACCAGCATGATAAATTTTTGTAAATATTTAGACATTAAATTTAAATTTTGTGAACTTTGTTGATAATATATTGGCCACTCAAGCAATGAATACATAGTTAATATATTGAATGCCTTTGTAGTAGACAAGACTTTTCTTAAAGCATTCAATTTTCCCTGTGCTAATTCTTGTTTGTGCATTGTTCATCAATTGCAAATGAAACCTTTACAATACTGACCAGATCCTTGGATTTGACTATTCCCTATTAATATCCTATATAGCATATATCATCTATTGTGGTTGTTTGTGTGATTAGGCCTTTTGGAAATAAGAAATACTTCTAGTTGAAGTGGCATAGAGGTACTTGTATCAAGACAAGGGAAAGAAGCATCTACTGCTATAAGGTCCCATTAGAAAACTGTGAACAATTTTCCCCGATTCTTAGAAAGAAGGAAGCAAAACTAATGAAAAAGGTTTCATTGGTTAATAAGAAATTTTTTCAAAGGGCTTAAAGCCTATTTAGTAATAGACTACAAAGTTTACTCAAGTATAACAATTGATTTAGAAAATGTCCTCCCCAAGATTTGTAGATTATATTATAATCCATGAACCAATGGAAAAATTTGTATCAAGCTAACATTATTACATGATTGAGCATACACAAGCCTTTCCATTTACACCTGTTTAGAATTGTAACCTTAGTTTGACAGAGTATTTATTTATCAACTATTGTGTTTGGTTCCCTCTGCTGGCATGAGCATATCATGTTTATAAAGGAACTTTTTGAATGTTCTTGTGGTTTAAGATGTTGAGTTAAATTTGGAAACAATATATGCACACATTTATTCAATGGAAAGATGCCCTAAAAACTAAACCTAACTTAGAAATCCTACCGTGCCATAGAAAAATGGCCCTTTTACTATTTTCATGGCCTTTTAGGTCTTGTTTCATGGTGTTGGAACTATGTTTCTTTGATTTTATGTTGTAACATGACTTGAAGATGCTTATTTAGGTACTAAAATTCAAAGAACGACATCTTGTGAAGGTGTTGTGAAGTGTTGTAAGATATTTCTACATTCTTCTAGACTCTATTTAATACAATTTACATAAAAATCACCTCTTTTCACATCAAAAAGTCCTATATTGAAGTGTTGTAAAGTCTTGTAACAAGCCTTCATGCTTTTCTAGGCACATCTTCACTATTTACACCTATCACATGCTTTATTTTGTCTTTTTATGCTCTCATATGCTTAATTAAGTGTATTTTAGCATATTATCCAGAAAAATAACATTAAATACAACATAATTCTTGACACTTGTTTTTTAGGTCCTACGTGGGACCCATTTTCCATGGGTGGTGAATGAGTACCCCTTGGCCCCAAATTCAAAATATTTCAAATTTCCTTTTGGGATTTTATCAAATATCACTTGATGTCGGCCTATTATGAGGTATGAACAGATAGTAAGGAACAAGAGTTGTATAAATAAGTGATTTTCACCTCATTTTATATCTCCTAACATATTCAAGCAATTTCAAGCATTTTACATCACTAATTAAAGCACTTTTCAAGCACTTTGAAGCTGCCATTGACATTACTTTAGAATTACAAGATCAAGAGTTAGGTGAGTTGATATCATTTGCATGGTATTACTTTATCTTTCTCTTGCATTTCATTATCTTTTCAAGGGTTTAATTACCAAAAGTGGGGTTTGACCAAGGCAAACCCCTATTTACTAACACTAATCATTTTTCCCCTTTTGCTTATGTATTTTCAACTTTTTGTTTGTAGATTTGATAGGTTATAAGGTGTTGAAGATTTATTTTTATGTCAACTAGGTTCTTCAAGTCAACATAAGTCAAATTCAAGCTTGGAGAGGCTTATTTGTTTGTTTTCTATAGATTTGACTTTTGTAACTCGACAAGCAGACATTTCTAGATCTGGTGTTATAGAGTTGTCTCCTAGTTTTTGAGAAATTTGGGAGAGGAATAATTCACCACCTATGGTGAATGAGTACCACCTTAGGACTGGAAACTTGATTTTTGTCAGATTTCAGATCTCCACAGATGGAAATCAGTTCTCGACAGTTTCTCATCACTAGGAGGATTGATTCGCCACCTTGGGCGAATGAGTCCCACTGTGAAAAATCAGTAAATTTCATTAGCATCCTGAACACTTCAAAATCATCCTACTTCATTTAGATACACTCAGATTCTTCTCTGTTCTTTTTGTTCTACATTATTTCTTCACTTACATAGTTGTTTGCATATCACAGTGTGTTTTCAAACATAGTTATAATTGCACTTTTGTATTCATTAAAGGTTCATTTTAATCAATCAATTGCATTTAGTTAAGTTCATTTGCATCATATCACATGGCACACATCCTAATTTGAATGTTACATAAGCATTTTTGGACTTGAATCTCTCTCCTTTTAGGTGAAAAACCCTAGATATGCAAGAGCAAGCATTTAGGTTCCCAAAAATTTATGTTCCATTCTGGTGAACCCAAATTTTGAATACTTTAAACTTTTGATTTCATTCATATCTTGTATCGTAGTCTTCATTTGCATTGCCATTCAATTAGGGCATTGATTTGTTATTGTGTTCTAGGACCTTTCATTTTGCATTAGTGAAACACTCATTTAGTTTTGATTTTTGCATCCAATTTCATTGAAAAAAGTAAAAATCAACATTTAAATCATCCTTAAAATTCTGAAAAAGCACAAAAAAATTACATCCTAGGACTCATTCGACACCTAGGGTGAATCAGTCCCTCTGCACTTTGTAGACAATAATTCTTTTCTTTTTCTGGCATTTTCTTGCATTTCTATTTTCTGTATTTGCATCTCTATTACAGTTATTATATTTTTTGTTAGTTGCATTTTAAATTCTTAGATTGTCTTTCATTTCCATCCACCCCTTCTTTGTGGTACTTGCATGAGTGTTTAGTGCCTTGTTGAAAATACTTTAGTGAGAAGAAGTTCTAGACTCATGGCATCCCATGATAGCACTTTCCTTGTGGACCTTGGGATCTAACAAGCTCCTACTTCTAGTATGGACAATGGTGCATTAGGCCCTAACAATGCTATTTCCATTCCTTCACCTTTCCATCCTATGCATATTGACTATCAAAAAAAATCCCTCCTGCAAGAAAAATTCATTCATATTCATGAGGACTTTGCACATTTACAACAAGATTTGTCACTTGAAAACATTTCCACCACTACTATACATACTATTGAGAAACTTCATCACTTAATTGAGAGTGATGATGGCTTACAAGAGCTGAAACAAATTGTTGAGATTTATAATAAACATGCCTCTTCAACTACGCAATCCGGAAAAATTCCTATAAGCCAAGGAGCATCTTAAGTTCCTCCCCCTTAAACTATAGCTTCCATACCAACTTACACCAATCCACAAGTCCACACAACTATGCGTCAACCTAATTATGTGGCTACTTCTTTTGTGGCATCGCAAGTTCCTTTCACCTCCCCTAACATCACTTACACTTCATCACCATTTTCCCTTCCACCTCAACCCAATTATCCTGATCCTCTTCTTACACAACTCCTTCACATTATTTCATCCATGCAACACCAAATTTCCATCATTAGTCAAGGTCAAGATACTCCACCCACATATCATGTCCGTAGCAGCCCGTTATCATTAGAAATATTATGTACCTCAATGTCACAAGGGATAGAAATGCCGAGATTTGAGAAATACGGAGGAAAAGGAGACCCTATAACTTATGTCAATGCTTATACCACTTTGTGTAGTGACTTTGTCCTTGACGATAAACTTATAGCAAAAAAATTTCCAAGGACCTTGCAAGATACCACTTTAGAATGGTTTTTCAACTTGCACAATCATTCCATCTGTTCCTTTAACGAATTGGTGGAAGATTTCATTAGTAACTTTCAAGTACATATGACAATCAACCTTTACTACCTACCTTCAAACCTAATGCTTATTGCCATTTTCCTTGTCAAAATGGCCATGACACCAAACATTGCAAGCATCTTAAACATTTATTTCAAGACCTCAATAATTTCAGTGAATTGACCATTATGGGTGTTAATGATTAAGGTAATAAGTTTGTTGCACCCCCTAACCAAATTTTAGAAATCTTCATCAACGCTATGCATAAACACACTATCTCATTTGTCAAGGCTAGTGACCCTTCGAAGCCTAATGCAATGACTGTTGATACAAATAATGAACAACATGATACAACTAATATTGTTACCCAAGATAGTCTTATGGATAAACTTATAGCTATGATAGACGTTATCCCTCATAAGGGCCAAACCACTAAATCTCTTTATATTTCTTTTTCTACTAGCGACATATTGCAAAATCTTCCTAATGGTCCTCTCTACATAGTTGGAAGAATCTATGATAAACCTACTAATGGGATATTAATAGATCCTCCTTGTGGTGAGAACATGATCATAGAGGAGTTTCTATATTACATGATATATATCAAGATGAATACAATAAAATTACTACATGGATTAAAAAGCATAGTGGTTTTGCATGCCCTACGATTGGATCGATGGTGCTACCTTTAAAAATAGGACCTAAGAATTTGGGGGTAACATTTTCAATTATTCCACAATTTGACCAATTTTTTTTGTGGCTAGGCCTTCCTTAGCTTCACTCAATGAAAGCGGTCCCATCAATTGTTCATGAGTACTTGAAGTTTCCACATCGCAATGAGGTATTTACCATACACCATAGTGGCTTTAATCATTTATCTTCCAAAGGTCACTTTTCATTAGAAGCCTTTTGGCTTGAACACATGGAACCTATCACCCCTTGAAAGGATTTCTTTTACATTGCTTATACAAAGTTTAAAGCCAAAAAGATAGCTGAATTATCTCTTCGCAACACATCTTTGTCTACCTCCACCACCCTATCCTAGATGAAACCATGATTACACCTGAATCTGATATTGAACAAGACATACAACATTTTGAACAACCACCCTTAGACACTTCCCTGCCATCATCTAAATGACCAAGAGAACCTGAAACTATGTGTATCATACCTCCTCAAGTTAAACAAGTGTATAAAGAAAAATAGAAAGTGGTTAACCCATCTTCTTCGGCTTCTTCTGTGCTTCCTTCTTTGGAAGTAGAAGAACCTATGATAACTCAATCCACTCCTACACTTCAACAACTCCAAAACAACATTAATAGAAACCATGTGATGTTAGGGAACATCGACATCATCGTCGTCTCCTTGCTTGTCAATATGGTATAGAAGAAAACAAAGACAATCCACATCCACCTTTGACAGAAGCAATCGATGACCACCCCACCTTTCCTCACCCACAACCTAATTATCCAATCCAACCTTCACAACAACCTGAAACAATTCAATAGCCAAAAATTTTGATACATCTGACTTTATAAATCACCCTTTAGCTTCCCATTGTCATCAATCTCGATGATGATGATGATGTGGAGATTTCCAAAATCGATGAAGAAATACGTAATCATTTAAACTATTTATTCTCATCCATAATGATCTTAAACTATAAATCTTCTTCATCTAGTGAAGAACCTAGTACCACTCCTAGTTCGACACTTGCAATTCTTCCTTTGGATAGCCAACTACCCTCAGATTACACTGAACATGATTGGGAGGTAGATGACTTCTTAGATGGTTGACATACATTTTCCTAACTAGCCTTTTTACTTGTCTATTTTTATTTTCCTTTTCATGTGTGTATTGTGTTCCCTCGTATTGTGTGTTTGATGTTTCCTCTCTTTGTACACTTCTTCTATTTGTACCTCTATTCTTCTCCTTGTCTTTTTCTCCTTTCTTTTGTTTTGTGTTTTCCTTTTGGGGATGATGCAAACCATAGAGATGCCCTATGTCTCTTCCATGTTGACCCAAACGGTCCTTGTCTTTTTCATTTTTCATTTTTTTTTTTGTTTCCCTTTTGGGGATGATGCAAAGTGTAGAGATGCCCTATGTCTCTTTTCCATCCTTGTCTTTCTATTTTCTTTTGTTTTTTTTTTTTTGGGGATGACACAAAGCATAGAGATTCCCTATGTCTCTTCCATGTTGACCCAAATGGTCTTTGTCCTTTTGTTTGGTTTCATTTTTTGTTTTCCTTTTGGAGATGATGCAAAGCATTGAGACCAAAATGTCTCCTTCATGTTGACCCAAAAACCTTTTTCATTTTCTTTCATCTTTTTATTTCCTTTTCACTTTTGTTTTCCTTTTGGGGATGATGCAAAATGTTGAGACCACAACGTCTCTTCCATGTTGACTAAAAAAAAACTTTCTTTTTCCTTTGTTTTCGCTCTCATTATTTCATTCTTCCAATTCTATGAGTATTTGGGGAATGATGATAGTTTCGAGCTCTTTCATACAAAAAAATTGTAGCAACAACCATATTGACCCCAAATCCATAGTTCCATTATGTGTTTGGTGTGCTTTCTTTTCTAGGGGGAAACTCCCTTTCTTTGTTTTTCATTTTTCCTTGACATGACATAGCCTAACTTCGAAACATATGACTTAGCAAAGAGCTTTCCAAGTTGGCTCTCATGTCTTGTTTTATTTTTGCATTTTATTTTCTTCTCTACTTTCAAGTAATTTCTCAAGAAAGATGTGTAGCAATTCCTTTAAAGTGGGGGAATACATTACCATTCTTTCATTGTGCATTAACGCTTCTCAGTGTAGCTTTATCATTTACGTGATGCACTCATCACTTTGTGGATGACATTGGGTGTAATGTCCTTCATAAGTGTGATCTATCTAAGCATACTACATTCCTCTTAGTGGAGTAATGTGACACACTGCATCCCCTAAGTTGAGAATATACTATTCTTTGATTGGTCCTCTCTTGGAGACATTCAACACAATGTTCCCTAAGTGACTAACCTTGCATAAACTAAAAAAGACTGCATAAACTAAACAAGACTCCTTTGAACAATCTTTCACATTACATTTTTGTATTTTATATTGTTACATTTCTTGACCAGCTTGCATAACACAACTTGCATGCCTATAGTGTTGTATTATTTAAAGCTTAGCATTTAAATTTCCTTTTTCTTTGTGGCACCTTGTTAAAGTTATCAAGTGGTATAACTTTACAATGGTTGAGCAGGATGCCCAACTAGCGGCATGAATTTTCCCCATAGCCACTTTTCCTTTGTGTTTTGTGAGTGCATACCAAATAGTGTATGTTTCTTACTTTTTGAGCCTTCTCACCCTACGAACAACTAGTTTCGTGGCCCCAGAGTGAGTGCATATTCTCTTTTTCAAACAATTATCCTAGATCTCTTTTCACAAATAGTTGGATTGATGATCGAAAGCTTCATCCAATTCTTTTCAAAACTTGTGTGTGCCTTTGTCCTTATGCTTGGTTTTCCATGGGATCTTCATCCTGGGGGCTTGATCATCCCTCTTGATTTTTGTATTCCATCTTTCTAACATAAGTGCATTTGAACCCTCCCCTTGATGTTCATGGAAACTTTAGTGTGAGTTTGTTCAAGTAGGTTCACCCTCTCACTAAAGTGGGAGCTAAATGCGCCATAGAAAAATGGCCCTTTTGTTATTTCCATGGCCTTTTAGGTCTTGTTTCATGGTGTTGGAACTATGTTGGTTTTATTTTATGCTATAACATGGCTTGAACATGCTTATTTAGGTACTAAAATTCAAAGAGCGATGTCTTGGGAAGGTGCTGTGAAGTGTTGTAAGACATTTATACATTATTCTAGACTGTATTTAATATAGTTTACCTAAAAATCACCTCTTTTCGAATAAACAAGTCCTATATTGAAGTGTTGTAAAGTCTTGTAACAATCCTTCATGCTTTTCTAGGCACATATTCACTATTTACACCCTTCTCATGCTTTATTTTGTCTTTTTACGCTCTGATATGATTAATTAAGTGTAAATACAACATAATTCCTTATACTTGTTTTTAGGTCCTTGGTGGGACCCATTCGCCATGGGTGGTGAATGACTCCCCCTTGGCCCCAAATTCAAAATATTTGAAATTTCCTTTCAGGATTTTATGAAAAATCACTTGATGTTGGCCTGTGATGTGGTATGAACAGACAGTAAGGCAAAAAAATGTATAAATAAGTGATTTTCACCTCATTTTATATCTCCTCACTCAAGTATTCAATCTCCTAACACATTCAAGCAATTTAAAGCATTTTACATCATCAATTCAAGCAGATTTGACTTCGACAACCCGACAAGTAGACATTTCCAGATATGGTGTTGCAGAGTTTTCTTCTTGATTTTTAGAAATTTTGGAGAGGTCTAATTCACCACTTGTGGTGAATGAGTCCCAGCTTAGGACTAGAAACTCGAGTTTTGTCAAATTTTAGATCTTGACAGACAAAAATTAGTTCCCAATAGTTTTTCATCAGTAGGAGGATTGATTCGCCAACTTGGGCAAATGAGTCCCACTGTGAAAAATTAGTAAATTTCATCATCATCCAAAACACTCCAAAATCATCCTACTTCATGCAAGTACACTTAGATTTTTCTCTATTCTTTCTATTCTACCTTATTTCTTCATTTACATAGTTGTTTGCATATCACAATGTGTTTTCAAACATAGTTGTAATTGCACTTTTGTATTGATTCTAGTTCATTTTAATCAGTCAATTTCATTTATTTAAGTTCATTTACATTATATCACATGGAATACATCCTCATTTGAATGTTACATAAACATATTTGGACCTGAATCTCTCTCCTTTTAGGTGAAAAACCCTAGAAGTGCAAGAGCAAGCATTTATGTTCCCAAAAATCTATGTTCCACCTATGAAGGTAGGTTACTATTGCAATCTTCCTAATTTCAATTGAAACATAATAAACAAAGAAAAATTATCACATAAATAACTTAATGCTACATAGATTATATCAATCGATTGAAATCAATATCAAATGCACATCCAATGATTTCCTCAAATTTGCAACAAAGTAGACCAATGCAATATGTTTTGAAAATATTCAAGCATTAAATACAAATTTTGTGAAATTTTCTAATAGAGAAGTGTCCACTCAAGAAAATTCTACCAACTTTGGTGGCAGAGTGGTGGATACTGAAGTAGTCAATGCATGTTTAATGGATTAAATGGTCTAACTTTTGGATTAGAAGCAATAGTATATTAAATGAAAATTGTGCAAAATAAACTTTTACAAACATATAGACATTAAATACAAACTCTGTGAACTTTTCTGATAAGCTAGTGGCTACACAAGCAATGAATACATAGGTAATGCATTGAATTCCTCCATAGTTAGCACGATCTTTCTCAAAGATTTCAGTTTTTCCTGTCTTAATTCTCATTTGTTGCAATTCTTCTATTGGTTGGAGTAGGCCAATTATTCATTTTTGTTAAAGTAAATTAGGAAAATAAAAGGACACTATATATTTTGCAAATATTTAATCGCTAAATGCAAATTATGTCATCTTTGATAGCGGGGTGGTAGATACTCAAGCAATCAATGCATGTTTAATGCATTAAATGTTATGATAGACATATCAGAAATAATAATGTATTAAATGAAAATAACATAGAAAATGCATTAAGCATTTCTAGCAAAGAAACAACAT
Source organism: Sequoia sempervirens (assembly GCA_007258455.2). Taxonomy (NCBI): domain Eukaryota; kingdom Viridiplantae; phylum Streptophyta; class Pinopsida; order Cupressales; family Cupressaceae; genus Sequoia; species Sequoia sempervirens. The sequence goes on from VDFB02000013.1 coordinate 230,243,574, forward strand.
CGAAAAGCATGTTAAAAACATGATATGCTGGTATTAGTGATAGGAACCAATTCCAATATCTCCTAGTATGTTGTTGCTAGATAAAGCAATACTCATTTAGATATTTGAGAAAGGTCTTGTTCCTTGTACATGAAAACAATGTATTGACTCTAAATTCATTGCTTGGATAGGAAATAGCCTACCAAAAAAGTATTTTAAGCAATACAATTTCATTGCCCAATCAACTATTTCAAAAATGAATTCAACAATTGTAATAGTAACTTGTTGCAATTGTAGTCATTTTACAAAGTCATGTAAGTGGTTGTGCTTGTATTTCATGTTTGTTTGTTGCATAGCATATGTCATTTACTGTACTCATTTATGATGTTTGTTCTTGTAACAATAAGAAATGTTTCTAGACATCGAGTATCACAAATATATAGGCAAGCGAATTGCTAGTAGTACACTATCCCTATGGCATCTCCTGTATTTGAGCACTGGACAAACTAAGAAACACTGAAAGGGGGTGCACAAAGCTAAAAGACAAAATATTTTCAACAAACAATAAACAAAGGAGAATAAGCATAGACAAAACCTAGCATTCGTCTAGAATTTCATGAATTGACTATGTATTCACTGCTTGTGCACCCTCCATCCCTCCAACACTTCTTGCAAAATTTTCATTTAATGCATTAAGCATGCATTAATTTCTTGATGATAAAATTTACAAAACAAAATAGGTCATAGTGATAGATTTTTGCAAATATTTAGACATTAAATACAAACTTAGCGAGCTTTGCTGGTAGACTAATGCCCAATTAAGAAATGAACACATAGTTGATGCATTTGATGCCTCCACAATTGCTAGGACCTTGGTCAAACCATTCAGTTTTCCCTGTAGCAACAAGCAATACTTCTAGTTATCAACTATTAGAAACACACTGATGAGCCACCCAATGGTAGAGAATTGTACCTACTGCTCTTACTGCATTCAAGCACTACACAAAATTAAAAAAAACTAGAGAGGAGATCTGAGAGCTAAAAACATAAAAGCTTTTGAGAAGGCAATAAAAAAATAAGAAATAGCACAAATAAAACCTAGCTCTTGCCTCATATTCCATGAATGAACTATGCATTCCCTGCTTCTATACCCAAAATCCCTCTAACACATCTCACACAATTTTCTTTATGAGCTTTGTTGATACATTGGTAGCCACTTAAGCAATAAACACATAGTTAATGCATTTAGTGCCCCCATAGTCCACAAGAGCTTGCTTAGACTATTCAATTTTCCCTGTAACACCGAGCAATACTTGTAGCTATCAAGTATCACAAAAAGACAACACAGTCGATGACATATAATATGTTTTTGATAAACAATGATAAAATTTGTAAAAAAATAGACAAATGTCATAAATTTCTGCAAACATTTAGACATTAAATAAAAATTTTGTGAGTTTTTTTGATAGGCTATTGGCCACTCAAGAAATAAACACATAGTTAATGCATTCAATGCCTCCATAGTTCACTAGACCTTGCTCAAAGCATAATTCATCTACTGTACCCACTTGCCCCATTAGCTCTTTTAACAATAGTCAATACTTCTAGTTATCAAGTATCATAAACACATAGCCAAACCACTCACCAGCGATGCACTTATATAGAATAACAAACATGGAAAGGCACGACAAAGAGCTAAAAACACACAAGATTTTCAACAAACAATAAACAAACGAGAACAAGCACAAATAAAACCCAACATTCGTCAGGGATTTTATGATTTAACTATGCATTCACTACTTGTGTACCCACCAACCCTCCAACACATCTCACATAATCTTCTTTGTGATCTTTCTCGATAGATGAATGGCCACTCAAGCAATAAACACATAGTCAATGCTTTCAATTCACCCACAGTCGACAAGACCTTGCTTAAACCATTCAGTAGTAGATGCCATATGCTATGCAACTGAGTTACATGGAACATTTGAAGCTAAGGAGTAGGTTACTATTGTAATGGTTTCATTTGCAATTCAAAGATAATAAATAATTTATCTTTTTTTCTATTGGTTGGAATAGTTCTATTTTTATTTTTGTTAAAGTAAAATTAGGAAAATAGGAGAATGTTATATATTTTGCAAATATTTAATCATTGGATGGAAATTGTGTCATTTTTGGTGGTGAGGTGGTAGATACTAAAGCAGTCAATACATGTTTAATGCATTAAATAGTATGACTAGAAAGTTAGAAACAATAGTCTATTAGATGCAAATTTTGTGAGATTTGTAGGTGGACTTGTGGGTAGGTAAGTTGTGAATGCATAGCGAATGCATGGAATTCCACATAAGCGATTAGTTTTATTTGTGCTATTTTTCATTTCTTTATTGTTTGTTGAGAAACTTGTGTGTTTTTAGCTTTGGATTCCCCTGTTCCATGTTTGCTAAGTCTATGAGGCCCTTTAATTGTGGAGGATCTATAGAGTTTTGTTTGAGCAATTTTCCCAATAGCTCAGTTTTTGTGGCTTAATCAATAAGTATTAAAATGAATGCTTTCACCAAGGTATTGCCAACTATGGAGGCATTCAATGCATTAACTATGTATTTATTGTTCCAGTAGCTATGAGCCTATCAACAAAGCTTGCAAAATTTGTATTTAATGATTGAATGTTTGGAAGAAATATTATGTGATCTATTGTTTTGCAAATTTTATCATGTGTTTCTATGTTTGATGTTTATGGATAACATATTATATTGCACAATATGCATTTAAGAGATTGTTTGTTTTGGTCTACCAGTCATATCATTTAATGCATTAAACATTCATTGATTTCTTTAGTAATAGTGGCCTCATGTTCTCCTAATTTACTTCAAAAAAATGAATAAAAGGCATACTCCAACCAATAGAAAAGGAGATAATTTTTTTATTATCTCTCAATTGAAAATGAAACCATTACAATATGACATCCAATTTTCCCATTTTCTGATTATTTACTAGTTTAATAAACTGTTCACATTTGTACTTAAGCATTCTTTCTACTGCAAATGTTCTATGCCTTCCAAACAGTAAAACACTTCTCTTTGCCTCAACGTTCATCACATAATTTGCAGATCATATTCTTATGCATCAATCAAAGGAAAAATTTGTTTCCATTCTATATTCTCATACATTTAAATGTAACACCCTTTCCTTTTTCACTATCTATGCACTTAGTCAAGTGAGACATAGAGAAGAATTCTCGTTTACACATGTTCACCATTAACACATTACAAGGTATTGGGATTGCTCCATACCACTAACCTTAGCTTATTGTTTTTGGAAGGACTTCTCAATGATGTAAGTAGATTAATATTTTCAAAAAAAGTAATTAGGTGATCAAATTTATTTGAAAAACTTTAAAATGTGTTTCTATTTCGCTTTTTTTTCTTACACAGAGAAGAATAGAATACCTAACAATAGAAAAAGAGATGAATGATAGATTTCACACATGAAAGATTTAGTTGATACTTGATTAAGTTCTCTTTGAGTTGCTTTCCCAGTAACTTAGTTTTTGTGGATAAATAAGTAAGCAACAACATCCACTTTATAACAAAAAATAACGAATGTAGTAGGCATATTTACTATTGCATTTGTTGAATTTTCTTTTGAAATACTTGCTTGATCAATGAAATTGAACTGTTTAAAATATTTTTTTCTTTTTCCTATAGTTGGGATTTAAGGAAATATTTTATGTGTTTGAAAATTATAATTTTCCTCTTTTTCTATTGGTTGGAGTAGGACTTTTATTAATTTTTGTTTAAGTAAATTATGAAAATATGGAGACATTATATATCATGACAAATATTTAATTAGTGGATGCAATATGTGCAAGGAAACAAGACCAAAAATTTCATTGACAAACACGATATATGTTGTTATTAATCAAAGGGACTATTCCTAAATGGGAATGCTTGTGTATCCTTTCACGTCTTGCACACATCATATAGATGAACTAGTTGTATCAATGCTAAGAATAGTACAACTGTTACATGTAAACGTGTAACAATATTCAGCTGAATTTGGAAATCCTCTGAACAATATTTTGCAAATCAATTCCTATGACTTACCAAGACATTGTTATTTGTTATTAAATACACTATTATCTCTTACAATAAATTTTTTATTAACTATTGTGCCTTTTTTCATTGGTTTTGTTGCTCTTTCTTAAAAATAGAGGGAAAATGTCCCCATTGTATTGTGCTCCTACAACAGTAAAAATATTGACCAATTTCATGCATGCAACAATGCGTTTTTGACAAAGATTACAATGTTGGATATGTGTAATTGTTTCCTTTGGAATTTATACACAGTAACCAAATGAGAATTTTGAAACAAAAAACTAAATACTTTGAAAAAGGTCTTGTCAACTGATCCATGTATCTTGGTTAGATAGCATGTTCCATCTACTATACCCATTTGTATAGTTAGGTGTTATAAGAACAAATAATACTTCTAGTAGCAATATGACAAGAGTTCTCATACATATGTAATTGTTTCATTTTAGTCTCAAGAATAGTAGAAAAACTAGAATTACGAAAGGGAAAACTCAATACCTTGGTTTGAGCAGGTCCACTATTCATTTTTGTTTAAGAAAATTAGGTAAACAAGACATTATTTATTTTGGAAAATATTTAATTACTAGATGCAAATTACACAAGCTTTGGTAGTGGGCTAGTTGGAATTACAACACTGAATGCATGATTTCATGAATTAACTATGCATTGAGTGCTTATCCACCCACCAACTCTTCAGCACATCTATGAAAGTTTTCATTTAATGCATTAAATATGCATTCATTTTTTTAGTATCTAGCAGCTCGCTACCAAAGCTTGTACAATTTGCATTGACTGTCAGAATATATAATGTTTCCCTATTTTCCCAATTTACAAAACTTGATCAAGTATCAACTGAATCTTCCAACAGTTTTCATTTAATGCTTAAATATTTTCCAAACTCTATCATTTGTTTCAATTGTTCTACCTTTATTTTATCTATTCTCTTATTCAAACCATAGTAATAGATTTTAATGATCCAACTAAGTTTATGAAATGCAAACCAAGTGATTGCAATAGTATTGGTCTTGTTCTTACTACAATCATTAAGCATTGCTTGATTTATGTTTATGAATTACATATAACATGCCATCGACTATGCTCATTTGTTTGATATGCCCCTGCAACAGGAACCATTGCTTACAATTTAAGTGGGAGACAAAAATCTACATTGTTGCAAATATAGTTGATTGTTGAACAAGAAAATACAAGGTCTGATTCTTAGATCACTATTCCTTTTTTATTTGTAATGAGAAAAATTAACGTTTATACAAAAGATCAACTTTATTTCCTTGGATTTATGTACAAAATGTGTAAGATTTTGCATATATACATATTAAGGCCAATTATCATTTTCAACAATATAATATTCTATGCATTCTAAATGGAAACAAGATATCAAAATATAGAAATGATAGATGTTGATAGGTATGAATATGAAAAGTTCTCACAAGTCTGCAATATGGACAATGTAATAAAAAAAATGGGCTATGTAGAGTAGGCACATTTAAGTAAAACATTGGGGACTGCTTGTTTCAATCATTACAAGTATTGTTGAACAATCAATATACATCAGTTGAGCTACAGAGAGGAATAGTAGAATACTTCTCAAGTTACTTTGCAAAATGAGATAAAGATGCAATTAGATCATACAACCTTGCACTAGACCTTGAAAGTCTATATAGACTACACAAAGTGCATGATCGTGACACATATCTATTCAGGATACACCTTTCTACAAAACCATATGCCAGGAACAATGAAATCAGCTTATGGGGAGATGCATTTTTTATTTAGTGGCTATCCAAATGGTTGAATATATAGATATGTGTTTGGCCATCAACATCAAGGAAAATGTACTTGCACTTTAACAATGTAGCCAGTTTTCTAGCATATTCCATTATGTTCCATGATGCAACCCCTCAAAGTGGGAATTTTGAACTGCTTCTAAGGATTTAGCCACACAATCCAAATGGCCAACAACCAATAAGGTTAAATAAACTTAAAAAACTCATTAGAAACAATTCACAATACCAAACTATCAATGACAACAAAAAGCAAAAGCTAGACAATAACAAAAGCAATTTCATTCATACAATCAAACAAATGTATATCAATCATACCTCTATTGTAAGACTATATCACCTTAAGAGATTTATTGGAAATAACAATAAACAAAATCAACCTATACCTATGAGATCAAATAAGGGAAAAAAAATTGTTAGTAGTAGAGCTTTATGAAAGAACAATTCAAGATACATACTGAAATACACATGCACAATCTACAAAATGTTGTGTTTTAGTAAAGAAACTAGAATATTCAAAGAAAAGAAAAATGAAATATATTATGTAGTACAATCAAAATCCATAGCATTGACATATTGCATATGTCGTATATGTTAGTCCACACTAAAACAATTCATGATACCAAAGTATATTGTACCACACAAAATTCAAACTAATAAACCATTGTCAGATGTCCAAATTTTATCCCAACTAGAAGAATGATCGGTGTCACTTAGAATGGAATTTTCACATGTCTAGGAACTAGGGTACAAAAGATCTCAAATAGGTCTAACAAGTTCCATCATTATTGTCTCTATTGACATTAGCATTATACAAAATCCTAACCACAATCAACTAACAACACACAAACAATTGTTGTTTCACTCAAAAGATGATTGGAATACAAAAATGGATTTCAAAAGGGCATGGTATAACCCAATCTCATTATAGAAGCTTTGGCTCAGTTTTCAAAAACAATACTATACAAAATGCAAAATGTCTAGATAAACAAAGATTGGAAACATTTTTTGCATACTAATGATGAACTTGAAGAGAATACTAGGCCTGTCATAATTGAAACTGAGTCAAATAGTGACATGGAACATGAGAACCCATCTAAAACCTTGGTCCATGGATTCACTAAATCTAAAAGTATACATACCATGCAAGACAAAATCATTGAAATTGCACCTGCAGAACAACACTATCTAGTTAGAATCTTTAAAGACAAATATGCTGAGGAGATGAATTTACCATCATTATTCTTTGGCAAACCACATGATGATGACATTCTAAAAAACTTTACATACCATAAAATTGAACAATGGGAAGTTTTACAATCAAACAAAAAGTTTGCATATCACATGACAAACATATTTTTGAAAGTTATCAAGAAACTAATATTACAAGTCTTGTCTACAATGTCTATAAGAATACATAAGCGCTAACTAAAAGAATGCAATCTAATTTCCAAGGACGTGAAACACAAACCAAACCTTGAGAGAATTCTAAAATTAGATATTAGGTATGTTGACTTCAAAAGAATAAGAATATCCCTAGATTATATACAACTAATTAAGAAAATTGTTTTTGCAATGATACAACAACTAGGACCAACAACATTTTTCCTCACTTTTAGTAGAATTTAAAAAAATTGGGATCCTTTAATAAACACGCTACATGAATTACACAATCAACATAAAGTAGGTCAAAAACAACAAGAGTCAATTTCTCAAATGAACATTGACAAATTTGAACTAATCAAGAAGGATCCTATTACTTGTGTATGGTTCTATAGACATAGAATAAAGGCAATGAAAAAATTGATGCTTACAGATGACTTTATCTTTAGAAATTTTATTGATTACTTTTCTAAGAATAAGTTCCAAAATAATGAAAATGAGCATGATCATATGCTAATATGGACGAAAAATGCACCAATCTACACAAAAAACAACACAGACATCATAGCTTTTTTCGACAAGTACATTAGTTGTAGCACTGATCATTTGCAACTTGACTTGGCTAGTTTACAAAGGCATCACCATACAAAGAGATGCAAGAGATCAAGGAAAACACTTTGTAGATACAATTTTCCTTTTCCATCGATGCGAAAGACACATACTTTCACCAATAGTAGAAAAGACTAAAACAATAACTCCAAATGTTGTCAACGTTTACTCGATACTACAAAAATAAACTATGACAAAGAATACACTTTAGACATGTTTTGAAATGACATAAACATAACTAAAAATAATTATATAACAACTTTGAGCTCTGCACTAAATAGGCCAACACTTTTCTTACAAAGAAAACCATCAAAAATATGGAACAACAATTTTACAAGGAAAATTCCACACCTTTGGAAGGCCAATATAGATGCCTAGTTTGTGCTTAATGCATATGTTGCAGCAATGTAATATAGCTCTTACATTGCAAAAGTATACAAGACAATGACATATGCATTCAAAAGAATACTTAAGGACCACTAGCAAGTGAATATTTATGGAATAAAAATGATAGGTAAACATGGAAATGCATTGTTGAAATTGCAACAAATGTCAGCACAACAAGTTGATCATATTGTTTTATCACTTCCACTAAACTTTAGTTCAAGAAAATTTATTTTCATTGACATGCGGTCCTATAGTGATTGTACATTCATTCTAAAATTTGTCAAATAATTAAACAATGTACCAGATGAATCAAAGAACATACTCTCAAAATCTCTAGTGGACTATTATTTAATACAGCCTCAAACATTGATAGACATATGTCTTTTAGAATTTGTTTCAAGTTACAATAGAAATAGAACTACAATTGACCCAAAAACTAAACCAAGTGTAATATGGTTTATTAACTTCAACAAGCACTTTGATCTGGAAAAACATTGTAGAGAGTGATTAATTCTTTATGTACCATTTACAATGAACAAGAGTACATTAAAACAAAAGTTTGACTCATGCAAACATGCATACATGGACCATAAAAAAAAACCATTATAAAAAATCATGCAAAGTTCACTTGCAACACAAATTCTGCATGGGGTGACAGAAAAAGAGCTAAAAGATGTTGACTCCCTTGATGATGGAAATGATGATAAGTCATTAACACCAAGAAAATCTAGGAAAATGGAACAATATGACATTCAAACAAATCTTCCAAATATAGGGCACATAAAACAAAATATAATGCCACACAATGCATTTGAAATTGCTAGACACCCATAGATAATTGACAACAACAAATACTACAAACTAAGGAAAATTTTGAACAAAGAACAACAAGCAATTATTAAAGATGTTATAATGAAAAAGATGAATAACATTGACAAGCCTTTACATTTGTTCTTGACTGGTGGAGCTGGAACTGGAAATACTTTCACTGCAAAAGCCATATACCAAGCTCCAATTTGCATTTATAGCAAGTCTATTGACAAAAATCCAGAAAAACCAAAGGGCTTATTAACTGTGTATATAGGTAAATCAGCTTACAAGCTAGGTGGATTCACATTACATTCAACATTTCACATACCATTTAATACTCATGATTTTGTGCCCTTGGCTTCTAAAGCATTGGACACTGTGATCAATTGTATGTGCTCCTTATAGATGAAATATCACTTGTAGGCTCAATATTTATACACTACATTGATAGATGACTATGATCCATAATTCAAATGCCTACAATGTACTTTGGAAACCTTGATACAATATTTTATGGTAATCTCTACCAAGCGCAATCTGTCCTTGAATCCATTATATTTGAAAATAAACCTAGTATAATTGAATTGATTCCTTACATTTTTTGGAAAGACAATGTAAAATTCTACTCATTCGTCACAACTATGAGACAAAAGGATGAAAAAATTATTGCAAATGATGACATAGGCTATCTTAACCAACTTTGCTTCTATCTTGGACCTTTAGATCCATCACTTCCATACTTGTTCTATAGGAAAGATAATGTGGATCTACAAAACCATAGAATGTTATTGGCCATTTCTAGTCAAATGATAGTGCTAAATTATGCAATAGATGAGCATGAGGAAAACTATAATGCAATACGGCTTTACATCCATACAACCACTCTTCCACCTCAAATATACTTGAAACAGGATATCCTTGTTGAAATATATGTAGGTAACTATAAAACACAAGATGGCCTAGTCAATTGTTCTAACGAAATATTTAAAGCATATACAACACATAATGAAATTGATGTTTTTTGTCTCAAATTTATCGATCCAACAATTAGACAAAAAAAATGCACAAAACTAGAATAATACTAAACTGATCTCATTGACAAGGAATGGGTTCTTATATTGCAAATTGCTAGAGCCATACAAAAAATTTCAACGAACAAAAAAATTACAATTAGAACACAATTCCCAATACAACTAGCATGTGCATGAACCATCCATTGATCACAAGGACTAAAAATGCAAGCTTTGGATTTGGACCCAATGGGAATAAGACAACATGGCTTAACTTATACAACACTATCATGAACGAAGACAATAGACTTGTTATTCCTTCTAAAATCTTTAACCACAAAAAAATTTAAAGTTAAGTACATGATATGTCTAGTAATGCATCGCCTCCAGTCAACTACATAGTGGCAACTCAATATTCAAACTACATGTCCACATGATACACCACAAATTCTTATATGCACACTAAACACTCGTACATTAAATCCACATGTACACGACATTGCCAATGACTGACACAATGCAATCTGACATTTTGTGTTTACAAGAAGTACACATGCATATCTTCCAACCTCATATATTATCACAATATTTTAATACCTTTGGTATGAATGTGATACATGGCATAACAATGTTTACGAAAAAAAAATTGTTTGTATCAAAACAAAACGAACACAAATCTACAAATATTGAAGCCGTCATAGTCACAATACTACTACACTCCGATGAAATTAATATCTATAATATTTATGCAAGGCATAATACTCCCATACAATAAATAATTACAATTCTTCAAGTTGTAATTACATATGCAAATACAAAATAGATATTGTACATTGTAGGAAACTTTAATATCAACATGTGTTTAGAAAAAAAAAAGCAAAAGAACAATCCAAAATTTCATGCAAACTAACAAAATTCATTTTTTATTAAACAAATCACATAGTCTAAACAAGCCGCTCACTGACTATATTTGGTCAAATACAATCACAAGTGTATGCAATATTTATAGATCATAGGAATATTGGACTAACCACTTTCCTGTTTTCCTAAAATTCCACCTTTTCCATTGAATCAGTTCAAACAAAAAGATTACAACAATAGGCAAAAGACATGGAATAAGCCACAAGAAAATGGTAAACAACTTATCCTATTTACCTATCACATGCATTCTTGCATTGTCCAAATATATGATTTACACATCTCTTGGTGTTTGTAGAACAAAATTCAAAAAGACCATAACAATTGAAGAGTTAAATGAAAAAAAGTTGGTGACACATTCCAAGGTGAGGTCCTTGTTGTCTAGAAATCAACATTGGAAAAAATCAATAGAACACGTGATGTAACGCCCCGCCGTGTGAACCCCAAAGGACAACAACACAATAATTATTGCACAAATTTTTTAATTTTTTTTAAACGTATGGCAAACATACATGTAAATGCATTAAGTCATGACATGAATTTCATTTAAGCAGATTCATTAACACATACATCCCTTGGGGTACACGAGGAGTCATTATGAAACTTAGATCCGTACAATGACAATAAAGAATAAAAGCCAAGGTATAATCCATAACAAAATAATCATTAACAAATACAACACATACATGATAAAGCATTAATAAGAACCATCTGATTACATAAATACAACATATGCATGATTAACTTAACTCATTGAATAGCAACTGCCAATAGCCACATAAGATTTAACGTTACATTACAATACAATGTTCAAGATGAACAATGATACAAAAGTGGTTCCAATCATAAATGGAAACCATACACGAGATAACATGATACAAATGAATACAAAATATCACAACTGGCTCCAAGACAAATACAACTCTGGAGTCGCTGCATCCACACCAATCCGCACCTCTTGATCCTCGACTGGGGACCCAATGGGGTGCTTAGCACGTTCCACCCGACCATGTAAGTCCGAAGACCCACCCCCCATGCTAGGAGCTGACAAGAAGGGTCCACAACCAAGAACATCCAAACATGGAATCATAAGACTCAACGCCATACAAAAGTATCATAAAGCTCAAGGATTACATAATCAACAACATCCAAGAGTCAACAAAATAACTTAATCACATAAATCAAAGCAATGATCAGTAAACAAGTAACCAAAGGATGATCGTGAAACACTTCCAAATCATAATACAATTCCAAATTGCAATTAAACAATAACATCATATCACTGTACCATAAAAATACAAGATCGTAAATCAAATAAAATGAGATCATACAAGACCACAAAGTACACCAAAGATGTATCAAGGCAATAATCACAAATCAACATAAATCCATATATCAACAATCTAAACCAACTCCCATAACCTACTTCCAGAGGTACACAATAAATTAAAACACATGGGCAACCAGGGGAGAGTGTCATCACATAGCCTACATGGGTTCTCCTGGCCCTTCCTCCAAACTGAGGCGCCGGCCCCCATCTATGGATCTCCTGGCCCTTCCTCCTACTTGAGGCACCGACACCATAGGGTAGCTCATGCGGAGCTGTAGACCTCTTGTGATGACGAGGTCACGACCTTGCTAACCACGGCCTTCTCGGCCTTCCATTAGTCTGCGAAAGCACTAATGAAGATGAGGCATCCATTTTTTTTAATCTTATAATGATATTACTACCCATCCCACCTAAGTTAATTATTAGGTTTTCACTTGATTACCAACTCACTCGTGGGTTCTCCTGTGCTCTTCCCCTTACGCGGGGCGCCGGCCCCCACGAGGAGCCACTCTCCCTAGAGACCCAACAACATAAAAACCAAGGGTTGTACCATCATAATTTGATCAAAGAATCACAACATAAAAGCGTGCGAGGCATTACCCATCTCGCTAACAAGTACAAAATCAGAGTCTCACAAAGTTCCGTACAACCCTTCCAAAATAATGATACCAAAACACTAGCCACGCCAAGGGCACATAAAGAGAGGACATCAACTGACAATCATCTCAAGCCTCTGGAAGTCAAAAGAATGACAACCCACAAATAAGGTAAAATAAAGCAATACGGTCCCAACACAAAAAAAAAACTTAACATATGAACATCTCCTCAACCAAAAGGACTCAAGCGGGTGACCGAAATAATAAGGATCCATCAAACTCATTCGTTGATCAAATGTGAATTCAATAAATAAAATCTAAGAAAACCAAACAACTCAAGAGATACATCGAAATAAATTCATCATAATAATCATTAAACATGGGGGATACTTAATGAACAACAATAAACAAACAAACACTTTCTATCCATCCGCAAGGACCAAAAATCTAATCACAACCTTATGACACAAAAGAGCTCCCTCCATAAACAAAACTCAGATAAAATAAAATACATAATCAACTTGTTACAAATCAACCAGCTCAAACCATCAAATCAATCATGAAACAAGTAAGCATCCTTATAGAGAATTTATGAAGAAGGGAATAAGGAAATAGTCATCATTTAGAAAATCATTTATTTTACATAAACCCTACATTTATCCAATTATACACAATCAACTCTTACAACTATCAATTCTCCGCATTACCAAAATAAAACTATGCTAACCAAGAATTTTTCATATCTTCAATCCCTATCTATCTTCAATCCCTATCTACTTTATAAACCTACAAATATGAAGCAATCACATTAATATTCACGCCACACAAATACATGAATGAATATTTATACAAAATGTTCATTTCGCATAATAACTCCTAGGTCTCACAAATAAATATAAAAGATTCCATTACCTATTTGCCAAGAGTATCCATTAGCCAATCATAATCAAAGAATATGTTTATGACGTTATACTTCCTTCCTATTCAAATTGATTCTTCTAATTGACTTAATATTACTAATTTCATCATTTGCTAAAACCATCATCCACAACATTATTCTTGATGTCATTTCTAATCTAATTGAATTCTCTAGAATATTGCAGTATTTATAATTAATTTATTATGCAAACAATCTAATCACTAATTCTCATAACAATTAAAAGGAAACACTAAATCTAATGAATAATTTATAGATAAGCATCTATATAAATATGCACACTTACAATATACATATATCTCTATTCTTGCATATAAACATACTGAATATAGAAGAACGATCCCATACAAGCAATTATACGCCTCTCAGAAATACATAAACACAAATACATAAACATATATATATATATACATGAATATAACTATATCTAATTACGTACAATTCATTCATAATGATTGAGAAGAATGCAGTGAAAGAAGTTAGTTCAGGCTTATAGATGGGTTACCCATCTAAGGAATTTATATTAAATCATAAGACTTATAACTATCCTATTATATTCAAGTGCGACTGAGACAGGTCGGCCAAGGAATTAGAGGGATTATTTAAATCTATACACCCTACCATGATCAAGTGCGCCACAATGACAGGTGAACAATGAAACCAGAGAGACTATTTAATTTACTAATCCTTTGCAAGTCTAAACGTTGCAGCTGTGGTGGTTTGCCAATGGTTTCAGGGAGGCTATTTAATTATGTACAACGCCTCCACTCTAAACACTGAAACTGTGACAGGTTGCCCAGTATAAAAGAAAGTGAATAAAGGAATTTGGAAATATCGCCACCTACTTGCATTATGATCAAATCTGACTCGATAGAAGGAAAGGAGAAAGGTGAGGTACAAATACGTGACTTAATAGGAGGAGAATTAAAGTTTTCAGGTGCAGCAATTGCGATAGATTGCCAGCAGAACCACATAGGTTATTTAAAACTATAAACTCCCTATTATAATCAAGTGCTACCGCTGAGACGGGTTGACAAAAGATCAGAGAGATTATATAAATTTAGATTACCAGACTTATGCGAAGGAGCTCATCCAAACACTGTATCCAATAACATCAATTTCTCTCAACTTCGACTAAATGGAGGTAACTGGCAAAGGCTTGAAACATTGCGCAGACCAAGAGAATTAAATACTTTGCTCATTGGTCCTCAATTCCTTCACTTGAACAATCTGTTCATTGACGGCATCAGAGAACACACACAAACCAAGCTTCTTCCAAGTTTGAGATGGTTACGGTTGCAAAAAATGTGAGAAGCCATTTTCCTTCGATTTTGCAGATAGCATTTGGGATTTGATAACTTCAAGAATAGTTATTAAAGATTTTATCATTCAGGATTTTATTCCTACCCGTCAATCCCAATTTCTATTTTGATGAATTCAATCTTAGTTATAAGCAGCTAATACTAAATGTAGTTTCCATTATGAACTCTTATTAACAAACTTACTTAATGAAAATTCTGATAAAAAGGAGCCAAATCTAACTATTGCCGGAGTAACAGAGGAAAGTGAGGAGGATAATAATGGCACACTCTTGGACAATGTTAGAATCATTTTTCACAATTTAGGGAAAGGATACAAGCGAAATTACTGATACATGCACATCGATATTCTTGCTTATCTGAAAGGAAGATTTAAAACAAATTTAGAGGAGGCAGTAAGAGTTTAATAAATTAATGTTACACCCAAAAGAGAAATCTCTCTACCGACTTGGAACAAAGGTAGTATAAACGAATTGCTGATTAAGCTTTATGAAAATGGTATTAGTGGGGAAAAAGGAAGTAATGTTAACAATTCCCTTTCCCAAGAAGTGCAGATAATGAAACATAAGGATCAATGAAATTGCGAGCCTAAAAGAGGGGGCGTAACGATTACCCAAATGATCTTCCTAAAACCATTAGATAAAGGTCAACAGTGGGCGGCCTATTCTAGATTAAAGATTTAACTTTCTTAGATCTTGATTGTAACATGCACAAGGAATTCTGAGATAAAATTTTAGGAGTCTTTAATATGCTTAAGACTCTCTAACTTAATGCACAACCATAAGAGAAGTATGATAATAGCTCATAACGAGTAAGGTAAATATTTGCCATTCATGAAATATTGATAATGCTAAACTAAAATCTTAAAATCTCTTACTTGTGTGAGCTACACTTCTCCATAGATTTCTTCTAGGATGCTATTCTATGAGGCATTGAAAGCCAAATCACCTTCACCTAGAATGACCCTTCCTCCTTTCATCATCCCCCCATGCTAATGCCATCCGATATCCACTTAAAAAGCCAAGTCCTTATTTTCGCCAATTTGTTTCAGGCCTGAAAGAGGCGTAGTCCTCCCCCACAAAGCTGAATATAGCTATTATTTATTTAGATAGCAATAAACTATTCACCTTCCCTTTTCCAATTGCTTTCCTTGCATTAAAACACTTCAACTTCCTATCTATTTAAATTCCTTATTATAATAATGATTAATGAATTATTAATTATTATCGAATATGATAAAAGAATACTTTTACAAAACAATTAGTTTATTTATTTATTAATAACTCTTTACTTATTATTTTATAAAACTAATTTATTTAATTCTCATCTTAATTTCTAGTTTTATTTATTCAATGCTATTTTAATTAATTGAGTACAAATTCCATCAAATATTATGTTAACACTAATCACACACAAAACAATAATAACTCGATTAAACACTTACAAAATCTGGAAAGGTCACAACGGAGGGCACTGCACGTGAAGTGTGACATGCAAATCCCATAGATCTTAAAGAATAAATGACAATTACACTGAATATTAGTGGATACCTCGTGCAAGAACATGAGCACAAAATAGTTCCAGGATTGGGAGTCTCAATATCAGGCTTCCAAATTGCACCCAAAATATATTACGACAAAAGGGACTATGATTGCATATAGATATTGATAGACACAAGCACAATTGAAAGCATGCCTCAATTTTATATAAACTACTACTTCATTCTAGATACAACTATCAGCCAACTACTAGCAACCACAAATTAGTATCCAATTGGAACAATACGTGCTTTGGTTGTTGGCACTAAGAAAGTAGGCGGCCAATATGCAATTGATATCAAAGATGGCATAACAAAATCTAACAAAGAACAAGTACACATGTCTCCCCAGCATATGCCACTAATCCATTTTAACATTTTTTATAGCATTTTGGTCTTTAATAATTTTTTTTTTAACAAGGACTAACTTTCTCATTGCCATGCAGCTACAACTACATCCATCTCATGAACAACAATGCTTGCAAATAGAGTAACTGCTACATAGGAACAAAACCCCAGCTTTTCTTTTCAAGAATATCCTAAAAAGCACTAATCAAAAAGAACATGTTCCACATGGGTCAATCAACATTTATTTGCAAATTGAGTAAGAAGAGAACATTGGACAAGTTAGTTGCTTTGCTGCAATCAACATTTAAAGTGACGTTTTAAAAATCTTTTTGCACTTTCATTTAAAATTTTTGAAACTACCCCTTTTAACTATCTATGTTCACATATTTTAGGTTTCAAGAACATTAAAAGAAACAAACACACTTTCAAACCCATTTGAAGCTTTTTTCCTGAGTTGCAAATATAAATTCAACACTTATGACATGCTCCAACAAGAAACTACTCATAACAACCAATGTGACAAGGAAGTGAGCTACATATACTCACTTCATCCTAAAGCTATCATCATAACAAATGACAAGAAAATAGTCCATTGTTCAATCTGAAGCAATGTCTTGCGACAAGTCTTGCTTGCCCTTCAAGACATGAAATATGAAAACTACATCAAGGACCAATAAACAGTTATATTTCCACTACGAGACTTTGTCACCATAGGCCATTTCACCCTCAATCAAAACAATGCCATCATAGAGATGATGTTCCCAACTGAATAAACAATGTATGCCATAGCAAGATAAATAACAATGTTGATACAAATACTTTTCTTGCTCCTTAATTTCCAAATATGTTTATAATTATATAAAAAAATTACTTTCGTACTAACCATAATAATGACATTATAGCTGATGAAGAAACAAAAGCAAGTGAAAGGCTACCTGCCATTGCATCAACTTGCATTTCTCTTTTTTGTTATGCTTTTGTTCCTAGCTCTTTCACCTATATCACTATATCTCATGTTCTATGACTTAAAAATTCTTGCTACTTTTATTTTATACTGACATCTTTTTCCTTTATATGCTAGACACTACTTTATTTTCTTATGTTCCCATTTAAATGGATTAAACTTTGGTGTTACACATTTTTACTATGCAATATATTAGCAATATAAAACATAAATGTTTTTAAAAGGAAAGTTACTACTACAATTATTGCATTTCAATTTGATATACTTGGTTGGGCAATCAAATTTATTTTGAAAAAATTTATAATTTTTTTCTATTTCACTTATTTGCTTACACAAAGAAGAGTAGCATACTTGCTCCATGCAATAGAAAAAGAGATGAATGATAGATTTCAGACATGAAAGATTCAATTGATACTTGATTGCATTCTCTTTGAGTTACTTTCCCACTTAGTTTCTATGCATAAACTAGTAAGAAACAAAATCCACTTTATAACAAAACATAGCAAATGCAGTAGACACATTTACTATTGCATTTGCTGAATTTTATTTTGAAATAGTTGCTTGACCAATGAATTTGAACTGTTTAAATTATTTTTGTCTTTTTCCTATAGTTGGGATTTAAGGACATATTTTTTGTGTTTGAAAACTATAATTTATCTCTTTTTCTAGTAGTCCGAGTAGGTCTATTATTCATTTTCATTTAAGTAAATTAGGAAAATAGGGAGACATTATATATTGTGACAAATATTTAATCAGTGCATGCAATATGTGTGAGGCAACAAGACCCAAAAGTTCATTGGCAAACATAATATGTTGTTGTTAATAAAAGGAGCCATTCCTAAATGAGAATGCTTTTGTATTATTTCACTTCCTACATACATCGTATGGATGAACCAGATGCATTGATGGTGAGAATAGTATGACTCTTACATGTAAATGTGTGACAATATACATTTGAATCTACAAATCCTATGAACAAGATTTTGTAGACCAATTATTATAACCTACCAAGAATTTGTTATTTATTATTAAATATGCTATTAGCTCTTATAATAAAGTGTTTATTAATTATTGTACCTTTTTTCATTGGTTTTTTTGCTCTTTCTTACAAAAAAATGAGAAATGTCCCAATCCTACTCTCCTCCTGGAGGAGTAAACATTTTTACCAATTTCATGCATGTAACAATACATTTTTTGACAAAGGTTACAATGCTAGATATGTGTAATTGTTTCCTTTGGAATTTGTACATAGTAAGCAAATGAGAATTGCAAAATAGAAAATGAAATAATTTGAACATGGTCTTGTCGACTCTAAAGTCATTTAATTCAATAGCTATAGATTGATTGAAAGATATCCCATATCTAATGCACATCATACAATTCCAATAGTGACCTACCCTGATTGCATTAGTGCCTAGTCCCTCAACAAAATGGTCTTTCTATTCTCTAGATTTGGTTGAGATAATTTCAATGTCAAAAGCGAACTCAACAATTGTAATAGTAACTTGTTGCAACTGTATACATTCTACAAAGTCACTTGAGTATCAGCCCTTGCCTTGGTATCAATACTTCTTTCCTGCTATGACTACAAGCATTGTTTGTTGTTATAAAGCCTAATTGTAAAAATGACTACAGTAGATGACATATGACATGGAGCAGTTGAAGCCAAGGAACAATTTACTATTGCAATGGTTTCATTTTCAAATAAGAGAACAAAAAAATTATTTCTTTCTCTATTTGTTGGAGTGGGCCTACTATTCATTTTTTTAAAGTAAATTAGGAAATCAGAAAGACACTATATATTTTGCAAATATTCAATAACTACATGCAAATTGTCCTAGTTGCAATTATGCACATATTTGACTACAACATTATTGCAATCAAATGATTGCAAAGGTCACTTGCTTATAGGAAAAAATTAGACAAATTCAAACAATTCACATAATTTTTCTAGACATTTGACGAATCAAACTTCATTGGAAACAAATGAGAAAATAAATTTGATACTCTGACCTTCCATTCTCTGCTTCAAGAATAAAATGTATTTGCAGCTCTACATGTCTTTATCTCCACTCAAATTCCAAAAAATAGTTCCTTTTACAAGGATAATTTTTAAAAAACACCACAGTCGATTACACATAATATGCTATTCATAAACATAAAACACAACAACATATGCCAAAATTAACAAGTAAAATGCAAAACCATTGCAATCAATTCATAGTCAATGCATTTGATGCATTCACAATTAACAATATCTTGCCCCCAAACCATTTATTTTTCCATATGTCGCTTGTTTCCTGAATTTTACTATTTCATGTTTATGATATGCATACCATATGCATAAGTTGTTATTATAGTTACTTTGGTGGGATTTGTAAATTAGGTTTTACCAAATAGTGAAAGTTATTTTACATTCAATCTCTGATACTTTACAACTCAATAACAACTCACCTCCATGGCGTTCTCCAAAATTTAGTTGTTCTTCTGCAAATGTCCTCTGCCTTCTAAACAATAAAAAACTTCTCTTCCTCAACATTCCTCACTGAATTTGCATACCATATTCTTATGCTTTAATCAAAGGAAAAATTTATTTTTAGTCTATATTCTCACACATTTACATGTAACACCCTTACCAGTCTCACTATCTATGCACTCAGTCAACATCCAAAAGCTATGCGGTACAATGAGGCATAGAGAAGCATTCTTGTTTACACTTGTTCACCATTTACACATTACAAGATATTGGGATTGTTGCATACCACTAGCCTCAAAATATTGTTTTTGGCTTGACTTCTCAATAATGAAAGTGGATTAATATTTACAAAACAATTACTTAATATTTAAACCTCTAGTTTAGCTATAAATTTGTTATTCCTATGAGCTTTACTTTTTATGGCCTATTTTTCATTGACATATGTTCTTTTCTAAATTCATGGTAAATAATTTTTTTGTAATTAGTTTACTTAACTAAATGAATTTTTTTTAGAGATATAAAAAAATAGGCATCGTTAAAATATTCAAAAATATTACTATTAATTGAACATAATAATATGGTATTAAAAAAGATAAAATACTTTTCAAATTTTTAACTTATTACTAATATTTATATTTTATGTCTTGTATATAAAATAAAATAAAATGTTTTATTTTTTATTTTTAATATCTTCATTTCCTTCAATGCTTTTAATTTTTTAGTCTGCTACTAATATATTTATTTTCAATCTCTTGCATATAAAATAAACTAGCAGTTGTGTGTAGTGACATATAATGATGAGCTGATAGGCGAAGGGGAATTATAAATGGAAGGGATGTGTACACACTTAGGAGGAATGAAGAATATAGTACACACATATCTGCACGGACATAATGATAAGCTGTATTTTTAGTGTTAAATATGGAACATCAATGTCACCATGGACTACAATAACTAACAATGCCATGTGCATATTTGGATATATGTCGTAGCAGATGCAAACAACATTGTTATATATAGACACATTGTTGGAATGATAAGCCATATATTTGAGTGTTATATGTAACATTTATGACATCATTTTTCATAGTGGTGGACAATTTATTTCTCCTATGTCCAAATATGTGTGTATATCATAGTAGATACAAACATGATTGATACATAGTGATCCATATGTGTTGCATGGAACATTCCTACAAAACACAAAAAATCACAGTAACAAACCCATGCAAAACCATTGCCACAAAATTTACTGTAGTAACTAACAATGCGATGTGTAGATTTGGATATATGTCATAGTAGATGCAAACAATGCTGACACATTGTTGGAATGATAAGCCATATTTTGAGTGCTATATGTAACATTGATGGCACCATTGTTCGTAATGGTGGACAATGTATCTCCCCTATGTGCAGATATGTGTGTATAACATAGTAGATACAAACATGATTGATATTTAGTCATCCATACATGTTGTATGGAATATTTCCACAAAACACAAAAAATCATAATAACAAACCCATACAAAATCATTGCTGCAAAACACAAACCGCAAATGTATCAATATTGGTTTTAACAAACAATATAGTCTTTTCTTAACAACATCTCATAGAATATTGAAACAATACAACCTTCTCAACAACACCTTATAGAAAATGAAACAATATAGGGTAAGGTATAGAGAAATAATCAACAATGCCTTATGGAAAGAAACATAAATTATATAACATTAACTATTTTATTGCATTGCAAGCATAGCCACAAAACAAGAGCCATAAATCAAAGAATATATGTTTCAATATCAATCTAGATGAAAAAGAACCGAAAACAACAAAATTCATACAAACAAACCTATGGAAAAATTTAGAGTGTTCAACAGTACCATATTGAAAGTGGAACAATATATTAACATAAAATATATAACATTAACTATTTTACTGTGTTGCAACCATAGCCACAAAGTGGAAGCCATAAATCAAAGAATATTGGTTTCAACAGTGAGCTAGATGGGAAAACCCACAAAACATAAAAATTCACAACAAACCCATGTGAAAGTTGTATTATAAGTGTTATAAGGAACATTCATGCCATAATTAATCACAAGAATGGACAATACATTATCTCAAAAGCGTAAATATAATTATGAAAAATCTTAGAGTATAATTCAAATTTCAAATAACTGTATTTACATAAGTCATGCACAACCTTAAGAATAAAGAGATAATTGCATCCATACAATTCTATTGAAGATTGATAAAAAAAATTGAAACTATATTTTTTTATTTTATTCTAATAATTCTAAGTGATTTTATAGTCAATGATTATTTTCAAAGGTCATTTAGAAAACATTACTTCCTCAAAATCCCCATTATACAATTTGAAAACTCAAAAAATTTAGTATCATAATAGAAATTCAAACTACTATGAATGTTGGGATTGCTAAAAACAAAAAATAAGACTAGTTGATAGAGACTTGGTGAGAACCCTACGGTGAGGTTGAGCTCATAGAAGATCTAATGCTATGAAAATATCCACAACACTCATGAATATAAGATGAGATGAAAGATCATTCACTAAGACATTACTATCTTATGTGAAATAGGATTGTTTGTCTCGAGTATGCTCTATAAAAAATTGAAAGGAAATGTGAAGTTTAGTGCAATGAATATGTGTCATTCGTAGACAATATGTAAATTATGGAAATAAAGAGTTCTATAATTTATAAAAAATAATATGCAATGTCTGTACAATAAAAGGCATTAAATAAATAAGATGTACATAGACCTTGTGGGTGCAACGGGATGTAGCATGAACAAAAGAAAAGAAGGCCTGCTCTCCACCCTACAATATTGGGTCATGCAGCCTCATGGGCTATCACCAAATCCTTGAGCAAGAACATACATTTCCCACCACTATGATTAATGGTGAAACCAATGTTTCGGCACCTGATAATTTTAACTTAATATTCATTGTTTCTAGATATTTGATTGTGTTTGAGTTTCTCCATCCATAAACAAAAACATAATCAAATATCCAATAACAATAAATCTTAAGCAAATGTTATGGATTGTGGAAATATCATAGCATTAACCTAAAAAAATTATTTAGTTGGAATCAGTGTTTTACATTTTTAAAAGTATATATAGTTGTATTATTTATGACAAAGAATTTGACATGTATTTGTGAAATAAGAGATGTAATAAAGGACATATAGCCTTACCTTATATATAAATAGAATATAATTGTAGGTTGTACACCATGCCAAACATGTGATCATAAAGCTATTTAGTATTGTAGAGATGTGCATTTACAGTTCAAAATGTTTCCAATCTAAAATGGTTTCAATTAGATATAGTTAGACACAAGGAAAATTTGAGGTTCGGTGCAATGAACATGTATCATTGGTAGACAATATGTGAATTAGGAAATATAAAAATCTGTATAGTTTATAACAAATAATATGTAATGCATCTACAATAGAAGAGATCACATAAACAAGATGTAGACATACCTTGTGTAGAGAGTAGGAGACAGTATGTTTACAATTGTAACTCCCATATAATTTTGTTCTAGCACCTGGCATTTTCATTCACTTGAAATTAGTGTTATCCATTTTTAAAAGTATATACTATTGTATCATTTATGACAAAGAATTTGAGATGGATTTATGAAATAAGAGATGAAATAAAGGAGATGTAACCTTACCTTGAGTATAAATGTAATGCAGTTGTAACTCAGACACCATGGAAAACTTGTGATCACGAAGCTATTAAGCATTGTCAAGATTTCCAGTTACAATTGAAAATGTTTGCAATCTAAATTCATTAGAATTTGATATAGTTAGACACAAATGGTTCAAAGGGCATGGCACTGGCGATGGCATAATTGACAAAAGAAGAGGAAGGTATTGAGAGAAAAATTAAATATAAATGTCATTTGGTCAAGAAAGGAAGAGGAAGGAATCCAGGTTTTTCATTAGAGGAGATGAGAAACATAACGCAAGAATTGAATAGAAAATTCTCTTAGCAATCATCATAGAAGTAAAACTCTAGCTAGCTTTACAATAGTGATTGCAACTGTACTATGGATGGAACAAGAAGGAAGGAAATTTAGGAATGGTGGGAATTCTAAATGCATTGAAATGAAGAAGGAAAGGAGAAGTGGTATAGTTACTGTAGACACAAAAAATATACGAACAAAATTATTTCACTAGGGCAGTAGTGGCATTTGAAAAATCAATTTTTTTAAAAAAATTGATTGCAGTAAGTTTATTCTTTGAACCAATGCAACAGGTACATTGGTTCAAAGAGGGGAAATATGTAGAGACAAAAAATATACTGATTGATCCTATACACTTGATCCTGATTTACTAACACCAGTTCATCTTGAATCATCTCCTTTATTAACCATTTAATCAAATAACACTTATTTGATTAAGTTTATCACATTATCTCCTTTTAATTAAATAAATCATTTTTTTAATTAATCCTATAGTCCCTCTTTTAATTAAATAATTCATTTTATTTAATTAAGCTCTAAAGTCATCTCCTTTAATTAAATAAATTAACATTTATTTGATTAAGTCTAAAACCACCTCCTTTTAATTAAATAAATCCAACTTTATTTAATTAAGCCTAAATTCATTATTCCTCTCATTTTGGCTTATTTAAATCCTAAACTATAAATCAAAATTTCAAATCAGCTAAATTCTATCTAAATTAATCAAATCTTGATTAATCCTAATCTTAATCCATCAAATCCTCTAGCTTTTGCAACTTGCTCATGAAAATCAATTTAATTAATTTACAAATCATCTATTTTCATTCAAAAAGGCATCAAAGGATGGAATATTCCTCAAATTTGAAATCTCCCCCCAAAAGGACTTGTCCATCCAACAAGGCATTAAAGGCCTCTTACATGTCCTTTTCTTGAGCCAAGTGGCTTTTAATTCATCTTTCATCTCCCTCCAACTTGTTACTTCTCCAATTTTGAATTTCCACCTAATTACATTAATGTGCACACTCATCCAAATGTGCTCCACCTTTTTCCACTCACATGTTGACAAGTGGAATTATGCTATTGGTTGTCAACATTAGCCAAACCCAATAATCCATTAACCAAGCCAGCTTGCACCCAAAGATTTGTTGTCAACATTACTTGGCTAATTGCAAGTAAGAGCTCTGCTTGAAGCTATTCATCATCACCATAATCAAGTGTGTTTTGTTGAGTAGTTTCAGCAGCACTAATTGCAATGGGAATATTTAATTGCGGGAGAAGTTTTCTATTATGCAAGGAAACCAACCTATTTTTTGGGAATAAGTGAATAGATTCATCAAACTCTTGGTTTTCCTTTGCTGAAAGCATGGAATTTGTTTGATTCATAAGAGCTTGACAGTCAAATAGGGATAATTGACAATTTCTAATATTGAAAAGGAGTGTATGAAATTTTTGTTGTGTATCAGACTATACATGCTGGTGGAACACAGTGTCAAGCAAGACAAAAATATCAAAAGTGTGCCAAAGAGCCAAGGCTGTGGAGCAAGAAGCATAGATTGGCCTGTCCAAAATAGGTGGCAACTATTCTAGGTCATGTGGCATAGAAAATTGGACACTGTTGAGAAAAGAGACAATTTCATGCATAATTAGACCTACTTTTGAGTACGTCTACATCATTCATTCTTTAAAACAACATTTATATACCCCTAAGACCCATTATTTTTGGTCTAGAGGTCTGTTTCACTTGAGAAATCACTTAAATCCTAACAAAAAGCACTTAATTCATTAATATCCCAAAAAACCACCTTCAAAAATCACTAGTGGGACCCATTCACCACCTTGGGTGATTGAGTCCCTCTGGTGGGACCCATTCACCAAGGGTGGCAAATGAGTCCCTTTTGAGGGTAATTTCAATTTTGAGGGGGAATTCAATTAATTCAAGTTAATTTTTTGGTGGATGTAGGCCTCTTAGGTCTAAATAATGGGAAAACTAGGTATTGATGCTTATAAATACTCATCTTAAGTAATGTTTTACATCTCTTAGCCATTTTTACAAAGAAAATTCTAAAGTCAAGTCTTCCACAACAAGCTTCATTAGAAAAAGTTGAAGTTTTAGGACAACAAACTAGGGTTTTTGCAGGTTTTCAAGCTCACTCTTCATTCAAGATTCAACATTACAAAGAGTTGATGATGGATGCCTATAGTGAATCATGGAGAAATCCAGGTTGAGGAGATGCAACTAGCCATCAAATCATGCCTAAAGACTTGTTTTCAAAGTGATTCCATCTTCCATTTTCTCTCTATCTTCAGATTAAGGATTGCATTTCACTTACATTCCATTTGCATGTCTTTTGTCTCCATTTTTTATGTGTTGTATGGTTTCTAGGGTTGAAGTCTTGCATCATTCAAATCACATTTGCATAACTTGTTCTAGCACAATAGAATAGGGTTTTATCATCCTTTAGACTTTCCTAGCCCTTAACACACTTAAGGCTAGGGTTGTATGAAGATTTTTGTCCATTCAAAATTTGATTACCCAACTAGGGGTTTGACCAAGGAAAACCCTTGATTAGACAACCAATTTTAAGTTGTTTTGTAGGAATTTTCTGAGATCTCAATTTGGGTTGAATCCATCAAAAAGGGTTGTACAAGTGTTAATGTGTAGAAAAAATATCTAAATTTGTATAAATTTGAAAGTGGATTGATTCACCATTGATGGTGAATCAGTCCCTCTTGAGGTGAATTTTTGAGTTAGATGTAGATTGCAACACCTAGTTCACAAAAATCAGTTTCTAGGAAGAAAACCTTGTCCTAGGACTAACTCACCCAAGATGGTGAATGAGCCCTAGTCAACATAAAAGTTATATTTGCTAGATTTCCAAAGTGTTTTCTAGTCATCTTTAGTTTTATAGGTGCACACATTATTAAATACAACTTTTTGTTTAGTTTCATTTGAATTTTTGTTCATCCTTTTAAGCTTTTCACAAACCTCACAATGTTTTCAAACATTGCATATTTCATACATTTTGTATTAATAGTCAATCAATTTCATTAGTTAGTTGCATTTACAACATTCCATTCTATCTTAATCACATCATATAATGTTCTATTTGAGTGAACCATTTCAATTTTGGGGTTCTATGTCTCTCCTTTTAGGTGAAAGATCATAAGAGTGCAAGAGAAGTCTATAGCCAACTCACAAAATTATTTGTTTATTTTGGTGAGCATGCATATTGAACATCATATCATTTTGATTTGCATTTGCATCGTAGGACTCACTTGCATTGTTTTTGCATCCTAGGGTTTCTCAAGGATGCATTAGTGAAAAGTATCTTTTAGAGTTCATTATTGCAACTTATTTCATTAAATCATTCAAAAAAATTGCATTTCCAGTCCTTAGGTGCACTGTAGAGACCTAAAAACATCCAAAAAAAGTCAAAAAAATCAGAAAAAGCCTAAAAACACCTCTCTTGGGACTCATTCGCCACCTTGGTGAATCAGTCCCGCTGCAATTTTTGCATCAATGTTTCTAGAATTTAGTTTATTGTTTTACATTATTCTATTCCTTGTAGTCTCTTTTCTATCATAATTCATTTATATTCTATTTAATTTGCATAAGCAGGTATGTGTAGGATCATGATGGGACAAAAAGTGGTGATATGAAGGGTATGTGACTAACTACTTTTTTTAACCCAAATTTGATGAAACGAAAAGGGTTTTTAAAGGGGATTCTTAGCTTCCCACAAATATAAATTATTCTTTACTTTGAATTTAATAATAATTATTATTCATTTTCTATTTGAATTATGACTAAAGTCTTGATTGATAGGTTAATTGAAAAATATCTATAGCTTTCAAATGATATCACATTTTTTGAATCTAAAACATTTGTCACATTCTATGCTTCACATACTATAGGATTAAAAAAACAAATTGAATTTCATGAAGTTTTGACCAAGTTAAGGTGGTCAGACATATAAGTTTTTATATTTTTTAAAAGTTGTAATTAAAAAATCATAATTAATTATTTACTTGGAAAAAAGTTACAAAAAAATATGCATCACATCAGGACATGAGTACTCTACTTCTATCTAAAATCTTGTAAAAAATTATTATCATTTTATTGTGGTTACAGTGGTGAGATAGACACCCACTTCTTTTTTTTTCCTTGAAATTCAAGTACTACTACATTAAAATTTCAAATTTTCACCAAATAGATTTTAAAACCTAGTAGTTTAAAAACTACATTCAATTTACTATAGATTCTATTCTTACATATTTTTGAAATAATAAAGATAACTTATTCAAATTTTTACATCAAGTTGCCTAACTGTGATTTTTTTGAATTTTTCGCCACTTAAGGGCTTGTGTTTTCCATGATGATCTTGTACATACCCAAGAACCTTTGTCTTTCATGGCATTAATGGATATTATTATATTTTTCCAAATTTCCTTTTTAGTATTCGTTCCTAGTTCTTTTAGATCAGATTCATCGATACATAAAAACAAAAAAATAGAAACATCAAACCAACCTTTCAAAATGATTCAATTTAGAAACAACTTATGTCCAAGCCTCTTTGTAGTGATGATGTAGAAAAGTTAGGTGAAGTTCTTCAGGACTTCCTCTAACTCACTTCATCCTCTAAAGCTTACCATGAAAAACCTAAACAAATTAATGATAACTTATCTCTCAAATCTTTTGGTTGTGATGACCTTGACTTGTTAGATGACGCCCTTCAAGACATAATCTCCAATAAATCATCCACTAAGGTTTGTTGTGATGAATCTACAAGAATTAATGTTAACACCTCTAATTTTCATCTTGAACAACTTCAACCAATTGATGATAACCTACCCCTCAAACCTTTTATTCATAATGACTTTGACTTGTTAGGTGAGCCACTTTAGGATTTCATCTCACTCAAGTCATCCACTAAGGTTTGTTGTGAGAAACCAAAAACTAAGGATATTAATGCAATTCAACCTCAACTCATTTTTTACCAACCCTCACATAAACTTCATTCTTCCAATAAACCTGAGTTCACTCTTTACCCACCTAAAACTGATGTGTTGCAACAATCCAATAATCTTATTGTAGTTCATACATACAATACTCGAAACAATTTGCAACCACTGCAACCAACCCACCCTCTTTACCTTTACCTAAGCCTCCTAGTGCTCCTCTTTTTCCCCCACACACAAAGGAGTATGATATTGTTGAACAATTAAAGAATACTCCTACAAAGATTTCCCTTTGGGATTTACTTCAGAATTCGCCAAATTATCACACTATTCTTCAAACAACCTTACAACAAATTGTAGTTCCTCTTGGTACAACTCCGAATGATGTGGTAGCTTTAATGCATGGAATGAATCAAGTTAATGTAGACATTACTTTCCATCAACATGAGCTCCCTTCTTTAGAGTTGCGAAAACAAAATGAATCCTTTATGATAATTCCTCAATTCAATCGAATAGGTATCAAGAGAACCCTCATTGATAATGGTTCTTCCCTTAATGTGTGTAGTTTGAATTTCCTTAATAGATACATGTTGAAAAATCACAAATAAAACCTGATTCCTTATCCATTCAAGGATTTTACAATACCAAAAAGCAACCGCTCGGTATCACCACTTTTCCTATTATGGTTGGGGTGGCTACTTTGAAAACTGCTATTCGTGTCATGCCTTATGATATTTCGTATAATCTTTTTTTTGGAGGACCTTGGATTCATGAGATGAATGATGTGCCTTCAACCCTTCATCATATAATTAAATATGTTTATAACAACATTTATCAAGTTGAAATTGACCCTGAGCCTGAAAGTTGCTTGCAACTTGAAAAGGGAGCTACAAGTCCTCTAAAAACATTCATTCCAACATCTCATATAGAACCTCTTGAAATTGAACAAGAAGAGGAGGAATCAATTGCTAAATTATTTGGTGATGATTGGGGATCCTTAGAATTCACACCTTCATTTATGGATGAATACATAATTGAACAAAAGAAAGAAGAGAAACAAGAACAACCAACCATCATGTCAACTCAAAATACCATGCAACCTTGTCAAACATCTATCTCCTCTACTTTGGAAGAAAATACAACATACAAAACAAATTTTGATGAGATAGATTATCAATCTCCGCCTAATCCAAAAGAAATGGAAAGACTTTATGGAAAGGGTTATGAAATTGTAAAACAATTAGGATATACTGGAAAAGGATGTGGAAAGCATAACAAGGCATTCGTGTCCCTATAGAACCTAATACACAAGAGACAAAAGCTTGATTGGGCTATTCTTTTTCTAAGATGACAAAAGCTACTCAATGACCATCTTTGAACATCAACACTATTACATGTCAACCAAAAAAGAAACTCACAATGAAACATCTTGAATTGCTTCATATGAACTTGTCACCTTCATGGCAGTATGTTGATAGTGATGAAACTTTGAAACAAATGTTAGGATTTTATGATAACACATCCTCTACTACTCCCATGAAATAGGTTACTTGTGCTTTGATAGTTACCAATCAAAAATATAGTGATATCACTAAAGAACCATATGATTCTATAGTTTCAAAATCTAATGCACTCCCTTTAGGAGATACAATTGATGTGCCTATGGGCATAGATGATAAATACATAGTCATTAAGATTGGGAGGTTCCTTGACGATGAAGAACAAGAGGACACTTTAACTTTACTTCATGATTTTCTTGAAATTTTTTCTTGGAAATATTCTGATATGCTAGGAATCGACCCAAAAATAGTGACACACAACATCATTCTCACTTTTGTTGATAGTGCTTCGGCTATCATTTCTGGTGGCTTTCCTAATAATCCCACATCTACAGGGAGGAATAATGATGAAATATCTGAGACAGGGGTTGCAAGCATTCCTTTTTAGGATAATGATGCACTAGCTTGGCATGATAAGGTAGTGCAAGTGGAAGAGGGTTGGATTTCTGTAAAGGGAAAAAAATCTAAGTCTCTAAGCCTTCTTTTGACATGACTCTCTTCTCCCACAAGAGTAGCTCTAAATGTAAATATTGATGTTTCTTGTTTGGGGGCTAGTTTTTGGCTGGCTGTAGGCTATTTTTCTTGCAGCTTTGTTTTTTGTTGTGGTTCTTTGGATTTGTATGCATTTTTTACCCTTGGTTTTTTGTGCTTTCATGGTCTTTATGTTAGGACAACTTTTTGGTTGAGGGTTCTAGATCCATTCAAAATCTATTTGTAAAGGGTTTTGGGTCCCTTCAAAACCTGCTTTTTCCTTAATCAAAAACATCATTCTCACTAAAAATGCTAAACCCATTCAGAAAAAGATACAAAAAATGAACCCTAATGTAACCTTGCATGTTAAAGCATACCTTCAAAAATCCTTGTTGTGGGCTTCATTGGACCTATTGATTATTCTCCTTGAATCTCAAATATTTTCGTAGTTGCTAAACACAATAATTGTACTAGGGTATGTACAAATTTTCATGATTTGAATAAAGATTCTTTAAAAGATGACTTTTCACTTCCTAATATTGATATGATCATGGATTCGACTGTTGTACATGATTTTTTGTCATTCATGGATGGATTTTTTGGTTATAATCAAATCCTTATTAATCCTCAAGATCAATACAAAACTATATTTACAACTGTTTGGGGAATGTTTTGTTGGGTGATGATTCCCTTTGATTTAAAAAATGTTGGTGCAACTTATCGAGTGATGATCTTAATATTCCATGATTACATACATAAAATTTTGGAAGCTTATGTCGATGAAATACTTTCTAAATCCTTAACAAGACAAGATAATGTGAATGTTCTTCAGAAAATCTTTGAATGAATACGTAAATACAATATGCGATTAAATTTGAAAAAGTGTTTCTTTGGCATAGATAGTGGTAAACTTTTGGGGTTTGTCATATCTCATAGAGGCATTAAGGTGGACACAAAGAAAATTGATGCCATTATTAACATGCCACCTCCTAAGAACAATTTTCAATTACGAACGTCACAAGGATGAATATAGGCTATCTGTCATTTCATTACATCTTTAGCCAATCACACATTACCTTTTATGCATCTCCTCAAAAAGGATGTGCCTTTTGATTGGAATAAGGATTGTAAATAGGCTTTTGAGAGTTTAAAGAAATATCTTGCAACTCCACTTGTTTTACAACCCGCCATGTCAAAAAAAATATTTATCATGTATATAGCCACCACAGCCCATGCTGTTGTAGCATTTTTGGCTCAACAAGATGATCATGGAAAAGAACATCCTATTTATTACTGGTGCAGGAGCACCTGGGAAACATGGGTTTTCCTGAAGTCTAGAAGGAAGTTCAAATTTTGTTGTGTTATCATAAGGTCATGTTGACCATTGTGTTGGGTGCTTTGGGTTGTTTTTTAACTTTGGGAAAGAAGGTGACAAGTGTTATATAGTTTTGCTTCACCATTGTGCTAAGTTGTCAAAAGTTGACAAGGGGTTAGAAAACACAGTGTGTTTTATAACACTCACCATTAGGTCATCTATGAGCTCGACCCAAGCATCTAAATTGTTTTGAAGGCCTATTTAAGGCATGCTTTGACCATGAGATAGGGTTGGAGGCATTTTTGTTAGAGTGAGATTTTGTAAAGTTGAAGGAAACAACATTTTGATAGACAGTTTCCTGTGTTTTGCATTTATATTGAGCTTTAATGGAGTAACCCTATTGTTGTTTCAATTGTAGTATGTAGTTTTAATAGTGAGCAAGATTATTACATCAATATTTTTTCTTTGTAAATCATTTTTCATCTTTTATCTATAAATAGTTTGATCACTGTTATTTTCTGGCCTGAATCAAGCAGTTTGAGAAAATGGAGTCCTAGTGCACTTCCCCACCGTACAAATTGTACGGCCTTTTGGGATTTGTGTCTAGGCTCCCTTAGTGTAAATATGGTAGTAAGTAGAGTTTGTGGAAGTGCAGGAGATGCTAGCAAAGCTTTGCCCTAGGCGAGCCAGTGCAGGTCCGGTTGGGTAGACTTGGAGTAAAAACCTCATATCTTGCAGGGGAATAAAGATGTTGGAGAAATTATTTTTGGATAATTTTTTTAGTGGTCTTGGCTATGCATGGTGATCAGAAGGAGGTTTTATCAATTCATTTGGTAGGAGAACTTTCTGACAGTCTAAAACTACTTTGAAAAGCTTTAAAACCGTAGGTTTTGGGTATATTTTGAGTGTGGACAGTGTACGGCTTGTACAAGGCTTAAAACCCTAGAAATCCTTGAGGTATAGGTATGAGAAACTCAGAATCTAAACAAAGAACCTAATTCCTTTAGTGGGTTTAGAAGAAAAAGGAATTTTATCTCTGTTCAGAGGCCTAATTGGGGCTTGGCTTTGTAGCCCTTCCAAACCCTAGGTGAAAGTTTGATGAGAGGGATGGATGGTTGGAGTCTTGTGTTGGAACAAGAACCCTAGTTTGATATTTTTGAAGCTTTACAACACCTCTCACCCTTGCAAGAATCTAGTAGAAGGTTGAGGATATTTTGGTCTTTAAAGAAGTGTAAAGGCCAATGGAAGAGTTTTGGCAGCACAAAGGTTAGCTTGGTAGAAGGGAAGCTTGTTGATAGAAGAGGGGTTGGGTAGACAAACCAGGGGCACCTATTCATGAGTAGGGCCTATAGGTTAGATTGGTGAAGAAAAACACCAAGGAAGTCTTATAGGGAAAGACCTAGAGTAGGAATGTGTGATTGATTCCTCGAACCCCATACCCTATCAGATTGGTATCAGAGCTAGCAAAAGATTTGGAAAGCATCCTATATGTCAGAAGTTGAGTCAAGTGAATCTCCCATCATGGTGAAAAATTCACAATTAGCCAAGATGGTTGAAGGACAAGAGGAGGACAACAAGTCATTGAAAGAAAGAATAGAGCAACTTGAGAAAGCATTGAACAATGTGAAGTTGGAAGGAAGGGTACCAAAGGAAGAAGACATTGTAGACGAAGATAAGGTCCTGAACCTAACCCTGTTTTGGAGGAGGAGCCTTTCTTGAAGGCATTGAAGGTGTTGAGTGGAAAAGGACTTGAGGGCATACCACTGTTTATTAAAAAAATGGAACTTGATTTTGTCATGTATTGGATAGAAGGCATGGAGAATCATTTTGAGTTTGATGGAGTCACTGAAGCACAGAAGGTGAAGGTTGCTAAATCAAGATTGAGAGGATCAACTTTAACATGGTGGAAGTTCATTCAAATAGAGAGGGAAAAAGAAGGAAAACAACCCATATCAACTTGGAAAGGAATGGTTGCTAAGGTAAAAGAAGCCTACATGCTAGATGACTATGAGATTCAATTACACAAGAAGAGGTGAAGTCTAAGGCAGAAAGACCAGGATGTAAAAACTTATACTAAAGAGTTTCAAAAACTTTGTGTGAGGTCTTATGTGACAAAGGATGAGAGCCTCAAAGTGGCTAGGTATCTTAATGGCTTGAAATGGAACATCCAAGAGGAGATGGCTCTTTTGAGTCCTAAAATAGTACATCAATGCTACCAATTGGCTATCAAGATTGAGGAAAGGAACAAGAGGAAGCAAGATCAGACTTCTAAGGGCAGAGGTAAAGGCAGAGATCAAAGAGATCAAAGAGGACAGTGTGGTGGTTACCAAGGTAGAGGCAGTGACCAAAGAAATCAAGGAGAATCAAAACTCACTGAGCATGGAGGTGAAACATCTTCAAGAGGTGGATTTAATAGAGGAAGAGGACCTCAAGGAGGTTCAAACAGAGGAAGAGGAGCAGGAAGGAGCAACTCTTATTTTGCAAACATGAAGTGTTACCATTGCAATCAAATGGGTCACCCTGCTTATAGGTTCCCAGAGAAAGCATCCTCTTCTAGCAATGAAAAGAGAGTAGCCTATGAACAAGAGGACACCATGAGTCCTAAAGCATCTGAGATCAGTCATATAGAATCTGAGGTAGGGGAGAATCTAATGTTTAACAGAGTTCTGATCAGGCAACCAGTCAAGGAGGAACCTAAACAAAGAAGAGCTCTTTTTAGAGTAAGATGCAAGATACTTGGAAAAGTATGCAAAGTCATAGTAGATTCAGGTTCAATAGATAATATAATCTCAGAGGAGGTAGTAACTAAACTAAAATTGGAGAAGGTACCTCACAATAACCCTTACAAGGTCACATGGCTGAATAAAGGGCAAAGTGTTTTAGTTAATGAGCAAGTAACGATGGAATTCTCAATTGGAGGCTATAAAGACAAGTTGGTTTGTGATGTATTACCCATGGATGCATGCCATCTACTATTGGGCAGACCATGGAAATATGACAAAAGTGCCATTTATTATGGGAAAGAGAACACCAACTCATTTAAGAAGGATGGAAGAACCTTCAAACTGCAGTCACTATCAGAAGAAGATGGATAGTCAAAGGCACCAAACATCATGTTAAGCAGTGGAAAGGAGTTCCTTAAGGACCTACACCAAGGGAATGAGGGATATGTGGTTCTGTTGCAACCTAAAGAGGAAGACAAAGCTGAAAAGACAGTCTTACCAGAAGTAGTCCAAAAGTTGCTTGATAAGTACAAGAGCATAGTTAGTGATGGTACACCTACAAATTTACCTCCAAAGAGAGCTATAAGTCATCAAATTGATTTTATACCAGGGGCTTCTTTACCTAACAAAGCAGCATACAAGCTTACACCAGATCAGAACCTAGAGGTAGCTAGGCAAGTGCAAGAATTATTGGATCAAGGATTGATTCAAAAGAGCATAAGCCCTTGTGCAGTACCAGTGGTTTTAGCAACCAAGAAAGGCAGTAAGTGGATACTTTGTACTGATTCTAGGGAAATAATTAGGATCACCATTAGGTATAGGTTTCCTATTCCTAGAATTGAAGACCTGATGGATTGTCTTGGAGGTGCTTAGTTTTTCACAAATTTGGATCTCAAGAGTGGCTACCATCAGATCAGAATTAAGGATGGTGATGAGTGGAAGACAACTTTTAAGACAAATGATGGGTTATATGAGTGGAAAGTGATGCCATTTGGCCTCTCAAATGCCCCTAACAGGTTCATGAGACTAATGAATGAAGTGCTTAAGGATTTCATAGGAATATTTGTGGTAGTATATCTTGATGACATACTGATTTTCAGTAAGACAACAGAAGAACACCTCAAGCATGTGGAGATGGTTCTTAAAAGGTTGCAAGAGGAGAATTTGGCAATCAATCTTGAGCAGTGTGAGTTCTTCAAGCAAGATCTTATCTACTTGGGTTTTGTAGTATCCAAAGGCTCATTAAAGATGGATCCAAGCAAAGTGGAAGCCATCCTAAACTAGCCTACACCAACCACAACAACAGAGGTAAGGAGTTTTCATGGATTGACTCAATTTTATAGAAAATTCATAGGG
Source organism: Sequoia sempervirens (assembly GCA_007258455.2). Lineage (NCBI taxonomy): Eukaryota > Viridiplantae > Streptophyta > Pinopsida > Cupressales > Cupressaceae > Sequoia > Sequoia sempervirens. The sequence continues at coordinate 230,280,453 of VDFB02000013.1, forward strand.
AATTTTAGTGGCATATGTGCACCAGTCCTAGATACTATCAAAGGTGGTCTGAAAACAAAGTTTAAGTGGACTCAAGAGGCTGAGAAAGGGTTTGAAAAACTAAAACAAGAAGTGGCAACTCAACCAATTCTATTATTGCCTAGTTTTGACAAGTTGTTCACAGTTGAGTGTGATGCAAGTGGAGTAGTAGTAGGAGGAGTACTTAGTCAAGAAGGTAGGCCTGTGGCCTTCTTTAGTGAAAGGCTCAATGAAGCCAAGCAAAAGCACTCTACCTATGATCTAGAGTTATATGCTTTAGTGCAGTCCCTTAGGAAGTGGAGGCATTATTTGTTACCCAAAGAGTTTGTAGTCTTTACTGATAACTAGGTACTTAGTTATATCAACACTCAAGAGAAGTTAAGTAATAGGCATTTGAAATGGATGGAATACATCCAAGATTTTACTTTCACCATCAAGCACAAGAAAGGACAAATGAACAAAGTGGCAGATGCATTAAGTAGGAGAATGTTGACCATGCAAGAGATACAACTAAAGAGAATTGGATTAGAGAGTTTCAAAGACCTCTATGGTGAAGATGAATACTTCTCAGAAGCTTACAAGGTATGTTCTAATTTTCAAAATCCTTTTCATAGCCAATATTCTGAGTATACATTGCAAAGTGGGTTGTTGTTTAAGGGAAATCAGTTATGTGTTCCAAGAGGGTCAATGAGGGAAAATCTGATTCAGGAAAAGCATAATGGTAGTCTTAGTGGGAATTTTGGCATAAATAAGACTTTGGAGTAGTACAAAGGTTCTATTACTAGCCTAACTTGGCAAGGGATGTTAGAAGGTATGTGGAACAGTGTGTTGTATGCATGAAAGCTAAGGGAGGAGCTAGCAATGTTGGTTTATATCAACCCCTACCCATTCCTAACAGACCATGGGATTGTGTGAGCATGGATTTTGTGGTAGGTCTTCCTAAGACCAAGACTGGTTTTGATAGTGTTTATGTTGTGGTAGACAAATTTAGTAAGATGGGTCATTTTATTTCCTACAAAACTACTCATGATGCAAGCTACATAGCTCATCTTTTCTTCAAGGAAGTTGTAAGGATCCATGGATTACCATTAAGGATTGTATCTAATAGGGATGTGAAGTTCATGAGTCACTTTTGGAAGACTCTATGGAGTAGATTGGGTACAAATCTGTCTTTTGGATCAGCTTACCATCCTCAGACTGATGGTCAAACATAGGTGGTTAACAAAGTGTTGGGTAATCTTTTAAGGTGTCTAACCAAGGAATATGGACAGACATGGGATATGGTTATCTCCCAAGCTGAGTATGCTTATAATGAGAGTGTCAATAGAACTACAAGGAAAAGTACTTTTGAGGTTGTGTATGGGATGAACCCAAGAGGCATTTGTGAGCTTAGAGACCTTAGATCTATGGTGCATAGGAGTGGACATGTAGAAGACTTCAGTCAGACCATGAAGGAGATCCAAGAGTAGGTAAAGCAGACAGTTATTGAGGCTACACAAAAAGTGAAGGAGAAGGCCGACATGTCAAGGAAAGATGTGCAATTTCAAGTAGGGCACTATGTTATGGTCCACCTTAACAAATCAAGGTTGTAGAAAGGAATGTCAACCAAGCTACAAATGAAAAGAGTAGGACCCTGAAAGGTATTGGACAAGTATGGGCAGAATGCATACAAGGTGGAGCTACCTACTAATCTAGGGATCTCCCCTATGTTCAATGTTGCTGATTTGATCAAGTATAAGGGAACGGTCAAGGATTTGGATCAAGAAAACAAGGAGATATTCAAGGATGTTAGTAACATGACACTACCAACTCCATACAAGCTACAAGCAGAGAAGATCTTGGAGTCAAGAGTGAAGAAGGCTACAAGGCACAAGGTGTACATAGAGCATCTTGTCAAATGGAAGAACAAGCATGAATCAGAAGCACACTTTAAGAAGCAAGTAATTGATATGTCTCTAATCTCTCCTAAAATTCCTTAGTTGTTTGTGTTGAGAGGGGGAGAATGGTGCAGGAGCACCTGGGAAACATGGGTTTTCCTGAAGTCTAGAAGGAAGTTCAAATTTTGTTGTGTTATCATAAGGTCATGTTGACCATTGTGTTGGGTGATTTTGGTTTTTTTTGAACTTTGGGAAAGAAGGTGAAAAGTGTTATATAGTTTTTCTTCACCATTGTGCTAAGTTGTCAAAAGTTGACAAGGGGTTAGAAAACACAGTATGTTTTATAACACTCACCACTAGGTCATCTATGAGCTCGACCCAAGCATCTAAATTGTTTTGAAGGCATATTTAAGGCATGATTCGACCATGAGATAGGCTTGGAGGCATTTTTGTTAGAGTGAGATTTTGTAAAGCTGAAGGAAACAATGTTTTGATAGATAGTTTCCTATGTTTTGCATTTATATTGAGCTTTAATGGAGTAACACTGTTGTTGTTTTGGTTGTAGTATTTAGTTTTAACATTGAGAAAGCTTAGTACATCAATATTTTTGTTTTGTAAATCATTTTTCATCTTTTATCTGTAAATAGTTTGATCACTGTTATTTTCTAGCCTGAATCAGGCAGTTTGAGAAAATGGAGTCCTAGTGCACTTCCCCACCATAAAAATTGTATGACCTTTTGGGATTTGTGTCTAGGATCCCTTAGTGTAAATATGGTATTTAGTAGAGTTTTTGGCAGTGTAGGAGATGCTAGCAAAGCTTTGCCCTAGGCGAGCTAGTGTAGGTTCGGTTGGGGCAGATTTGGAGTAAAAACCTCATATCTTGCAGGGGAATAAAGATGTTGGAGAAATTATTTTTGAAGAATTTTTTTGGTAGTATTGGCTATGCATGGTGATTAGAAGGAGGTTGTATCAATTCATTTGGTAGGAGAATTTTCTGGCAGTCTGAAATTGCTTTGAAAAGCTTTAAAACCCTAGGTTTTGGGTCAGTTTTGAGTGTAGATAGTGTATAGCCTGTACAGGGCTTAAAACCCTAGAAATCCTCAAGGTATAGGTATGAGAAACTTAGACTCTAAAAAAAGAACCTAATTCCTTTAATGGGTTTAGAAGAAAAGGGAATTTTATCTTTGTTCGGAGGCCTAATTGGGGCTTGGCTTTGTAGCCCTTTCCAAACCCTAGGTGAAAGTTTGATGAGAGCGATGGATGGTTGGAGTCTTGTGTTGGAATAGGAACCCTAGTTTGATCTTTTTGAAGCTTGAAAACACCTCTCACCCTTGCAAGAATCTAGTAGAAGGTTGAGGATATTTTGGTCTTTAAAGAAGTGTAAAGGCCAATGGAAGAGTTGTGGCAGTACCAAGGTTGGCTTGGTAGAAGGGAAGCTTGTTGATAGAATAGGGGTTGGGTAGACAAACCAGGGGCATCTAGTCATGAGTAGGGCCTATAGGTTAGATTGGTGAAGCAAAAAGCCAAGGAGGTCTTACAAGGAAAGACCTAGAGCAGGAATTTGTGATTGATTCCTCGAACCCCATACCCTATGAATTACATTAGTCAAACCTTAATTGATAATGAAACTTGATATTCACTAATTAAAAAATGCTTGGCTCTTGTATTCGCTACTAGTAAGTTGTGACATTATTTACTAAATGCCGAAATACTAGTCATGACAAAATTTGATCCCCTTAAACATCTTTTTTAATAAAAAAAAATGTCTCTAGATGTTTAGTTAAGTGAGTGATGTTGCTAACTAAGTTTGGCCTTAATTTTTTTTCCCAAAAAGAAATGAAAGGACAAGCTTTAACCGATCACTTAGTTGATGCTCCTTCTCCTCTCACTTTACCTAATCATGACTCCTTTCTTGATTATAGTGTCTTAATTGCTAATGTTAAAACATGGAAATTTTATTTTGATTGATCTCAGCTGATGTTAAAACATGAAAACTATATTTTGATGGATCTAAGTGTCGAACAGGTTCCAGTGCTGGAGTGGTATTCATACCACCCAATAGAAATATTATTCCCCGATCCTATCGATTAAACTTCTTATGCACAAATAACAAAGTTGAGTATGGGTATGTGCAAGATCATGATGGGCCAAAAAGTGGCAATATGATGGGTATGTGGAGGGTATATGTCTGATGACATTTTTTATCCAAAATTGATGAAACAAAAAGGGTTTTTTTAGGAGATTCTTAGCGTTCCACCAATATAAATTATGCTTTACTTCGAATTTAATAAATAATTATTATTCATTTTCCATTTGAATCCAAAATATCAGTCACATTCTATGCTTCACATACTATAGGATTAAAAAAAACAAATTGAATTTCATGAAGTTTTGACCAATTTAAGGTGGCAAGACATACGATTTTTTATATTTTTAAAATTTATAATAAAAAAATCATATTTAATTATTTACTTGGAAAAAACTTACAAAAAAATATGCATCACATTGAAACATGAGTCCTCTACTTATATCTAAAATCTTATAAAAAAATATTATCATTTTATTGTGGTTAGGGTGATCAAATAAACACCTACTTATTTTTTCCCTGAAATTTAAGTACTATTGCATTGAAATTTCAAATTTTCACCAAATATATTTTTATATTTTTAAATAAAACTAGTAGTTTAGAAACTAAATTCAATTTTCTACATATTCTATTCTTACATATTTTTAAAATAATATAGATAACTTATTCAAATTTTTATGTCAAGTTGCCTAACTCTATTTTTTCTAGTTTTTTCACCACTTAAGGTCTTGTTTTTTCCATGATGATCTTGCACATACTTGTATGAGGCATTAATCATCAGATTGAAAGCTGCTTTAAACATGAATGATAAACATATCAAGATCGTTGGTGATTCACAATTAGTCATCAAACAAATTACTCATAAATATCAAAGTAGATATGACAAATTATCAAAATACAAAGACCTCACAATGAAACTATTAGAGAAGTTTTTATCATTCACCATTGATAACATCCCATGAAAATACAATTGAAATTTGGATGCAATGGAAAGTGCAGCCTCTCTTATATCCCCACACAATCCTTCAATAGACTTCACCTTTGTTATTCACCCCATCATGAAACTATCAATTGACACTCTCTCGAAAGAAATTTTAACCGTAACTCGAGATGACTCATGAGAATGGTATGAAAATATATAATTATTTAATTGATGGTACCATTCCCGAGCCTACAATGACAAACACTCAAAATTTTTTACACAAACTTGTAGCCAAATATGTGATCCTAACCAATGTATTGTATAGAAGATCTTTCAATGGTCTCTTACTCAGGTGTCTTAAGGATTTTGAAATCCCTATAGCCCTTGAGTAGGCTCAGGTTGGTGCATGTGGAGGTCATTTTGGAGGATGGTCATTAGTGCAAAAATTATCTGTATGGGATATTATTGGTGACATACAGAGAAAGATTGATTTTCTTACGTTAAACGATGTCACAAATGTCAAGAACATAGTAATCTAATTCATGCTCCTGCTTCTGAGCTTCATGCCCAAATTCCCATTTAGCCATTTTCAATATAGGGATGGGATCTTATTGGAAAAATTTCACCACCTTCCTCTGACGAACATACATTTATTATAACCGCAATAGACTATTTCACAAAATGGGTGGGAGCTATTCCTCTTCAATCTAAAAATGTTGAAGTAATTTTTCATTTCATATTGAAACACATAATTGCTCACTTTGGGATTCCTTCCACTATCGTTTTAGACAATGGAACCCCATTCAAGAATAACAAAGTAAATAAATTTCTTGAAATATTGAACATTCAACATCGATTTTCCACAGTGTATTATCCACAATCCAATGGACAAGATGAAAGCACTAATAATATTTTGGAGCAAATCCTAAAGAAAACTATTAAAAAACATCATAAGGATTGGCATACACAATTACATTATGTGCTTTGGGATTATCGAACGAGTGTTAGATTATCTATGGGAACTACACCTTATAACCTTGTTTATGACACTGATGCAATCATGCCCTTGGAGTTAAAAAATCCTACGTTGTGAATTTCTCTTCAAGACCTTATTGACGATGCCACTTATAAAGACCAACGATTACACTATTTAATTTTAAGCAACAACTTGGGCCCCAAGAAGCTCATTTCATCAATTAAGATGTACTTAATATGTTTGAAGTCCTCTTGAAATATGGTCAATGGTTGTCATTTTAACATATTCATATCTCTAATTGGTATTTGGAGAGTTGTATGCACTATGGAGGCACAAATATTGTAAGTAGCCACCCCCGTTGGCACCAAAGCAAGCAAAGGATTCATTCTCTGATTCAACGATGTATTTAGTGTTCTTAGATCTTGTCTATAAGAAATGATTTACCTGTACCAACAATTCCTTGAATATACACAATGGTGATGATGAAGATGGGCCAATATGGTATTGTTCAATGATATTTAGAGAAAGCATTTGCTTAGGAGATAGCTGATGACAAAGTGTAGGTGCAACCAGCGGGCAAAGAGTGTCTTCAGCTATATGCAATTTACTTGTTGAAATGAACTCTTTAGCAATCTTATGCAGATTATTTGGAACATGTTGTGTTCCACTTGTGATTTAGATCAAAGTACCAACTAAGCAATAGTTGCAGCTAGTGAAAGAAAATATTTCTTGTAGCACCAAAGTGAGAAAGCAACTCCCATTCATATTCATCTATGGGAGGTAGACACTAGGTGCTATTAGTATCACTATAACATTCCTCTTCATTGGTGGAGGGAGCAATAATTATATTGACATGCCAAGGGTGATAGCCAACAACATGAAATAGCATCCAGTTCTATGTTATGCTTTCTCTTGTGAGGCCTATGTCTACTTCAACATTTCAGAAAGGCTTGTATAGTAGCAATTCTGACCAACAAAATGTTTCAAAGGTATCACTATGCTTTGGGGGGGAAGACTTGAATAGTGGATAAACAATGATGATAGCAAGTTGTGGTTGGGAATTCCAGTCCCCACCTTTATGATTTTGTTGATATGTATACAATTGTGCAAATTGAATAAGGGATATAGTCTCTATTTCAGCTATTCTTTGCATATAACAATGAGTATAGCCACTTGCAAGCTTGTCACCAATATCAACTATTTTCAAATGGTGGAATGTTTGCCTACTAATGCTCAAAGATATGAAATGTCAGCTTGAGATAACAAGGAAAAACTTTTGTAGCATATGGCATGTTTCTTGTGCACCAATGTCACAATCTGTAACCAAGTTCATCATGAATTTTTGATAGGAAAGTAATGCTTTATCCCTAGATGATTTTTTATTTGCAAGCATCTGCAAGATATCAATATATATTTCATATCTTTTTTACACTTTCATGCATATTTGGAAATGTAGTTTAGCACAATTTTTCTTGACAATACTAGCTAGCAATCAAATTTTTCTCACTAGATTGCAAGCATCTCAGGGTTGTGGATATTAACATGCTCATCATTTCTTGCTGGCTTATAATATTTGTTCGGTTCACTATCAATTACCAATGTCGACAATGGTTGTCTACTCCATGGAGCTTTGTAGCGACATTGTAATTGGTGGCCTTTTATTCCTAAGGTAAGTGTATTGAGTACACTTGGTATGCCTCTGTACCATGTTCAATAGCTGTTCATAATCAACCATTGGATCCATGCAAGAAATTTGTGGATTTTTAAGCAAGCACAGGTCCTCCAAAGATGAGTGGCAGACTCTTAATATTAGCTAATCTAGGGAACAAGGGTTCCATGCTAAAACATAGCGATTGAAGAAGTCTTTTACCTATTGAAGCTCATGTGGGTTGGACCAATCAAGCATGTCCATATTTGGGGCACCGAAAAGCCATAAGAAACTATGCACATGTGTTGATCCACAATGTTTCCACTCATACCTATACCAATAGTCCATTGTGCAGAAAAGCTTCTCTATATCCTCTTCATGAAAAATGGTGAACCACAAGTGCATGTATAGTACTATTATGTGTGGGTTATGCACAACATTATTTGTGAAGCATCTTGGGGAGTATGGCATGTGCGGCTAGGCATGAGGATCAATTAACCTATTCAAATTAGACCATTTTGTGTCTGTAGAGCTCAAAGTGAAGAAAAGAGTTGGTGTACCAAGCTGGTGGATCATTGTTGTAAGCTCTTTTCAGAACTAGCCCCAATATAAGTGTGTCCCTCACAAAGTTGCACCAAAGTGAACAAGCTAGTTTTCTATTTTAGTGTATGGTGCATCTCGAAGCAATTGTCACAGAGCAACAATAGAATTTGGGATCCTTTCTTCAGATTTTGTTTTCATAAAAATAAAAGTCAATTTTTGGCTTTGATGTCTCATTATCAAATTATTTAGGTAATATCTAAATCTGACATGCCTCCCAAATCTATTATCATAGTATGTCATCAAGTACAATGCATGCTCATGTAAGTGAATCTATATGCTTCTTGAATATAGGGGCATTGTTGTTCCAGTGGGGAACAAGGTTGGAAAAGTCATCCTTAATAACCCTTTTGTATTATATTCATTGATAGGGTTAGAATTTATCTCAGGACAAGGAAAAGTATCTTAACTAATGTCTTCAATCTGTAAGGTATCTCTAATTTCCTACAATTCCCGAGGAGGATTGGGCATCAATGGAATAAATAATGACAATTCTTCAAGCTCGACTTCCTCATCAACAACACTTTTTTGAGTTGCCATTGGTTTAGTTGTGTTATGTGATGGCTCTTTCATTGTGTGCATAAGATCAAAGATGTCAGTACTTATAGTAGGAAGAAAATTTAAAGCATCACAATCAATTGCAATATCACTATAGCATGGATAATTCTCAATTTTGTATATTAATGTAGCCATGACATTATGTTTTTCAACATGGCAATCATAGTTTGTCCACTGAATGCCAGTCTAACAATCACCACTTTAAGATCATGTAGGTGACGTGGTAACAAAGTTAGAATGGCTATGATGTCTTTAGGAAAGCTTATATTATGGCCACTATATTTTTATTCACCTCCTCTAGCATGGGTCACTTGCAAAACTGGAGCAACTCTAGCTATAAGCATTTCTTTAACTTGACTAAGCTTTGCAATGAGAGGAGGCTGTGGTCTTGGATCCATCATATTCACTAAATTGAATCTATGGATTCCCTTTTTAGAAGCACAATGCAGACTACAATGCTTGCGCTGGATACTCACACTTTCATGCTAACATAACTTTCCTTGCAAACACTACAAACATCAAATCAAACAAAGAATCAATGTCCACCACTTCAATCAATGGTGAAACCAATGTTCCTTATTACACTTAATATACAACCTACCATACACATGAATGTTATCAACATCTAATCTCACAAACATACATATGAAACAAACCAAAATTAGGCTTGCTCTCCACCCTATCATATTGGGTCATGGAGCAGCATGGACTCTCACCAAACCCCTAAGCAAGAACACACATTGTCCACCACTATGATCAATGGTGAATTTATTTTTTCTATTCACAATCAGTATAGAACATATCAAAGATGAAACAAAATAGGAAAAGATAAACATCAACACTTAACAATGCCCTATGGAAAACAACATAAATTGTATAACATTAACTATTTTACTGTGTTACAACCATTAACATAAAATGAAAGCCATAAATGAAACAATATTGGTTTCAATACTGCCCCAGATGGAAACCTAACAAAACAAAAGAACCCATAGTAACAAAACCATACACAAAAAAAAAGAAAACCCACACATGTAGTAATTCTTTTTTTCAACAATGCCTTATAGAGAACAACCAGCATACATATATGCATATGTATATGTAAAGGTATCTATCCATATGCAATGCATTTTCAATGGAGAGTGTAAGGAATGGAAAGTATGATGCATTTTTTGAAGGAGAATGTAATGCCAATGTTGCTTATGTGTATGCATCATTCCTTCCCTCCTTGCACCCTCCATCTAAAAGAGCTTCACTTCGTTCGCTGTATATGCTTATATACATTTACATATACATATGCATATATTGCAATAGAGACAATAAAGTGCTTGTAAACTCCAACTTAAATAGGAACAAATAACATCTAGGTAATATGAATAAAATAAAACAAAGGAATTCCTACACTCCACCCTACCATATTGGGTCATGGAGCCTAATGGGTTCTCACCAAACCCCCAAGAGAACATACATTGTCCACCACTTCAATCAATGATGAAACCAATGTTCCTTATTACACTTAATATACAATCTACCATACACATGAATGTTATCAGCATCTAATCTCACAAACATACATATGAAACACACCAAAAGTAGGCTTGCTTTCCACCCTACCATATTGGGTCATGGAGCAGCATGGACTCTCACCAAACCCCTGAGAGAGAACACACATTGTCCACCACTATGATCAATGGCGAAACCAATGTTGCTATTCACAGTCAATATAGAACATATCATTCTAACAGATCCTTTTTTAGGCTGAAAGGAATAATAGCCAAGCCATCAGAACTGGCATCATGCATTGGATGCATATATAGGAATTTTCTACTTGGAAATATGAAACCATGTGCAAAAGTAATAAAAATAGAAAACTCGCATGTGCACCAATTCTTCTTTCAATTGTGCCTTATCGAGATCAACCAAAGAATACATATATGTGTATGTATATGTCAATGTATCTATGCATATTAAATGCATTTTTTATGGATATTGCAAGGAATGGAAGGTACGATCCACTCTTTAAAGGAGAGTGTAACACTGATGTTGCTTATGGTTATGCATCGTGCTTTCGTTGATTGCAGCCTCCATGTAAACAAACTTCACTTTCTTGATTGCACATGCATATATACATATACATATACATATGCATATATCATGATGAAGAAAATAAAGTGCTTGGAAACAACAACTTAAAGACCCACAATGCAACTAGACAACAAATAGCAAATATGAAATGAAACACAACAAAACAAGGCTTGCTCTCCACCCTACCATATTGGGTCATGGAGCCCCATGGGATCTCACCGAATCCCCAAGAAAGAACATACATTGTACACCACTTTGATCAATGGTGAAACTAATAAAATTAGTCACAAGTAGAAATGACTCAAAATTAGTCCATTACAAGGAAATTGAAAGTAAAAAATATTAAATTTTCATTGATTGATTCTAGTAAAAAGATGTTCTATAATTGTTGTATGAACAAAATAAGAAGGAATTAGTAAAATCAAAGTAATAAATGGATGATCAAATAGAATAAGAACAAATAACACTTAGAGAGGAAAGATGTGCATAGTGCAATTGAATACTAATTTACACCAACTTTGATGGAAAATGAATAAACAAGCCTCAAGAGAAGAAGAATGCGATGACACGACACATATTTTAATTTTTTAGAATAATTGAGTTAAAAGGTATGTCTTTTTTTGCGGGAAAACAATGATTTATTTGATTTCAAAAAAGATATTCTACTGAACCCATTGGAATAAAAAAGGAAGCATTAAAAGTAACTAAGTATATGTGCAAAACCAATCAAGACAATGTGAAACTAAAAATAATTAATGATATTTACAATTGGTTCACTAAATCTATTTATTGATATGCTATCATTATATAGTTGAGAGTGATGAATTTTTTTTTGGAGCACCTGTGTTGAAGTAGACGTATACACAACATGTAATCAAAATAATCACCATCTGGAAAATCTAATGAATGCACACCAAAGCACTCTTGGCCTGCAAGGTATGCAATCAGAAGTGTTATAAAATCTATGGCGAACAACATAACTTATAAGTTCTTGGAAAATTCCATGAATTTTTAAGTCATGACAAATGCAAAAAAAATTCTAATACTTCCCTACATACCTTCCAAGCCAAAATCACTTGTTTTATTTCTTCATCTTGGCAATTTTAAATGAAATATCTGCTATGCAAATATCTATCCAATGAACATCATATATGATGACTAGAATTATGCAAATTTGCACCTACAAAAGCAACATGCTCATGAGCAAAGAATAGTTTCATCTTTATGAATTACATAGCATCGCATTTAGTACACTTAGTTGTCTATTTGGAAAGCTAGATTCTTGGTAGAATTACATTCCATTGCAAAGAAAGAGAGAAATAATTAATAATATTTACAATTGGTTCACCAAATCTATTTATTTATAATAGGAAAGTTCTATACTTACATGTACTGTTGGTGGTGTTCAAAAAGAGCAAGCAACATTGGATCAACTTGTTGGACTGTGAAAGAATTTGAAATAAATAATTTACAATACACTAATTTTGTTGAATGACTATTGTATATGTGCAACATTATAAAGGAAAAAATATAGATATAGAATAAAATAGGTTAGCATTATTTGTTGTAAATAGAAATAGATAAAATAGAATTTTTTGAATAGATGGGATAGTGGTAAAAAATTGTGTATAAGCAATCTATTGAAGAAGTTGAAAAGAGAGTTGTGGAAACAATGAAAAATACAATGGATAGAATAGAGTATGTTTCTTTGTGCACAAGTTGATGTGAGAATTTTTGTGTCCATGTATATTAGTAGCAACACATATATGATGATAGAATCCAAAAGCACTAAACCCACACTGATTGTCCTCCCTACCATATTGGCATCATGAAACCTCATTGGCTCTAGCCAAACCCCCGAGCAAGAAAGGCAAGTAAGGTCCATGGAAAATCTCAAGGACTCTTACCATATATCACACACTAACAAAAATAGAAAAATTCTAAAAAAACTATTAAAAAAACACTTAAGAATAAAATAGGTTAGCATGATTTGTTGTAAAGAGAAAGAGATAAAATCGAATATTTTGAATACATGGGATATTGGTAATCAATTGTGTATAAGTAATCTCTCGAAGAAGTTGAAAAGAGAGTTGTGGAAAGAATGACAAATACAATGGATAGAATATAGTATGTTTCTGGTGGATAAGTGGATATGAGAATTTGTGTGGCCATGTATATAAACAACATCAAATATATGACAATAGAATCCAAAAGCACTAAAACCATGCTCATTGTCCTCCCTACCATATTGACATCATGAAGTCTCATGGAATCTAGCCAAACCCCCCAGTAAGAAAGGTAGGTAAGGTCCATGGAAAATCTCATAGACTCTTATCATATATCACACAGTAACAAAAATAGAGAAATTCTAAAACAACTATTGGAAAAACACTTAAGAATCACAAGTAAGAGATGGTTGAAAACCCACATTAAACAGATTGATACAAGACAAGCAATTTGAGCAGATTGTTACAGAAAATCAAGAGAAATGAATAATGTGATACATATTGAAACAAGAAAGATGTGTAAGAGTTGGCTTGACAATTGAAGATTCAAGCTACATTATTTGGTACTAAATATTATAGGAAAAAAGGGGAATTGTAAAAGATCTATTAGGAAAATAGTTAAGAAATCAACATAGACAATCTAAATTTAAAAATAATTAATAATATTGTAACTCCCACCATGAAACCCTAGAGAATGTCACACACATAATGGAAGCGAACAATTTTTTTCCTTTAAAGTGTAATTAAACAAGTAAAGTAACTACACTAACACATACATTCTCTAAGGTACATGATGACACTTACTTACAATACCCATTACTAACAAAAGTTACTAAACATAACTTATATTTTTTACTCATGAGATAAGATCATACATCCAAAACATTAAAATACATCATTTAAGCTATAAAGTACAATAATGAATCCATTCACACATTGCATTTATTTAACATTACAATTACAACTCTCATTTCCAAATGAGATAGTTTATACCAAAGTGTTACAATTACATAGTACAAATGGTTCCCCTCAAACAAAAAATGAGGAGTGATACAATTACAAGGTATCCAACTAATACAAAAGTGACATTAGAGGAGTTGAAATTCACTAATACATGTGAGCTCTCCAAACAGGAAGTACCTGCCATCATGAACAAGAACTGGGGACCCAATGGTGTAAGGTGCACATTCCACCCAACCATGTGGTACCCAAAGGACCAACACCCATGCTAGGAGATAGTAAAAGAGCTTCCTAGGAAAAAACTACAACCTCTAGACATAGGAAACAACAATATTAAACTACACAAGTACAAAACTTACAAAATAGTTACAATGCTTCTAGATAACAATGATTAACTGGACAATACAACAAACTGACTAATGGTTGTCATAGGAGGAGTGTCATCACAAAGTTGCATGGGTTACCCTAGTGAATCTTCATAGGCTCTGACCCCCATCTTGGGTTACCCTAGTGACCTCTTACAAAACTTGGCCCCACATGCAATCCAATGTGAAATCGATTATCTTTCAAAGAAACAAGATATCAATCTTGCCATTCCAGGCCTTCTCATCTCATCCCAAGTCTTTACTAGCCCTTCAGTCCATGAGTGAGGAACTTAAAATAAGTTAAGTGCTTAAACAACTGTTTTCCCCCTAACATGTATAATCAAGATATCACTTATTAATCTAACTCTACAAGAGTTACCCTGACACCACTTTGTGTGTTGGCCCTCATGAAAATCCACTCCCCTATCAACAACCTAAGGGGTCAATTCCACTAACATAGGGTAAACCAGGTGCACATAACCAATTACAAATACCAACTTAATAACAATGTACAACACAACCTGTTCATAGAACTAGGTGACCATACTTGATAAAATACCACATGCACTACCCAAGTTATTTCAAATCTAAATCAACATAAGTTACAATCCCCATCTCAAGGAAACATATCTGGAAGTCTTACATAAACAAATAACTCAATTTTCCCAACAACGAGAATGAGAGAAAACACGACTTTAAAAGAACATTTTTAGGCAACACATTAATCTAACTCAAGGATTTCTTAAATCCAAATTCAATAATACATCGTTTTCAAATACCCAAAGTAAATAAAATTACATTTGCAAAATTAAGAAATTTTAAAACTAATAGTTTAATTCCATTTTCCTCAATTACACATAATGATCAAAATCATTAAAAAAAAAAAAAACTCATTTTATTATAAAATCAATAGTTGCATCTATTATAATAGAATAATCATCTCAAGATTATTATATTTAAATATAAATATATATTTTAAACATATATATATAATTATATACTCAATGTATATACAATTATATATATATATATACATATATATATTTATATAATATATATTATATATATTATAAATAATATATATAATATATATATATATATATATATATAATTTATATTAGATTTAAAAAAGCATTTTAAAAAAGAACAAACTCCAACATAGGGTCAAACCCTGCTAGGCAGCTTCTACACAGCCTCCCCCTATGGGGGCGGCTATGATGGATAGTGTAGCTGCTAGTGAAGGCAGCGACACTGCCTCCACAGTGGCCTCCCCATGGGAGTGGTTGTGGGGGAAGCCCCCCTCTAAAATTTTAACATTAATATTTATTTTTAACTCAAAATTAAATAAATAAATTCCCTTGTGGATTTCTAGAATATCACTTTTTTTTTTTAGTGAACTTTTTTATATAATTTTTTTTCAAATTCTTTGAAAATATGCAATATATATATATATATTATAAATTTATGCAAAATCAAATCCAAATAACCCAGATTTATAGAAGGGGGTTTTGTTTTTTTTATTTATGCACAAAGAGGATTTCAATTTTCTTGAAATTTGCTGACAGAGGTTTTCTAAATTTTTTTTTTCTATTGTTTTCATTTTGAATTTTCTATTGTTAAAAAAAAATAGAGGACGTTAAGCTTTCTCAAATTTTCTACCAAATTTTCACAGTTTTGTATAGAAAATTTCTAAAAATTTACAGCCATTTGTCAAGCAATCTTTCAAAATTTAAAATCAAAGCTTTTAAACAATTAAGCAATAAAAAAAAATTGTTTTCTGAAGTCTGAAGAAATTGAGAACTGCAGTTGAGCTTCCTTGCAAAATCCAATTTTCTAGAATTCCTTCCAAAATAAAAATGTCAAATAAATAGAAAACCTTCCTCCATTTTTAATAGCAAAAATTCCAAGATATATTTTTTTTTTTCAACAAATTCCTCAATAAATTCTCAACACTTAGTCAAAAATTTACAAATATCCCACCAACCATAATAGTTATTTCACCCTTATGCATTTTCAAGATATTTTGCTTTTAAATAATTTAAAACAAAATTTCATTTCAAATAAATTCAAATCTTTTAATTTATGCAGTTTAGAAAACAACTTTAATTATTTAATTTATTTACTCAACAAAATAAGTTTAATTAATTTATTTATTTAATCAACAAAATAAAATTTAATTAATTAGTTTATTTACTTAATAAAATAAATTTAACCATGAGGATTAAATTACCTTACCACGTAGATGAAATTTAATTAATTAATTTGTCCATTTAATAAGATAAATTTAATGAATACATTAAATTACCCTACCAATTGAATAAAATTAAATTAATTAAATTAAATAACAATTTAATATAGAATAGATAAATTAACATTTACCACCACTTAAACATTAATTTTCACATATATTTCCCACCGATAATAAATTATCAAAGCATCAAATATGACATGACTGAACAACAAACCAGACACAAACTGACGAAACACTATGATAGGGTTGTGGTTTGACAAGGGAACCCCGTTACTATCTCCCAATCAACAATACTGTTGGGATATGGACACGCTCAGACTTGTGAAGCTAGGTGGAGATGATGTCATGCACCTACAATCCTATAATCAAAATGAATGTCATACATGGATAAAACATACACCGTGAAGAAAAATA
The DNA here is from genome assembly GCA_007258455.2 of Sequoia sempervirens. Classification (NCBI taxonomy): domain Eukaryota; kingdom Viridiplantae; phylum Streptophyta; class Pinopsida; order Cupressales; family Cupressaceae; genus Sequoia; species Sequoia sempervirens. The sequence goes on from VDFB02000013.1 coordinate 230,297,219, forward strand.
AAAGAATCACAGGGTACTCACATGTGAGTGATGTAATCCCATCCCCTTCACCAATATAGTCACATCAAGACTAATGAAAGTAAAGCATCATTAATCAACAGATGAGCATATATCAATATCAACAACTATGGTAATCAAAAGCATAACATAAAACATAAACATCTGCATAGTGCATCATCACATCAAAATATAACATCATCACTCCAATGTCAACGATCATAAAAACATAAAAAATATCTAAGTCTGTCAGAATAAACACACTATCTAATAGCATAACAAACTAGAGGGGTGCTACAAATATTTACAATTGCTTGACCGGATCTATTTATTGAAAATGGGAAAGTTTTGTACTTACATGTACTGTTGTTGGTGTTCAACAAGGGTGAGCAACATTTGATCAAGTTGTTGGAGCATGAAATAATTTGAAATAAATAATTTACAACACACTAATTTTCTTGAATGTCTATTGTATCTATGCAACATTATAAAGTAAATAATATACATATAGAGTAAAAGAGGTTAGCATTATCTCTTACAAATAGAAAGAGATAAAATGGAACATTTTGAATATATAACATCTTGGAAAAGAGTTGTGTGCAAGAAATCTATCAGGAAAGTTGGAAAGAGAGTTGAGGAGATAATGACAAATGCAATGGATAGAATAGAGTTTGTTTTTACAAGAGAAGTAAATGTAAAAAAATTAGTTTATTTACTTAATAAAATAAATTTAACCATGAGGATTAAATTACCTTACCACATAGATGAAATTTAATCAATTAATTTGTCCATTTAATAAGATAAATTTAATGAATACATTAAATTACCTTACCAATTGAATAAAATTAAATTAATTAAATTAAATAACAATTTAATATAGAATAGATAAATTAACATTTACCACCACTTAAACATTAATTTTCACATATATTTCCCACCGATAATAAATTATCAAAGCATCAAATACGACATGACTGAACAACAAACCAGACACAAACTGACGAAACACTATGACAGGGTTGTGGTTTGACAAGGGAACCCCGTTACTATCTCCCAATCAACAATTAATTACCTTACCACATAGATGAAATTTAATTAATTAATTTGTCCATTTAATAAAATAAACTTAATGAATACATTAAATTACCTTACCAATTGAATAAAATTAAATTAATTAAATTAAATAACAATTTAATATAGAATATATAAATTAACATTTACCACCACTTAAACATTAATTTTCACATATATTTCCCACCGATAATAAATTATCAACGCATCAAATACGACATGACCGAACAACAAACCAGACACAAACTGACGAAACACTATGATAGGGTTGTGGTTTGACAAGGGAACCTCGTTACTATCTACCAATCAACAATACTGTTGGGATATGGACACGCTCAGACTTGTGAAGCTAGGTGGAGATGATGTCATGCACCTACAATCCTATAATCAAAATGAATGTCATACACAGATAAAACATACACCGTGAAGAAAAATAAAAGAATCACAGGGTACTCACATGTGAGTGATGTAATCCCATCCCCTTCACCAATATAGTCACATCAAGACTAATGAAAGTAAAGCATCAATAATCAACACATGAGCATATATCAATATCAACAACTATGGTAATCAAAAGCATAACATAAAACATAAACATCTGCATAGTGCATCATCACATCAAAATATAACATCATCATCACTCCAATGTCAACGATCATAAAACCATAAAAAATATCTAAGTCTGTCAGAATAAACTTAACCATGATGATTAAATTACCTTACCAATTGAATATACATATAGAGTAAAAGAGGTTAGCATTATCTCTTATAAATAGAAAGAGATAAAATGGAACATTTTGAATATATAACATCTTGGAAAAGAGTTGTGTGCAAGAAATCTATCAGGAAAGTTGGAAAGAGAGTTGAGGAGATAATGAAAAATGCAATGGATAGAATAGAGTTTGTTTTTACAAGAGAAGTAAATGTAAAAAAATTGTGTACAAATAGACAATGATGGAAGGCAAAAGCAATAAACCTAAACTCGCTCTCCTCTAGATACCATATTGGGATCATTAAGCCTTGTAAGCTATAGGCAAAACCCTGAGTGGAAAAGGTAGGTAAGGCCCATCGGAGATCCATTGGAATTTTATCATATACTAGTTGGAAACAAACTTGGCATAATCGCATGAATTCTTGAACATGATCTCTAATATTGCACTCATTTTTTTTATGTGAAAAATTGACGACAAATAATGGAGCTCAAATTTAGAATATATGTATGTATATATATACACATGTGTATATATATCTATATATAAACATCTATATATATGGTTTCATAGCAAAGTACTGTACGAGTCACTCTGTGTCTATTTTATAGCAAATTGGAGGGTTTTAAAACTGTTGTTCTTTGCAATCTGTAAGTCGTTTTACATGGATGTTTTACATAAATGATTGATTTATTATTTATGTTAAAATTGTTGCTTTCTGCAATCTATAATTCATTTTTTATGGGTGTTTGGCATTATGGTTTTGTATGGATGGAGAAATTGCGGTTAAATCTTCTTTCTTTCATCAAAAAATATGGTTAGGGTCAGTAAGGAAAAGTATACTTCAAAATGTGCCAAAAAATATATTGATTAGGTTGCATTGTCGAAAGAGTCATTGTGGTGCTGGTTTGATAGTAGATTATTGTAAAAATTGTGCCTCCTTCTTTGTTTTAAGTTCCCCATAACAAACTATTCTTCATGATACTCTTTTTCCTAGTTCTCCATAGTAGAGTCTTCATTATCGTAGATTGCTTAAGAATCACAAGTAAATGTCAGATGATCAAAAACCCATAGTACACATATTCATACAAGAGAAGCACTATATGTAAGAGTTGAGTTGTCAATTGAAAATTTGAACTATATTCTTTGGCAGTAAACCCACACTAAACAGAGCTTGTGAAGGCAATGGATAGCAATAATCTATGAAAAATGGGTATAATTCCACAGAGTTAATTGGGAATTTGAGCTACATCACTTGGTAGTAAATATTATAGAAAAATAGATGAGACATGCCTAGGGTTTTTAATGATGATGCCGAGCTTACCTCTTGAACAAAGTATGTTGTTAAATGTGCCTCATTGGTTGATGAGAATTGCAAAAAAATTATGAATTTACAATTGAAAACTGAAATGCTACATAGATTGCTTGTGTTGTATCAATATGCTTCATGATATTGTTTTTGCCTAGTCTATTTCAAGGGTTGTATAATAAATTATTATATAGTTCTTGTAAGAATGATTGTTTTCAATTTTTAAAATTCTGAATTTTTTTCCATGGTTCTTTTCTTTTGATGGAACATTTTATATGCCTTGTATCAATATGTCTCGTGATATTCTTTTTTTCTCATCTGTTTCAAGTTCATGATAACAAATTGTTCTTTATGATATTGTTTTTTTTAGTTTCCCATAACAAGTTGTTTATTATCATGGTTTTCCTTTTCCATGCTCCATATTTTAAAGTTGATTTACGATCATCTGTCATGTTCCTATGGTTCTTAAGTATTTTCCTACTAGTTATTTTACAATTTACATATTTGTCTATAGTGTTTAGTGCCAAATAGTGTAGCTTGAATTTACAATTCCGAAGCCAACTCTTGAATAGATTGTTCATCTTGTATCAATCAGGAAAAAAAACAAGAGTCATAGGTAAATGACAGATGATATAGAGACATACATAGACCAAAGAAATTGAAAGGAGGCCAAAGGTTTCTCTCCATCTGGCATTTATGTGTGATTGTTAAATTTTATTCCAATACCTCTTACAACTATTACTTAAGATGCTTTCCTTGTTACAATATGTTTCATCGTATAATGAAAAAAACATGCATTAACCCTCACGTGAGGAAACACTTACCATGCTCTTTCCACACACTGAAGCAACTAGCTCAACCATTGCCAACCCTTCTTTCCAATTTCTCTATTTTTCTATAATATTTAGTACTGAATGAGTGTTGTTCCAACACCTCTTATACAATTAGTCTATTTTTCTTCAATATATATATATATATATATATATATATATATATATATATATATATATGTATATGTATCTATCTATGTTTCCAACCATTTATTTTCAGATACAATTCACATTGTATGTATAAATATGTATGTATGTATGTGTGTATATATATACATGTATATATATGTGTATATATATGTTTGTGTATACATATATATATATATACAGATATATATATACACATATACATGCATTGTTGATGGTGTTTGTCAAGGACAAGCTGTATTGGATCGAGTTGTTGGACCATGGTAGAATTTCAAATAAAAAGTTTACAATCTAGACTAATTTTGTTCAATGTCTATTGCATCTATGTAACATTATAAATGAAATGATATAGATATATAATAAAAGAGGTTAGCACTATCTGTTCTAAATAGAAAGAGATAAAATGGATGATTTTGAGTACATGCCATGTTGGTAAAGAATTTTCAATAGGGGATCTATTCAGGAACTTGTAAAGAGACCTGTGGAAAGAATATGAAATACAATAGATAGAATAGAATATGTTTTTCATATGCAAGAAATCAAAGAATTTCTGTGTCGATGTATATAACTAGCAAAAAATATATGGCAGTGGAAAGAAAAAGCTCTAAATGCACAGGCGATCTCCCCCCTACCATATTCATATCATGAAGCCTTGTGGGCTCTAGCCAAATCCTTGAGCAAGAAAGGCACACTTATTGTAAATATTATTTACAAAAAGGGAAATGGTATTGAATTTCCTAAAACATAGAGATACACACACACACATAGATAGATAGATATATATATATATATGTATGTATGTATGTATTGAAATCCCCCTTTCCTATTTAAAAATATACATATAGGCAGAAATATATATCCATATATAGACCAAGATCACCCTGGCTCATTTCACAATGCAACAACAATCTATATATACAAATGTATGTCTAAACTTCCTTTATTTCTTTCCAGCTTACTGGAAAAAACTATTGAGGGCTGCTTATGATAGCCACAAAGCTTCCTACCTGCATATGCTGGTGGTGTGCAGTTGGTTGCCTTGATACACAGAAGAAAAAGTTCTTTATGTTTCATGTGGGTTTTGATCATCTGTCATTTATCTCTAATTCTTAAATTGTTTTCCTAATAGTTCTCTTACCATTTTTGTATATCATGAAACATATTGATAGAAGACAAGAAATCTATGTAATGGTTGGGCTATCAATTCAAAATTCATGCTACATTACTTGGCACTAAATATTATAGACAAATAAGGAAAATTTAAAAGAGGTTTCCTATTGGAGGAAGGGATTCCTGCTGAGATCTTGTCTGGGGATACTGGTATGGATACAGGGCTGGAACAGGAAATTGTAGTTAGGGACTCTTCTCTTCCTTTGGACAAGGGAGGGTCTGGGTCTATGGACAATCCGGCTGCTTTAAACGATGATATTATTTTAGCAGACTTAGCTAAGGAAGCGTCCTCAGGAAAGGGTCGAGGTTCAGCTTCTTATCTAGGGGTGCTCCAGCGCCCTCTTAAGAAAGGAAATTTTGATAAGTCTCTTAAGGTTGGTCGCAAGAAGGATGTGGACAAGATTAAGTCTACCGGGGAGTTGTTGGTGGAATCGGGCTCTGTTAAGACCTTGGATGCCCACTTTGCCCAGCCTTCCCCATGATTGTTCTTTCTTGGAATGCAAGGGGGCTGAATAGCGCCTCCCATAAAAAAGCTATTCAGGATTTGATTAGGGTTCATTCTCCTGATATTTTATGTGTGCAGGAGACTAAGCTTCAGGTGGATTGTATGCTTCAGTATGCTCCTCGTATTTGGTCTTCTGGGCAATGTCAGTGTATTGGCTCTAGAGGAAATTCTGGAGGTTTGGCACTATTTTGGGATCCTCATAAGGTTGTTCCTTCCTGGTGGATTTCTTGCCAATCCTCTATCTCTATGGTGGCCTTTGTTGTGGACTCTGGTGAGACTATTTTGGTTAGCAATGTGTATGCTCCGGTTGACATCCGTGGTAAGAGCCAGCTGTGGGCCCATATTACGTTTGTTAGATCTTGTGCTCCCCTTTTGCCGTGGATCTTAGGAGGTGATTTCAATTCTATCTTGTGCCTGGAAGAGAAAAGAGGTGGATTGTCGAGATTGGGTCCTGCTTCAGATTTGTTTCGGGCTAGTGTGGCCTCTCTTGCTCTTGTTGATGTCAAACCTTCTAATGGCTTATTTACTTGGAATAATAGGCGGAGTGGATCGGAGGCAATTTTTGAGCGGTTGGACAGGTTTCTTGTTTCTAGTTTTTGGGTTGGGGGCAGTGTGGTTATTGGCTCTGAGATTCTTGATTGGTGTGGCTCTGATCATTGGCCAATTAAGTTTTCTGCTTCTCCTTTCCCTAATCCTAAGCGTCCTCCTTTCAAATTTCAGCTTATGTGGTTGCGTGACTCTTCTTTGTATAATCTTGTTGCTCAGTGGTGGCGGGATGGAGCCCCTGCGTATGGTACTGCTATGTACTCTTTTGTTAAGAAGTTGCAATGTGTTAAGTTTCATCTTAAGAGATGGAATAGACTTTGTTTTGGCAATTTTCGTGCTAAGAAAAGGGAAGCGCAGGAGCGTCTCACTGTCATTACTCGCCAGATTAGGGATCTTAGTTTTTCTGAAGCTCTTGGGCATGCTGAATCCCAGGCTCTTAAAGCTGTGGAAGAGTGGGAGCTTCGTGAGGATATTTTCTGGAAACAGAAGGCTCAGATTGACTGGCTTCAAGAGGGTGATAGGAATACTGCCTTCTTTCATCACTCCGTGCAGGCTCGTCGGAATAAGTGTTATATCTCTTCTCTAGTTAACTCTGAAGGAATAGCTTTATCCTCACAACAGGCTCTATCTAGAGAAGCTCGCCTATTTTTCTCTACTTTGTTTACTGAGGACTCTCCTCCTGCTGAGGTTGAGGAAAATAGGATTCTTGCTTGTATTCCTCCTTTGATCTCTGATGAGTTGAATGCTTCTCTCATGCACCCGATCACTCTACCTGAAGTGGAAGAGGTGGTGTTTGGGATGAATAAGGGGAAGGCTCCTGGCCCTGATGGGTTCCCAGTTGAATTCTTCCAGGAGTTTTGGGAAATTGTGAAGATGGATCTGTTGGAGGTAGTCTGTGAATCTTTTCATAACAAGCAGATGCTTAGGGCCATGAATGCTACCTTTTTAGTCCTAATTCCTAAGAAGGAGGGTGCTGATAGGTTTGAGCTTTTTCATCCTATTGCACTCTGCAATGTGGTATATAAGATTATTACTAAGTTGATTGCTGAGCGGCTCAAATCTTGCCTGCCTGTTGTTATTTCTGAGGAGCAAGGAGGTTTTGTGGCTGGGTGTCAAATTTGGGATGGGGTGGTGATTGCCTCGGAGGCTATTCATTCCATGGCGATTTCCAAGGAGAAGTCTATGTTCATTAAGCTGGATATGGAAAAAGCGTATGATAGAGTTAAATGGAGTTTCCTTCAGAAGATTCTGTTGGCCTTTGGGTTTTCTTCTGAGTGGGTGAGTTGGATTATGAGCTGTGTGACTTCCTCCTCATTTTCTGTCATTGTGAATGGGGAACCTTCAAAGCTGTTTGGTGCCACTAGGGGCCTTCGCCAGGGAGACCCTCTCTCTCCCTATCTGTTTATTATTATGGCTGAGGGACTGGGTCACTTTCTTAAATCCCAGGTCTCTCTTGGTCTGATCTGTGGGTGGCAGTGGGGATTGGGGCTGCCTACTTTGTCTCACCTCTAGTTTGTGGATGACACTTCTCTTATGGGGCTGGCGAGTCTTCATGAAGCAGAGTCTATTAGGCATGCTTTGGACATCTACCTAGCTGCCTCGGGTCAGAAAGTTAATGAGCAGAAGTCTTCTATTTTTTTCTTCAATACTCCTTTGGCCATCCAAAGGAGGATTGCTGCTATTTTGAGGTTTCAAATTGGATCTCTCCCCTTTGTTTATCTGGGGATTCCTCTTGCCGTTGTTCGTCAACCCAGATCCTCTTGGTAGATGTTGCTTGATAAGTTGAGGAAGAAGTTAACTCACTGGACTCATCGGTAGTTGTCTACTACTGCTAGAGTTACCCTCCTTCAGTCTGTTATCCAGGCCCTTCCCATCTACAGATGTTTTGTTCAATCGGCCCCTATGTATTTCCTTTGTGAATTTGATGCTCTCTCTCGGAAATTCCTTTGGAGTGGCAATTTGATGACTTCAAAGTGGAGCCTTGTTAAATGGGATTCTGTGTGTAGACCTAAGCAGGAGGGTGGTCTTGGTTTGTGCTCTTTTATTCTAAATGGGCAAGCTCTCACGGCGAAGCTTTACTGGCGCTGGTGTACTAATCAACATCAGCTGTGGGCCTGTGTTCTTAGCTTTAAGTATCTTCATGGTGCTGCTCCACATGAGGTTCCACGCTATCCTCTGGAGGGAAGTGGTTCTATGATTTGGTCTACTTTGAAAGTGGGAGCCCAGTTGATTAAGCGTGCTCTTTTTTGGATCTGTCATTCGGGATCTCAGGCTCTTTTTTGCTGGGATTCTTGGGATGGTCACCCACCTATTCTTTCTGCTTTTCCTCATCTTCAACCCCTCTGTGATGTGTTTACTGCTGCTGGTTGGGAGACTGTTGAGCATTACAAATTTGCTGAGCATTGCAGCGCTGGTGTTTCTTTCCGCTGGAAGCACATTTCTGAGTGGCCTCCTGGGGGCTCTGAGGAGGGCAAACAGGAGCTTGCTCTTCTTTTGGCTTCTCGGGCTTGTAATTCGTTGAGGGGACCTGATATTTTAGCTTGGGATAGCTCCGACATGTTTGGGAAATACTCTGTGTCTACTGGCTATAAGCAATTGGGTAGACAGTTGTTTGGGGATATTCAGGTCCCCTGGTGGAAGTATGTGTGGCATAAGCTGTCTTGGCTCAAGTGCAATTTCCTCTTGTGGCTGGTGGCTCAAAATCGATGTCTTACTTGGGACAATTTATGCAAGCGGGGTTTCCAGGGTCCCTCTTGGTGTGTGTTGTGTCGTGAGGCTGAGGAGTGTGTTTCTCACCTCTTCTTCCAATGTTCCTATGCTCGGGAGATATGGCATTTCTGGTGGCGAGTGTGGAATATGCCCTGTCGGCATGTTTCTTCTTTGGCTGAGTTTGTGGATCGGGAATGTAGGGCCCCTGTTCCTACTTCCTTTCTTCAAGCTGCTTGGGCGATTGGTCCTTCCTTCATCATTTGGAACCTTTGGTTGGAGAGGAATCGTCGTATTTTTCAGGATATGATGATGGGGGCCCCGCGCTTGTGGTGGAAAATTTTGCATTCTTTGGGTGAAACGATCGCGGCTAAGTGTGATCTGTCTGAGTCGATTGCTCCTTCTGATGTTGGATGTTCCAGTCGCCTTCATCTGCCTCCTCAGCATCAACAGCTTATGCGCAACATGTGTAGGCATCCTACTCCGAAGGTGAATAGGGAGGGAAGATGGTCTCCTCCTCCTCAAGGAATCCTTAAAATTAACACGGATGGCTCTTCTCGTGGAAACCCTGGTCATGCTGGAATTGGTGGTGTTGGTTGGGATAGTTCAGGAGATGTTCAATTTATCTTCTCTATTTATAAGGGTCTTCATACTAATAATCTTATGGAGGCTCAGGCAATTTTACTGGCAGTTGAGCAGGGCAGTAAGTTGGGGTGGCGCAAGATTATATGCGAATCTGATTCCCAGGTGGTGGTGAACTTGCTGAACAGGAAAAGGCTTGAGGATGTTAGTTGGCACTTGGCTTTGATTATTGAACAAATTCTCAATCTTTGTGTTTCTCTTGAGTTTGTTACTTTCACTCATATTCCTAGGGAGTGGAATGGTGTTGCTGATTGTTTGGCTAAATGGGCTTCTAACCATATTCATGATTGGAACTTGGATGACCGGGGGCAATTACCCCCTGATTTGTCTCAGCAGTTGGACCCCTTGGTTGAGCTTGATAAGGCTCTGTAATGATTTGGCTCTGTATTTTCTCTTGTGATTAATAAATTTTTACCCCTCTTTATGTTAAAAAAAGAGGTTTTTGTGCATTTAATATCCTTTTTTTTTTCTTGGCATCACAGTGGTACTAGTTTGATCGCAGACTATTGTAAAAATCGTTCACTCCACCTTTGTTTTATAGTAGATTGAAGGGTTTTAAAATTGTTGTGCTCTAGACCCTGTGAGTTGTACACATACATACATACATGCATATATATATACATGTTCCAGTTCTGCATACCAAACTGTCCATTATCGTAGTTTTCCTATTCTATTCTTGATATTTTAAAGTTCTATTTAATGTGGCTTTTGAAACATCTCTCATTTTCCTCTTATTATTAAGTGTTTTTCTAACAATTCAGTGAAATGCATGTATAGATTTGAGTTTGTAGCATATTCCTGCTTACCAGAAGTTCTCTCACTATCTAGAAAAGTTGCAATAGTGAATTCTATGTAACCGTTGGCTTGTCAATTCAAAATTAAAGCTACATTATTTTCCACTAAATATTGTAGACAAACTAGTGAAGCTATAAAACAACTATTCGAGAAAACACTTAAGAATCACAAGTAGTGCCAGAAATGTCCTAGCCGATGGTGATGTGACTGGTGTTTTTTATGGCACTGTGGAGCTTGGTAATTACATGGGTTGGTAGTAATAGAGTTGGTGTCCTTGATACATAGAGGCTGAATGGTAAGTGTTTACTCGAGTGATCGTTAATGCATTCTATCATTGTTGTACAATGGGGTCAAATGAAGTAAATGGAATATTGAATGTCATAGTGTGGGAAACTATACTTTGATTAAGTTGTAGTGTTGAAACAACCATTGTGGTGTTGGCTACATATATATACATGTACACATATATACATGTATACATATATATATACACACATATATATGTAATATAAATATATATATAGGTGTATATATATGCATATATGCATAAATATACATCTATGTGTATATATATGCATATACTACTAAATGTCAGATAATGCACCTCCTCTTATACAATTACTCTATTTGTTAGCAGACTAAAAACAATGTGGGCACCATATTAAAATCAAAAGCATGGAAGCTCAATGAATGTGCAAATATATATATACAAACACAAGAATAAATTACGTTCATATTTGCAAAACAAAAGTCTTAGATAAGATGTAGGCATACCTTATGGGTGCAACTAGATGTAGTATGAATAGAAGAAAAGAAGATTGGATCTTTATCCTACCATATCGGGTCATCCACGTTCATGAGCTGTCACCAAACCCTTGAGCAAGAACATATAACCTGAGAATTTTCCTTAGTTGGAAGTAGTGTTATACATTTTTAAAAATATATATAGTTATATTATTTATAACAAAGAATTTGACATGTAGTCATGAAATAAGAGATGATGCCGTATTAAAATCAAAAGTATGGGAACTCAATGAATGTGCGAATATATATATATGCATAAGAATAAATTAAGTTTATATTTGAAAAATAGAAGTCTTAGATAAGATGTAGGCATATCTTTTTGGTGCAACTAGATGTAGTATGAATAGAAGAAAACAAGGCCCGCTCTCCACCCTGACATATTGGGTCATATAGCCTCATGGGCTATCGCCAAACCCCCAAGAAAGAACATACACTTCCCACCACTATGATCAATGTTGAAGCCAATGTTTGGGCACCTAAGTTTGTTGTTTCTGGATATTTGATTGTGTTCAAGAGTTTTTTCATCTAGAAACAAAAACACAATCAAATATCTAGAAATAACAAATATTAAGCATTATAGATTGTGGAAATCTCATAGAATTAACGTAAGAATTTTCTTTAGTTAAAATAAATGTTATACATTTTTAAAAATATATATAGTTGTACCATTTATGACAAAGAATTTGGCATGTAGTCATGAAATAAGAGATGGAATAAAGGACATATAGCATTACCTTCTATATAAATAGAATGTAGTTGAAGCTTGTACACCATGCCAAACATGTGACCACAAAGATATTTAGTATTGTGGAGATGTGCAGTTACAGTTCAAAATGTTTGCAGTCTAAAATGGTTTCAATCAAATATAGTTAGTCACAAGGAAAATTTGAAGTTTAGCATAGTGAACATGTGTAATTGGTAGACAATGTCTAAATTAGGAAATATAAATAGTTGTATAGTTTATAATAAATAATATGTAATGCATCTACAACAGCAAAGATCACATAAACAAGATGCAGGTATACGTCGTGTAGAGAGTGGGACAAGCTCAATGAATGCATGAATATATATATATATATATATATATATATATACATAGGAATCAATTACATTTATATTTGCAAAATAGAAGCCTTTGCAACCCATAGTGAACATTAAAAAGGAAAGACACATTAAATAGAACTTAAAAACATGGAGAATAGAAGAGGTGAACTACAATAATCAATAGTTTGTTATGAGCAAGTGGATATTGATACAACACAAGCAATTTATTTAACAGTTGGCTAGTCAATTCAAAATTCAAGCTACATTATTTGACACTGAATATTGTAGACAAAAATGAAAAATTGTAAAATAACTATTATTTTTAAGTTTCAAAATTATAAAATTTTGTAGGTTGGTACAAAGTACAAACATGACATTCACCTATACCTTTACATTGCTTTCAATTTGTTTTTCTATGTGTATGTGTTATTTGGTTTGGATGGAACATGTTATATGTCTTGTATCAATATGTTTTATGATATTCTTTTTTCCTCATCTGTTTGAATTTCATGATAACAAATTGTTCTTCAAGATACTATTATTTTCAGTTCCCCATAACAAACTATTAATAATTGTAGTTTTCCTCTCCTATAGTCCCTATTTTAAAGCTCTATTTAATGTGGTTTTTTGTTTATAATATTTAGTAGCTATACTATAGGACAAAAGACCTCTTGCTTGACATGGGAATAATTCATGATAAATTGAACTTAATGAGGCCTTGATTCAAGTGTTGTGAGGAATTTTATGCATCCACACTAGGTCTTGGAGCCTTGCAAATTAAATAAAATGCATTTAACATCTTGTGAAGGTGTTGTGGAGTGTTGTAACACATTTCTCCACTTTTATAGACTCTTCTTATTATAATTCATCTAAATATTCCCTTTTTATTCACCATCAAGTCCTATTTTAAAGTGTTGTAGAGTCTTGTAAATAGATTTCATGCTTTTCTAGGCCTACTTTCACTATTTACACCTTTCTTATGCTTTATTTGACCCCTTTATGCCCTTATAAGGCTTAATCAAGTATATTTTTTAATGTAAACCTGACAAATAACATTAAATGTGACTTAATGCCCGACACCCATTTTCAATTACAAGGGTTAACCCATTCGCCATGGGTGGTGAATGAGTCCCTCTTGGCTCAAAATTCAAAATATTTCAATTTTTCTTTTAGGGTTTTATTCAAAATTACCTTATGTCAACCTGTGATGAGGTATCATTGGGTTACTAAGGCACAAATGTGTATAAATAAGTGATTTTATCCTCATTTGACATCTCCCCGTTCAATATCTTAACCATTCTTCATTATCCATCCATCATTCTTCCATCTCAAGTCAAGCAACTTAGGGTTTCATCATTGCAAATCATTAAGTTAGCTTCCTAAGAAATTCAAGGGAAGACCCTTCATGTTTTGCTACAAAATTTCAATATCTAACATCATTTTAAGGTAATCAACTCAATTGTTACATGTTTCATTACATTCTTTCATCATTTTGGTTTAATTATCTAAAAGGGGTTTGACCAAGGCAAACCCCCATGCCCTAACACACAACATTTCTTCTCTTCTTGTGTGTTTGTAGATTTAGACATTTTGGAATCTTGGAAATCATTGAAGATCAAGTTGCAAGGCTATTCAAGTCTTCTCTTCATTGATCAAGTCAAAATATCAACAAAAACTCACTCTTAATTTAGAAAATCAGAGTTTTCAAAATGGACATCTATAGAAAGTCAAAGTGCAGATCAAAAGCTCTAGAATCCACCTTTGAATAGATAGAAATTCAAAAGTGGACTCATTCACCATGAGTGGAGAATGAGTCCTACTTCTAGGTCAATTTTGAGTTTTATGCATTTTTAGATGGGTATGTGTATGATCATGATGGGCCAAAAAGTGGTGATATGATGGGTATGTGTAGAGTATGTGGCTGTCAACTTTTTTTAAACCCAAAATTGATGAAACGATTTTTTTTTTAAAGGAGATTGTCAGCTTTCCACCAATATAATTTATGCTTTACTTTGAATTTAATAAATAATTATTATTCATTTTCTATTTGAATTACGACTAAAGTCCTCATTGATAGTCTGATTGAAAACATCTATAGCTTTCAAACGGTATCACATTTTTTGAATCTAAAACACGTCACATCCTATGCTTCGCATATTATTGGATTAATAATAATAATAAATTTCATGAAGTCTTGGAAAAGTTAAGGTCATCAGACATACAAGTTTTTATATTTTTTAAAAGTTGTAATAAAAAATCATAATTAATTATTTACTTGGAAAAAACATTACAAAAAATTATGTATCACATTGGGACATAAGTCCTCTACTTATATCTAAAATATTATAAAAAAAATTATCATTTTATTGTGGTTAGGTGGTCAGACAAACACCTACTTCTTATTTTTTCCCTAAAATTTAAGTACTACTACATTGAAATTTCAAATTTTCACGAAATAGATTTTTATTTGATTTTTAAATAATCCTAGTAGTTTAGAAACTACATTCAATTTGCTAAAGATTCTATTCTTACATATTTCTTAAATAATATAGATAACTTATTCAAATTTTTAAGTCAAGTTTCCTAACTCTAATTTTTCTAATTTTTTTGCTACTTAATGGCCTATTTTTTCCATGATGATCCCGTGCATACCTAGATGCCCTTTTCTCTAAAACAAGTTATGGAACAGTTTTGAAAAACTAGGACTAATTCGCCCAGAATGGTGAATGAGTCCTACCAGGCCTAAAATTCAACATCAATAGCATTCCAAAAGCCATTTCTAGTCTCCATCCATATTCCAAATGCACACATTCAATTTGATCAAGTTATGTTGTGTTTTGCATTCATTTCTAGGTGTTTTTGCATTACACAATGTGCTTTCAAAAAAGTCGCATTTCTTAGGTTTTGCAATCAATTTCATCTTCTAGTTACATTTAGATCATCTCATTTAGCCTTAATTACATCATACATTTCCTAATTTGAGCGAACCACCTAGAATTTTGAGTGGGGTTTATCTCTCTCCTTTTCGGTGAAACATCCTAAGAGTGCAAGAGTAGCCTATAAATCCTACCCAAATATCTACAGTTCATTTTGGTGAACCTACTTTTTGAGCATCTTATTTTCTGATTTCGAGTCCATCTTCATCCTATTCCTAGCTTTCATTGCATTTTTTATTAAAGTTGCATTGGTCAATTTGCATCTAGGGTTTCAAATTTTTGCATTAGTAAAAAGGTCATTTAGCTTCCATTTTTTCATATAATTTCCTTAAAAATCTCTAAAATTTTGCATCTCCATCTTAGGTCTACATCTTACAACATCAAACACATCCAAAACAATTGAAAATTTCTTTTTTTTTGGTTGCAAAAAACTAGTATTGGGACTCATTTGCCATACTGGGCGAATTAGTCCATATCTAGATTTTTAACTGACTGTTACAACATCAAAAACCTCATTTATGTGCTTCCTATGCCTCCTGGTATCATATAGTATAAGTCTAAAAAATTTCTAGGACATTTTTTATACATATAGCTCAAAAAAATCATTTTGGATTACTCATTCTTCAAATCAAGTGTTGCATTTTGACACACCCTTATATATGAAAATGCTTCCATTTCTTCAATTTTGCATAACATTGATAAAAGTACTTTCAACTTTTGCATATACAATGTTTCTATTCATAAAAAATTGCATAAGTTTGTTAAAAGTTCTTTTTATTCTTGCATATTCATTATGTACATTCTTCAAATCTTGGCTATATTGGATAAGAATCTTTTTCCTCTTTGCACATACATTGTTCATATTGCTGAAACATTTGATGAAAAGGTTACATGTGCTTTTCATTTTTATTCAAACAATGCTACTACCTTAAATATTTAGACATGTTAAGAAAAATTTCGTATCCCCTCCCTATGAGAGTGTTTTAGTGAAAGAGACTATAGCTTGGGCCATTCCTAATGATCATACATGTTCTCATAATGTCTCTCCTCTTGGTGATGAAGATATTTTAGTAGAATAATCAATTAATGAGAATTTTGAGAATCCTAGTTGTTTCTCTCCTTTTACCTCTCTTAGTGGACAAAATCTTCACAACCAACATAACACAACCTTGGATTATCATGACAACAACATTTGTTCTTCTTCTAGTATCTCTTCTGGTTGTGAAGTAGATACTTTGATGTTAGACAAAACAATCGATGAAGGCCATGAATATCTTAGTTGTCCCCCTTCACCTAGGGCAACCCCTCTTGAAAATAAATCTTACACCATTGATCAATCCCCTACTTGTGATGAAGTCCTTTTAGAAGAACCAACCTATGAATGTCAAAAAAATTTGGCTTGCTTTTCTCTTCAAAACTCTCCTCCTAGAGAGAATCTCATGGTGCAAAAACATATGAACATTGCCACATATCCTTCAAACACTCAACCTTCCCTATGTGAAGATAATAAAGTGACATTTTCAAATCCCCTTCACCAGCACAACATGCCAAAATTATTGAGGTTATGACGACACAAGTGGGATCTCCTTTATTTAGTGAGCTTCCTAAGTCACCTTCAATTAGTGAATCACACAAAAAATTCATAGATGTCATGAAATCCATGATGCAATCTACTGATAACAATGTTTTGTACCCACTAAGTTGTCACTTAGTGACTCAAACATCTAAGGGACCACACAACACTCCTACAACATTACTTTTTCCTCAAAAAGTGCCTAGTGTTTTAGACCTTAAAAAGGCTCCTACTAATATATATGTATGGGAACTCATTCAACTCTCACCTATAGTTAAACTTCTCTTTCATGAAATGTTGCAAATACACAAGGAATAGATACAATCTTACATCAAATCGAATAATGTAACATCCTCCTCTTTCCCCATGCATGTCGCCCAATCAGAAATCATATTTCCTAAACATGAATTTCCCTCACTTGAGATTCAAAAAAAGAATGATCCCTTGATGATAAAGGTGATTATTAATGAAACTTTAGTTAGGAACACTCTCATCTACAATGGAGCAGAAAATAATGTTTATAGCATGGACCTCATAAACAAACTTTGCATAGACAAAAATCTCATTCAAATTAACGATGTTCATATTCGTGGCTTTGATAATGTTAATAGGCAACCACTTGGGATGATCACATTACTTATTGAGGTCCAACCTGTAGTGCTGCCTACCTCTATCTATATCATGCAAGGACCCCTTCCATACAATCCTCTCCTAGGGAGACCATGGATTCACGCTATGAAAGGAGTCCCATCTACTCTTCACTGTGTAATGAAATTTGAATATAACAAGAAGATATACGCGATTGATGCAGATGAACAAACCTATGCATCGATTGATCACAACACTTCCAACTCCCCTAATCCTTTCATTCCTAGATCAAAAGTTGAACCTATGCATGTTGATGCTAATTCTTCACCTACAACAAAACTCTTTTGTGATAATTGGGGGTCATAAGATTCTACACCTCCTTTCAATAAAATTTCCAAACTCTCACCCTCATGATCCAAAGAGTCATATGCAAACAATTCATTTTCAGACACAAGTTCTAGTAGTGATTGGGGTTCCACACCTACCTTTAAGGGAGAATGTGAAATATCATAATCTCCACCCAAACAACCTTGTGTCCCATTCACTCAACTTAGTTCTACCAAATCATCCCATGGTGGTCATGGGGGCAATATAACTCCCATCCCTCATGAAGAAACAACACATAACATTAAAAATGATTTTTTTTCTTGTAAATAAACCACTCCATATCACACACACCCCCCCCTTTCATCTCACTTTGAATATTGTTATGGTATCGGTTACAATCTTCCTCCTATACATGGATGCAATGAACACATGAACAAAGCTGACATATCATACTCTTTCAAGAATGATCTAGGGGTATCTCCCTTATCTCCACTTTCATCAAAGACTTTACACAACAACACAATTCAACATTTAAAGGAGTGTAGTTCACTTCCTTGTGTCGGAGCACCTAATCCCTCTACTTGAAAATAAATTTCATCCATTATAGGCTCACCCTTGTCCTGCACTAAGTGGGGGCAAGGGGTTTAATAACCTTGTCCTCGTATGTCACTTGATGTTGCCTCTTTTGGATAGTCATTAACCTTTCATGAACATATAAGAGAAAGATTGTGATGTGGATGACATGCCTTAAGTTGGCTTTCACGTGACATACTACCTTTTTCATGATGTAGTGTATAGGAAACATATGACTTGGCATAGGGATTTCTGAATAAGCTCTCATGTCTTCTTATTTCCCTTCTACTTTAAAGAAATTTCTCATAGTACTAGTGTTCACAACCATTTTAAAGTGGGGGTATACATCACCACTCACATTTCATTGTGTGATTTCTTTATTCTTGTGACGCCTTCTTTTCTTGATGGAGTCATTGCGCTTGATTCCCTCTAGGAGTGTGATACTTCTTTTTCACTTATCCTCTCTTAGATAATTTTTGCATGATGCTCCCTAAGATGAGACCTTGCACGAACTAAGAAAAATCCCTTTGAACATTCCTTACACTACCTTGCATTAACAATGTCTATGAGTGTCAAGTATACAAAGTTTTTCTTACTTCATAGAGCTTGAAAATCATTTTCCTTTGTGGTGCTTTGTTAAAGTTATCAGGAGGTATAACTTTGATATGGTTGAGAAGGAAGCCAATTCTGAGGCACGACTTTCCCCAAAGCCACCCATGTGCATACGAACCAGTGTATGCTTTATCTTTTGGGATTTCTCACCTCGCAGACAACCAAAAGTCCCATCACCCCAAAGTGAGTATACTTATGGGATTTCTCACTTGGCAAATAGCCAAGAGTTTCATTGCCCTAGATTGAGTATGAATTTTCCTTTTCAAACAAATAGCCTAGATCTAATCCAGAACTAATTGGACAAACGATTGAGGCTTTGTCCACCTCAGTTTCATTTCTCTTTCTCCTAGTTCTTTCCATTGCATGATTTTTTATCTTGATGGTTTGACTTAGGATCTTTGATCCTGGGGGCTCAATTTCCTTTTTGATCTTTGTCATTCTTTGTCACCTGTATCTATACACTCATATCTCTTTTGAATGTCTACTTTAGTATCAGTTTGAAGCAAGTGCATCTTCTCACTAATGTGGGGGCTAAATGTACCATAGGAAAAAGGACCTCTTATTTGACCTGAGAATAATTCATGATAAATTGAACTTAATGAGGCCTTGATTCAAGTGTTGTGAGGCATTTTATGCATCCACACTAGGTCTTGGATGATTGCAAATTAAATAAAATGCATTTAACGATGTCTTGTGAAGGTGTTGTGAAGTGTTGTAGGGTGAAATCACAATACTGTCTCACTTTTTTCGCAAGATGGACATTTACATCAATATTTTTAACTGAATCTTCATCTTCTAAGATCTATAGCATCTAAACCATTAAGAATTTGAAGATAATGTGAACTAGTGATTTGTGGAACTTTTTGTGTAGATTCTAAATATATATTTTTTTAGATTTTTTGAAATAAATCATGAATCTTTCAACATCTCCTTTAATAACTGGATTTAGAAAAAAAGAAAAAACACTTTCAAAAAGTAACATTTGTGTCATACAACATAACATTTTTTCTATAAAGGATTAAATTCTGATTTTTGAAATATAGATTCTAAACATCAATATCTAGGGAAAGGATAATTTTTCATAATTTTTTGTTGTATATTTTTCTTAAAATTAATTTTTGAAGTCACTCTAATTATAATTTGGAAATATGTGTGTCTAGTACAACCTAACTTTTTGTGTATATATCGAAATCCAAATTTTCTTTTTTTGGTGAAACAAGGACATCAATACCTAGGGAATGGGTATTTTTCCAAAAAAAATTACAATGGTTTACTATTTTTCCACCTCTACACAACAAAGAGCTTGATATTCAAAGAAAAACCTATGTTTAGTAAAAATTAAAAATCAAATACATGAAAAATTAAATACATAATAAAATGAATATATATCAAACCTATATTTTTTGGAAAGCTCATTCTGAGGGCTACAATCTTGCAAAATATAATTTTTAAATGATGTTATTTAATTCATCAAAACATAAAGAAAAAGTGGTTTTTTGCCATCATTTTGATACGTGTGAAGGAGACTCCATTGTCGGTATGATTCAATACTAGAGGGGTTCTATCAAAAGGGGTTTGATATAAGGGGGTCTTATCTATCCCTATTTCATTAAAACCATTTATATGGACCCTCTCAAGACTTAAATCATTAGTTTTTCTAAAAATAGTGATTTTAGGCAAAAATAAACACATCCCAAAAGTGAGACACACTATTGTGGCAACACCTTATAACACATTTCTACAATTTACTAGACTCTTATTATAATTGTGAGCACAATTTTTACACACACTTCAAATAATAATGAACATTAGTGTTATTAGCAAATGAAGTAAACCAAACAAAGTACTCCTATGAAATATTGAATCATGCTTCATAATGCAATCAAAATATGAAAATATCAAATAAACTAATTGAGAGCATAAAAAATATGATACATATCTATCCCATAATGGATTGGTCCTACTTTGATGTGGAAAGTAGCCCTTTCCCAATCCTTAATAAGCCAATCATGAAGATCCAATGCTATGACAATGAAGTGGACAAAATTAGCTCTCAATGTGAAGAGAGTAACTTTGCATGAAGATTGTGGATTGTGAAATGAAGGATAGCCTCTCCATTTATAGAAGATTTTGATGAGAGAAGAGGCAAAAGGGATGAATGTGGGACTAAATTTCAACCAATCGCAAGGTGACACTTGTCAAGAGATGGATGGGTGAAGGATGTGCAAGTTTTGATGAATGTGCCAATAAATGACATTAGGTGGCCTTTTCAAATTTGAAATTGTGTTTATTGGAGGGAGAAGAAAGGGTCTTACATGCCAAGTGGGGGACATGTAAGAGGGGAGTTAATGCTATGTTGGAAGGGACAAGTCATTTGAAAGGGAGATTTGAAATCAGGGAATATTCAACTTTTATGCCATGTTGATGGAAAATGAAGATTTATTAAATTAATAAAAATCATTTATTTGTGCAAGTGGGAAAAATTATAGGATGGGACTTGCAGTAGATTTAACCTTAATCATGATTTAGTTAACTTAAGTGAAGATTAGGTGATTTGAATTTTTGACTTAGATTTATGGATTCAAATAAATCAAAAGGAGATGGAAAATTATTTAGACTTAGTTCAATAAATATTTTGATTTATTTAGCTAAAGGGGATGATGTTAGTATTAAAAAGATGAATTTATTTAATTTAAATGGAGAACTTTAGAGATTAATCAAATAAACTTGATTTATTTGATGAATGGACGAATATGACTTAATTAAATGCATGATAACAATTTTGCATGTATACAATAATTCATCTAAATATTCCATTTTTATTCACCATCAAGTCCTATTTTAAAGTGTTGTAAAGTCTTGTAACAAGATTTCATGCTTTTCTAGGCCTGTTTTCACTATGTACACCTTTCTTATGCTTTTTTTACCCCTTTATGCCATTATAAGGCTTAATTAAGTGTATTTTTTAATGTAAACCTAACAAATAATGTTAAATGTGACTTAATTCCTGACACCCACTTTCAAGTCCAAGGTGGGACCCATTCACCATGGGTGGCGAATGAGTCCCTCTTGGCTCAAAATTTAAAATATTTCAAATTTTATTTTGGTTTTTATTCAAAATTACCTTAAGTCGGCCTGTGATGAGGTATCATTGGGTTAATAAGGAACAAATGTGTATAAATAAGTTTTTTTCTTCTCATTTGACATCTCCCCATTCAATCTCTTTACCATTCTTCATTATCCATCCATCATTCTTCCATCTCAAGTCAAGCAACTTAGGGTTTCATCATTGCAATTCATTAAGTTAGCTTCCTAAGACATTCAAGGGCAGATCCTTCATGCTTTGTTGCAGAATTTCAATATCAAACATCATGGCAAGGTAATGAACTCCATATTTACATGTTTCATTACATTCTTTCATCATTTTGGTTTAATTACCTAAAAGGGGTTTGACCAAGGCAAACCCCCATGCCCTAACATCCTAAATTTCTTCTTCTCTTGTGTGTTTACAAATTTGGAAATTTTGGAAGCTTGGAAATCATTGAAGATCAAGTTGGAAGGTTATTCGAGTATTATATTCATTGATCAAGTAAAAATATCAACAAAAACTCACTTTCAGGTTTGGAAATTAGAATTTTAGAAGCGAGCACCTGTAGAAAGCCAAAGTGCAGACTAAAAGCTCTAGAATCCACCTTTGATTATGTAGAAATTCAAAATTGGACTCATTCATCATGAGTGGTGAATGAGTTTGAATTTCAGGTCAATTTTTAGTTTTCTACAATTTTAGATACCCTTTTCTCTAAAACAAGTTCTAGAATAGTTTTGCATAGTTAGGACTAATTCGCCCAAAATGGCAAACGAGTCCCACCGAGCCTAAAAATTAGCATCAACAAAATTCCAAAAGTCATTTCTATTCTCCATCCATATTCCAGGTGCACACTTTCATTTTTGTCAAGTTTTGTTGTGTTTGGCATTCATTTCTAGGTGTTTTTGCATTACATAATGTGTTTTCAAACAAGTCACATTTCTTAGGTTTTGCAATCAATTTCATCATCTAGTTACATTTAGATAATATAATTTAGCCTTAATTACATCATACATTTCCTAATTTGGGTGAACCACCTAGAGTTTTGAGTGGGGTTTATCTCTCCTTTTAGGTTAAACATCCTAAGAGTGCAAGAGTAGCTTATAAATCCTACCCAAAAATTTGTGGTTCAGTAGAAAATTAGTCTTATTCTAATACCTCTTATAAAATTCTCTATTTGTATTGAATATTTACCACTAAAGGACGTAGCTTGAATATTTTTTCAATATGTTTTAAATTTTGTTAGTTGTGTATAAGTTTAAAGAGATGGGCATGGTTTTCATTACATAAAAATTTTTAGAATCACATCATATAATTGTTGTCATAACCTAAAAAAATAGGCATCATCATAAAGAACAAGGTTTAAATAGTTCAATTAGCAAGCTGAAAAGATAGCTCTACAAGCATGGAGAAATGTAGTCGGCATAATACAATATGTTGTGGAAATGTAGCAACCAATGTATTGTGGTGAAAGGGAAAACCACAAAACTCATGCTTGTTCTCCTCCATACCATATTGACATCATGAAGCCTCATGGGCTCTATTCAAACCCCCGAGGAAGAAAAGTATGCAAGGCCCATCAAAAATTGAATGTAGCCATATCATATATCACATAATGGTGAAACAAGGGAAATTTTGTTGTTTCCATATATGATGTCTTATATTGCACTATTTTTTTCCATGTAACAACTTTAAAAAGATGGATATGTTGATAAATAGCTACCTCAAATAAATGTATATGGAACATGTAATCGACATGATGACCATGTGGTAAATCTGACGTATGCACACCAAAGCACTCCTAGGCTGCATAACATGCAGTCATAAATGTTATAAAATCCATGGGAAACAACATAACTTATAATTTCTTGGAAAATTCCCCCAATTTTAAAGCCATGACAAATGTCACAAGTTTTCTAACATTTCCCTACACCCTCTATAGGCCAAAATAGTTGTTTTTTTCTT
This sequence comes from Sequoia sempervirens, assembly GCA_007258455.2. Taxonomy (NCBI): domain Eukaryota; kingdom Viridiplantae; phylum Streptophyta; class Pinopsida; order Cupressales; family Cupressaceae; genus Sequoia; species Sequoia sempervirens. Next base: position 230,321,154 of record VDFB02000013.1, read on the forward strand.
CATCCCAATGATTTAAAGTGAAACATCTACTTCACAAATATTTATCCAATGAATTGCATATCCCATGACTACAATTATGTAGATTTCCACCTGCAAAAGAAACATGCTCATTAATAGAGAATGATTAATATATACATATCTAGCCAAACCCTCGAGCAAGAAAATTTAGTGGAGTGATATCATTTATCACACAATGGTTAAGGAGGGAAAATTTTGTTGTTTCTATATTTGGTTTCTTATATTGCACTATTTTTTTTCATGTAACAACTTTAAAAAGATGGATATGTATTTGATAAAGGAAAAAATGGGTTTTACAAGGACCGGAAACTACAAAGTTTACAACATAAAATAGGAAAGGAAAAAAAATTCCAAAGAATTAAATAGGCTACAAGTAAAGTAACATCTAGAAAAAATAGCAGCCAACCAAAAAATCCAGGAAGTACAACCAAAGAGCCAGTTGAAGCACAGACCAAAAAACCAGCAGCAACTAATCCAGAGTCTTCAGAACAATCTCAGTCTCAGCCTCCAGATCCTGCATATCCTGGACCCCCTTCTTGAAAGTTTGAATCATCTGTGGTGTGGGGGGTGCCTTCCTTTTTAGATTAGCCCTGGTTCTCTTCAAAATTCCTATATCCTCTTCCTATTTTTTATCTTTCACCTCTTCCAAATCAACAACCAAGGATCCCTGTTGAGCTTTATACATTTTTTCAGTCATTGTGTTGATAATGATGGTGTTATGTCTTGCCATTCTATTATTTTGTTCAGTAATTATCTTCACAACATATTTTATTTTTTCCAAATCCATATCTATCCTTCTGTCCTTCCCCGCATTGTCCTGGATCTCTTTACTAGTCATGTTCTCATTAGGATCATCATCCTTCTTGCAAAGCACGGAAACCATAGCCCCCACTTCTTCCAATTTACTCTGGAGGGCCCAATTTTTAATTTTTAGATCATTAATTTCATGAAAGACCCATTTTGATATTCTGAAATGGTCCACAACATTATTCCTCGCAATCCCCAAAAAATTAGTGGTAGGTTCCCTATCAAGATTGAGGCAACTTTTAGCAGGGTCAGAGGCTCCAAGGGGCCTAGTTCTAACATCTCTATCTATCGACGAGACAGAAGAGGAAGAATTATTATTTGTGCCTGAACCCTTAGAGTCAAGAGAATCTTTAGAATACGAAACAATATTTTTAATAGGAAAATTATTTCCAATACCTTTGGCTTTGGGAGTAGAACATCTAGGCTTAGAAGCAGGGCAGACTTTAATAGGCTGGGGATTATGGATTTAGATTTTCATGCCAGTCTGACATAGGGCGGGTCCAGGACCATCCTAACCAGACTCAAATTTGGTTTATTCCTTGAACTATTGGGTTCAGTATCATCCTCCTCAGACACCAAAGAGGCATCCAAGTTAGCAGGGGCTGACAGATTTCAGAAGTGTTTAAAAATTAATCTTATCAGACCAGTATGTAATATTGGATATCTTTTAGGGTTTTTCTTATGGTCTTCCATACTCTTTGTTAAGGAACAAAGTAAATAGTAGGGAGAGAAACCCTTACCTTATAGTGAAAATGATTGAGCGAGAAAAAATGATAGCCATAGACCCTAGTGAACTGACCATCCAGGGTAATATACTCCATGATGACATGCATAACTTTTCTCCAAAGAGCGTTAATGGTATCAGCCTTGAAGTAACTATTGGAAACTTTCATTAGTTTCAATTTTTCCTTGTCTTTCTTTGGAAATCTAACCACCGCTTCATTAGAGAAATTCTTGTCCCAGAAAAATTTGTCCTTCAGTGGAACTACCAGTCACTTTAGCAATGAGATTTTCATCAAGCTTAACTTTCCTGCCAAAAAGGGTTATTTCCTATAGCTAATGTTCGTCATAAGCTAAAAAGATAATTATACAGACAACCAAAATGATTTCCAATAGATAATGCCCATTGTAGGAAGGATACATCCTAGGACATGTTAGTGGATGGTGGCAAGTTGATAGGTTGTCCAAAAAGTCTATTGATATAAGGTTGATTGACATGTTTGCAAATGATCAAGAGTTTGATTTTGTGTTTAAAATTTTGTTGTTTCGATTTTGATTTTGTGTTTGAATTTTTCTTTTGCTAGTTGTTGTGGTTGTTTCTATTTTTTTTCCAAATGATGAAGGTGACGATTGATTTATTATGAATGGATGTTTATTACGGGTGATTACGAAATAGGATGGATGGATTTTTAAAAATATTTGGATGTTTTTGATGTTTTTTTGGAATGTTTTGAGGCTTTTTTTTGGTATTTTTGGGTTATTTGAATGCTTTTTTATTTTATGAGATCTTATGAATGTTTTTGGATTTTGTATTTTTTCAAATGCTTTTGTGTTTTTGTGTTTTTTTGAATGTTTTTGTGTTTTTGTGTTTTTAATGTTTTTGGACTTTCTTGTTGTTTTAATGTTTTTGGATTTTCACATGATTTTGATGATTTTGTTATGGATATATGTGATGATATCAGTGCTTTTTTTTGGTATTTTGTTGAAAAACAAGCTAAGGTTGATTGATTGGATCGATGGATTGATGATGATAACATTGTTGAGGATACACAACAATGCAAGGATAGGATTAAGCAACAAGAGGATTAGGATCATGGATATCCCAAGATGATGAGGGATTGATGATGATAACATTGTTTAGGATACATAACAATGCAAGTATAGTGTTAAGCAACACAAGGATTGGGAAGGATATCCCGAGATGATGGATTGACTGGATTTGATTGATCAGGATTGAAGCTTGATTTGGAAAAAAATGTTTTGAATGATTTGATGTGAAAATTAGATGCAACTAATAGTGATTTTTTGGATTGATGTTCTATGAAAGGTCAAGCTTGATAGGGAATGTCTTCTTATCAAAATGTATCATGGGCTAGTGACTTGGATTTTGGCTCACAAATTTTGACCAATTTGATTTCACATTTTCCAATGTTCAGATCACCACATAAGCTGGAGGATATAGTTCAAGATTTATTCTAGAAGTAAGATGTAAATATCTGCCCCTAGTGTTTAGCATTATTTGGAATGCCATGGATGGATCCCTGGATAGGTGTATGGATGGATGGATATTGATTATCTTGCGATAAGATGAGGTGTCTAGATAAGAATATCTCATTTGGATAATGCTTCATGGCTTACATAACAATGGGTAGGATGAAAATGACTCATGTCAAGATGTTTACCATAAGCAAGTGTAAAGTGTGCACTAAAATTTGTCAAGATCAAGATAATTTGGAAGATGGATGAAAATGGTTTAGATAAATGGCTCATGGATGAATGAATTTATTATGGATAAGATAGATGGAATATTGGATTTATTATGAATGGGATGAGATGCTTCCACCTAAACTGGCACACAAAAATGGTTGATTCTACACATGGCACGTATTTACCAATTTTTTTATCATGGTACCTACCGAAAGCTCCACCATAGTGGTTTTCACTAGAGGACAATTTTTTTCTTTACTGTTTTAAATCATTTTTATAAATTTTTTGGATTTTTTTCGCTTTTTTATTATTTTTACAAGTATTTTTTGAAAGATTTTAAGCTCATGTTGAACCACCTAGTGGTATCGATGTAGATTCTTTTCCATTGATATCCTACTTGAATATTTTTTTTTCCAAGATACATGCACTGAAATAGAACCTTTGAGATCCCTAATCTACTTTGTTGATATTGGAGTTAACTTTGTCTTTGTGCCCGCATCGCGATAGAATGCCTTTTGAATCCTTATGATGAAGGGTGGCCGCCAATACTTGGTCAATGTGAGAATTGGATATCATACGTGGAGGTGTGGATGGAGTGTGTTTAGGGATAAAAGATGGATTGGTTGAGAGTTTGGAACCTTTGACTCTCTGAACTTGGGAAGATGAGCAATGATGGGTGAATACGAAAGTGTGTGTGGAATTAGGAAAAACTACTTGATACACTTTCTACATCACTTGAGAATATTTATTTTTCCTTTGTGGACATCTTTGATGGATACTTTTCCCTTTTTTATTTTTCCCCGTAGTTTCTTTGACTAATGGAGTTTGATAGGGATAATCTTTCTTTGTATTCTTTGGTATCCATGTGTATTTGATTTTTCCATTATGCTTCCCTACTTCTTTTGCTTTGATAATATTCCTTGTGCTTTGATTGAAATATATCTTTTTCTATTGGTCCTAATTCATGGATGGGGTGATGGGTGGATGAAGATTCATGACGTGGCTAGTTGTAATATTGGCATTGGTTTCATCATAAGGATTCTTTGTGCTCCCTACGTTGATGTTTTCTTCAAACATAGTTTCCCCCAGTATGGTGGTAGTACCCTTTGTTCTTTGATTCTACCTATTTTGAGATGTCTTGTTCAGTAAGCCTTCTCTAATAAATGACTACTACATATGACATTATTTTAATTTATTGCCCTGCTGACTCTAAAATATCCTATTATTTCTGACCTATTTCCTTGAGTGGATAATGTTGGATATCTTCATACATAATGTCCTCAGTTAGAATTTGAGATATATCTAATCCTAATGTTGACAACTTTGTTTGACTGTAGGAATCAATAACCTACTCTTTTTGTGTAACAGAATCCTGTTCTAAATGAAGATCATCTACGTGTCCATCCACAAAAAGCATCTCATGGATAGATGGAAGATAATGTGCTATGTGGATGTGATCATCTTGTATAGATTGGAGAGTTTCCAATAGATAATTATAGTATCTTGGAGATACAAATTCTTGATCTTGACTGATTTTGAAATTGCTTTTGACATGCTTTGGATCAAGTTCTTGACATGGGGTAGTTTCAAAGGATGGATTGCTTAAAAATGGGTCTTGGATATCTTCATTGGGCCTAGGAAGTGGCTCAATATCCTCTTGATCTTTGAGTGGGCTTGGATCAAATGTTGAGTTGAGGATCCCTTCTATAACCATGAGGTCAAAGGTTGTCAATATGTCTTGGGAAGGACCAATGCTAGACTTTGGTGAAAGATTTTCATCATGCTTTGGAATAAATCCTTGAGATATGTTCTCTAACTCATTAGATAATGTAGAGACATTTTCAACATGATTATTGGTCAATGGGTCATGGATTATTTCAATAGGATCAAATAATTCTAACTCCTTGAAATAGATCACTAAAAAGTGGCTGTTGATGTATGGTGAGTTGGTCATTGGATGAGGTGGAAACATCTTCAATGTGCTCATTGATGGAGAGATCTTGATCATTGTTTTCAACAATTGTGGCAAAGGGATTTCCAATGTCTTCAACCATAGGGTCAAGTGATGTTGACATTTCTTGAATTGGATCATTGTTGGGTATTGTTGGTGGATTTTGATCATCATTGAGAACTGACTCATGATATATGTTGATTTGATCTTCGGATGAGATAAAAAACATCTTCAATGTTCTCTTTGATGGATAGATCTTGATCATTGTTTGAAACAATTGTGGTGGGGAGATTGTCAATGCTATCACTAGTGGTTGAATCTTCAACGTTATCCCCAATAGTGATTATCTTTTGATCAATGAGGTCTTGGATGAGATTTTTGAGTCGAATACAACTTGATGTTGTGTGTCCCATTGTTTTGAGAAAATCACAATGGTGCTCCTCATTATACCCTGGTGGTTTAACTAGGGGTTCTTGACAGTTCCCATAGATGGGGAGCTTGATCAGATTTTCTTGTACCAATTGTTGTAGGACTGATTCGATTATTTTCCCAAGTGGTGTGTACTTTTGTTTGTTACCTTGTGAGATTTTTACTTTAAATTGACCTTGTAGTGATTGATTTTGGAGATGTGGTGATTGATCTTTGAGATGTGGTGATTGATATTTGAGATGTGGTGGTTGGATTTGTTGATGTGGTCAATCTTGATATCTAACTTCTTGACATTGGAGATACTATTTTTGACGTGGTTGTGGACACACCTCAACACTTTGATGACATGGTTCAATCAAAGGAAGAGCATATTGATTTTGGAGTGAAGATGTCTCTTGGCTCAATAAGTCAATTAGTTTGGCAAGTGAAGCAAGTTGATCTAGCAAATTTTGATCTTGATTTTGATTTTGACTCCCTTGATATGGTTGATTTGGCTTTTGTTCAAGTAGATTTGGAATGTACACTTGTGGTGTTTGCATGGGATCATGGAAAAATTGATTTTGGACAATGTTTTGATTTGGGATGATGTTCAGATTTGGCATTATGGGTTGAAATTGAACATTGTTGTGGTTGGGAATCACATTGCCTTGATTTAGGTAACTTTGATTTTGCAAGGTATTACCTTGACTTGGATCAATACATGGAGTCATTATCATCTTGTTTGGACATTGAGAAACATTTCTATGTTTTGCGAGCATATCTGTCCCAAAGTTTACCAAGTGTGGATTTGAAATGTTCATGTTTGGTAAACTTGTACTTGGTATATTCACATTTGGAACATATGGATTTGGTGGGATAATGTTGTTCGTTTGAAGACTCATGCATTCATTGCTTGGTTGATAGATTTGTAGGTTTTGTCTTGGATTTAAATATACCATTGGGAAAGGTATTCCAAAATTTTGATTGGGCATACTCATATTTGTTGTACCATTGAGGTTTGTCAGAGATAATGATCCCATGTACATATATTGTATAAATGTGAGTGTTGATAATCAATTGGAACTGTATGGCTTTGATAGTTTGGTTGGTTTATACTGTTCATGATGTATGGATAGATTTTATATTCCATGTTCTTCTTGTGTTTTGACCTTGTTGCAAAAGTAAACCTCTAAGGTGTTTAGGACCAATGATGAGATGAAGGATAAAAGGGGTGAATGATATGGGTGTTGAACTTTTAGGAACTTTGGATGAATGCTAGACTTAGGGTTTGATTTTTATTGGTTTGATTTGATTTGGAAAATGGGCTCGTAAACCCTAAGATGTTATATGTTATCTTAGGATGAACTTGTCCAAAGTTGTGTTAATTTAACTAGAGGTATGAAAAAGGATGCATTCCCATACTCCTAACTAGACAAGGTGGTTTTGATCCGGTCCAAGTCTAGATAATGATGTTTCCAAATCTCTAAAGTTGTTTGTGGGATGAGATGATAAATGTTTGGATGAATGAAGTGTTTGATTTGATCCTAAATGAACTTGATAAGGACTTGTTTACTAGACCAAGATATTGAAGAACATGTTTTTCTCTAAGAGTAGTTCAAAACCAAAAGACCAATGATTGTATGAAAACCATATGACCAAAAGATTCCAAGCACATGTGTGGGGTCTAATTGTTTCTTAACTTTTCTTAATGAGTTATTTTTACCACAAACACACTCTTGGTTAGCTTTTGAAACTAGATGTCAAATGTCCTAATTCTCTTTCATCCCACAAAGTGCATTATGTGGAAATAAAGGAAATCAAGGCAAAGGTTACCTAATGTTGATTTTAGTAGGAGAAAATTTAGATGAAATCCAAATTCTTAGAAGTCTTTAAGGATGCAAATCCCAAGGGAAAGCAATAGCATGTGAATTCATTCAAGGATATTTGCTCCTCCTAAAGGGTTTGACATTTGATGCTCATGTTGAATGTTTTTTTTTTTTCCAATGCTTTCGATCAAGCAAAGTGTTTCATTTCCAATGTCATGCACAACCCTATGGATACTTGAGATAATATTTGTAGAGTCCCCACTTGGACAAGTCCAGCTACATATAATTTTAGTGAATGGTTAGATGCTTGACCCCACTGGATCCCATCCATGGCTCAATACTTCTTTTGGTGTAGCCAAGCATCAGTACCCATGAATCTCCCATGGCATAACTTCCATCTCTACTAAAAGTCATAAAAGTGGGGTAGATTTAGAACGACCATTCTTGCAACAACAAATAGATAAGGATTTTGGCCTTTCTACACAAGGGTTTTAATTCAGACTTTCTGTTCATGGAGATTGACCCATATGGTGAGAGACCATTGTTTCCCTTCTCATTGGGACCAACCGCATGATATTGGATTTTGTTGCAATACCCACTTTTATATCCTAGCTAGAAATACACTTGGCTTTAGTGTGTTACTAGTTGGGCCGTTCCCTTGGGTGAGTACTTTTTCCCCAAGGTGGGCCCTCTAAGATAAAAAAAAGTGAGGAAACATATTCATAGTTCGATCAACCTTCATTTAGAAACAAAGGGAGAACACATGCAACATGTTCCACTCACACTCGCAATATTTTTTGTTCAATTTTAATCCCAAGATGAAATGTTGAGGTAATTACTTTACCCAACTTAAGATCACCAAAAGGCCTGTTGATTCTCAATATCACTGTGAGGTGCAAGAGAAGTGCATACATCCTTTCGATGGTATTACTCTGAGTAAGCAATTACAAAACAAAGAAACACTTGTTAATTTTAAGTCCACAAAGAAATGATTTTGATTCGTTTTAAAGCACCAAAACGAGAGATGAAAGCTGCCTTATTCAATAGTTAAATCTAAAAACCAACTCTAGCAAGTTTTTCCTAAAGTTCTTTTTAAGCCCTTTGTCATGAAAATTGAAATGTTCTTTTTAGAGCCCAAAAAGATGTGAGTTGATTTAAAAGAAAAAACTAAAGCATAGAACGACAACCTTAAGCATTTAAAAAAGCTTTATCATCTTCAAGTGTTAATGCCTGATTTTCTTCAACTCCAAGATTCATTCAAAGATTGTTTCCAATGCTTCAACATTGCAAGTCTTTGGTGCAAACAAAAATTCTTCATCCTTGCTTTTCCTTCCTATAAGATTAAAAAAAAAACAAATCATGTGAAAACCATGTTATCTTAAAACAATAGACTAATTTCAAATGAAAGAGACTTTTAATAATTTTAAACTAATGAATCATCAATAGGAATCTTGCTTTCCATAGTCTTTTCACTATATTAAAGCCTTTAGTTAAAATACTTGGTCATATGACAAGATTAATGCAATCCAAAATCAAACAATGTATGCATTAAATATTGTAGATAAGTAAATATTTGTAGTGAATTAATGCAATGACCATCAATTTATTTTTTTATTTTTTTAAAGTTCCTTTGTCATCATTAGGATCTTGGCCACAATTTTCATTTTAATAATCATACTCTAAAATGTTCATTCACACCAATGCAAAATCCATGTAATGAAAAATTGTTGGGCATGGTGGTTAGCTCCACAATTCATGTCAATTAAAATATTACTCTAGTACCTAGATAATACATTCTCATTCTTACGCTAGCACACCCAGATGATACCCTCTGACAGTGAATATCACTCAAAAATTTGGTTGATGTTGATTGTAAAATTCACCTTCTCCTTGGTTCACACTTCAAGGATTTTTGATGTGATATGAGTGAAGGACAAGATTTATAGAAAGATTTATTTGAACACAACTATGGCTCCATTTACTCAATATGGAAGAACTCATCTACCAGCATTCAATATATCTACAGAACTCAAGTTGAAGGGGAAGTTATCATTTTGTTCAAAGCTTGTAATCTCATCATCTTTAACTATAGACATAGTACACAACCATGCGTGAAGAATTGAAGTTCAAAAGTAGTTTAAGATTGATTTGAACTCTAATTTACACCTCCACTTTCTATATTCGTGTCACACATATAGGCCTCCATCGATCATTGAAGAAAGCATGGCACAGGGCCCAATTGTAGGAGAATTATGGATTTAGAGTAAGTTTCTTTACTTACTAATTAATCCTAAGTTTTCACCATGACTACTAAGGGGATTTTTCAAGTCTAAACGTACATATCTACACCACCTAGAATAATAGAAACATATGTGTATACTCTAGGACTCATTTTTGAATGCAAAGCCACTTTTAACTAGAAAAAACATGCCATTGAATTTCATTTACCAGAGACTCCTTTCTCTTTTTTTTTTGAATGCAAAGACACTCGATTTCACATGCTTATAGAGAAGCCAATGTTGTGGAAGACTTTTTTGCGAATGAAGGGGTTAAAAGTAAAGGACAGTGCACTTGGCTGAATATTAATGATTTAGGTGCTAATGTTCATGCCTTATTGAACTATGATGCATCACATGGGCAAGATGTGTGTCATCTCATTAATGATGATGGAATGGGGAAAATACATCACAATCGTTAGATTGCATGGGGCCGAGCCAAATTACTTATCCAGTAAGTTTGCTTGGCATGCTTTGTGGGCTCACTAGTTTGGCGAGACCATTTCGAGTCAAGATTTCGCCTTTGTCTACTTTACTGTGCTTGTCAATATGGGAGGAGATAGAAAAAGAGTTGAGCCAGACAGCTTTGAGATGCATACTAGAAACATTAAAGTGTGGAGTAAAGTCAAAAGTGGGGGTTTACTTCCTTTTTTGGAAAAACTTCGTGGGTCTAATAAGGAAGCTACAGAGCATTTTGAGAGGAATTGGGAAAATGGGGAATTAACCCTTTTTGGAAGGAAAGTTTAGCTCAAGAAAAATCTTATAGCTGAAGTGACTGGCATGTCCACTGAAGGACACAAATTTTTTCGAGACAGGGTTTTCTCTGATGAAGCTGTGGTCAGATTTTTGAAGAAAGATAAGAAAAGATTGAAACTAGTGAAAATTTCTAACAGTTTCTTTGAGGTTGACACCATTAAATCTCTTTGGAGAAAATTTGTTCGCATCATGATGGAGTATATAACTCTAGATGGTCATCTCACTAGGGCTTACGGCTATCAATTAGCTTTTCTCAACCATTTTTGCTATAAGGTTAGGGTTCTATTCCCCACTATCTTCTTTGTTCTTTAAGAAAAAGTTTGGATGACCATAAGAAAAACCCAAGAAGATATCCCATTTTGCATACTAGTTTGATTAGGTTAATTATTGAACACTTTCAAAATATGTTAGCCCCTACTAAGTTGGTTGTTTCCCCAGAGTCCAAGGAGGATGATACTGAACCTAGTTGTTCGGGGAATTTTCCCAATTTGAGCCCGATGAGGATTATCTTGAGTCTACCCCTTGTTCAAACTAGCAAGGAAACTCAAATCCATAATCCCCATTTTGCTAAAGCCTACCCTATTTCTAAGCCTGGAAGCCCTATTGTCCAAAACCTTGTCTTTTATTCTGAAGACTCTCCTGATTCTGAGGATTCTAGCACTAACAAGAATTCTTCCTCTGTTGTCCTGTCGTCAGATAGAGATTTTTGAATTGAATCCCCTGGAGCCTCTGACCCTACAAAAATTTGCTTCAATCCTAATAGGGAACCCTTTGCTAACTTCCTAGGCATAGCTAGGAATAATGTGATAGACCATTTCAGAATGTCAAAAAGGGTCTCCCATGAAATCAATGATTTGAAAATAAAAAATTGGGCCCTCCAGAGTAAATTGGAGGAAATGAGAGATAATTTTTCAGTGTTAAGAAAGAGGGATGAAGAGCATAAAGATAACAATGCCAGTAAAGAGATCCAGGACAATGTGGGAAAGAACATAAGGATTGAAATAGATTTGGAAAAATTGAAAAATACCATGAAGATAATTGTTGAATAGAACAATAGGATGGCAAGACATAATGCCATTATTATCAACACGATGACTAAAAAATTGGACAAAGCTCAACAAGGATCCTTAGTGGTTGACTTGGAAGAGGTGAAAGATAAAAATAAAGAAGAGGACATTGGGATATCAAAGAGAACCAGGGAGAATCTAAAAAGGAAGGCACCCCCAACACTGTAGATGATTCAAACATTCAAGAAGGGTGTCCAGGACATGCAAGACCTAGAGGCTGAGATTGAGTCTATTCTGAAGACTTTGGGTTAGGTGCTGCTGGTTTTTTGGCTTGCGATCCAGCTGGTTTTTTGATTGACCTTCCTGGTCTTTTGTGGTTGGCTGCTACTTTTTTTGGTTTTATCCTTTTTTGCAGCCTATTTTTTCCGTTGGACTTTATTGTCCTCTCTCTTTTGTTGTAAACTTGGTGGTTTCAGGTTCCTGTAAAACCCATTTTTTCCTTTATCAAAAACATAGTAAAAAAAATAAATCATTCATGGGGTGCTTAAATGACATTGGGTGTATTAAATAGTAGTAAATAGAGATCATTAAAAACTTTTGAGCAAATGCATTTGAAGAGGTATATAGCCAAATAACGCACCCTTTGACTAGACCCTCACCTGCGCTAAAAAAAACTAGAGCTTTGCAAAAGGCTAGGGATATCCATCAAAACATAAAGCTTGCAGAGACTTTGTCAAATGTTATAGTTGAAAATGCTATGGAAGACATGTATGCAAAGTTGGGATGCATAGACAAGTCACATGAACTGTTCAATAGAAATCCCTGTCTATTTGAAAGAACTAATATGCATATTACTCTATTCTTCATCATTGACTTGTCAAGGGTAAGGATACATATGCATATTACTCTATTCTTCATCATTGGCTTGTACTAGTGTAAAATATTGGTCCCTAGCTATGCCTTAGAGGAGAGATGCCCACACACCCTCTCATAGGATCAACCTTTGCTACTCCTCCATATCTTCCTTTTGTGCAATGATAGAGTTGGTCGCTTTGGCTTGTGGTGAGAAGGAAGCTTGGGCTGGTGGAGAGAATTACTCCATGTTGCTACCAAGAAAACATGAGGATGCTGGAGACACAAAAATCAAAGAAGAGATATGCTATGTGAACAATGGTGTTTGTGAATATTAGCACTAATAAACCACAAGCAAGCAATGATTTACTCCTTTTTCCTCTTTCCTATAAGCCAACTAATTGTGTCATCGATTCATGTAAGAATGTTATAATCCATATTTTTGAAATAGCATAATAGTGTGTAACACATGGTGCATTGTTTTATGTTGGCTGGGTATGAGTAGGATCATGTGGGATTGGTGCTCTTTGAGTTGTTGGACGAGGCGATGGGGCATTCATTTTGCTACATGAGGCCAGTGATCAAATCAACACATTACTCACCTACACAATCCAAGTGGTTTGGAATTGTGGAAATGGAGGGCCTGGACAGATTGACAATGAATTCAAGAAGATTCGTGAAGCTACTACAGGAGATGCGTTAATACTGCAAAATATGGCTAAAGGCCCTAGTGACGTAGACCTCCTTAACCCTTCATCAAATCCTATCACATCATCAGTGCAAGCACCCAAGTTGTTTAATGGTACTTTGAGAGAATACCAACTGAAGGGTCTTGAGTGGCTTGTCAATTATTGTGAGCAGTGATTGAATGATATCCTAGCTGATGAGATGGGGTTGGGTAAAACAATCTAGGCAATGACATTCCTAGCTCATTTAGCTGAAGAAAAGAACATAGAATTACCACCACACAAAAAAATCACAGATTTAAAAGATTGTCAGTTCTAAAACTAATTCTTATGTAGAAATATGAAGAGCAATTACTATCTGAATTTGGTAAAAAAAGAAAGCTACTTTCTTCTAAAAAATCATTGGTTTCAACAAGACAAATTTTCTTTCAAAATCATTAGCTACTGAGATATATTTCCTTAAACTTTGAATGCTTATGTCATCTAAATGCTGGAGACAGTTTCCATAGTTTAAACAAGAAAACAAAAATCCATCACACTTTTGTATATCAATAAAAAAATAAATTACATATGTCTACAATTAATTTGCAGTGCCCTTCTTTCTAGCACCATATGTGAACACTTTTTTTGCACTTACTTCAAATACCAATGAACAATAGTGTTATTAGAAAATGAAGTAAACCAAACTAAGCACTCCTATGAAATATTGAATCATGCTTCATAATGCAATCAAAGCAACAAAATATCAAATAAACTGATTAAGAGCATCAAAAACATGATACATATCTATCCCATAATGGATTAGTGCTACTTTCATGTGGAAAGTAGCCCTTTCCCAATCCTTGATAAGCCAATCATGAAGATGCAATTATATAAAAATGAAGTGGACAAAATTAGCTCTCAATGTGAAGAGAGTAACTTTGCATGAAGATTGTGGATTGTGAAATGAAGGATAGCCTCTCCATTTATAGAAGATTTTGATGAGAGAAGAGGCAGAAGGGATGAATGTGGGACTAAATTTTAAACAATGGCAAGGTGCCACTTGTCAAGAGATGGACGGGTGAAGGATGTGCATGTTTTGATGAGTGTGCCAATAAATGACATTAGGTGGCCTTTTCACATTTGAAATTTGGTTTGTTGGAGGGAGAAGAAAGGGCCTTAAATGCCAAGTGGGGGACATGTAAGAGGGGAGTTAATGCTATGTTGGAAGGGACAAGTCATTTGAAAGGGAGATTTGAAATGGGGGAATATTCAACTTTTATGCCATGTTGATGGAAAATGACGATTTAATAAATTAATAAAAATCATTTATTTGTGCAAGTGGGAAAAACTAGAGGATGGAACTTGCATTACATTTAACCTTAATCATGATTTAGCTAACTTAAGTGAAGATTAGGTGATTTGACTTTTTCACTTCGATTTATGGATTAAAATAAATCAAAAGGAGATAGAAAATGATTTAGACTTAGTTAAATAAATATTTTGATTTATTTAGCTAAACGGGATGATGTTAGTATTAAAGATCAATTTATTTAACTTAAATGGAGGACTTTAGAGATTAATCAAATAAACTTGATTTATTTGATGAATGGACGAATATGACTTAATTAAATGCATGAGTCTAATTTTACATGTCTACAATAATTCATCTAAATATTCCCCTTTTATTCACCATCAAGTCCTATTTTTAATTGTTGTAAAGTCTTGTAACAAGATTTCATGCATTTCTAGGCCTGTTTTCACTATTTACACCTTTCTTATGCTTTTTTGACCCCTTTATGCCCTTATAAGGATTAATTAAGTGCATTTTTTAATGTAAACCTAACAAATAATATTAAATGTGACTTAATTCCTGACACCCATTTTCAAGTCCAAGGTGGGACCCATTCACCATGGGTGGTGAATGAGTCCCTCTTGGCTAAAAATTTAAAATATTTCAAATTTTATTTTGGGTTTTAATTCAAAATTAGCTTATGCTGGCCTGTGATGAGCTATCATTGGGTTACTAAGGCACAAATGTGTATAAATAAGTTTTTTTCTCCTCATTCGACATCTCCCCATTCAATCTCTTAACTGTTCTTCATTAGCCATCCATCATTCTTCCATCTCAAATCAAGCAACTTAGGGTTCCATCATTACAAATCATTAAGTTAGCTTCCTAAGACATTCAAGGGTAGATCCTTCATGTTTTGTTGCAAAATTTCAATATCAAACATCATGGAAAGGTAACAAACTCCATTGTTACATGTTTCATTACATTCTTTTGTCATTTTGGTTTAATTACCTAAAAGGGGTTTGACCAAGGCAAACCCCCATGCCCTAACATCCAAAATTTCTTCTTTTCTTCTTGTGTGTTAACAAATTTGGACATTTTGGATTCTTGGAAATCATTGAAGATCAAGTTGGAAGGTTATTCAAGTCTCCTTTTCATTGATCAAGTCAAAATATCAACAAAAACTCACTTTCAGGGTTGGAAATCAGAATTTCAGAAGCGAACACCTTTAGAAAGCCAAAGTGTAGACCAAAAGCTCTAGAATCCAAATTTGAATATCTAAAAATTAAAAAGTGGAATCATTCACCATGAGTGGTGAATGAGTCCCACTTCCATGTCAATTTGGAGTTTTCTACATTTTTAGATACCCTTTTCTCTAAAATGGGTTCTAGAATAGTTTTGCACAATTAAGACTAATTCACCCAAAATGGAAAAAGAGTCCCACTGGGCCAAAAAATTATCATAAACAACATTCCAAAAGCTATTTCTAGTCTCCATCAATATTCCAGGTGTACACTTTCAATTTCGTCAAGTTTTGTTGCGTTTGGCATTCATTTATAGGTGTTTTTGCATTACATAATGTGTTTTCAAACAAGACACATTTCTTAGGTTTTCCAATCAATTTCATCATCTAGTTACATTTATACCATATCATTTAGCCTTAACCACATCATAGATTTCTGAATTTGAGTGAACCACCTAGAGTTTTGAGTGGGGTTTATCTCTCTCCTTTTAGGTGAAACATCCTAAGAGTGCAAGAGTAGCCTATAAATCCTACCCAAAAATTTGTGGCTCAATAGAAAATTAGTCTTATTCTAATACCTCTTATACTATTCTCTATTTTTCTTGAATATTTACCACCAATGGACGTAGCTTGAATCTTGTATCAATATGTTTCAAATTATGTTAGTTGTGTATAAGTTTAAAGAGATGGACATGGTTTTCTATACATAAAAACATTTAGAATCAAATATAAAAAAATTCATAACCTAAAAAAAATAGGTATCATCATAAATAATAAAGTTTAAATAGTTCAATTAACAAGCTAAAAAGATAGCTCTACAAGCATGGAGAAATACAGTCAGCTGAGTACAATATTTTGTGGATATGTAACAACCAATGTATCCTAGTGAAAGGGAAAACCACAAAACTCATGCTCCTTATCCTCCCTACCATATTGACATCATGAAGCCTCATGGGCTCTAATCAATCCCTCAAGCAAGAAAAGTATGCAAGGCCCATCAAAAATTGAATGAAGCCATACCATATATCACACAATGGCGAAACAAGGGAAATTTTGTTGTTTCGATATATGATGTCTTATATTGCACTATTTTTTTCCATGTAACAACTTTAAAAAGATGGATATGTCGATAAATAGCTACCTAAAATAAATGTATATGGAACATGTAATCGACATGATGACCATGTGGTAAATCTGATGTATTCACACCAAAGCACTCCTAGGCTGCATAACATGCAGTAAAAAATGTTATAAAATCCATGGCAAACAACATAACTTATAATTTCTTGAAAAATTCCCTCAATTTTAAAGCCATGACAAATGCCACAAGTTTTATAACATTTCCCTACACCCTCTGCAGGCCAAAATAGTTGTTTTTTTTTTCATCCCAATGATTTAAGGTGAAATATCTACTTCACAAATATTTATCCAATGAACTCCATATCCCATGACTACAATTATGCAGATTTCCACCTACAAAAGCAACATTCTCATCAACAAATAATAATTAATATATACATATCTAGCCAAACCCACAAGCAAGAAAAGTATTCAAGGTCCTTAAAAAATTTAATGGAGCGATATCATATATCACACAATGGTGAAGCACGGGAAAATTTGTTGTTTCTATATATAGTTTCTTATATTGCATTATTTTTTTCCATGTAACAACTTTAAAAAGATGGATATGTTGATAAAGAGCTTCCTATAGCTAATGTTTATCATAAGCCAAAAAGATAACTGTAGAGACATGGAAAAATGTAATGTGTAGAATAGACTCTATTTATTCTTCTCTAGTGCATGTAAGAATTCATGCATGCATGTATATCATATATTGCACAATGATGAAGTTGCAAAAAAATTTGTGTTCTTATGGATGATTTCCTTTTATGTAGTGCTTTTTTGCTGCAATAACTTTAAGGAAAATAGAATGCAGATAAACAATTGGGCATGATGGGACCTATCTATAATGTTGATAAGTATAGGGAAAGAAGAATATATTGGTGGTCTTATTTGAAAATAGAACTAATACATGACATTCACCTATACCTTTGCACTGCTTTCAATTTATTTTGCTCTATGTATCTGTTATTTTGTTTGGATGGAACATGTTATATGTCTTGTATCAATATGTTTCATGATATTATTTTTTCCTTATTTTTTTGAAGTTTGTGATAAGAAACTGTTCTTCGTGATATTGTTCTTTTCAGTTCCCCATAACAAATTGTTCAAAGATGGGACTTGTCTATAATGTTGATAAATATAGGGAAAGAAGAATATATGGAAGGTCTTGTTTGAAAACATAACCAATTCCATGAATGAAATAACCAAATATCATAAAAAGGAAAACATTAAAGGGATATGAAACATTCTAATTCAAAGCATAAATTGCACATAGATAACTTTATAAACATGCCCGATTTTTATATGTATTGGAGCCTATCTATCCATGCAGGAGGAAAAGAGTTAAATGTATAACTTAGTAAAATATAATTTTATAAAACAAACCTTTTTTATGCTTACAATGACTATCATCTTCTAGGCACCAATTATCCCAAAAATTGACTTCATATCTCCTTGTCCATATGTGCTTGCATTGAGCCCAACATAATATTACTACAAAGCAACATTTTATTTCAATCTATCAAAATGTGTCTCACTTGTTAGATGTGTATGGAATGGGGAAAATGCAATGCAACACAACTTACAACAACAATAGGAGGCTAAATGTTGTAGGTTGTGGAGCACAACACTCATAGCACACTCCAATCTGGTATCTAACAGAGGTGCATGGTACCATTTTTCAATAGTTTGTTATCAAACCAACCTCACAATGGGTCATTTTCATAATATAGCCAAAACAGTATACATCCTCAAACTAAAATATTGAATATTGCATTTACCTCCCCCTACCCTAGTGTAGAACAATAGCAGGATGGCCAAGAAATGTGATAGAAATTGCATGGACTTGTATCATATATTAGGCAAAACTACAATGTAGAAAAGGACATTTATTTTCGAACATAATATACAGGAAGAGCAAAACAATGAAATGGTCAAAAGAGAATTCTAGAGGTGAACATTCCTAGCTATGTGAACCACATAAAACCAATTGAAAAGGTGGGAAGAACACATAAGAATATCTGCAAGCAAAGCATCAAGGATAAATAAGGAAGGGTATGTGCAGGATCATCATGGAAAAAACAAGCCCTTAAGTGGTGAAAAATTCAAAAAAATTAGAGTTAGGAAACTTGACATAAAATTTTGAATAAGTTATCTATATTATCTCAAAAATATGTAAGAATAGAATCTATAGCAAACTGAATGCAATTTCTAAACTACTAGGATTTTTATTTATTTTTAAATGTATTTGGTGAAAATTTGAAATTTCAATGTAGTAGTACTTAAATTTCATTGAAAAAATAAGAAGTAGGTATTTGTCTAATCACCCTAACCAAAATAAAATAATAATATTTTTTTATAAGATTTTAGATATAAGTAGAGGACTCATGTCCTGATGTGATGCATATTTTTTTATAATTTTTTTCCAAGAAAATAATTAATTATGAATTTTTTATTACAACTTTTAAAAAATATAAAAATTTGTATGTCTGACCACCTTAACTTGGTCCAAAATTATGAAATTTATTATTATTATTTTTAATCCTATAGTATGTGAAGCATAGAATGTGACACATATTTCAAATTTAAAAAATTTGATACCGTTTGAAAGCTATACATGTTTTTCAATCAACCTATCAATCAGGACTTTAGTCGTAATTCAAATAGAAAATTAATAATAATTATTTATTAAATTGAAAGTAAAGCATAATTTATATTGGTGGAAAGATGAGAATATCCTTTAAAAACCCTTTTTGTTTCATCAATTTTGGGTAAAAAAAAGTCGACATCCACATACCCTACACATACCCATCATATTGTCGCTTTTTGGCCCATCATGATCTTGCACATACCCGAAAACTTAGGGTATATAGGCACAAAAAACATGGAAAATGTAACATAGATGTAGAATTTTAAACTTATTATTCAAATGCAACACATTTTTCTTTTAGAATGTTTCTACACTATGTGCATACATAGTTTAATACACTGGGATTTCCAAAAAATGTTACTGACTTATAGAACTTTCGATACATATACATATACACATACATATACATATACACATACACATACGTATACATATACATATACATATATACATATACATATACATACACATACACACATACATACACTTTTTGTCCTTTGTTTATTATTTACAATTATATCTATGCATCTTTGGAATTATACCCATTACCATAGGAGAAATTGCAGTTAAATGCACAAATATTTGACCAATGAACTACATAAAAAATGATTACAATTAACCAAATTTCTATCTCCAAAAACAACACACTCACTAGGGAAAAATAGTTTCATGTTTATCAATTACAGGCCATGAGCTTGATGCACAAAGGCTTCATGAAACATTTCACACTCTTGACACCCTACTTCTTAATCACATCAATTTTTTCCTAAATCCTTTGTGCATCAAGATCATTCCTCCTGTCATGAAGTTCAAAATAAAAATATCAATTTTTAATGAATTACTTCATAGTGCAATTGAAGAATCAGTTAGACCATTTTTTATCAAAAACAAATAAACAAACCTGAAGAAGAGAAGAGTGTGATAACACAATACAAATTTATTTGGATTCTTAGAATAAATTAATAAATGTATTGAAGAACAAATATATGGTGTTAAAAGCCAAAACACAAAGTAAGAATTTGTGTACACATGTATCTATGTAAGAAATAATATATGGAAAATTTATTGTTTTAGTTATCTTTATGAATATTTTCTGTTACACCCATTAACATAGGACCAATTGTAGATTAACATAGGAGTGATTTCATATATATGTATGTGCATAGGGTTAGTGTGCAAGCATAAACATATTGGAGATAAAATTAGTTTGGTGGTTGTTAATTATTTTTGTGCATCAAGCTCATTCCTCTTGTCATGAAGTTCAAAATAAAAATATTATTTTTTAATGAATTACTTCATAGTGCAATTGAAGAGTCAGTCAAACCATTTTTTATTAGAAACAAATAAAAAAACCTAACAAAGAGAAGAGTGTGATAAAAGGGTATGTGCAGGATCATGATGGGCCAAAAAGTGGCAATATGATGGGTATTTGTAGGGTATGTGGCCGGCGACTTTTTTAACCCAAAATTGATGAAATGAAAAGGGTTTTAAAGGAGATTCTCAGCTTTCCACCAATATAAATTATGCTTTACTTTGAATTTAATAAATAATTATTATTCATTTTCTATTTGAATTATGATTAAAGTCCTAATTGATAGGTTGATTGAAAAACATCTATATCTTTCAAACAGATCACATTTTTGGAATCTGAAACATGCATCACATTCTATGCTTCGCATAATGTAGGATTAAAAAGAGAAAAATTGAATTTCATGTTTTGACCAAGTTAATTTGGTTATACATACAAGTTTTTATATTTTTTAAAAGTTGTAATAAAAAATTCATAATTAATTATTTACTTGGAAAAAAATACAAAAAAATATGCATCACATCCAGACATGATTCCTCTACTTATGTCTAAAATATTATAAAAAATATATTATCATTTTATTGTTGTTAGGGTGGTCAAACAAACACCTACTTCTTATTTTTTCCCTGAAATTTAAGTACTACTGCATTGAAATTTCAAATTTTCACCAAATAGAATTATTTTTTTTAAATAAATGTAGTAGTTTAGAAACTACATTCAATTTTCTAGAGATTCTATTCTTACATATTTTTAATACAATATAGATAACTTATTCAAATTTGTACGTCAAGTTGCCTAACTCTGATTTTTCTGAATTTTTTGCCACTTAAGGGTTTGTTTTTTCCATGATGATCCTACACATACCCAACACAATACAAATTTATTTGGATTTTTAGAGTAAATGAATAAATCTATTGAAGAAAAAATATATGTCATTAAAATCCAAAATAGAAAGGAAGAATTTTTGTACACGTGTATCTATTTAAGAACAAATATATGGAATTTATTGTTTTAGTTATCTCTGTGCATCTTTTCTGTTACACCTAATAACATAGGATCAATTGCAGATTAACATAGCAGTGATTGCATATATATGTATATGCACAGGGTTAGTGTGAAAGCATAAACATATTGGAGATAAAATTAGTTTGGTGGTTGTTAAGTATTATTCTCTCCATTATCTCTTTTATCTATTCAATTTATTTGTTTGAAGTTTCCGTTGGGATTTTTTCCATCCCAACCATGAATAGAATTTTTCATGCAATAGCTCCTTTACAATTTCTCTACTTGTCTATTACTGTTGCATTGTGAAAGGAGCCACATCAGTCTTGCTCTATATATATGCATATATATGTTTTCCATAGGTGTTGGTCAAATTTATTTTGTCAATCATAGTTCAAATGAAGAACCCAATCCTAGCAAAGAAATTGATGTTACACCTTGTTCAGATACTGATAGAGTCTTAGTTTGGAGCATATTCAAGTGTGCCTAAAGTTCTGTCAATATGTCGACAATGTGTAACAAAAATTTCTTCACTTGCACTGGGGTCTTCATTTGAAATACATTCTTTACTTTGAATGTTTTTTGTAACTAATTTCACATATATACATGTCCACATATATAAGTTTTTTGGGAAATATTTCAAATCACAACAAAACAATTAAGAATCATAGGAAAATGACACATGATCAAAAACCCCAAAATTTCACAATTTAAAAAATTGAAAATAATCCTTTTTACAATAACAATAGAATAATTTGTTACAAAGAGCTTCAAACAGATAAGGGAAAAAGAGTATCATGAAAAAAATTCATACAAGACAAGCAATCTATGTAATAGTTGGCTTGTCAAATCTAAAATCAAGCTACATTATGTGGCACTCAGTATTATAAACAAATAGAGAAATTCTAAAACAACTATTAGTTAAACATACATGCATATAGATATACATATACACATATATGCATATACATGCAAATGTATATATATCTGTAGACACGTAAAATGTACCTATTGACATTGTGCATCTGATCTCGACTACAAACAGTGTTTCATCCTGAATCATCCTTCGGTCTGACCATTTAATCAAGTTTCCTTATTTGATTAAATTCATCAATATTCCTCTCTTAATTGAATAAATCGGTTATCTAATTAAGTCACCTCTTCTCAAAAATTAAATTAATCATCTGATCTAATTATCCCTATTTAATTAAATAATCAATTTTATTTGATTAAATCTCTAAAGTCTATCTATTAAATTAAATAAATCAAAAACTTATTTCATTTAAGTCTAACATCATCTTTTTTAATTAAAAAAATCAAAATATTTATTTAATTAATCTATTATCACATTCCTCTCATATTTGATTTAAATAAATCCTAAAAGTGAAGTCAAATAGGTCACATCACCTAATCTTCTATTAAATCAATTAACCCTTGATTAATTTAATTCTAATTCATGTCCCATCCTCTAGCTTTTCCCACTTGCAGATGAAAATAGATTTAATTGATTTATTAAATCCTCTATTTTCCTCAACAAGGCATCTTTTGGAATATTCCTCCAAGTTTGAATTCAAAATCCAAGTTGACATGTACATCCAACAAGGCATTTACTCCATCTTACATGTCATTTGCCTTGAGACAAGTGGCATTTAGTGCATTTTCCCTTCCCTCTTACAAGTCATTTCAACAAATTTGAAATTCAAAAATATGCATGTATTGGCACAATCCTCAAAACTTGCACATCCTCCATCCACTCATAGGTTGACAAGTGGCATCTTGCCATTGGATGAATGTTAGTCCCACATTTCTCAAATTTGGACATTCATCCATCTTGGCATTCTATAAATAAAGAGCTCATATCCTCATTTTAGTGTCCACAAATTATGCAAAGTTACCATGCTCAAATATTTATCAAATTTCATCCATCATTCTTGAATCTTAGCTAGGTTATGTAGGTTTTTAGCTTGGAGCACTCTTCAAATTCAACAAAGTGGATCAAATCTCTTTATCACATCAATCTTGCATCTTAGGAATTGGGAAAGGGCCAATTTTCACATCAAATTGGCACCAATTCCCCTATGGGATCAAGAGTTTGCTGATTTAAATTAGGATTCAATCTATTTTGTTGTTTTCATTGTGTTCTTCATCATTTCTTTTTTCCTAATTTTAACTTGGTGAATGGATTTCATGGGGAATCCTTGTTCTTGCTTGCAATCTCTAACTTAATGCACATTTGTTCTTATTGTTTTGTAGGTATTAGGATTGGGGTTCACACATTTGGCGCTAGAAGGAGGGAAACATCTCATTTTTTATCACTTTTCTCACAAAATTCTACGTTTTTGTTTGTGCACAGGAAAATTCCAATGCTAGGAGCCTACTGTCACTATTTTAGCACCGCTAACTCTCCAGTGTCGTCATATAGCACTGCTGGAAAATCAAACTCTGACACTTTAGCCATCCCGCCTAATTTTTTTGAGTTTAAATTTTGAATAGCAACACTAAGAAAAAGTATGACACAATTGAGCTCACTGGTCTGGGCACAGAGCGCCACTTACTGGTAAGCGGCGGTGTACAACACCACTGAGAAATCAAACTGTGATGCAGTCACGGGTTGCACCACTGGCAGGGAGTAAAAAGTTGAAATTTTATTTTAGCACGTGCTTTTTTTATAAATGAAAATTTTATCTTCTATTTTTTTCCTTTTAACCTCTGTGTTTTATAGAATTTGACTGGTTTTTATTCTTGTAGGTTGGATCAATTGAAAACAAAAGAGGGAGACTCACGATGATGGTATTTTACAAAATCAAAGTGTTTTTAAACACTTTAGTTTTTGTTTAACACTTTTAAGAAATTGTCATCTCTTTTTGATTAGGACACTAATTTCATTTGGGTTTTAAAAAGAATCTTGTCAATTTTTTGCATAGGGTTTAAAATGAACATTAGGACTACAACTTACTAGATTCTGTTTTTTGGTTAACAATTGAACAACACAACTCTCATTTGTCCTTTGGTGCTTTAAAAAGAGCTCGTAATTGCTTTGTGGATTTAAAATGAACATGTGCAACTTTGTATTTGTGAGGGCTTACTTAAACTAACTTCATTGAAAAAGGACATATGCACTTTTCTCGCGCTTTATAGCGATCTTGAGAATCAAAAGGCCTTTTTCATGATTTTAGGTTAAGATAAAGCAATCACCTCCACAATTTATTTTGGGTTTAAAATTGAACAAAATCTTGTGCAAGTGTGAGTAGAGCATTATTGCCTACATTCTCTCTCTTTGTTGCAAACAAAGATTGATCGAGTTATAGATAATGTCTTTGCTCACTTTTGTTATCTTAGAGGGCCTTCCTTCGGGAAAAAGTACTCACCCAAGGGAATGACTCAACCGGTAATAAACAAAAACAACAACAACAATTAGCAAAAAAGAAAGCCTCAATTGCAAAATCAAAATCAAAGCAACAAACCGTTAAATGCAAAATCAAAATCTTGATCATTTTCAAACATGTCAATTAGCCTTATATCAATAGCCTATCAATCAACTTATCAAACCTATCAACTTGCCACTATCCACTAACATGTCCTAGGATGTATCCTTCCTACAATGGGCATTATCTTTTGGTAATAGTTTCGTTTCTTATCCTAAAAATAAAACACATCCATTTAGCTAAAGGTATGAAGAACATTGGATTGTTTGCGTACTTGATATTTTCTTTTGATTTATCTTATTGCGCTCATTCCAAGGACCTCTTGATGATATCCAAACAGAGGATTTAGAGAAATAGGAATGGGGCAATGATCATTATCTTTTTTCTGTTGTGCTTGTTGGATGTTCTTGTAATATAACCTTGGTGAATACTTGATTTGTTAGGTATGTATGGAGGAGGTTCTGGGAAACTTGTTAACTATTGTATTGATAGGTTATACCTTTCCGTGTTTTCTTCCAAGATGTTTGAAACTTCTAAAGTGCATCCTAGCAAGGTTTCCATATGTCAGGTGTGAAGAAGGATACTCCTATCTGCTTGTCAAGTCAAAGTCCATCACACTAGGTACAATGCCATCCTGGTTTTCTATACCTTGATGCATCATACCATGTGTGTTATCAAACATAAGAAAATTGTCCCTTTGAAAATCCCAATTCCTCGGCAAGTAATCATCATCATTTGCATGTTCATCATATTGTGTCTTATTGAAATGAATTCTTCTCTTCTTGCTCATTGCACTAACAAGTTATTATGATAGTTGATCACCATCATCATCATGATCATGATCGATCCTACAACCACAAATCATTTGAATATTGCATCAACATATCATATAGGAAACATATGCATTGCATTTCCATCATTATATAAACATGTTATTATAAGCATTCTTTATAGATAAGCACATCCATTCTTATTACATTGCATCACATTGCATTCATCGCATAAATCATTGCATAACGTTCATTTGCATAAGCATTACATAATCATTTTCACATTACCACCTATTGCATAATCATACATAATAGGTACATGGCATTATAAGATAATCCATTGCATACATACTCGCATAACATCATAACATCATCTCACACATTACGTTCATTTTACATTATCATATCATTGCATATATTACATCACAGTAAATGCATCATATTCATTACATTATCTTTTAACATGTTTAGGATAATATTTGTTATTCTAAGCATCTTAAAACTGTCTCATTTGCATCATCATATAAAACACAACCATTGCATTCACATTGCATTATATCATCCATTAAATAGCATCACAATCATTTTTTTGCATTTCATAAATCACTTCACATCATTATAAGCATAAATAGGAACATACATAAATCCCAATTCCTTCGAAAGTAATCATCATCATATTGTGTCTTGTTGAAATGAATTCTTCTCTTCTTGCTCATCACACTAACAAGGTACTATGATAGTTGATCACCATCATCATCACGATCATGATCGATCCTGCAGCCACAAATCATTTGCATATTGCATCAACATATCATATAGGAAACATATGCATTGCATTTACATCATCATATTGTAGACATGCAAAATTAACATTTTACATTTGATTAGGTTAATTCATTAACTAAACTGGATTTCATATTAGATCCATTCATCACTTTCATCCATTCATTAAATAATCTCATTTCCTAAGGTCATTTATTTAAAATAAAATAAACATTATCATCAACCTTTTAATAAATCAAACATCCATTTAAATCAAATCCAAAATCATATTCCATCATTTTCTAATTCAAATAAATCAAATATCAAAGTCCTAAAAGTCAAACTCACCTAATCACCATTAAGCTAACCTAATCATCATTAATTTAATCTAACCATGATTAAAGGATAATCTCACCCACTTGCATTCTCTAGATATCTCCACTTGCACAAATAAATCAATATATTGATTTATTAAAACTCTCACTTTCACTCAACATGGCCTTCAAATTTGAAAATCATGACAAGTTGATTTGTCCCTCCAACATTGCATTTATTGCTCTTTTTTTGTCCCCCTCTCTAAATTTATTGCCAAATTTTGAATTCAAATTCTCCTTTTCATGGGAACTCTTCCCAAATCTTGCACATCCATTGACCTATCACCACTTGACAAGTGGCCTCTTCTCATTGGAGGATCTTTAGTCCCACATTCACCCATTTGGACAATCTCTCATCAAGAAAATCTATAAAAGAAGGCCTTAATCCTCATTCATGCATCCACAAATTTGATGCAAGGTTACTCTCTTGATTTGAGAACTCATTTTTCTCATCATCTCCATTTGCATTTCATCATTTTGGCTTCTTAGCAAGGGTTGGGAAAGGGTCACTAGCACATGTGACACCAATCCAATATGGAATAGGTGATTATCTTGCTTTTGAAATGTCTTCTTGATGTTGTTTTTGTTACTTGTGGCATTTCTTTAGCATAGATATTTTATTTCATAGAGGTATTTGCAGATTTGTATGTTTAGACTAACCCTTCTAATGAGTATTTGAGGTTGGTTTTACTTGCAGATTTAGGATACTTCATTGTGGTGCTAGAAGGAGGGCATTAATCCATCTACATAAGCTATATTTAGTTTTTGATCTCCCTGTCAAAGCTGCTTTTACTATGCTTGGTAATATTATGGGGGTAGAGTAGAAAATTATATCAATCAAAGGATGTGGTATTCGGATTTACATCTATAATTGCATTGGCTTGAATGTGTTTCTATAATAGGTGGTATACTATTTCCATCTTGCTATTTTGTATAGAAGTCTTTGGGGATATGCAATTACCATACATTTCTTTCTATGATGATAGTTTAATCTTGATGCACATCACCCATTGAATGTGTATATCAAAATCTATACATGATAGATATGATAAAATCTCACTACTTGTGCAACCGACTTGCTACTACCCTCAATATCTATTGGAACCGAATGCCATCAATATCTGCATATATCTTTCTCAGAGTATGATCAGACTCCATTTTGAATATTCTCTTGGCTGCATTGGTACTATAATATTGTAATATGTGCATTAATTTCTATTGAAATTAAATTTATTTACTAAGAATATTAATAGGATGATTGCACATGATTCCCACTATCCTGCTCTTAGTTTCTTTATTCTTTTGAGTTGATTGGGTGAGTAACCTTTGTACAGATATTGAAAATAGGGACTGTGAAATCGAAGTGGCTATGGAAAAATAAGAAGAAACACCTCCAGCATACTACTAGCCTCTGTCTCTAAAATTCTTACTGCATAATAGACTAGGAGATGTTAAGTAATGAGTAATCATAGCTCTTGCTGAAACGTACTTGTTCTTGCAAACAACAATAGTGCGGCTTAAGAGGGCATCATCTTATGAGTTGCTTCAATTTTTTTTTATTTATTTTTTAATATTATAGTATGAATTTCTTTTTCAAGTATAAGGACACATCTTTTTAAGAGAAAAATAGCTTTTGTATGTGACACTATTGAGTCTTTTCTTTTATTCGTTGTCTCACAAAATGCATCTGTCTTGAGAATCATGCGTTTTTGATTATGTATCTATGACACCATCATGAAAGTTGTGTGTTTGCTGCTAAGCATTAGAAGGTATGCATTAAATAGGTATCTTACTTCTGTCATTATCTCTTGAATACATTGATAGATGATTTTTTTTATTCAAGACTATATAGAATGTGGCAACCCGTGAATGTGATGTTGTTCTTTTCCTATTCCTAAATCAGCTAAACCATTTTTCATCTTTGTTGCAATAATAATGCGAGTGCGCAACCCCAGAGAGAGGGGAATGAGAACACTGGAACGTACTAGGATTAATGATGCAAACCATCAAATCACACGATTTGTTTCCGATTAGTTTCTTTCTGTAAATGGTCCTCTGACATGTGCAGAAAGTTATAGGTGCTGAATTGATGTGTTTGGAAAAAGTCTTGGTAATTAAATCTTGAATAGATTCATTTGTGTATGCATGATATCCCCTCAACAAAATATTTTGCAGGATCCAGTCGACAGGTTTGTCATCACCATAAATGCATCTCTTCGTTGGTCTCTACTTTTGTTAAAGAATTCAGATTTAAAGATCCTTATCTCTCAATTTTCCAAAAGTGGCATAGGTATTTAATGAATGGAGTGCTATGGACATTACTCTTGGATCACTTCCAAAAATCTTTGCTGAGGGATTAATGCTCCATATTCTTCTCTAACACATTACTACAAAACATTGACTTTGTGACTGCGCACAGTCCACATTGTTTCCTTTAAGTAGCATGTGGTGCTCTGAATCATCCATTGCCTTAGTAAAATATTTTAATGTATATGTATTTCAAGAAGTTGATTGGTTCGTTGCATTAAAAAATTGTCCTCATTATTACAAGTTATTGAAAGATTTACGAGTTACTAAAATAGTCACAAGTTATTGAATTTCAAAAGTGTTATTATGGTTATTTTGAAATGATAAATGTTTGAGCTTATGATGATAAATTTTCTTTGCGGTTGGTGTAATTTATTGACTTTCAAAGTTTATGAACTATCATATCCTTTTTGAATATTTTAGGGATAGCCAAATATTTGAGATTACGATGATACTTTTGAAATATTTATCCTTTGTAGGTAATTTATTGGCTCAATACCTTTGGTAATATGGATTATGATAAGAGAGAAAATGGCTCTAACAAGTGTGATACATTCTCAATAAAATCAATTTCAAAACAAAATTTACTTACAAATCCTCCTTTTATTATCATTTGAAATCATGTTATTGTTTGGAATTAATAATCAAAGTGAATTTAGTACTCTCACATGATTGTCTTTTTGTTTGATCGATAGGTACAAACAAAGGAAAGCAAGGAGAAGGCTAACAAAGGAAAATGAAAGGAGGAGGATATTTTGAAAAACCAAAGTGTTTTTAAATGCTTTAATTGTTTGTTCAACGCTTCTTCAAGAAATTGCTTATCTTTTCATTTTAGGACACTAATTTTTGTTTGGGTTTAAAAAGAACACTTTGGTTTTTTGCAAAGGCTAAAACAAACTTTAGGGTCACAACTTACTAGATTTTGTTTGGGATTAACAAATTGAACAAGGCAATTTCTCACACTTCATTTGGTGCTCTAAAAAAAAATCAAACCATTGCTTTGAAGGATAAAATGAATGTGTGCTTTCATTGTTTTGCAATTATTTACACAAAATAATATCATCAAAAGATGTATGCACTTCTCTCGCACCTCACGGTGATCTTGTCATGGAGGGGAGCCAGTGGGGTCAAGCATCTAACCATTCACTAAAGATAAGCATAGCTGGACTTGTCGAAGTGGAGATTCAACAAATATTGTCTTACACATCCATAGGGCTCGTAATTGTCTTGGTTTGAAAACACAGTGCTTTATTCGAAAACATTTTCCAAACAAACATTCAACATGATTCTCAAACTCTCAAACCCTTTAGGAGGAAAATATCATTGACCAAATTCTTGTGTTATTGCTTGCCCTTGGGATTACATCCTTAGAGGTTTCTAAGCACTTGAATTTACATCTCAATTTGCCTACTAAAGTTAAACAATAGGAAACCCTTGCCTTAAATTCATCAAAGGTTCACATAATATACTTTGTGAAATGAGACGAAGTTGAGACATTGGACATTTAGTTTGAAATTTAATCAAGAGTGTGTTTGTGGTAAAAAGAATTCATTAAACAAAGGCTAAAAATACAATTGGACCCCACACATGTGTCTTCAATGATTTCACGCAAAATCAAGATCAAGAAACCAAAGGTTAAAGCCCTTAGTTTGATAGCCCGTCAAGAACGCCTTTCTATGTTATACGAAGTTAGATAAAGACTGATTTTCAACTTTTACAAGAAGGCTTCAAAGAACAATCCTGGTCTATATTCATTCTACTATTGCCAAAACCTAAATCTTTTCAGAGAGTTTCAACATCTTGTTTAGAGAAAAGCTTGTTCTTCAATACCTAGGTCTAGGCAAACAAAGTGTCTCTTTTAGGTTCATCTTAGGAGAAAATCAAATCATTTTTCATCCTTCCTTCAAAACATCAAAACAAACATCATCTCATAATCACCTTTTGGAAAAATCTTGAAATCATCCTTACTACTAGGCTTTTTTGGCAAAATAAAAAATCATCAAAATCATTGAGACTAAATCCTTGAAAACATTATCAAAGTCACCTTTGGATAGGTATGTCTAGATGCATCCTTTTGCATATGCTTAGTCAAAACCATCTTGTTTAGCTTAGTATATGGAGATGAATCCTTCGTCATATGCTTAGTGAAACTATCATCTTATTTGGATAAGTGTGGATAGATGCATCCTTCTTCCCACACACATTCAAATTATCATCCTTTGATCAAATCTATCCCTTAGATAAATCATCCAACATCTTAGGGTCTATTTGCTCAAAATCAAAATCAAAATCAAAATCTACAACATTTCCAAAAAGTCCCAAAAGCCTAGTAGCTCCTTCAAGACTTACCAAAAGATCATAACATCCACATCATTCATCTTTTACATCATCATCATATCACTTCTTGATCCTTAAGATATCCTAACATTTTCCATTTTGGGGCATAAAATAAAGATCAATCCAAATAAGTCAAGAGATTCATCTCCCACTCTTAAAAATTCATCCTTTTTTTATGGTTCAAACTAGATCTCAATACAAGAAGAGCATGGAAGCCAGCAAAGAAACACCCGCTTCAAGTGACTTAAGTCAAACCAATCCTGAAATGAATCCTATTGGGTCAGGAACTCTCACGATTAACCTTCCAACATCATCACAAAATCCGCAAGAGGAAAACCAAGGAGAGGACCTTACCTTTGGAATGTCTCGGGAGGAAATGATAGAAATTCTCCAAAATCTAGATAACCATCGAATCATCAACGTCATGATGAGACTCAACCCTTTGTTATACATGCTTGAATTAGCAAAACAAGGGGCCAAGTTTCCTTCAAAATTTGATGTAAGCACCATAGTGGAGACATCATTTCCACCAATCTCATCCACCATCCCCATCTCATCCGCACCTCCATCCCAAAATATCACGCAAAACATTCCACAAATCATGACATCAATTGCTCCAACTCAACCAAATGTCAACAAGGAAAATGCATTTCTCAATGCTCTTCAATCACATCCCCTTGTTAATAATCAAAGTTTGGACACAAGCACCTCATTGGAACAAAATATACCTGAAAATCCATTACACAAAAATGTTCCTCTCACATTCCATCACAATCCATCATCAACATTATTTCACACAACACCACAAACACCTCTTCTCACAAACTCACAAGAAGAGGGAGATATGTTTGGACCAGGGGGCATATTCGACACCATGATGTTTTCACAACAAATCACATTTCCACCTCTTCTACCATTGCCATTATCATTTGCACCACTCTTTGGTCTAGGGCTTCCTTCCCTACCAAGTATCAATCAAACATACATCCCAACCATGAATCAAAGCATTGCACCAAACACGCAAAATTTGTCATTGATATCGCAACAACAAATGACAAACACACAAGCAATGGCAACATCATCAAACACACCTCTCACATCACAAAGCATGGTCTCTCAAGGACCCATCACATCAATACCACTATCCAACACCCCAAACATCAACACAACATCATCATCCACCCCCATTCCAAATCCATCACCACCCCCACCACCACCAACGTTCACCACATCAAACCAATTCGACATAGCATTGCAAGCCACTTTCCAAAGAGGCTACTAATAAGTGCAAAAACAAAAAGCCATGCAACAAGCTACTCAAGTTGCACAATCTGCCAAAGCTGCACAAGTCGTAATACAAGTGTAACAAGCACAACAAGCCTAGGCATTATTGCAACAACAACAACAAAAAGTCGCCCAAGCCACACAAGGATTGCAAGCACAAAGGATCGCTCAAGCAAAATTATTATTGCAGCAACAAGCAGCACAAGCGCAAGCTCAATATCAAGCACAACAAGCACAAACTCAAGCACAATTTCTTGCACAAGTAGCGTAAGTGAAAGCATACTAGTAAGCACTAAAGCAATACCAAGAACAACAAGAAGAGACAGAATTGGCAACCCAACAACAAGCATTGTGGGAACAAAAAAATACACAACAACAAGAGTTGTTAGAACAACAACAACCACAACAACAACCACAAATCCTAGCGTGACAACAACAAGATCAACAAGCATTGTTCATCCAAAGGCAAGTAGAATCCTACTTCACCTGCCACAACATACCGATACCATCAAACAATGCACCAACCAACCCATCCATTCAAACCACGATTACAACACCCCAGAACACATTCATCCCACCCCCTGATCTACAAAGCGATTTAATGACACAACTCAGGTTGCTATCACAACAAGTGCTCAACCTTCAATCAGGACGAACAACCAAAACGCAAAGTAACTTGTGTCCCTATCCATTTGATAGGAGCTTGGAAATGAAACCATTCCCCAAGGGATTTGAAATCCCCAAATTTGACAAATATCGAGGGATGGGAAACCCTAAAGATCACATTAGGGAATTCCAGGTTCATTGCATGGAGGTCGCATATGAAGATACTTATCTGATGCAGCTATTTCCTAGAAGCTTAGCAGGCAATGCTATAGAATGGTGCTCTCACTTACCTTTAGGCATTAGAACATTCCAAGAAATCAGAGATGCATTCATTAAAAACTACGCATGTAATATTGCAATGGATGTCAGTCTCGAAGAACTATACACTCTAAAACAAGGAAAGAATGAATCTTTTGCTTCATTCCTTCAACAATGGTGATCCAAGGGCAACCAGAGCAAGTGGACCATGCCAGAAGAACAACAAGTATGCACAATCATAGCCAACCTTGAAAGCCACTTGTCATTTCATCTCAAGGTTCAGGGAATCACCACCTATGATCAACTAATCTCCAAGGTGCTTAGCATAGAAAGAGCCCTTGCGACCCAATCTGTCGAATCAACATCATATCACGAACTATAAAACAACCACCTATCCTCAAATTACAATGACAAACCTCGTATGTGGGCAAGAAACAAGAACATTACTAATAATGGTGTCATAGACGGCAAGGTGGTCATTAGTGGCCCAGGCCAAAACACACCCACACCGCAAATCCAAAATCAACACCAAAACACTCATCACAAAACATATCAACCCAAAAACAACCCAACCATCAATAACCTCAATGACCGAAGAGGACCACCCCAGCGCAAAACTTATCCCAAATGTAAAAACGCTATCTTGGGGGAACCATTGGAGGACATAATGAAAAAATTGATTGATGAAAAACTCATCAAGCCTCCTACATTCAAAAACTACTAAGAACCTGACATCAAACCCCCTTGGTACAATAAAAATCAACTTTGTGAATTTCATAAGATCAAAGGTCACACCACAAACAATTGCATGAGACTCAAAAATATCATCCAAGATCTCATTGACAAGAAAATCATAAACGTGGAACAACCTACTAGAAATTAGAATCTAAAAATCCACACAAATCTAATGCTGAATCATGGCAATAAAGGGAATAAAAATGGTAAAGGGAAGGGCAGTGTAAATCATATTTATGAATCAGTCGTTGCCTCCCTAAATGAGGACTGCATGGTCATCACTATCAAGGGCGCCCCATGGCGAAGATTGTGGAGTCACCACAAGAGGCGACAAAGTCACCATTGCAGGATCATCCCAACCTAATAGAGTCCCTTCATCTAGAGTCATTCCACATAGCTACAATGTTGTAGAGCAACTCAAGTGAACACCAGCACACATCTCCATCATGGAGTTGTTGAAAATATCATCAGCCCATAAAAAGATCGTTGAGGAAGCATTAGCCTCATCCACCATCCCCGCAGATGTCAATGCAGACCAATTCCAAGCTATGGTCAGGAATATCATAACACCCAATCTCCTTACATTCTCTGACCAGGATTTCCTCGCCCAACCATCTCACAACTATGCACTTCATTTGGAAGCCATTGTAAACAAGAGCAAAATCAAAAGGGTCTTGGTGGATGGAGGTGCAGGTTTGAACATCTACTCTCTTAGCCTAATCAAACAATTAAAAATATCATAGGATTCCATCAACAAAGGTAAAGGTATAACAATCAGAGCATATGATGACCAAGAAAGAGTGTCTCAAGTCATGATTAAACTCCCTATTCAAGTAGTGCCAACGCTTATGGAAACCACCTGTCAGGTCCTGGACCTTGACTTTTCATACAACATCCTCCTGGGATGCCCATGGATCCATGCGATGAAAGCTGTAGCATCAACCTTCCACCAATGTGTGAAATTTAGACATAATGGACAAGAGGTTACCATTCATGGAGATCCCAAACCGTTTTCATATTGCAAAAATCTTGAGGCCAAATATTACAAAATCCCCCAAGTACCAAAGAATGATGAAGGCCCATCCACACCATACATCAACCCTGCCACTCTCGCATCCACTTCTACGACAGAGACACCCGCCATCCCCACCATTCCCACCATCTCTGACATCAAGCTCATCATCAAAGAAGATGGTTGTGGAAGCTATAGGCCTCCTAACAATGCTTTCATGATAGGAGAGTTACCACAATCTCCTAGATCACAAGGACGCCCACAAGAAAACCAAGCTTCCACATCACGAACATCTCCTAAAGACTATCCCGAATTCACAAGTTGGGGAGACCTTGGCTAAGAGGTTATTGAAGTAGATCCATCTCACATGTTGTACCGAGATGAAAGACTAACACCTGAATTACCAATGGACGAGACAAGCAAAGGCCTACAAATGATGCTTGCCATGGGTTATGACAGAAACCAAAGATTGGGACAAAATGACAACGACCTCATAATACCTATCATGCCGGAGATGCGACCCAGAAAAAATCTTGGTCTTGGATGTACCCCTCTGAGAATAACCATACGTGGCCGAAGTCCTCTGGTTAGAGCCGCTAATGTCTCTCCTCAGCCATTGCTAGTATAGGTACACTCACCAATAGTCACAGGTAGCAACACACATAACTTCATAACTAAGCCCTATATTAGTAGCGATGATGAAGATACCATATCCAATCTCCCTAGGTTATTTGAAGATACCACCCTGTGTATGATTAGAACCCTTTCCTTTGAAATTGATCATCCAAATCATGAGATCTGCCTAGTCTACCCCCAACTAATCAAATATGACCAATGAGGACCACCAATTCTTGATACATTCAAAAATGATGAGGCGCTCTTAGAATTCATGGGATGAGGGATAACATTTGAGATGGAGACCATAAGGAAGGGTTTATAATGGAATTAGACACACATGCTTATTACGGGGAAATGATTGAATCCTTCAGTCGCAAAAGTGAGAAACTAAGAATCATATCCAAGTCCTTGAGTGAAACCCACATTGTGGCACTCTCTGACAAGAAAATAGTAAAAAAAAAAGGATGTATCCAATGGTGAAAACCTCTCAGAGGCACCCGAGGATGAAGGATTCAATCTTCCCTTAAGATCCATTCATCAAGAGAAGTCAACAGTCTTGGCTGAAAAGTGCAATCCGGTCAACATAGGAACAGAGGAGACCCCGCATATCACATTCTATGCGGAATCACTATTATCAGAAGAGCAAGAACTCCTAGCAGCATTCCTAAAGGAAAGACAAATAAACTTCGCATGGAGTTATGCTAACATGCCAGGGCTTGATTCAGAGACTGTGGTTCATCACTTAGCAGTGTATCCAGATGTAAAACCTGTCAGACAAAAGCTTCAAAAAATGCATCCTCAAATTGCGCTATTAGTCAAAATGGAGCTCAAAAAGTTGTTAGATGTAGGATTTATCCGACCAATCGATTATCCAGAATGGGTGTCAAATTTGGTACCTATTTCAAAACCTGACGGAGCCATCAGAATCTATACAGACTTTAGAGATTTGAACAAGGCATGTCCCGAGGATGATTTCCTGCTTCCCAACATTGACATGATAGTAGACATGACAGCAGGGCATGAGATGCTATCATTAATGGATGGATTTTTAGAATATAACCAGATCATGATAGCAAAAGAAGACCAACACAAGACAACTTTCACTTGTCCATGGGGGACCTACTGTTGGAACATGATGCCATTTGGTCTAAAGAATGCAGGAGCAACCTATCAAAGGGCCATGACACTAATATTCCATGACATGATATTCTAGCTAAATCAAGAAAGAGACAAGATCATATAGCAATCCTAAGTGCTATCTTTGACAGACTGGAGTACAAAGTCAGATTAAACCCTAAGAAGTGCGTCTTTGGCATACAATCAGGTAAACTGCTAGGATACATAGTCTCCATGAGGGGTATTGAGGTGGATCTGGAAAAAGTAAAAGCAATCCTCGAGATGGAAGCACCGAAAACACTAAAGCAACTGAGAGGCCTCCAAGGCTGACTTCAATCCATCTAATGATTCATAGCACAACTGGCAGACAAGCAGAACCCATAATCTCACCTACTCCACAAAGGGGTAGCGTACAAATGGGATACAAAATGCAAAGAATCATTCAACAAAATCAAGGAATACCTACTGACACCACCAGTGTTAATGCCACCTATCCTAAGAAATCCATTGATCTTATATGTGTCAGCAATAGCAGTAGCCCTTGGAGCTCTCTTAGCTCAGCATGATGAAAATGGAACAGAGAGGGCCATCTACTATATCAGCAAGACAATGGTCGGTCATGAGCTAAATTACTCCTTCATCAAGAAAGCTTGCCTCGCAGTAGTATTTGCATCCCAAAAATTTAGACACTACATGTTGGCACACAAGATAAAGCTCATTGCGAAAATTGATCCCCTTAAGTATCTCTTATCCAAGGAAATGCTCACGTGCAGAATGGAAAAATGGGTGATGATATTGTTAGAGTATGACATTGGGTATGTGGAAATAAAATCCATTAAAGGTCAAGTTATTGTAGATCAACTAGTAGAAGCACCCATATATTCTAAGAATCCTCTTGTATCTAAATTTCCAAACGAATCCATCTTTATCCTTAATGTAGCCGATCACTGGAAATTATACTTCGATGGCTCATACATACAACACGAATCATGAGCTGGTATCTTCATCATCACCCCACAAGGGGACTACATACCAAGGTCATACAAACTAGCATTCCTTTGCATGAACAACATAGCAAAATATTAGACTTTGACTATAGGTCTCAAGATAGCAGTGCAATGGAATATCATAGCCGTCAAAGTCTACAGAGACTCTCAATTGATCATAAATCAAGTCAATGATGAATATCAGACTAAGGATGACAAGCTAGCTCCATACAAGAAATTGGTGGAGACTCTCAAGGAATCCTTTATTGACATAACATTTGAGCAGATTCCAAGAACCAACAATAGAGTCGTTGATGCCATGGCTACAATTGGGTCTCTAGTAGACATCCCTCACAACATGCCAAAATATGAATTTCTGATCGAGTAGCTTTTTGTTTCCACATTCAAGGTACTAGAATCAAAATATGTGTGTGAAATCATTGGTCCTGGCGATCCTTGGTATCATGACATCTACACATATCTTCGCATAGGAGTCATCCCCACTAACCTACCATCGAGCCTAAAATGAACCTTCATCAAAAAAGCATCTAGATTCGTCATCCTAGGTGATACCTTATACCGTAGAAGCATAGAGGGTACCTTACTGTGTTTTCTAAATGTTGAGGAGGCATTAACTACTCTAACCAAGGTTCATAATGGTATATGTGGCTCACACTCGAGTGGAATGACCATCATCAAGAAACTATTGAGGCTAGGTTATTACTGGCCCACAATGGAAAGAGAAGCGCATGATCATGCCAAGAGGTGTATACAATGTCAGTAGCATGGGGACCTCATCCATGCTCCAGCTCAAGCGCTCCATCCAATCATCACACCATGGCCCTTCTCACAATGGGGACTCAATCTCATTGGAAAAATCTCACCACCTCAACCAATGGCCACAAATTCATTATAACTACAACTGAGTACTTCACAAAGTGGGTGGAAGCCATACCCATGACATATATCATGGGGAAGCAAATCTCAAAATTCATCCTGAACTATCTCATCTGTCGTTATGGTGTTCCACAAGCCATTATTTCAGATAATGGCACACCATTAAAAAACTAGGATGTCTGAGACTTATGTGAGAAATTCAAAATCCAGCATCGCTTCTCCACCCTGTACAATCCCCAAGGAAATGGCCAAGCAGAAGCCACGAACAAAACCATCCTCAAAATCCTCAAGAAAATAGTCAATGACGTAGGTTGTGACTGGCATCTGCAGCTTAATTCCGCCCTCTGGGCTTATCGAACCAGTATCTGCACACCCACTAGCGCCACCCCATTCTCCTTGGTCTATGGATCAAAAGCCATACTCCCCATTGAGATCGAGCTCCCATCCCTCAGAATATCATTGCAAAATCTCATCACTGATGAGGACTACTAGGTGTCAAGATTAAATGAGCTAGAGTTACTAGATGAGAGACGCATAAATGCTTTGAATCATCTGCAAGTCTATCAAAATAGACCCAAACAAAGCTACAACAAGAAGATCAAAAGCAGGAGTTTCCAAGTCAGAGAATTGGTTTTAAAAGAAAATCAGAAGAATGTCCCAAATCCCAGTAGCAAAGGCAAGTTCGAACCCCATTGGTTAGGGCCTTTCATCATCACAACAAGCTATAAATCAAGGGCATATCAGTTATCAACACCCGAAGGGAAACCTCTACAGGAGCCAATGAATAGCTCCCATCTCAGAAAGTTTTATGCCTAATTCTTCCAAGGTATAGAACCAAAAATTCCAAAAAATTAGAAAAAGTCCTAAAAAATGGTTACTTCAGCGAAAACCTAGCAAACAGGCATCTTGGTAACAACAAAAAAATCAAAAAAGCAAGAAATCTAAAAAAAATAGAAAAAGGATCAAAAACATCATCCTCTAGTGAAAACCACTTCAGTGGCACTTTGGGCAAGTACCTCGGTGAAAACCTGGCAAATAGGCGCCTTGTGTAAATAAGCACTTTTCATCCACTAGGACCTTTATGGCTTGTTCGTCATCATCCCTCCATTTTTCTTCCATCATCCATCGCATTCAAGTCTCCATCCATCACACATCCACTCACATTCACACCATAGCTTGGTCTTGCATTCGTATCATGATCCCTCTTAGTACTACTCAACCCATCCTCAAGGTTAGTTTGTCCTACCTTTATTGGAGTAGTCTATTACATCACGTTGGGGGCATGTTCTCATCGCATCAGATTCATGTATGATCTTAAAATCCTCAAATGAGAAAATCCAAAAACATTAGAACATTAGACAATCCAAAAATAGTCAAAACATATCAAAAATTCCAAAAACAAGGTCGTCTTGTTGAAAAATGTCATCTCTGAGCTTGAACATAGGAAAGGTTGATCTGTGATCATCCCCCGAGACATTTAGGTCAGTCCTATAGGAGTCTGTCATCATAAACTGACATTTCATCATGTATATCCTCATCTATAAATCAGTCAAGTCGCCAGTCAAACTACGTGGTCTCTACGTGTATAACGTAGGCAAGGCTAATTTGTTGATCAGCCTTCGAGGACCCTAGGATAGGTCTTTAGGTTAGTCTTTTGGTCAAAATCTTAGAAAATCCCAAAAACATAGGAAAATCAAAAATCAAAACATTTGAAAACCTCAAAAAATACCAAAAATAGCTTCAAAACATTGCAAAACTCCAATAACATCCAAATATTTGAAAAAAATGCCATCCGCCTCATCTCGCTCACACCCGCAATAAACACCACTCATAATAAACTAATCGTCATTCTCAACCTTTGGTGAAATAGTTAGAAACAAGCCTAGCAGGTTAAAAGTAAAACTCAAAAGCGTCAAGTCTCAAGTCTCAATCAGTACGTAAACAAGTTGGTCAAGTCTTTGTGTCGATAGTCCATCATCCAAACAGTCCCATGTCAATCACCTGATAACATCATGTCCTAGGATGAATCCTTCCTACAAGGGGCATTATTTATCAGAAAGAACACTTTGGATAGATGAAATGACGTGCCACCATCCACTAACATGTCCTAGGATATATCCTTCTTGTACAATGGGCATTATCTTTTGGCAATAAGTTTCGGTTCTTATCCTTAAAAACACATTCCCTCTTGGTTAGCGGTATTGAAGAACATCAACTTGTTTGTGTGCTTTATCTTTTTCTTTTGACTTATCTTATTGCAATCAGTCCAAGGACCTCTTGATGATATCCGAATGA
The DNA here is from genome assembly GCA_007258455.2 of Sequoia sempervirens. Taxonomy (NCBI): domain Eukaryota; kingdom Viridiplantae; phylum Streptophyta; class Pinopsida; order Cupressales; family Cupressaceae; genus Sequoia; species Sequoia sempervirens. The sequence continues at coordinate 230,362,549 of VDFB02000013.1, forward strand.
AGGATTTAGAGAGATAGGAATGGGGCAATGATCATTATTCTTTTGTCTGCTGTGGTTGTTGTACGTTCTTGTAAAATAACTTGGTGAATACTTTCTTTATTAGACATGTATAGAGGATGTTTTGGACAACTTGTTAACTATTGCATTGATTGGTTATACCTTTCTGTGTTTTGGTCTGAGGTGTTTAAAACTTTTAAAGTGCATCCTAGCGAGGTTTTCGTGTGTCAGGTGTGAACAAAAATACTCCTATCTATTTGTCAAGTCAAAGTCCATCACACTAAGTACAACGCCATCCTGGTCCTTTATACCTTGATGCATCGTGCTTAGGCATGTTATCAAACATAAAGTAAGTGACCCTTTTAAAATCCTAATCCTTGATAAGAAAATCATCCATTTCTCATAATCATTTCTCATCATCATTTCTCATCATCATTTCTCATCATCATCTCTCATAATGTTGGCTTGTTGGACCCTCTTGTCATCATCTAATGTTTTCCACAATAACATCACAACATGAATAGTTAATCATCATCACCAGTACATCCATCATGCATCCATTATGCATTCATCTTGCATCTCATAAATCATCCATTATCACATCATCAATCTCAGCCATCTCATATCATATCATCATTTAAGTTGTTTAGGATAATATAGATATGTTATTCTAAGCATCTTGAAATCATCTCATTTGCATCATCATCCATAACCATCCATTTTGAACCTCTTTATCGCGAGATCGACCCTCAAATTGAATCTTTTCTCTCAATCTCTCGAGGGGGCAGTGTACCAGTGTACTTCTTTCTACTTGGGCATCCAAATTTTTATTTTTTATTTTTTTGGCTCACGGCAAGTTTATTCTTTGAACCAACGCAACAAGTACATTGCTTCAAAGAGGGGAAAAATGTAGACATGCAAAATTAACATTCTACATTTGATTAGGTTAATTTATTAACTAAACTAGATTTCACATTAGATCCATTCATCACTTTCATCCATTCATTAAATAATCTCATTTCCTAAGGTCATTTATTTAAAATCAAATAAACATTATCATCAACCTTTTAATAAATCAAACATCCATTTAAATCAAATCCAAAATCATATTCCATCATTTTCTAATTCAAATAAATCAAATATCAAAGTCCTAAAAGTCAAACTCACCTAATCACCATTAAGCTAACCTAATCATCATTAATTTAATCTAACCATGATTAAAGGATAATCTCACCCACTTGCATTCTCTAGATATCTCCACTTGCACAAATAAATCAATATATTGATTTATTAAAACTCTCACTTTCACTCAACATGGCCTTCAAATTTGAAAATCATGACAAGTTGATTTGTCCCTCCAACATTGCATTTATTGCTCTTTTCTTGTCCCCCTCTCTAAATTTATTGCCAAATTTTGAATTCAAATTCTCCCTCTCATGGGAACTCTTCCCAAATCTTGTACATCCATTGACCTATCACCACTTGACAAGTGGCCTCTTCTCATTGGAGGATCTTTTGTCCCACTTTCACCCATTTGGAAAATCCCTCATCAAGAAAATCTATAAAAGAAGGCCTTAATCCTCATTCATGCATCCACAACTTTGATGCAAGCTTACTCTCTTGATTTGAGAACTCATCTTGCTCATCATCTCCATTTGCATTTCATCATTTTGGCTTCTTAGCAAGGGTTGGGAAAGGGTCACTAGCACATGTGACACCAATCCAATATGGAATAGGTGATTATCTTGCTTTTGAAATGTCTTCTTGATGTTGTTTTTGTTACTTGTGGCATTTATTTAGCATAGATATTTTATTTCATAGAGGTATTTGCAGATTTGTATGTTTAGACTAACCCTTCTAATGAGTATTTGAGGTTGGTTTTACTCACAGATTTAGGGTACTTCACATATAAACATGTTATTATAAGTATTCTTCATAGATAAGCACATCTATTCTTATTACATTGCATCACATTGCGTTCATCGCATAAATCATTGCATAACATTCATTTGCATAAGCATTTCATAATCATTTTCACATTACCACCTATTGAATAATAGGTACATGGCATTATAAGATAATTCATTGCATACATACTCGCATAACATCATAACATCATCTCACACATTGTGTTCATTTTACATTATCATATCATTGCATATAGTACATCACAGTAAATGCATCATATTCATTACATTATCTTTTAACATGTTTAGGAGAATATTTGTTATTCTAAGCATCTTAAAATTGTCTCATTTGCATCATCATATAACACATGACCATTGCATTCACATTGCATTATATCATCCACTAAATAGCATCACAATAATTTTTTGCATTTCATAAATCATTTCACATTATTATAAGCATAAATAAGAACATACAAGAATCCATCACATACAAAGCGTACATCCATCCATAATGATTTCATTTTATAAGCATAGTATACACCATATCATTTTACATATTACATTCCATATCACATATCACATCATCATTTGCGTCAACATAATATAGATCTGAAGGTCTAAGACAAAGTGATCCTATCTCTCCTATTTTATTCACTATTATGGCTAAAAGTCTTGGAAGAAACTTGAAAAGGCTAATTGATATTAGATCCCTAGTTGGTCTTAAACCGTCCTCAAGCAACCTAATCTATTTTCATGAATAGTTTATTGATGATACCATGCTCTTGGAAAAATCTACAATTTCGAAGGGAAATATTTTGAAATCTCTGTTGGATGAGTATGGGAGGGCGTCGAGCCAATTGATTAATAAACAAAAAATCTCTCTGTTCTTCTTTAATACTCCTGTTCACAAACAAAATAAAATCACCAGAATCCTTGGTTGTAGGGTGGAGTCTTTACCTGCCACCTATCTTGGCTTACCCTTAAGCCTTAAACCACCAAAGTCCTTTTGGATTTCACTGGTTGAGAGGTTCAGTAAGAAAATTGTTGGTTTGAAAGGAGCTTTGTTAAGCCAAGCAGGAAAATTTCAACTTCTCAAAGCTACTCTTCTGAATTTTTTGATTTATGTTATGAGCCTCTTCAAAATCCCAGCTAAATATGTGGATGCTATTGAAAATATTCAAAAAAGATTTCTTTGGTTAGGGATTGAAGAAAAAAATAGTCTGCCTTTAATAGGTTGGGATCTGGTGTGTAGACCGAAAAAGGTCAAAGGTTTAGGTCTTAGAAGAATCAGAATGGTTAACAAGATACTTCTAGCTAAACAAATTTGGAGAATATTTTCATCCTCAGGGGAATGGATTGATATCCTAGCAAGAAAATATTTGAAGAGTAATAAACCTCTTATAATTATGAAGGAATCACATCTTCCTAGATGCTCAATCTGCTAGAATAATTTGATTAACGAAAGAAAAGTTGTTGAATCTGGAGTGGGTTGGCAAGTAAGAAGCAAAAACCAAAAAAGATTCTAGGAGGATAGATGGCTGTTTAATGAGCCCCTTGTAAAAATTGATTCCTTTAGTGGGTGGGGTGAGAATTGCAAAGCTCTTTTTGGCTCATATGTGAAAGATTATCGTGTGGATGGAAAATGGTTGGATTTGTGCCTTGTCAATCAGGCTCTTGCTCCTATTCAGTCTTCTTTGCTGGCTATCAGACTCTACTCTGATCAAACAGAAGATCATCTTGTTTGGAGTGATGAACCCTCTGGCAATTATTTTGTTTCATCTACTTTTTCTAGTCTTACTTCTATCTAGGCTTCTCCTCCCTTCTGGTCGAAGGCTTGGTTCAAAGATCTAGTCCCTAAAATCAATATCCTTTTTTGGATTCTTCTCCAAAATAAGGTGCTCACAGTTGATAACCTCTGCAAGCATGGCTTTCAAATACCTAATAGATGTTTTTGTTGCAAGATGGAGGAAGAGTTAGTGCGTCATCTATTTCTTCACTGTCCTTTTGCTGCCTCAATTTGGGAAAAAATTATCTGTTACTAGCAATTATCTTGGGTTTTTCCCTTGTCTATTGAAGATTTCTTCATTCAATGGAAAGCCCTGACTCACAATCTTGTACTCCAGTATTTGTGGGATTTCTCTTTCCCTCATGTTGCTTGGGGTCTTTGGAAAGAATGAAACAATAGAATCTACATAGATAAAGAAGCACCAGTGGATTTTTTTTTGATGAAATAATTAGATTTCTAAAAGAAAATGTCAATGTTATATCCTAGAAGGTTAGCAACTCTGAGAAAGTGGCTTACTCGTCCTATGATCTTAATGTTGCTACTTAGGAATGGAATATAAGTCTTGATTTTCCCTGTGCCCCTAAACAAGCTAAGAAGGATAGAGAGGGTGTTTTTTGGTCTCTTCCACCTAATGGATGGGTCAAATCCAACTTTGATGGAGTGGCTAAAGGTAATCTTGGGGCAACAGGTTGCGGCAGAGTCATAAGGGATTCCTTTGGAAAATTTTGAGGTGCGACTGCCACTCCCCTTGGATCTCAAACCAATCACCTGGCTGAGGCTACTAGAGATTTTCATATTATAAATTTGGCCCATAGTCTAAATTTTAAAAACCTTTGGCTAGAAGGGGATTCCAAAAATATTATTGATTGTCTTTTAGGTAGGTCCCGCCCCTCATGAACTATTAAGTCTTGGATTGATGATGCTATCTCGACCTTAGCCAAGTTTAATAATATAAATATTTCACACACCTATAGAGAAGCCAATGTTGTGGCATATTTTTTTGCAAATGAAGGGGTTAGGAGCAAAGGACAGTGCACTTGGCTAAATATTAGTGAATTAAGTGTTAATGTCTAAGCCTCATTGAACTATGATGTGTCACATGGGCAAGAAGCGTGTCACCTCTTTAATGATGATAGGACAGGGTAATTACATCATAATCATTAGATTGTATGGGACCAAGCTTAGTCGCTTAACCTGTAAGGTAGCCTAGCATGCTTTGTGGGCTCTTAGATTTGGTGGGACCATTTCAAGTAAAGATTTTGTCTCTATCTACCCCACTGTCCTTGCCAAAATGGGTGGAGACAGGAAAAGAGTTGAGTCAGATAGCTTTGAGATGCATACAAGAAATACTAAAGCATGGAACAAAGTAAAAAGTGGGGGCTTACTCCCTTTTCTAGAAAAACTCCATGGGTCTAATCAAGAAGCTACTGAGCATTTTGAGAAGAATTGGAAAAATGGGAACTTACCCTTTTTGGTAGGAAAGTTGAGCTCGATGAAAACCTTACAGCTGAAGTGACTGGAATTTCCACTGATGGACAGGGACTGGGTTTTCTCTAATGAAGCAATCATCATATTTTCGAAGAAAGAGAAGGAAAGATTGAAACTAGTGAAAATTTCTAACAACTACTTCGAAGTCGATACCATAAAAGCTCTCTAGAGAAAAAGTTTTTCATATTATCATGGAGTACATTACTTTGGATGGTCGCTTCACCAGGGTCTACAGCTATCACTTTTCCCTACTCAACCATTTCTGCTATAAGGTCAGGGTTTCTATTCCCTACTATCTTCTATGTTCTTTGAGAAAAAGTTTGGATGACCACAAGAAAAACCCAAAAAGATATCTTATTATGCATACTGGTTTGATTAGGTTAATTGTTGAACATTACCAAAATATGCATGCCCCTACTAATTTGGATGCCCCTCCTGATTTTGAGGAGGATGATACCGAACCCAGTTGCTTAGGGAATTTGCCAAATTTGAGCCTAGTTAGGATGGTCCTGAGCCTGCCCTCTGTCCAAATTTGTAAGAAAAGCCTTAACCCCCATTCTGTGAAAGCTTGCACTGCGCCTAAGCTAGGAAGTTCTACCCTTAAAACCACAAGTGTTAGTAAGAATATTCCAGTTAAAAACCTTGTATAGTACTCTGAAGACTCTCCTGATTCTGAGGATTCTAGTGCTAACATTATTTCATCCTTTGTTGCCCCATCGTTGGATAGAGATGCTAGAATTGGATCCCCTGCTACCCTTGACCTTGCTAAAATGTGCTTCAACCTAGAAAGGGAACCCATTGTGGATGTCTTGGGTTTAGCTAGGAATAATGTTACTGACCATTTCAGAATTTTGAAATGGATCTTTCATGAAATCAATGAGCTAAAAATAAAAAATAGGGCCCTTTAAAGTAAACTGAAAGAAATGGGAGCCAAGGTTACGGCGCTTGGAAAGAAGGAGGTAGAGAGAAAAGATCATGGTGCCAGTAAAGAAATCCAGAACCAAGCAAGCATCGATAGTAGGGTTCAAATTGAGCTAGATAAAATGAAAAATACTATTAAAATTATAGCCGAGCTGATCCGAGGGATATTTTTAGTGAAAATTAAAGTCTCTGATACTCCTTATTTTAGTACCATTAGAAAGATCTTGATGTCCTGATTCTAGTGCAACTTGAACGAAGCGAAAAGGAGTATGTTTGCTCAAGTTATGGCCAGTCAAACTTTTGGTCAAACTGGCACTAGGGGCATCCAAAAAGGCAAAAAATGATCACCTTAGAAATCATCAAAAATGGTGTCAAGTCAAAGAGCTCATCGAGATGATTCCAGCAACGTTCATTTCGTTGAAATCTAACATTGTATGCTCGAGATATTGGCAGTCAAAGTTTAGTTGACTTGATGGAACAAGGGTGACGTCATCGGCCAATCCGTACGGTACCGAATCCAAGTGGACAAATCCAAGTGTGACATGTGGTAGTAGACTTAGACTATATGGACCAATCATTAGTCGACACATGTTCCATCCATACAGGTGATGTGGCTCTGTACTCCAGCATGGCATCGAAGTTGACAGTCTAGTCATCACTGACGAGTTTTCATTGGCCAATCTAGTGTTGACACATGGCACCTCCACAGCATGCCACATTTTCTCTTTCTTCTGTCGGCATCGGTGAGTAGTCAGTGAACGTGTTTTGTTTAACAAAATGAATACTAAAGGGCTCAAACCCATGACCCCTTTGCAAAGAGTTGGCCATTCCACCGTTGCAACCACCCACGTCCACGTAATATAAAATGACAAGTGTTTGTATTGTTTAATATTTAGCGCGACAACAAAACCAAAAGGTTGGCGGGGTTGGAACCCCCGACCAACTATTCACCAAAAATATACACTACCGATAGACCACCAATGGTCGTTTAAATATATATAGAGTTAGTTTCCTTTTCTTGTATGTTTAGGCCCAAGGCCTTGACAAAATTGCTTACTTTGTTGTATAACCCCCTAACCACTAAAACAAAAAGTGGTCTAAAACACAAATAAGCCAATGTACGAATTGTTAATATGGGGCTTATGTTGTTTTTTTGCAAATTATGAAGGATTTTTGCCTATTTAGGCTAATTTTATGTATAAAAGAGGGGGAATGTAGCTCTTAGGAGTTCTGTGAATGCAAGTGATTTAGTGGAGAGCAAGTGATATGAAAGAGGGATCTTGTGGAGATTTTTGAGCCATTTTCATACGACGGAGTATTGTTATGCTGCCCAAGTGCTAGAAGGAATGGTCTTGGTGCATTTGTAATCTTTTTTGGAGATTAATCGAATCGGTCTCTCTATTGGAGTGAACCCAGAGACATAGTCATGATTGTGGCGAACTCCATTATCAGATTGTTTGCACTTTTTCTCTCCTCTCTCATGTTCTGATTTTCACCTTAATTTTTTAGTTTTAATGCATAATTTTGATAATGTATGCATGAATTATATTTCCATTAAGTTGTTATAATTAAGCATTCAGATTCACAGTTAGTCTAGATCCTATATAGATCAAGTGGTATCAGAGCTTTTGGTGACTATTATTGCAGTTGGTTTTGAATGCTAACAAGATCCAAGATTTAGAAGGGCAAAGGAAAGCTTGAGGAATATAATCCTAAGATCGGGAAAAGAAAAACTTTTCCGAAGATGTCTGTGTCTGGAATGGAGGTACCTGAGCAACTCAATGAGCAAGAGTTTCGAAGAGAATTTTGGCAGATGAGAGCTACATTGGATATGCTACTCAAAGAAAGGGAAGAATGCCTGAAATGTGAAGAAGATCATGGAGACAGTAAAAGCAAGAAGAAGCAATCAGGAGGTGGTGATGAACCCCCAAAATCTCCTCCGTCTACTCCTCCTTCTTCTACACATTCTCTTTCTGTTAATCCTTTTAAGGGTGTCAATAAGCCTCAGATTAAATTGGATGTTAAGTTTGAACTACCTAAGTATTGTGGTGAATTAGATGCTGAAAAACTAGATGATTGGATTCAACAAGTAGAATTTTATTGTAGAGTTCAAAATCTCTTTGATGATGCTTCTAGGATCCAGTTAGCCACTCTTCGATTGGGAGGTTTAGCTCTTACTTGGTGGGAGAGTAGGACTAGAGCAGAAATTTCACAGCATGGTAGAGTCATTTTGTCTTGGTCGGAATTTGTTAGTGCTCTTAAAAAGCAATTCTACCCCTTAGGTCACATGCAACAATTAATGATGAATTGGCAAGTGTTTAAACAAGGGAAAGGTTAAACTGTCCAAGAGTACACCCATGAATTCAACAATAAGGCTATTGCATTAAATGTACCTTTATACACCCAGGATACTTTGTTAAAGTACATAGGAGGTCTTCGTTCATATCTCAGACATTCCATTTTGGTATTGAACCCTTGTAATTTAGATGAAGTGTCTGTTCAAGCTACACACTTAGAGTCAAGGGGAAAAGGTTCTTTTATTGATAAGTTTGATAATGATAACTTTGTAAAGAAATCTTCTAAGGTTGTAGAGACACAGAAAGGAAAGAAGATAGCTACAGTCAAGAAGGATGACAAGTTTTCTTGTTCTCATTGTGACAAGAAGGGTCATGATGAAGATCATTGTTGGAAGTTGCATCCCGAATTGAAACCTAAGTGGGCTCAAAGACAGAATCAAAAGCAGAAGGGTAAGGAGAAAGCCACAAATGTTGTTATGGATCTTGGTTCAGATTTTGAAACCTAAGTGGGCTCAAAGACAGAATCAAAAGTAGAAGGGTAAGGAGAAAGCCACAAATGTTGTTATGGATCTTGGTTCAGATTCTAATGATGAATCTAAGATAATAGCTATGGGTTTGAAAGGTAAAGCTCCTCTTTCTAGTGTTTCCTTTGATAGTTGTGCTTCTACTTCTAAAGTTAATAATGTCTCTGAAGATGTGAAGACGAATGAGCTTTTTCATTTAAGGGTTGTTGCTAAGAACATTAAAATTGATGCACTCATAGATAGTGGTTCTCAAGTTAACTTAATTTCTGAAGATGTTGTAAGAAACTTTGGATTGAAAACTACACTGCATAGGAAACCTTATCCACTAGGCTGGATTTACAAGAATGATAAGCTGCAAGTAACAAGGCAATGCACTTTAAAATTCGCAATCACAAGTAAGTTTGTGGATGAAGTATAGTTTGATGTGGTTCCACTAGATATCTGTGGGATAGTTCTAGGTAGCCCTTATATTTATGATCGGAAAGCTATTTTCTATAGGGAAAAGAATCATTATCATTTGTTTAAAGATGGCATTCAGTATATTGTACATTCTCATAGGATTAAGACTGGTCATACTTTTACAAACATAGGGCAATTAAAAAGGGTGATTAATGCAAGTAAAGATTTAACTCTTATGTCTGTCAACACAGGTGGTTCTAGACAAGAACTTGGAGTAGCTAACCAAGGTTAGATGTTACAAGATGCACCCACAGTACAACATGAGGAAATGGTGATTAAAAGCATTGATGAATCCTTGGGCAAAAATGTTTCTGTTGTGATGGATCGATATGTTGTTGATTTATTCTCTTTCATCTTTGCATTATTGTTCAGCTTGATGCTAGTCAATGTTTGTTGGTTAGTGGCTACAATAGTTGATGTAGATGCTTATGGAAGTGACAAAGTGATGTTTATGTTCAACAATGTTGTTGCAGTCTTTGTTGTGATTGTGAGCCAAGTATACAGATGTACAAAGGATACAAGACAAGTTGGGAGGCCAAGTCCTCACTTAATGTTTGAATAAATGCCACTTTTGGAGGTCCAAAAGTTCTCTAGTGGGGAGGCCTAATCCAAGGGATATTTTTAGTGAAAATTAAAGTGTCTCTAATACTTCGTATTTCAACACAATTAGAAAGATCTTGATGTCCTGATTCTAGCACAACTTGAACATAGTGAAAAGGAGTTCGTTTGCTCAAGTTACGGCTAGTCAAACTTTTGGTCAAACTGGCACCAAGGGCATCCAGAAAGGTAGAAAAAATGATCACCTTAGAAATCATCAAAAATGGCATCAAGTCAAAGAGCTCATCGAGATGATTCTGGAAATGTTTGTTTCATTGAAATCTGACATCGTATGCTCAAGATATTGGCAGTCAAAGTTCAGTTGACTTGATGGTACAAGGGTGACGTCATCAGCCAATCCATATGGTACATAATCCAAGTGGACAAATCCAGGCGTGACATGTGGCAGTAGATTTAGACTCTATGGACAAATCATTAGTCGACACGTGTTCCATCCGTACAGGTGATGTGGCTATGTACTCCAGCGTGGCATCGAAGTTGACAGTCTGGTCATCGCTAATGAGTTTTCATTGGCCAATCTAGTGTTGACACGTGGCACCTCCACGGCATGCCACATGATCTCTTTCTTCTGTTGGTGTCGATGAGTAGTTGGTGAATCTGTTTTATTTAACAAAATGAATACTAAAGGGCTTAAACCCGTGACCTCTTTGCAAAGAGTTGGCCATTCCACCGTTGCAACCGCCCACATCCACATAATATAAAATGAGAAGTGTTTGTATTGTTGAATCTTTGGTGCGGAAACAAAACCAAAAGCTGGTTAGCGGGGTTATAACCCCCAACCAACTATTCGCCAAAAATATACACTACTGACAGACCACCGATGGCCATTTAAATATATATAGAGCCGATTTCCTTTTCTTGTATGTTTAGGCCCAAGGCCTTAACAAAATTGCTTATTTTGTTGTATAACCCCCTAACCACTAAAACAAAAAGTGGTCTAAAACACAAATAAGCCAATGCACGAATTGTTAATATGGGGGTTATGTTGTTTCTTTGCAAATTATGAAGGATTTTGGCCTATTTAGGCTAATTTTATGTATAAAAGAGGGGGGAATGTAGCTCTTAGGAGTTCAATGAATGCAAGTGATTTAGTGGAGAACAGGTGATATGAAAAAGGGATCTTGTGGAGATTTTTGAGCCATTTTCGTATGACAGAGTATTGTTATGCTGCCGAAGTGCTAGAAGGAATGGTCTTGGTGCATTTGTAATATTTTTTAGAGATTAATCGAATCGGTCTCTCTATTGGAGCAGACCCGGAGACGTCACAATTGTGGCGAACTCTGTTATCAGATTGTTTGCACTTTTTCTCTCCTCTCTCATGTTCTAAGTTTCACCTTAATTTTTTAGTTTTAATGCACAATTTTGATAATGTATGCATGAATTATATTTCCATTAAGTTGTTATAATTAAGCATTTAGATTCGCAATTAGTCTAGATCCTATATAGATCATGAGCAGAATAATAGGATTGGAAGACATAATGCCATCATTATCAATGCCATAGCTAAAAAATTGGACAAAGCTCAATAGGGGTCTTTGGTGGTTGATCTGGAAGAGGTTAATGATAAAAACCAGGATGAGGATGTTGGTATTTTAAAGAGAACTAGGGATAATTTGAAAAGGAAGGCTCCTCCTATGACGCAGATGATTCAAACCTTCAAGAAGGGTGTTCAGGACATGCAGAACCTAGAGGTTGAGACTGAGTTTGTTCTGAAGACTCTAGGTTAGTTGTGACTGGTCTTTTTGTTGGCTTTTCGGCTGGTTTTTTGTCTGACCCTCTTGGTCTTTTGTGGGTGGATACTGCGTGTTCTAGTTTTTTTTCTTTTGTGCAGCTATTTTTTATGTTGGACTTTTTAGTCCTTTCTCTTTTGTTGTAAACTTGGTGGTTTTGGGTCCCTGTAAAACCCATTTTTCCCTTTATCAAAAACATAATATAGATCTGTTAGTCATAATCATTCCATAATGCATATATCATCAGAAATAAATACATCCATAAAATCACCATAACATCATTGTACAACATATAGAAGTAGAATCATCCATACATGCATAAATAAATGGTACACATCACATCGCATCAAAATCATCATATCATATATATCATCAATAATATAACTATCATAGTACAAGAATAATCAGATCACTATACATGTATGTCAATGAGTACAAAAAGGCCCATTGGGCTATCAAAAAGGAGCCCATAAGGCACAAAAGGTATCATCTCGACCAACCCCCATGTATGCTACCCTCGCCCCTATCACCGTGACCCTCTGCTGGTTTGTGACTGGTCCACTGTGAGTACTCTGGGACCCATGCTGCTCTGGGTACGATCTCGTGATAATACATCTGATAGTAGTTTGATAATACATTTGATAGTACTCAGCCTCTCTGACGGCCTCCTGGTAAGACCTAATGGACACTGTACCATAAGAGGAGCCTACCATTCTCTCTAACTATTGTCTCTAGCCCAGCTCTATGGCCACCTGTAACTCTACAACCTATCTCTGTTGGATTGTGTGATCCCTCTCAGCCCTCATCTGCTCTCTCTCAGTCCTAGCCTGATCCCTCTTGGCTATCATTGTCTACACCTGGGCCTGTAACTATGCAATCAACGCATCTCAAGCATCCACCTACCCTATCAGCTGCACTGGTGGTTGTGCTCATGGAGGCTGTACTGGGGGCTGATCCTCAACCCTAGCCCATGGTGGTGGACCTGCTGGCACCTGCTACTGGTCCTACATCTATATGTTTGTTTGATCTGGCTGCAATAGGGGTGCAACTGGCTGGTCCTATCATACATCACCCCTCCATCCTCATCCTCCCCCTCTGCCTCTGACCCTCCATCGATCGGGGTTTGTACCTGGACTAGTCAATTGTAGGGGAGGCTAAAACCAATCCCTGTATGCCTATGTCATGCTTGGATCCACATGCCCCTAATCATAAGCCCATGCCCGAGCTACTAGCTAACTGAAATAGTTAATGACATCTGAGGCAAGAATATACCACCCCCACGAAACTTGTGTCATGGTGCGGGCAAAGACGACCATATAATTATTGTCAGGTCGATCCTAGGGCTCACTAAACTGGCATTGCACATGCTTGGGTAGATATCTCTCGATCATCATATGCTCGCGCTCCTACATGTACCAGTCCTAGTGGGCATAAAACAACTGATCTGCATCACCGAGCCGACCAAGGTACGGTCACCATGTAAACACCTACATCTCGTCGAGGACCCTCCTCTAGTAGGGGATCACGTGCTCACTTGTGTGTGTAAAGGACACACTGCCTCTGTAGTGCCATACGAGGGGATCGTCTGGCACCATCAGAAATAGAACAACGCGTGGACATAGAATAGCAATGTGCTCCCACGCCCATATGTGGAGAAGTGTCACGCCTGCTCCAAGTGCTCTATGATCCATGTAGACATACTCATGTGGATCTTTGTACGGTGAGGCAAGAAGAACAGACCCCTATGCAAAATGAACTGGCCTATCGTGAACCATGCGCTCCCAGTAGAGTCCCCAACCACGAATGAAGTATCAGCCTCATCTATCTGGGGCAATGAGACCCAAAATAATTGCTACAACCAGGCACAAGGGAGGTGCCAAGGTCATGTGTTGCTCTAGCTCGATCTGGCCCTCATGAATAACGATGTCCTCTGTGTCGAGGACCCTATGGCAGGCATTACGCCCCTCATCCATATCAAAAATGACAAGCTGACCATGAATCAGAAATCATAGGACCAAACGTCCCCCATAGTGATGGTGGCCTCACCAGTGGGAAGGTGGAATGAAGACGTCTCATTGTACCATCTCTCAGAAAGAACATAAATCATCCCTAGGTGGGTACGGATGGGCGTTTCATAAGCAATATACCACAACCCCATATCTCAAAGTTGATCCTAATATCTATCGCTAAGATCCCACAAATAACCAAACAAATCCCATAACTTGTGCTCTCAGGAGTAGAGCTCCCTCGCCACATCTTGCATCAAGGAAGGTCACCATGTTAAAAAAAATTGAAAAATTCTTTGCCTAGTGTCGAAGAAACCACTCCAACGTCAGAATCCGTGAAGGTGTTGTAGTTTGATTTCAAATCAAACTCTGACGCTAGGGCACAAAAAGGTAAAATAGCACCATTGTGGTGCACCTTCCCTCCCAGCGATGCACTTTGAGCAAATAAAAGACCGCCACGTTGCACTTTGCGAATCCCCCTGCCGACCATGAGCTCAGTGTCAGAGTTTTCAAACTCCAAACTCAACCACCACGGCACAATATCATACCTAGTGGCACAGTTTGATTTTTGAGCGGCGCTATATAGCACCACTATAGAATGACCGACTTTGAAAGAATTAATTAAGCATGAAAAATGAGAAACAAAGTTCAAGTAGGGATCATTTACCGGGGCCCCAATGTCGGGTGGCCGCTAGTACGTCCAAACTCGATCAAAAATGTGCATCAGAAGCGTTCATTGCACCATATCATTAGGAGGTTAGAGCTCAAATCTCAAAGTTGCTAGATGGCTGTGTGAAAATGACTTGAAAGTGACCCCTTAGGCCCCTTTTAAGCTTGAAAACTAGGGCTTTTTCACCCTAATTGGCTGTCTTGCTAGGGTTTTGGACCCTCAAACTTGTTTTTGTCTAGTTGAGGCTTGTTTTACATCATTTTATTGTGTTTAAACATGTTTTTGGCCTCTTGGAGCCTTTTTGGACCTATCGGGCACCTTGTTCTCTTTTTGCGCGAGATCACCCAAAAATTAATTTTTTTGTCCAATCCCTCGAAGGGGAAATATAATGGCATGTTTTCTCTTGCTAGGCAGTAGTGGGGCAGGATTTTAAATAATGATTTTATTTTTCTTTGATCAAGATCGTTTATTCTTTGAACCAACACAACAAGTGCATTGCTTCAAAGAGGGGCAAAATGTAGACACATAAAATGTACCGATTGACATTGTGCATTTGATCTCGACTACGAACATCATTTCATCCTGAATCATCCTTCAGTCTAACCATTTAATCAAGTTTCCTTATTTGATTAAATTCATCAATATTCCTCTCTTAATTAAATAAATTAGTTATCTAATTAAGTCACCTCTTCTCGATAATTAAATTAATCATCTGATCTAATTATCCCTATTTAATTAAATAATCAATTTTATTTGATTAAATCTCTAAAGTCTATCTATTCAATTAAATAAATTAAAACCTTATTTAATTTAATTCTAACATCATCTCCATTAATTAAAAAAATCAAAATATTTATTTAATTAATCGATTATCACATTCCACTCATATTTTATTTAAATAAATCTTAAAATCTAAGTAAAATAGTTCACATCACATAATCTCCTATTAAATTAATTAACCCTTGATTAATTTAATTCTAATTCATGTCCCATCCTCTATATTTTCCCACTTGCACATAAAAATAGATTTAATTTATTTATTAAATCCTCTATTTTCCTCAACAAGGCATCTTTTGGAATATTTCTCTAAGTTTGAATTCAAAATCCAAGTTGACATGTACATCCAACAAGGCATTTACTCCATCTTACAATGTCCTTTTCCTTGAGCCAAGTGGCATTTAATACATTTTCCCTTCCCTCTTTCAAGTCATTTCAACAAATTTGAAATTCAAAAATATGCATTTATTGGCACAATCCTCAAAACTTGCACATCCTTCATCCACTCATAGGTTGACAAGTGGCATCTTGCCATTAGATGAATGTTAGTCCCACATTGCTCAAATTTGGACATTCATCCATCTTGGCATTCTATAAATAAAGAGCTCATATCCTCCTTTTAGCATCCACAAATTATGCAAAGTTACCATGCTCAAGTATCTATCAAATTTCATCCATCATTCTTGAATCTTAGCTAGATTATGCAGGTTTTTAGCTTGGAGCACTCTTCAACTTCAACAAAGTGGATCAAATCTCTTCATCACATCAATCTTGCATCTTAGGAATTGGGAAAGGGCCAATTTTCACATCAAATTGGCACCAATTCCCCCATGGGATCAAGAGTTTGCTGATTTAAATTAGGATTCAATCTATTTTATTGTTTTCATTGTGTTCTTCATCATTCCTTTTTTCCTAATTTGAACTTGGTGAATGGATTTCATGGGGAATCCTTGTTCTTGCTTGCAATCTCTAACTTAATGTGTCTATTCTTATTGTTTTGCAGGTATTAGGATTGGGGTTCACACAATATATATATATACACACACACAGATATACATATACATAGACATATACATATTTACATACAATGTGAATTCTATGTGAAAATCAATGCTTCAAAACATAGATAGATACATATACGCGCATATATATATATATATATTGAAGACAAACAACACCACAGTGGCTCTTTCAACAATGCAACTCAATTAATATATTTTCTGGCACATTTCATACTATACTTTCCCACACTGCAACATCCATGTAAAATGAATTACAAATTCTAGAGAATAACAATTTTAACATAAAAAAAAAAGCATATATGCAAAACACCCATGTAAAACGACTTATAGATTACGGAGAACAAGAGTTTTAAAAGCCTCCAACCTGGTATGAAATCAACCATGGAGCTGACGGCGATTTTTACAATAGTCTACTATCAAACCAACACCACAATGGTTGTTTCAATAATACAACTTAAACAAAGTATCCTTTCCCACACTGCAACATAAAAAAAAAAATCATATATGCAAAACACCCATGTAAAACGACTTATAGATTATAGAGAACAAGAGTTTTAAAAGCCTCCAACCTAGTATGAAATCAACCATGGAGCTGAAGGCGATTTTTACAATAGTCTACTATCAAACCAACACCACAATGGTTGTTTCAATAATACAACTTAAACAAAGTATCCTTTCCCACACTGCAACACTCAATATTGCATTTACTTCATCTGCCCCCATCCTACAACAACGATAGAATAGATTAACACCCCACAATATATATATATATATATATATATATATATATATATATATATATATATATATATATATATATATATATATATATATATATATATATATATATATATATATATATATATATATATATATATATATATATATATATATATATAAATTCATGTTGCATTGTCAAATGAGCCATAGTGGTCTTTGTCTGTATATATGGATATATATATCTGCTTATATGTATATTTTAAAATATCGATCAAGTAATTCAATAGATATATGTGTGTGTGTGTGTGTGTGTATGTATTTGTGTATCTACTTGGGAATTCAATACAATTTCACATTTGTCTATAATATTCAATACCCAATAAATGTTAAAAATGAAAAATGTTTGAAAACCCACATTAAATATAACTTTAAAGTATGGAAAATAGAAGAGACAAACTACAATAATAAAGAGTTTGATATGGGGAACTGAAAGAAAAGAATATCATGAAGAATAGTTTGTTATGGGGAACCTCAAAATTGGAAAAGAGCTATTACAAAAACACTTAACAATCACACCAATATGATAGATGTTCAAAAACCTACATTAAGTATAACTTTCAAATATGGGGAATAGAAGAGGAAAACTACAATAATGAACAGTTTGCTATGGAGAACTAGAAAAAAGAATACCATGAAGAATAGTTTCTTATGGGGAACTTCAAATAGTCTAAAAAAGAAGACTATCAAGAAACATATTCATAGAAGAGACATAAAATGTTCGATACAGACAAAATAACCATGGCAAATAATAGTTTGTTATAATGACCTTCCTTAGAAATAGAGAAATTCTAAAAGAGCTATTACAATATCACTTAACAAATTTCATAGTAACCCTCTACATATATATATATATATATATATATATATATATGCAATCACTCCTATGTTAATCTATATCAACATGGAGGGAAAAATAGTTTCATGCCTTTTAAGTGTTATTCTAATAACTCTTTTATCTATTTAGCTTTATATTGTTAGCTAATAGGCTATTTGTTTGAAGTTTCCACTAGGATTTTCATCAGCCTAACCCTGAATAGGATTTTTCGTCATGGAAATACCACCAAAGATGCATAAAGATAACTACAAACAATAAACGAAATGTGAAAAAATTACTAACCTTACCATATTTTTTGATGAAACAAAGAAGATTTACTTCGATAAATCCACCCATACAAAGCCATAATCTCTTTCAAGTCTCCAAAATGAGTATGATGACAAAGATAGAAACATATAACAAGGAACAATAAGCAGAGAGAAAAACACGTGAACAATAAATTAATCATTTATGCAAAATACACATGTAAAAAAACTTACAGATTCTAGACCTGAATAACTACAAACAATAAATGAAACCTAAAAAATTACTAACCCTAACCATATATTTTGGTGAAAGAAACAAGATTTAACTACAATAAATTCATCCATACAGAGCCATAATCTCTTCGAAGTCTCCAAAATGGGTATAATGGTAAAGATCCAAACATATAACAAGGAACAATAAGAAGAGAGTGAAAAACATGAACAATATATTAATCATTTATGAAAAATTCCCATGTAAAACAACTTACATATTCTAGATCATAATAGTCTTAAAACCTTCTAATCTACTATAAAACCAAGCTGAAGGTGATGATTTTTATAGTAGTATGCTATCAAACCAACACCACAATGTCAATGCAACTTAATTAATATACTTTCTCCCACATTTTTCAACACATCAGTGTTAAAACACTCCAACCTACTATCAAAAGAAACAATTAGCAAAGACAAAAAGACATGAACAATAAATTAATCATTTTATGCAAAATACCCACGTAAAATGAATTACAAATTTCGCAGCACAACAGTTTTAAAACCCTACAATCTGGTAAAAAATGAAGTCAAAGGTGATGATTTTAACAATAGTTTGCTATCAAACCAACACCACAATGGCTCTTCCAACAATACAACTTAATCAAAGTATACTTTCCCACACTGCAGCATTGAATATTGCATTCACTTCATCCATTGCCATCATACAACAATGACATGATGCATTAACACTCCTATGAGCAAACACTTACAATTCAACTTTTGTTTATCAAGGTAACCAAATCCACCATCGCCAACCCACATAATTACCAAGCCCCACATCACCACAAAAAAACCTGGTTAAGTCGTCATTGGCTAGAACATCTCCAATGCTGACAAATCCAATTCATGGTTGGACTGATGAAAATCCCAGTGCAAACTTTAGACAAAATAGCCTATTGGCTAATTATTTATTCTAGTGGTTAACCTATTCATAATGAAAAGTGATAGATTAGTTCTTATTTTTATTGTATGGTTAAACAGAGC
The DNA here is from genome assembly GCA_007258455.2 of Sequoia sempervirens. Classification (NCBI taxonomy): domain Eukaryota; kingdom Viridiplantae; phylum Streptophyta; class Pinopsida; order Cupressales; family Cupressaceae; genus Sequoia; species Sequoia sempervirens. The sequence goes on from VDFB02000013.1 coordinate 230,381,871, forward strand.
TGACTAATCAAGTAACCTTCACTAATCATAGTCAATGCAATTTGTTAAGACTAAATGCTCAAAACTTTTCCGAGCAAGAGGTAAAGTTAACTTGGATAAAGACTTGGAATTGACTATCAAGGTATCCATCATTTCCGTGAAATGTAGTTTTTTTTTTCAATTAATTAGTAAATTCAGTTAAATGTGTATTTTAAGAGTTGGATAGACAATATTAATTCATTTTATTATAGCTATGACATTTTTTTTTTATTCAAGGGGTAAACGCTTTTGACCGGAGCTATGAACCAGATACAACTATTCAACAATACCACCTCAACAGGGTTTGAACTTTAGTGGCAAGAACAACAATGCCACCAATAAACCATCACACCATGCCAATACCGGCATTATAGCTATGACATTTGAAAACTCCATGGTAAACCAAATATATTATGATAGGCCTCCCTAAATAAATTTGAGAGTCCACAAAATAAGCAAAATTTGTAGGAAAATTATTATGAAATCCAACCAAAGATTTTTTTTAAATGAGACGAATGAAGATCACTCTCCCTACAAATAAATAAATAATTTTTTATTAATTTCTTCAATTTATTATGGTTTTTAAGGAACATCATCAATGAAAAGATATAGAGAAAAGTGAAAAAATATAATTTTCTTTTTCATAATCATTAAATAAATTAATTTGAAAGTAAAAAAAACATAGTTTTGTTTTTTTTTTTCCATATAGTTAATTATATATTTATTTCTATAGATATGGAATAAGATTCACATTTTTTTAATAAGATTTCAAATATAAATTAATGGATGTTATCTATACAAATACTTGTAAAAATATTGGATAAAATTATAAAAAATCAAATTCATATTGGGCAAATTGTGATTGTTACATATTTTTACACCACATAATAATATACCTAAAATTTAATTCTCTCCACATGTTTTGATATTGCATAAAATCAAAATCATATTCAATGGACTGTGATTGTCATATATTTATACATAACAGACAGTAGAACGATGATGCTTTGTAAATTATTATGTTTTTTATATTTATAATATGATAAATCCTAGGGTTAAAGGGTTGGCATTCAATTAGGGTTAGAGTTAGGGATAGATTTGTATTAGGGTTAGAGTTAGGAATTAAAAATTAAGATTAGTGTTAGTGTTTGAGTTCAGTTAATGTTCAATTAGGGTAAGGGTTCAATTAATGTTCAATTAGGGTAAGGGTTCTAGGATAAAGTTTGGGGTAAGGATTAGTTGGGGTTAGAATTCAATTAAGATTATAGTTAGGGTTATAGTTATGGTAAGGGCTAAGATTCAAATAGGAATTAATTAGGGATATGGTTATGGTTCATATTCAATTAGGGTTAGAGTTTAAGTAAGGTTGGAATTAATATTCAGTTATAGTTAGGGTTAAAGTAAGGTTATGGTTAGGGTTCATTTAGGCTTAAGTTTAGGGTTTAATTAGGGTTACAGTTAGACTTAAGGTTAGGGTTAGTGTTTAGGTTCAATTAGGGTTGAACTTCTATGGGTTAGGATTAGGGATATGGGTCACTTAGGGTTAAATTTCAACAAGATTAGGGTTATGGTTAGGGTTAGGATTCTAAGATAGATCCTAAGGCTAGGATTTGTATTCAATTAGGGTTAGGGTTAGGATTTCAATGAAAGGATTAAAATTAGTGTTGGAGTAAGGGACAAGGTTAATGTTGGGGATTAATTAGTGTTAGGGCTAAGGTTTAGTTTGAGTTAAGATTCAATTAGAGTTAGGGTTACGATTCAATTGGTGTTCAATTAGGGTAAGGTTTCTAGGATAAAGTGTGGGGTTAGGGTTAGGATTGGGTTAGAATTCAACTAGGATTAGGGTTAGGGTTACAATTACTACTAGAGTTAAGATTCAATTAGGGTTTATATTCAATTAGGGTAAGGGTTCAACTGGTGTTAGGATTAAAATTCAATTATTATTAAATTTAGGATAGGGTTAAGGTTAATTTATGGTTAGGGTTAGGTTTTAATTAGGGTTACAATTAGAATTAAGGTACTTATTATAATTATGATTATGAATAAATTTTTTGATTAAGGAACAAGTAGGTTTTGAAGGGACCTTGAAAGCCTTAACAATAAACAAGAGAAAGATACAACATCAAAAGGATCATGACAAAAAATAGATAGCTACCATCAAAGAAGAAAACTAGGAACCATCCCAAGGTAGCGCAACAAAAAGCCAACAAAAGTCTAGCCACTAGGATAGATTCCTGAGGATATTCACCGCCTCCTGCTCGAGTTTGTTCATATTTAAAGTAGCTTTCTTAATCTCCTGAATGCTAAGAAGATCTTGGTCATCCTTCCTCTTCAAGTTCACTCTAGTTCTTTTACTCGGCCCCATGCCTTCCACCTGGCTTTCCTCTTTCTCAGCATCCACATACATAGTAGTCTTGACCTGATAGGCATTTTATAAATTATCAACCATCGTATTCATGGTCTTCATGGTCAATTTTAAATTTTTTTGGCTCATTTCCAAAACCTTATGGATAGAATATTTTATATTCTTCATTTTTTTCTCTATACCAGAAAGCTTTCCATCATGGTTACTCTTAAATTACTACAAATCCTCAACTATTTTCTTGAAGCAATCCACCATGTATTTATTTTCTTCCTCAGTCCATAAGTCAATGGCCTTATCTGTATCTCTATTATTATTGTCATTCTTTTTAGCCTTTTCTAGTTTATTGTTCATAGCCCTCTAATTCAATTTAAGTTCCTTAATCTAAAAAATCACCCATCTGATTAATTATGAATAAATTTGTAATTATTGTTAAGGTTATAATTATAGTTACAATTATAATTTGGATTATTAATACAAGTAGGACAACGATTAAGATTAAATTTCTAATTATAACACTAAAACTACCATTATTTGTCAACCACCCTAAATCTATAACTAACGCTAATTATAATTACAACCCTAACCTAATTGAAAGTCAAATTTTAACCCTAACCCTAACCTGAACCCTCAATCTAACTCTAACCCTAACTTTAACACTAACATTATTTCTAGCCAGACCTAATTCTATAACTAACACTAATTCTAATTGCAACCCTAGCCCTAATCCTAATTATGTCTCTTACCATAATCATCACTTGAATCCTAATCCTAATATTAAAATTAATCATAACCATAATTAAAACAAAAAAATTAACTCAAACCCCAACCTTAACCCAATCCTAACCATAAACCTAACTCTAAACCTAAATGTTAACTCTAAATGTCACCCTAACCTTAAATCTAACCTTAATTTTATCTCTAACTATAACCCTAACCTTAACCCTAAGTTTACCCTTAACCTTAAACCTAACCCTAATCATAACCATAACCCTGATATTAATTGTAATTTTATCTCTTTAATTGTAATCCTAACCTTACTCTTAATCCTAAACCAAACCCTGACCCTAATCCTAACCCTAATTTTGTGTCTAACTATAACCCTAACATTAACCCTAAACCTAACCTAAACCATACTCATAAATGTAACCCTAACCCTAATTATGGCTTTGATAGTATCTAAAACCTTAATCCTAACCTTAACCCCAACCTTAACCCTAATTTAATCTCTAATCATAACCCTAACCCTACTTCTATCTCTAACCCTAACCCTACCATCTAACTTTACCCCTAACCCTATCCCTAACTAAAATCCTTACCCTAATCCTAATCCTAGCTCTAACCCTAACCCTAATCTTACTATTAAGGATAATCCAACAATAATCCCAAATTTATCTCTAACCTTAACCCTCACCCTATCTCAAATGTTAATCCCAAACATAATCTCCAACACTAACCCTAACCCTATTGCTAATTTTAATCACAACCCTAATCCTATTCATAATGTTAACCCCAATCGTAACCCAAAATTAATGCAAACCCTAATCCTAGCCCTAATATTAACCCTAACCCTAATCCTAACCCTAACCCTAACCCTCTCCATGATAAATTTGTTTTCCATGTTGCGTTGTGATTGCTAATAGCAAATATATATTAGTTTTTAATAATATATATAAAAATGTTGAGAGATATCCTTCTTGAGGCATCTATTGCACTTTTATGTGAGTAATGGATTAAAAAACGCCTCGAGAAGGATATCTCTCAACGTTTTTACGTGATCTTTAACTTTCAATTCAGTAATCATTTACATGTCAAAGTATTAATATTTAATAATAAATATAAACATATGATATGCAAATGAAATAACTTTTAGTTTTCCCCTCTAAATTGTCTTTGTTTCTATGAATGGAAATTTAGAAATAAAAAATAATATCTTTTAGAGTACATATAAATAAATAAATAAATAATTTAGTTATTAATTGTACCAATTTATTATCGCTGGCAATGAACATCACCAATGAAAAGAATATAGAGTAAAGTGAAAATATATTTTGTTTTTTCATAATGATTAAATAAATTAGTTTGAAAGTAAAAAACTTAGTTTTGTGTCTTTTCTTCCATCTACCTAATTATCTATTTATTTCTAAAGATATGAAATAAGGCTCACAATTTTTAAATAAGATTTTAGATGTAAATTAATGGATGTTATCTATACAAATATGTGTAAGAAGATTGAATACAAATATAAAAAATCAAATTTGATATTTTACAAAATCAAATCATATTCAATGAATTGTGATTGTCATATTGTTGTACATGACACGGCGGTAGACCTGAAATTTGATATTCTTCTCATCTCTTAATATTTCATGAAGTCAACCCATATTTAATGACACATGATTGTCATATAGCTGTACATGACACGACACAAGACCTGAAATTTGATATTTGTCACATCTTTTAATATTCCATAAAGTCAAGCCATATTTTATTTATAACCTGTGGTTGTCATATATTCATATGTGACACGGCAATAAACCTGAAATTTGATGGTCTATAATTTATTTATTTTTGTATATTTAATATGATAAAAAATTATTCTCCTAAATTCCAAAACTATTGCCGTGTCGTGTACAAATATATGACAATTTTGTCCAAATTTGCATTTGTAAGGGGCAAGTCTTTTTGTTTTTGCATAACAAAGTCTACAGTGACGAGTGTTTCTCGCACGCGGAAGGAAAGCGGTGAAGTTAGTGACTATTCTCGCACAACAAAACAAATATCGTGGAAAATAGGAGGAAAGTAATCATTTTTGCCTTTTAAGACTTTATCTTCACGAAAAGCTTCATGTTGCATAAAAAATAATAATAATATAAGAGTGAATTCTATAGAAATACAAGTATTGACGATGAAAAGATTCTCTTTTAATTATGACTTTTTCCTTTTACATTTGAATAAACTATATATTGTTATAAAATTATAAAAATACATACAGATTATGTAATTTTTAACTATTAGGATATTATAATTATATTATTTTTTCTACAAATTATAATTTAGTTTTAATCTGTAAAGATAGTTGTAAATATCAATATGTGTATATACATTTGCTCGTCTTATTTTCCAAACTTAAAATATTATGATTGTTATTTTAAGAAATAAAAATTAAATGAATACATACATCAGAGTTATAATCTTTTGCATTTAAACTTTTCAATGTAAAATAAATTTATAATTTAAAATAGTAACTTATATTTTACAAATTGATAGCACATTTATTTTTTAATAAAAACAAAATAAACTTATTTGAAACTTGATTGATCATTTTAAATTTTAGTCAAAGTCTTTAATTCTATTACAGTTATATAATCAAAATTATAACATATTTTTCAAAGAATTAATAATCTTAATTAATTTCATAAAAATAAATCTAGCACTAAAATTTTGAACATATGTTAAATAATTCTTTTATCAAATTTCAAATTAATCAATTACAAATTTCCTTAGAAATTTTTATTGTATTTTTGGATACCATATTTAAGAAATTTTATATATTTAAGAATGTTTTTTTGATATTTTTTAAAAGTAAAAATTATATAAATAAATAGTAAAATTTATAAAAAGATGTATATTTATTACGCAGAAGGCGTCCCACGCTGAACTTTTCCAATCTCTTTTGAAGCCGAACGGTGCAGATTCCAGTGTACTACGATGTATTGAATCTCAGCCGTTCATCATTTTTAGGCCATTTTCCCCGCCGTTTGAAACACACCTTCACACCTTTTTGCTGCTTTACTGATGTTGTTGCTTTCCCCTCCAAACTCTTCCTCGCTGGTATATACTACAGCAGTTTGTGGTTGTAGCGTGTGCAAGTTGCATTCTATGCCGGCACTGATAGCTCGCATTTACTATGAAATGGGCAGGGCATTAATATATATTGTACGGTGATGTTACAATCGCTTCAAATTCTCCGGCGTCAGCGTAAGTATCTGCAAGGGGGTGTCTAGAGGCCTTGATTCCTGAGAATAAATAAAATACAAACCAGACGTATCATAGAAAGAAAGAATGAGACGGAGCATTCACTTGGTTTTCCCATTCACCGCTGCTGGGTCGAGTGTGTCGTCCAGGCACAATTGCTGCGAGGAGTACCAGGCAGTGCATAGATCAAAGGAAACCCCTTCCCCTGGGCCAAAGCTCCGTCGGTGTACAAAGAAACCCCACTGTGGCAGACCTCGTTGCCCAAAATCAGAGACGTCGGCAAAGCCACTATGCAAACCCTAGGTTTATATGGTTTTCTAAATACCTTATTTTAAATTTGCAAACCCTAGATTCATATAGTATTGTGCATCAGGGTTTGAAGCTATGCAGAAATGGCGAAAGTTGCAAATGGGGGCTCAAAACCCTCAAAATCTTCTAGTAGCGACAGTGTTAAAAAACACCCGCCAAAAACTCTCTGGGTATCGCCATGAATATTCCATTCCACAACCAACATGGTCCCTTTCGTACTCTACAGGCCACTTTTTGCTTTTAATCTCCTATTGAGAATATAGACTGCTAATGTATTTGTATTGCCAGTTTGAAGTTACCAAATAATTTTACAATTTCAAAACATTCTGAGCTGGTTTCTATGTCGAATGACCAAAATAATTTAACTTTTACATATTTGTGCTCTACTGGACATCTTTGGAGGGCTCGAGTAACATTTGGTAGCATCCCTCAAGTTGGAAACAAAATTCCTATCATGTCCCTTGTTTAAGGTAGGCCTGTGGCATTCAGGGCCTATCCTAAGTTCTGAAAATGCAGAGACTTAAAAAAATGCAATCCAGACTCCAGAAATTAATCCCCTATAAAAATCACACACAAACAAAAAGAGAAAAAAATATGAAAATGGTTGTTTTGGAAGCTTACCAGAAAGATGCCAGAGAGCAGAATTATTCATAGCCTTACAGTCTGCTAAGCTTGCAACACGCAAATGACGATAAGCTCCCAAATATGCCATTTATTTTGCATCAACAAAGGTTTCTCCCTTACCGAGGAAAAGACAACAATTACAGGAGGATAGATTGGCTAGTATCGAATGTAACATGTCCAAGATTGGACAAAACATTAGGGCCACTATTGCAAACAACCACAAAATTGCTAGGCATAACACAATCATCATAAATGCTATGGTGGAAAAGCTTGAAAAAAACCAAAAGGGGTCACTGGTGGTGGATTTGGATGCGAACAAGGGAGATAGCAGATCGGCTGGTGAAGGGATTTCGACTCGTACCAGGGAAAACATAAAGAGGAAAACCCTGACTTCTTCACATACGGTTCAAATTCTCAAGCAGGGGTTACAAGACATGCAGAATGTTGAAATGGAAGCTGAGGAATTACTGAACACCTTGGAGTAATGTGGTGTTTTGATTGCTGGTTTTTTTGGGCGGTCCTTTTTTGGGCCCTGTTGTCTTTTGGTGTTGTCGTTTCCTTTTTGGGATAGTTGTCTAGTTGTTTGTACTTTTTCTACTTATCTTTTGTGGTTTAAACTTCATGGTTTTAGGTCCCTGTAAAACCCGTTTTTTCCTTTTCAAAAACAAAGGTTTCTCCCTTCAAATTTACCTCTTCTATGCTCTGTTAAAAGGCCCTGCAAAGGAAGACAATCAAGAATAGAACAATAAAATGAGTTTTTTTAAACAAGATCAGAAAATTGCATTGACTCTAAATTACAATAAAAAATTAAAAGCATGGTACTGAATCATTGGTTCATAGCTGGGTATGAGATATAACTGCACTGCAGCACTTGTAACACAGTCTCGGGTCTAAAGAGGTTACGTCCAATTCTGGCAAAAAGTGTAAAGGGAAAACGGGGGATAATATTCTTTCCTCATTCAAACAGAAATTTTATAAAGTCGATTGTTTGAGCATAATGTAAAAACTTCTGACATCTGCCACTTTAGCTCTTCTCCTGCTGCATAATCATCAGAGTATCAATTTACCAAGCAACTAACTGTATCACTTTCCAAGGATCCAACTTAAGGAACTCAAATAAATCTTTTAACTCAAACAGACAAAACTAGACCCGACTAATTTAGTAATCCATGGAAAACTTAACACCATTTCTGCTTCCTAAACATGCAAAAAGCATGCCAAGAAATTCCCCAAAAAGAAAAAGAAAGCCCAAATTATAGCTGTATTCCAAATCCCATCACCACGTGGGCTTAATTTTCTTTTAGTATTGAGAAAACACATACAATAGCATTTAATTAAGTAGACAACAGAGTTTACCATATATACCACTTAGGTATCGAGAAAATGCAATCTATATAGACGTGATAGCAGGAGACATTTTGTTCAAAATATTGAAGTAAGTCTCTTGCCCTGGTTGAACGAGTTCTTATTTAGGATTCAATAGGTCAGGTAGTCCTGAATTTAATGTTGGCACTTGTTATATATGTAATTTCATGGTGAATTGAAGCTCTAAGGCTACATGGTTCAAAAGGATGCTAGCTTATATACAATATTAGTTCTAACTTGTTTGATCAAAGTATCGGTTGAGCAAAACATCCTTTGATAGATTGTTTTCTTTTCTGAGTTGATTTTTTATGGTAGAAGAAGTCACTTAAGTAGTGCAAGTATTATATAGTTCTGTATTCATGTAGACTGTGGTTCCCTTGTTTTGAATTTTCCTAACTGCTATTTTTCTCAAATTGTGAAGGTTGTTGGATTGGAAACTATAAATGTGGAAAACTTGGGATTGGAGATAAACAACTTTCTTGAAGGCTACATGAAAGGAAAAATTGTCAAAAAAAAGTATTAAGGAACCTTCCTTTAATGACTTCTTAAAGTCATTTCTTAACATTAGATCTTTGTATTTTCTTCTTTTTGTGATTTCTATTCTCGTGGTTATCTGGAATATGAGTCTATCTGAGAAAGAGGAAACAATGGAGAGGGAGACTTTAAGAAAGGCGAGGTTGGATGAAGGGAGGCAGTTTAATGATGCCATTGAAAACAACATAGAAAACACAGAAAATAGTGAATCTGAAAGAAGACTAAAAGAAGATTGAGTTTATTAAATTGGTCATTTCTGCATTGTACAAAAATAAAAGCAGAGTTATGATAGAAAATACTTTTATCCATGACTTGAAATCTTAAAGTCCATAAAATTTTTAAACATGAATTTGTCACAAGTAATAAATAATGTAATTTATATTGCAGAGGATGCTAATCTTACATGGGTTGTTTATTACTTGTGAATATTTGAACTCATATAGGAAGGCACACACTAATGCATCTTACCCTATCACCTTAAAAGAAAATCTGGAATACTTATATGCTCAAGTAGACAAACATTGTAGTGTATTGGTTTTAATATTTATGACTTGAGCCCAAATTGATGAAATCCTATGTAGGAGAACAAGCTAAATTGATGGAAGGATTGTGAACATCTTATTAAGCTTCTCACTGTGTTTCTGTTTGTGTTTGATTGATATGTCTAATAGGAGTTGTAATTTCATTTGCATGTGCTTTGATATGAATATTTTGATCCAAATGTGCATGTGAAACATTGCATACATAGAATATTGCCTGAATAAGATTTAAACTTTGCTGTATATTCTGGATGAAATAAGACTGCATTTGGATTTCCTCTTGTTTTCTAGACATCATTGTTTCCTTATGAAGCAAGCAACATTCTTGTTTGGGAAAATTTAATATACACTTAGGGGCTTAAGTCGGGCAAACTTACAGTTTTGCACACTTGTTTTTTCACGAACTCTATGTTCCTTCTTTCTCTTGTCATCATAATTTATTGTTTTTTTTTAAATAAATAACTAGATGCGGGAATATATTGGTCCCTCTACCCAAAAACATAAGGTTTGGGTGCCTCTAATCTAGATGCCATGGTCACAAATTCCTTCAAGGTGCATTTGCCTCTCGTGCTTTCTAGTGATGTTGGGATTTCAAACAAAGGATGCACCCCTCCTTTGGTATCTGTTGTTCCTTTTTTTGCCATTCCCAATGGTGCATCTACGGCTTTTGTTGCAACTTGTTGGCAGTCCTCCCTAGTGGTGATTTGTGGCTAGGATGTGGAAAGGAGGACTTCTAACATTGTAGGGATTTGGTGTGTAGATTCTAGAATCTTTGGCTTTCTTTGCCTGACCCATCAGAAATGGGTCTTGGATTCTTCGAGACCTATTGTTGAGGGTAATATCAAGATCTTTCCCTATTCAATTTTTTTCTTCAATGCTTCTTTTGATTCTTCAGAGGACAAATTTGGTGCTTGATGGTAAGCTATGGTATTCAGAATAGCACTTTATCTCCATCAAACCTTGGCCAACTTCTTTTAACCCCCTTACTGAGCCTTTAAATGTGTGACCTATGTGGGTTAGACTTCCAAATCTCCCTCTCTAGTAGGAAGGCATGATTACATGGTGGAAGAATGCCGACAAAGATCACTTGACTATTCCTGCCCTGAATCCCCAGCGAATGGCTCCTCTCAAGATGATGAGTCTTCTCAAGAGAATGACTTTTGTTTTTGGTGTGACTTTTATGTTCCCTGCTCCTTATGTTGTTAGGATAATTCCTTTTTCTCCTCATTGATATTGGTCTCAACAGTATGCTATGTATCCATTGAATGGAGTTCTTTCTAATGACAACGCTTCCCTTCGTTTTGAGGTGCATATTTTCTACTATGGACTTCACTTCAAAACATCATCCACTGGATTCTCCAAACATGTTGTATGACATGGTAAGTTACTTGAGAAATTTGTAAGTCCTCTTTACCAATTTCTAAAGATATTGTCTTCGGCGTACCTATTGCACACAAAGGTGTGATTGCTAATTTTAGTTCATTTTGAATTTAGATAGTTAGTGTAAGGCCAACCTTTGTATGACTATCGATACTCTTTTCTTTCCTTTGTGTGTGTTCTATTATTACTAAAATCAATTGATGCATTATGTAAGTTTTTTTATGTGTTGTACCATTGATCATATGGGAAAATTATACAAATTATCAATTCTCTCTCTTTACTTGTTTTTTTGTAGGAAGTGTGGTTACTACTATTAAGAAAGTTTTCATAACTCTCTTATGAATTTTATATTTTAGGAACTATTATTTCTCGAACCTATTTACATGATTATATTTTAGTGACGTTGTTGAGGTCAAATGACCAAACTTCTAGGAACCATTGATTATCGAAACTTGACATAAACATTTTATGTCAAATACTTTTCATTAGAAGTTGGATTGGTGATTGGTGATTGTTCAACCTAGTTTAAGTCTGGGTGAGATTTATTGTGATTGAAATTATTTTTAAAAATAATTTCTTACAATGAGTGAAATTGGTAAAGTAAGAACTAAGAAATCGTGGGGTATCTATCACTTTTAGTTAATGAGTGACCTAATGTGTTTTATGTGTTTGGATGAGGATACTACCTATGAGAGGGATTGGGATCTAAAGAAGTGTCCTAAAATGTTATTTTTTGCATTGTTTTTGTGGTTTTGAAGGCCTTAATTATGTATCTAACGGTTAGGAAAACTATGGAAACAATAACTTATCTTATAAATGAGTGTTGACTTATTTTCATTATCCTTTTATGATTGTGATGAAATTTGGTGATTGAGAGGTGGAATCTAGGTGAGAAGTCAACAACCCATTTCGTCATCCAAATTTTATTTAACGCTAGAGATGGCTAATTACATGGATCAATTGAAGGTGAAAAGTGTCAATTTTACATTCAACAATTTGAAGATTTAGGGTTTTATTATTCATTCTTTGTGAAAAAGAATGGGGCTTGTAGGGTTAGAAATCTCATTCTCTTAGACTCTTATTTTTCTCACTTTTGTTTTTTTTTTGGAAGGGGTAGGAAGCTTGGTAAATTGTTTGAAGAAAGGGATGGAGAAGAAAAAGGGAGGTAAGATCAAGCTAAAATGATAAATCATCCTAACTCCCAATGCTAATGGAAATATTTTTTATGCATGTTCTAAATTTTTTTATAGTTCATGTTGAAAATGGTTGTGTTTTGGTTTTGTGAAATTTGTTTGTTCTATTAGTATAGGGCTTGTGATTGATTTAGTTTGTTCTTGAGATGGTGGGTTGACATAATACATTATATGATTTTTGTGTGGGTATGTTCTTTTATTCTAATGATGGGTATAAGCTAGTTTAACTTATGAATCTTAGGTTTTGGTGTTTCTCCCTATTAAGAGAATAACTAGAGCCATTTAATGGCTTGATGATGTCATTTTTGGATGGCTGGAGAGATTTATTTCTCTCATTGGCCCATGACCCTTGAAAAATTATTATTCTTGTTTTGGGAAGATTTGCTGGAGTTTCATCTCTTGAATTTTTTGTTTTCTTGAATATCTTCATGGTGTAAGAGAAGTAAATACATTAATCTTAACTCCCTTTCTTGCTAAAACAAAAAAATGGGGTAGATGTAATAGTTTTAATTCTAGTGAAAATATTAAAAAAAGGAATCCTCCTTGTAAAGTGATTAGGTAAAGAATGTAATTGATTCTTGTGTCATTAATTTTTTATGAAAAAGACAAAAGGGAAGAATTGTCTTATTACAACTATAATGAAATTAAAAAATCAGTTTAATTATAAAGAAGGTTATTGCATTACTTTCCAGATGGATCATTATTTCTCTCATGTTAAACTATATATCTTTGACTTATTGCCAAAATGATTTTTTTTACTTCCGCAATAAACCTACACACTAGAATTATTGTAGAAAATACAAGTAATGAAGAGGGAAATAACAAAGAAAATAAAGTAGTACTGTATCACGTAAATAAAAGAGATAAACTATCAATTGTTATTCCTCATGGAGGGGAATATATATGTGTGTGTGTGTGTGTGTGTGTGTTTGTGTGTGTGTGTGTGTGTGTGTGTTAGATGAAATCAAATTTAAGTTTGAAAATGATAAGTATTTGAAATAATTATCCATTCACATAGTTAAATGGACTAATTGAGTAGATATGAGAAATAAAAAGAATGGTTGTACTCTTATAAAATACATATAGTCAAAGAAATATGAATATTTTGGTGAAACTAAATAATTATAAATTTGAGAATAATTGAATCCAAAGACTTTATATTTTTGCAGCTAAATAATCACAACCATACACTAAACTTATTTTAAATCAACAACAAATGAAATTAGATCCTTTTAAAATTATTTAATAATTTTTATAAGAAAAATAAAATTTAATGCAAAATAAATAAATAAATAAGGGTTTTAAACCTTTGGTAAGGGGAAGCCATAGCTAAAGGGCCCCATGGCTCCCTTGGAGGTTGCAACATGTAGGAGAATCTTGCAGGCATCAAGGGAGGCCAACAAACCTCCCATGGGTTGACTCCATGACCAAATAACTTATTACAACTTAAGAAAAAAACAAGAAAATACTTCTAGTAGTCCTCAACCCAACTTAGGTTGCATGGTTCTTCTACTATATCTAGTATTTATTTTTACAAATGAATAATAATACAAAAAAATCTACTTAAATATTTACACCCCTTAACTAGTAAGGATCAAATGCAAAATGAAATAGTATATTTTCCATGTAGTTAAATGAAAGAAAAGGAAGGTAAGTGTGATGGTACAATAGTCAATATAAACCAAAGCAACTTCATGTCTTTGAAAATAATTGTTGTATTTCCAAATAGGAAGAGAAAAATGATATAACAAGAGAGAGGAAAATAAAGGATAGAGAAAAATAATAATAAAGAGTGTTCTTATGGAAATTGGAGTTTCCATTATAATTTCCTAAATTAAAGGGTCCCCTTATCCTAAATGCATTACTTGAGAAATTGGGAGAATAAAAGACTAATTTTAAGCAATTATGTTTTGAAAAGACTACAATGAAAATTATTCATATTATTATTAAAGTAAAGAGAACTTTAATCTAGTTGTCTGAATTATTCTTTGAGTGGGGTTTTAATAAATCAAGTTTAATCTTTTAATTGAATTAAAGGGGTTCATTTTAAAATTAACATTATTTAGCCTTCTCTAATGTATGAATTTAGTTATTTAATTTTGTGCAAATTAATCCTTATGTGGTTTATTTTACAAAGATTTAAGTGAAAATTAACTTCCTATTGAAATCTTTCAAATGAGTGTTTGCTCATTAATGCCATTCCTAGTTGTTTTTCATCAATGCAACATTTCAAAACCTTTTAAAGTTTTAATTACTACTATCAAAGTTATTACGCAAAAATTCCAACAAATTAACTTTGTCCCTAATTGCATGTTTTTTATTTCAAAATGGGAAAACTTCAAGAAAAGCCATAGAATATCACTTTTTCTTTTTCTTTTCTACGGCACTCATGACCAAATTTTTTATTGAAATTATCAAAATCTCATCAAGCATTATAAATGATATTTTTTCCCTTTGTGATTGACATGGATGTGTGGGATCTAGGAACATGGGATTTTTAATATTTTAATCGAAACCATGTTAACATTTCAAAAGTCTAGATAGCTAGTGGCTTAATAACTTGTTTAAAGGAAACATATTTTATCCAATTCTATAAGGGTGATATTTTGTCTAGTATTCACCTCATACCCAGTAGTAAGTGGTGAAAGCATTTTCACACTTGTGTTGTACATCAATAAGGTGATATTGTAATTTTTTTTTGTTACTAAAGACAATTATGTTTGTAGGAGCATCATGACCTAAAGAATGTGTCAAAAATAAAATTATTGTGTTTGTGTCCACATTAAAAATGTGGGCATGATAATTAGATTTTTGGATATCATATTTAAGAAATTTATATATTTAAGAATGTATTTTGATATTTTTTAAAAGTAAAAATTATATAAATAAATAGTAAAATTTATAAATAGATGTATATTTTTAGTTTATTTTGAATTTAGAGAGTTAGTGTAAGGCCAACCTTTGTATGAATATCAATACTCTTTTCTTTTCTTTGTGTGTGTTTATTATTACTAAAATCAATTGATGCATTATGTAAGTTTGTTTATGTGTTGTATCATTGATCATATGGGAAAATCATGTAAATTATCAATTCTCTCTCTTTAGAGCTTTTCATAGGAAGTGTGGTTACTACTGTCACAAAATTTTGCATAACTCTCTTATGAAATTTATATTTTAGGAACTATTATTTCTCATACTTATTTACATGATTATATTTTAATGATGTTGTTGAGGTCAAATGACTAAACTTCTAGGAACCATGTATTATCCAAACTTGACATAAACATTTTATGTCAAATACTTTTCATTAGAAGTTGGATTGGTGATTGGTGATTGTTCAACCTATTTTAGGACTGGGTGTGATTTATTGCGATTGAAATTGTTTTTAAAAATAATTTCTTATGATGAGTGAAATTGGTAGAGTAAGAACTAAGAAATCGTGGGGTGTCTATCAATTTTAGTTAATGAGTGACCTAATGTATTTTATGTGTTTGGATGAGGATACTACCTATAAGAGGGATTGGGATCTGAAGAAGTGTCCTAAAATGTTATTTTTTGCATTATTTTGTGGTTTTGAAGGCCTTAATTATGTATCTAACGGTTAGGTAAACTATGGAAACCATAACATATCTTATAAATGAGTGCTGACTTATTTTTATTATCCTTTTATGATTGTGATAACATTTGGTGATTGAGAGGTGGAATCTAGGTGAGAAGTCACCATCCCATTTCATCCTCCAAATTTTATTCAAGGCTAGACATGGCTAATTACATGGATCAATTGAAGGTGAAAAGTGTCAATTTTCCATTCAAGGATTTTGAGATTTAGGGTTCTATTATTCATTTTTGTGAAAAAGAATGGGGCTTGTAGTGTTAGAAATTCCATTCTCATAGACTCTTATTTTTCTCTCTTTTGGTTTTTTATTGGAAGGGGGTAGGAAGCTTGGAAAATTGTTTGAAGAAGGGGATGGAGGAGAAAAAGAGAGGTAAGATCAAGCTAAAATGATAAATCATCCTAACTCCAAATGCTAATGGAAATATTTTTTATGAGTGTTATAAATTTGTTTATAGTTCATGTTGAAAATGGTTGTGTTTTGGTTTTGTGAATTTTTTTTGTTCCATTAGTATAGTGGCTTGTGATTGATTCAATTTTTTCTTGAGATGGTGGGTTGATATAATACATTATATGATTTTTGTGTTGGTATGTTCTTTTATTTTAATGATGGGTATAAGCTAGTTTAACTTATGAATCTTGGGTTTTAGTGTTTCTCCCTATTTAGAGAATAACTAGAGCTATTTAATGGCTTGATGATGTCATTTTTGGATTGGTGGAGAGATTTATTTCTCTCATTGGCCCATGAACCTTGAAAAATTATTACTCTTGTTTTACAAAGATTTGTTGAATTTTCATCTCTTGGATTTTTTTCTTTTCTTGAATATATTCATTGTGTAAGAGAAGTAAATACATTAATCTTAACTCCCTTTCTTGATAAAATAGAAAAATGTGGCAGATGTAATAGTTTCAATTCTAGTGGAAATATTAAAAAAAAATCCTCCTTGTAAAGTGATTGGGTAAAGAATGTAATTGATTCTTGTGTTGTTAATTTTTTATGAAAAGGAAAAAAGGGAAGAATTGTCTTATTACAACTATAATGAAATTAAAAACCTAGTTTAATTTTAAAGAAGGTTATTGTATTACTTTGGGGGTGATCCCACAATACTAGTTTACAATTTTTGGGAGATCCTGATTTTTACTGAAATCGCATATTTTTACAAAATATAATGAATTAAGCCTTGAAAATTTTTATTTAAAGGATTCCAATTGAAGAGGGTTTGATCGAACTAGCTTAGATCAAAACCCCTTGAATAGAACCCTGCTAGTTTTAAACCATACCTATAACACAATCTCCTTTACACCTATCAAAATGCTGATAAAAAACCACTTTTGATTTACCTTTTGGGGGATCAAATGAATTCATTTAAAATATTACTTTTTATTTTTTATTTTTTTGGGGGAAAACTGCTACCATAGTGGGTAGCACACTTCTATTGAAATTAGAAAACTTACACCTTTAGGAACATTGCTTCAGCCAAAGAAACAAAAAGGTTGGGCACCTACATAACTAAAAACTAGTTACACATATTTTTCCTCCAAAGAGGAGTATACAATAATGGCACCAAGGCACATATCTGCCAAAAATTTTGACCACCATCCTAACTGCTTGAAACCCTTACTTTCCCTTCTCTGATGCCAATCCTTTCAGCCAAGTAGCCATAAATAGAATGATCTAATTGAAAGCCCTTTGCAACCTCCAATCTGAATCCCCCATCTTGAGGAAAAGTGGTATACAGGGACATATAGTCATAATGATCTAGTTCCCCAACATTCTGGAGTGCCTCCAAAACAACAAAATCTTCCTAGCTCTTATCCTATCAAATGAATTTCTGCCACATCCTTCCAGTGTCAGGACAACTAAGAGCCTCCTTTTCAACCTTGCTTTCAAGCCTCAAGAAACTCTACCCAGTATCCACTACACTTACAAGGATTTCCCACAAACCTAAATTCATCAAAAATTTCCACCTAACAGTTTGGGAGATTGCCTCATTGGCCAGAACATCAGCTAGAGAGTTTGCTTCCCTATACATGTGACCCAACATGAATTCCTCTAGGAGATCCAATAAGGGAGCTATTGTGTTTACCCAAAATGAAAACTTCCAACTTGGGGCTTATCGGAGGATAATTTCCTGAACCACCACTTCTGAATTGCATTCTATGTCAAGCTTCAAAAGATTATTGTCCACACAATATTTAATCCCTTCAAACAACGTTGCCACCTCTACATCATTATTCGACCCATCCTGGAGCTTAATCGAAGCAACCCACACCACCACACCTTCTCAATTTCTTACCATGAACCCAACACTTGAGGGCCCTGGGTTGCCCTTCGAGGCCCCATCGAAGTTTAGTTTCAACCTACCTCTTGGTGGGAGAAACCACCTCACCCCATCCTACCACCTACTCTACTTCATCGAGTGAGTGTTTCTTAGCTTTATCTTTGGCCAATTTTGTTATATTTTCCTATCCCATTTTGAAAAGAACCTAAATTTGCAACTTTCGGATACGAAATTGAAATGCTCTGCTATACCACTTTCAATCTTTTAAAACACTGAAAACACATCTGAGGACTTCCCAATACAAATTTTGTTGTTTTGCTCATGCCATAGATGCCAGACCACCATTGTCGAAACCTTCTGCCACAAACCAGCATAGGAAAAGCCTAGGCCCACTTGTGGCCACAACTTGAACACCTCCTTAATCTCCTAATGAAGAGAACCACACCAACTTATCCTATCACACACAAATTTCCTACAACTCTATGCAAAGACACACCCAAGCAACAAATGGTTGGTTGTTTCCTCTGCCACCTCACACAATGGGCATTTGAATGGACTAGCAATACCAATCCGCTTCAACCTTTCTCCAGTCAAAATACACCCATGGATTGCCAGCCAGGTGAAGGCACCTGCTTTAGGGAAAACAAATTTATCCCATAGGATGGCCTTCGACCATTCCTCTTCAAATTGGTCATTTTTTAGTACCTTGTAACCCATTTTGGTAGAGAACTCCCTTGATCTTTTCGCGCACCAGCTGAGAGAGTCACCTTCCCCTAAAAAAGATACAAACCTTTTCCCTAGTTCTTCCAATACAAGAGCTCTTATCCCTCCTACCATTTCAAATTTTTTTCGTTCGAATTCCCATCTTCCCCAAGCCCTTATCAAATTTACATAATCAACCACTATATCACCATAAACTATTGACGTCACTTGGATGGCTTCTTGTACATTTGGAAGTGAATCCAATGTAGGATATCCATTCAAAGATTCATGCCAGAAAGATGACCTCAACCCATCTTTAAGTATCCAAGAGAGATGATCTATTATTAGCTTCTTGTTAGGTGTTGCCACAATAGTGGTTTACAATTTCTCGGAGATCCTAATTTTTTCTAAAATACATATTTTAAGAAAATATAATGATGTAAGCCTTGAAATCTTCCATTTAAATGATTCTAATTGAAGAGGGTTTTATTAGACCACCTTAGACCAAGCCCCCTTGGATAGAACCCCGCTAGTTTTAAACCATACCTATAACGAAGTCTCCTTTACACCTATCAAAATGCTGATAAAAAATCACTTTTGATTTACCTTTTGGGGGATCAAATGAATTCATTTAAAATTTATTTTTTTGTAAGTATGTAGTCCCTATTATAAGCTTCCAAAAAAATATAATTTTAATAAAATTTAATTTGATTATTATATTTATTTTTTATTTCTTGTGAATGTAGGTTTTTCACCGAAAATCAAGCTCTTTGTTTTGCACATGTGGAAAAATAACAAATTATCAAAAGAAAAATTGAAAAATATGAGTGCACTAAATATTGAAGTCTTTGATCCAACAAAGAAAGAAAAAATGAATTTCAATACATACAAAAAAAGTTATGCATAATACAGTCATGCTATGTCTAAATTGTAATTGCTTTGAATTTGAAACTTGATTAAAAAAAATATATTAAATAAAAAACTATCTAACCAAGTGGAAGCACTAGATATCAGAGTTACAAATCTAAATTTGAAAGAATTAGAATTTTATCCTTCATGGAAAAAAGGTTATGCATTATACGGTGGGTGTCACTTTTTGAAAATGTTTTTTGGAAAAAACTAGTTTTTGAGAGAGATGGAAAAAGAAGTGCAATCTAATTCCAAAAAATTTGAAAAAATATATATTTAGAATCTACAGACAAAATTTCATGAAACTCTAGTTTGCATCATCTTCAAATTCCTCATGGTATAGCTACTATAGGTGCCCGAAAGTGAAGATTTAGTTAAAAAAAAATATTTTAGTGTCTAGTTTGGCCAAAAATTGTAAACCACTATTGTGGGATCACCCTGTTTCTTAGCAAGAAATTCCACACAACCGACCCTCTCTACGAATTGGCTATTGTAAAGATCTGATTAGGCTCGGTTGAATCTAAATACTTAGCTTGAAGGGTTTTTGCCCAGAGAGACTCTGGTTTTTTATAAAGCCTCCACATCAATTTTTCTATGAAAGCCTCGTTATGCATCCTTAGATCCTTGATTCCCACTCCACCCGCCTCCTTTGGTTTCATAAGAGTATCCCAACTAGGCAGAGGGATATGATCCCTATCCTGTGACCCATCTGATACTATCTTCCTTTGACTTTTCATTAACCGATTGGCCACCTTCCTCAACATTTCCAAGGATGCCATCGTATACACTGTGATTGTTGTCATCACTACTTTAACCATTGTGAGATGCCCAACATATGTGAGCCACCGCCCTTTCCAAGATTCAGCCTTTGAATTACATTTATTAACAGTCTCCTCCCATAGGCTTGACTTGACCTGACCTGCAAATAATGGAACCCCAAGATATTTTGAAGGTAAACTTCTTTTGTTGAATACTAGGATAGATTAAATACACTGTTGCAAAAATTTCCTCATGTTGAAGAAAAACATGCTTGATTTTTCAACATTCACTTTTTGACTGGTTACCTTTTTGAACACCTCAATTGCGTCCTTCATTTCCTTAGCTTCTTCTAAATATTTTCCTAAGAAAAGTGTTTCATCTACAAAAAAATGATGCGATATTGTTGGAACCTCTAGGGCAATCTCCACGTCACACCACCTTCTACTTCTTACCTTGTTCGTAATGAACCCGCTCAGCGAGTCCATCATAATTGCAAAGAGGAAAGGTGAGATTGGATCTCCCTACCTTAAACCTCTCGCACCACCAAAAAAACCATAGGGGTTACCATTTATCAGGATCGAGTATCTCGATGATGAGATACAACAAAACACCCACCTTAGCCACTTCTAACTAAAACCCATGCACTCCATTACCTTGATCAAGGCATGCCATTGGAACCTTAAAATTTTATTTTTGTATGTATTCCTTATTATAAGCTTCCCAAAACTTATAATTTTAAATAAATTTAATTTAATTATTATATTTATTTTTATTTCTTGTGAATATAGGTTTTTCACTGAAAATCAAGCTCTTTGTTCTGTACATGTGGAAAAATAGTAGAT
The DNA here is from genome assembly GCA_007258455.2 of Sequoia sempervirens. Classification (NCBI taxonomy): domain Eukaryota; kingdom Viridiplantae; phylum Streptophyta; class Pinopsida; order Cupressales; family Cupressaceae; genus Sequoia; species Sequoia sempervirens. The sequence goes on from VDFB02000013.1 coordinate 230,403,280, forward strand.
TATCAAAAAAAAATTGAAAAGTATTAGTGCACTAGATATTGAATTCCGTGATCCAACAAAAAAAATGAATTTTGATACATACATAAAAAGTTATGTTGTATATAGTCTGCCTATGTCTGAATTGTAATTGGTTTGAATTTGAAACTTGACTAAGGAAAAAAATATTCAATAAAAAGCTATGAAACCAAATCAAAGCACTAGATATCATACTTACAAATCTAAATTCAAAAAAATTAGAATTTTATCCTTCATGGAAAAAAAATTATGTTGTTTACGATGAGCATCACTCCTTAAAAATGGTGTTTAATGAAAAAAACTAGTTTTCGAAAGAGATGGAAAAAGAAGTGCAATATGATTCCAATTTTTTTTTTATAAATATATTTAGAATCAACAGACAAAATGTCACAAATCACTGGTTTGCATCATCTTTAAATTCCTCACGGTTTAGCCGCTATAGGTGCCCGAAAGTGAAGATTTAGTTAGAAAAACCAATTCAGTGTCAAGTTTGGCCAAAAATTGTAAACTAGTATTATGGGATCACCATTGGATGAATCATTCTTTCTCTCATGTTAAACTATGTATCTTTGACTTATTTTCAAAATGATATTTTTCACCTCCACAACAAAACCTACACACTAGAATTATTGTAGAAAATACAAGTAAAGAAGAGGGAAATAACAAAGAAAATAAAGTACTATATCACATAAATAAAAGAGATAAACTATCTAATGTTTTTCCTCATGGAGGAAAAATTGTTTGTGTGTGTGTGTGAGAGAGAAGAGAGAGATGAAATCAAATTTAAGTTTGAAAATGACAAATATTTGAAAGAATTATCCATTCACATAGTTAAATGGAATAATTTAGTAGATATGAGAAATAAAAAGAATGAATGTACTCTTATAAAATACATATAGTAAAAGAAATATGAACATTTTGGTGAAACTAAATAATTATAAATTTGAGAATAATTAAATCCAAAGACTTTCTAAATAATCACAACCATACACTAAACTTATTTTAAATCATCAACAAATGGAAATAGATCCTTTTAAACTTATTTAAGAATTTTTATAAGAAAAATAAAATTTAATGCAAAATAAATAAATAAGGGTTTTAAACCTTTGGTAAGGGGAAACCATAGCTAAAGGGCCGTATGGCTCCCTTGGAGGTTGTAGCCTGTAGCAGAAGCCTGTGGGCCTCAAGGGAGGCCAACAAACCTCCCATGGGTTTACTCCCTACCCAAAAAACTTATTACAACTTTTAAAAAAAAAAAAAAAACTTCTAGCAGTCCTCAACCCAACTTAGGTTGGATGGTTCTTCTACTATATCTGGTATTTATTTTTACCAATGAATAAGAATACAAAAAAAATTTACTTAAATATTTACACCCTTGAACTATTAAGGATCAAATGCAAAATGAAAGAGTATATTTGTCATGTAGTTATATGAAAGAAAAGGAAGGTAAGTGTGATGGTACAATAGTCAATATAAACCAAAGCAACTTCATGTCTTTGAAAATCATTGTTGTATTTCCAAATAGCAAGAGAAAAACAATATAACAAGAGAGAGGAAAATAAAAGATAGAGAAAAATAATAATAAATAGTATTCTTATGGAAATTGGAGTTTCCATTATAATGTCCTAAATTCAAGGGTTGTCTATTTTTTTTTCAAATGTATATCTAACTTAATTTGGTCTAATGATGATGGTGGGAAATTAGGTGGCTAGGTCCCCTTATCCTAAATGCATTACTTGAGAATTTTGGAGAATAAAAGACTAATTTTAAGAAATTATATTTTGAAAACGCTACGATGAAAATTATTCATGTTCTTATTAAAGTAAAGAGAACTTTAATCTAGTTATCTTTGAATTAATCTTTGAGTGGGGTTTTAATAAATCAAGTTTAATCTTTTAATCGAATTAAAGGGGCTCATTTTAAAATTAATATTCTTTAGCCTTCTCTAATGTATGAATTTAGTCATTTACTTTTGTGCAAATTAATCCTTATGTGGGTTATAGTATAAAGAAAGTGAAAATTTACTTCCTATTGAAATATTTCAAATGAGTGTTTGCTCATCAATGTCATTCCTAGTTGTTTTTCATCAATAGAGACATTTCAAAACCTTGTAAAGTTTTAATTGCTACTATCAAAGTTATTATGCAAAAATCACAACAAATTAAAACTTTGTGCCTAATTGCATGGATTTTATTTCAAAATGGGAAAACTTCAAGAAAAGCCATAGAATATCACCTTTCTTTTTCTAAGGCATTTATGACCAATTTTTTTATTGAAATTATCAAAATCTCATCAAGAATGATAAATGTTATTTTTTCCTTTTGTGATTGACAAGGATGTGTGGGATCTAGGACCTTAGTATTTTTAATATTTTATTCAAAACCATGTTAACATTTCAAATGTCTAGATAGCTAGTGGCTTAATAGCTTGTTTAAATGAAACGTAGTTGTACCACAGAAAAATGGATCATTGACATTTTCATGGTCCTTTAGGTATTTCTCTCATGATGTTTGACTTTTTTTTTTTGGATTTAATGTTGCAATGTAACTTATGCATTCATATTAGGTCCTAAACATTCAAATTACGGTGTCTTGTGAAGGTTTCCTGAAGTGTTGTAACACATTTCTACACTTTTCTAGACTCTTTTCATTATAATTCACCTAAAAATCACTTTTTCATCACTTGTAAAGTCCTATTTTAAGTGTTGTAAAGTCCTGTAACAAGATTTCACACTTTTCTAAGCTTGTTTTCACTATTTACACCTTTCTTATGGTTTATTTGACCCCTTTAGGCACTCATAAGACTTAATTAAGTGTATTTTTGAATGTAAACCAGACAAACAACATTAAACGCAACTTAATTCAGGACACCCACTTAAAAGCCCAAGGTGGGACTCATTCGACATGGGTGGCGAATGAGTCCCTCTTGGCTCCAAATTCAAAATAATTCAAATATTCTTTTAGTTTTTTATCAAAATTACCTTATGTTGGCCTGTGATGAGGTATTATTGGGTTATTAGGGCACAAGAGTATAAATAAACATTTTTCCATTCATTTTACACCTAATCTCATAATTCATTCAAGAATTCAATCATCCATTCAAGAATTTTGTATCATTTAATCAAGCATCAATCAAGCATCTTCGAGTAGCCATTGATATATCTTTAGATTTATTCAAAAAGGTTGTGGTGAGTTTAGGACATTTGCATGTTGTTTATTCATCTTTCCTTGTTCATTTCATTCCATTTTTCCATTAAGGGTTTGATTACCAAAGTTGGATTTGACCAAGGCAAATCCCTATACTCTAACCCTTAACCATTTTACCCCTTTTGCATGTGTGTTTATAGACTCGTGTATGCAAATTTTGAAATAAATTGGGTGTTGAAAGGTGGCCATGAAGTCAACAAAGTGTTTCAAGTCAAATCAACCCTATTTCAAGCTTGGAGACAACCTATAGTCCATTTTTTGCAGATTTGACTCTGTCAATCCAATAAGAAGACTAGTGCAAATTTGGTTCTATAGAATTGGTCCTTGAATTCACATAATTTTGGGAGAGGAATGATTCTCCATCAATGGAAAATGAGTCCCACCTTAAGGATGGAAAACTAGATTTTGTCAGATTCTGGATCCCGACAGTCAAAAACCTATTTTCAAAAGTTTTTACTAGAAGTAGGATTGATTCGCCATCAGTGGTGAATTAGTCCCACTAGTGATTTTGATTGATATCTGTCAGCATTCAGCACACTCCAGATTCATCATCAAATTCCTAGGTGCACTCTATTTAACCTAGTTCAATTATGTTTGCATTAGTTTTCATCTTTATTGCATTTTTTGGATACCTCACCATGTTTTCAAACATTGCATTTTACATTATTTTTCCATCAATAGTTGATCAATCTCATCATCTAGTTGCATTTACAACATTGCATTTAGTCATATTCACATCAGAGAACCCTCTATTTGAGTGAACCACTTCAATTTTGTTGGCTATTCTGTCTCTCTCCTTTTAGGTGAAAGATCCTAAGAGTGCAAGAGTAGTCTATAGAACCCCTGGAACCACAAATTTTTTGGTTCATTTTGGTGAACCTACATATAGAACACTTTATCTTTCTTGATTACAATTGCATTCCACATCCTAGATTTTATTTACATCAACATTCAATTAGGTTTTGCATTTTATTTTTGCATCCCAGGGTTTCTCAAATTGCATTAGTTAAAGACTCATTTAGATTTCATTTTTGCATATCAAATCATTGAAAAATTAAAAATAATGCATTTGTATCCTTAGTTTACATTTGGAAAGCATTGAAATCATTTTAAATTTTCTGAAAAACACAAAAAAAATCTCATAACTAGACTCATTCGCCACCCTGGGCGAATCAGTCCAACGGCACATTATAAACAACATTTTTAGACATTTTCTGGGCATTTACTACATTTTTGTTCTTTGTTGCTATTTCTCTGTTTCAATTTGTACAATTTTTGTTATTTACATTTTTCACTCCTAGATTGCATTGCATTTGCATTCATCCTATCCTTTGTGGTACTTTTATGAGTGTTTGGTGCCTCATTGATAATATTTTAGTGAGACGATGTTCTAGACTCATGGATTCCCACAATAGCACTTTCATTGTGGACCTTGGGATTTCAAGAGCTCCTACTCCTAGTATGGACAATGGTGCATTAGGAATGGATACTACCACTCATATGCCTTCACCTTCCCATCCAATGCATGTTGACACACAAACTAGTGCCATTCCACAAGATAAAGTGATTAGTATTCGTGAATATTTTTCACATTTACAACAAGATTTATCCCTTGAAAACATTTCCACCACTACTATACTTGCCATAGAAAACCTTCATTGTTTGATTGAAACTGATGATGGCTTACAATTTATGAAGAGAATTGTTGAGATATACAACAAACATGTTCCTTCCACATGTATCCCAATCCGCAAATATTGTTGTAAGCCAAGGAGGATCTCACATTCCTTCTCCTTCAACAATAGCATCCATACCAACCTATACCATTGCTCAAGTTACAATAACTATACAACAGGTTAGTCATGTGAATCTTTCTTTCACTATTCCAACTAGCATTCCTAGTTCTTTTGTGGCATCGAATATTCCCTCTTCCACCTTCTCCCCTCTTAGTGTCCCTTTCACTTTCCCTAACATTACATACACTCCATCACCATTTTCCCTTCCATCTCATACCACTTACACTTATCCCATCATTACACAACTCTTTAACACCGTTTCATCCATGCAACAACAAATCTCCACCATTAACCAAAGTCAAAATGCTCCACCTACATATCATGTATGTAGTAGGCCATTATCCCTAGAGATCTTCCCCACATAGATTCCACAAGGAATTGAAATACCTAGGTTTGAGAAATATGGAGGTAAAGGAGACCCTACTAATCATGTCAATGGTTATACAACCTTGTGTAGTGATTTTATCCTTGATGGCAAACTATCAGCAAAAAATTTTCCTAGGACCTTGAAGGACACTGCATTAGAGTGGTTTTCAAACTTACCCAATCATTCAATCTAATCCTTTAATGAACTTTTGGATGGCTTTATAAGTCATTTCCAAGTCCATATGACTCCCAAAAAGATAATGGCTGATTTAATGTGATGTAAGAAAAATACAGATGAAAAAGTAACTGATTTCATTTCATGTTATCAGTCATTGTATGCTCAAATTGATGTCAAGATTCCTGATTCACATCTACAAAATATGTTTATTGAAAACTTGCATACTCACCTTTAGGAAAAGTTAAATATGATGAAATTTCCTTTGTTCATGCGTTTATGCACAACCCTTTGTGACTATCACAACTCGGTTACTAGTTGTGATTCAAATTCCACTTCTAGGCGAGTTGAGAAGTCTAAGCAAAACAACTAAAACAATGCACACAACTTTAGAAAACAAAACCGAGGCTTCTTATAGTTCCATCCCCCTTCTTCACAACAAACCCAACCTATTCCAAGTCAATTGGTAGTTGTTAAAGAAATGGTTCCATCTACCTATGGGGACCCAAAGAGGCAATTTACACCCTTACCCGATACTCTCCATAACACAATGAATCAACTGTTGCAACAATAGATGATAACTTTTCCTATAGTTAAACCCTTTAATACCAACAAGCCTTTACCACCTACCTTTAAACCAAATTCTTATTATCATTTTTATCACCAAAATAGACATGACACCAAACAATGTAAGTGTCTCAAACAATTAGTTCAAGACCTCATTGATTCAGGTCGTCTATCCATTACTGGTGTTAATGATCAAGGCAATAAGTCTATTGCACCCTCTAACCAGAATTTAAAAATATTTACCAACCCCATGCCTAAACACAATGTTTCATTTGTCAAGGCTAGTGAATTTTCAAACACTCATGTGATGAACATGGATACAAATAATGAACCTGATCTTACTTCAAATGTTACTCAAGTTAATCCTATGGATGAACTTGTGGGTATGATAGATGTTATCCCTCGTAAGTTCCCAACCAATAAATCTCTTGATATTACTTTTTCTTCTCATGATATGCTTAAAAAGCTTCTCGATGGTCTTCTTTACATAGTCAACCACATCTATCATAAGCCCACCAATGGGATATTATTAGATCCCGCCTATGGAGAGAATGTGATTACAGAATAATTTTTAGTCTTACATGAGCTTTATCAAGAGGATTATAATAAACCAACCACATGGATTAAAACACATACTAGTTTTGTGTGCCCTACAATCGGTTCGATTGTACTCCCCTTATAGATAGGACCCAAGACTTTGGATGTAACATTTTCTATTATTCCACAATCGGATCAATTTTTTCTATAGCTAGGCCATTCTTGGCTTCACTCGATTAAAACAGTCCCTTCACAAATGTTTGAATTTTCCACATGGAAATGAGATATTTACCGTACACCATAGTGGCTGTAATCCAATGTCCTCTAAAGGTAAGTTTTCCTTAAAATCCTTTTGGCCTAGACCCATGGAACCCATCACCCCTTGAAAAGATTTGTTTTTCATCACCTACCAAAATTTCAAAGCCTTGAAATGAATACCCGAATTGTCTCTTTGTAACCAATCCCCTTCCACTTCCACTTCTCCTATCCTAGACTAGACCATGCTTTAGCCCGAGTCCAAAATTGAACAACTAGTACAAACTCATGAGAAACCTACCATTGACACATCTCCTTCCTCGTATAAATGTTTAAGAGAAAATGAAGGCAATCCCATCATACCTCCTCCCATTAAACAAGTTTATAAATCCAAAGAGAAAGTAATTGACCCACCTTCTTTGGTTCCTTCCGTTCTTCCCCCTTAAGAATAAAAGGAACCTATGGTCGCTCAACCTACTATTACACCTCAATAACTTCAAAATAAAATTAAAAGAAACCATGGTGCTAGAGAGTGGCAGCGTCGTCTTCATCTCCTTGCTCGTCAAATGCAAAATGAAAATAACAATGAAAATCAACCTTCGCCTTTCACATAAGCAATAGATGATCACCCTCCTCGTCCTAATCTACCACAAGATAGTACAATCCAACCCTCACAACACAATGATCACATTCAACAGACAAAACTCTTGATACATCCTTCCTTGGAAATAACCCTTTTTCCTCCCATCATAATCAGTCTCGATGATGATGATGACGATGACAAGATCACAAGAATAGATGAAGAATTGCATAATGATCTAAACTTTTTATTTTCATCTACCATGAGCTTAAATGATAAATATTCTACACCAAGTGAAGAACCTGGCACATCTCCTACTTCGGCACTTACAATTCCTCCTTTGGACAATCAACCACCATCGCAATATACTAAACATGATTGGGAGGAAGATGAGTTGTTAGATGGTTGACTTGCATTCACCTTACTCTCCTTTTTTGGAATTTTCCTTTTAGTGTGCTTTTATGTGTGTATCGCATTCCCCCGCACTATGTGTTTAATGTCCTCTCTCTTTGTACACTTCCTCTATTTGTAACTCTATTCTTCTATATGCCATACTTTATCTTTTCCTTTCTCACTTTTGTCTTGTGTTTTCCTTTTGGGGATGACGCAAAGCGTAGAGACACCTTATGTCTCTTCCATGTTGACGCAAAATATTTTTCTTTTCTTTTTCCTTTTTATTTTCACTTTTGTTTTGTGTTTTCCTTTTGGGGATGACACAAAGCATAGAGACCAAAATGTCTCCTTCATGTTGACCCAAAATATTTTTCTTTTCTTTTTCCTTTTTATTTTCTTTTCACTTGTGTTTCTCCTTTTGGGGGTCTAATGCAAAGCATTGAGACTGCAACGTCTCTTCCATGTTGACCCAAAATGGACTTTTTTTTCTTTTGTTTTTTCTCTCTTTGTGTCATTCTTCCACTTCTATGTGATTCAGGGAATGATGACAGTTTTGAGCTCTTTAATCAAACCATTGTAGCAGTGAACATGCTGACCCCAAATCCATAGATCCCTTATGTGTTTGGTATGTTCCTTTCTGTTGGGAAACTCCCCTTTCTTTTATTTTATTTTTCATTTACATGAAGTAGTCTTACTTGGAAACATATGACTTGGCATAGGGGTTTTCCAAGTTGGCTCTCATGTCTTGTTTTCATGTTGCTACTTTAAAGTAATTACTCATAGAATGGTGTGTAGTAATTTGTTTAAAGTGGGGGGAATACATTGGCATCATTTCATTTGCATTCTTGGTTCTTAGTGTAGCCTTGCCACTTCATATGATGGGTTTGTCACCTTATGGATGGCATTGGGTGTGATTTCTTTCATAAGTGTGAGCTATCTTAGCATATTACATTCCTCTTAGCAGCCTGATGTAACACACTACATCCCCTAAGTTGTGGATATACTATTCTTTGATTGGTCCTCTCTTATATAATTAGACTCAATGTTCCCTAAGTGACAGAAGTTGCATGAACTTAATAAGAATCCTTTGAACACCTTTTGCATTTTACATTTTTGCATATTTGCCACCTTCCATAACACAACTTGCATGCCTGTGGTACCTTGTTCTTTTTTCATGAGTTCTAAGCATATAAATCATTTCTTTTCTCATGAAGCATTAACCATCATTTTCCTTTTTGTTTCCTTATTAAACATATCATGAGGTATAACTTTAATATGGTTGAGTAGGAGGCCCATTCAGTGGCATGACTTTTCCCATAGCCACCTAAGTGTTTTTGCTTTCATACCAACTAGTGTATGTTTCTCACCTTTTGGGTTCTCTGAACCGGTGGACTGCCATGAGCTATGTCCTTCTCTCTTTCTCTTTCACATGTGTTTCCCTTTGTTCTTATGTTTAGTTTTCCATGGGTGAACATTGGAAAAAAAAGGATAGAAAACTAAGAGGGGGGTGAATTAGTTGTCACAGAATACTTCAACTTTTCAACCTTAACTTAACTTAATCTTAGATCTGATGAACAAACAATAAACCATAAACAATCAACACATCAGAAACACAGAGAAAACCAAGATTTTTATGTGGAAACCCTGTTAGAGGAAAAACCATAGTGGAGATCAGTCCACAATAGTATACCCTGTTAAAAGTATAAGAAGAATAAATGGGGAATGCACATACATTTAGGAACACTGCGTAGAGCTCACTACTTAATTACAAAGAGAGCTCACTACCCAAAGAAAGATTCAAATTAAAACCATCCAGATTTGAACTGAGAAAATAGCATTTGCTAATGCCTGATTAAAGTCTCGGTTAAGCAAATAAACATTCCTTCACTCTTCTTCGCACTATGCTACTACCTTCAAAAAATATGAACAATATTTGCACATAGGACTCACACACTTCACACTTGCACCCTTCACATACTTCAACTTGAATAAAAAATCTCTCTTATATATCCACAACATGGAATTGCATCCACAATTTCGTTGGCCAAAATAAAATATTAAACATATACACAATGTCAACCCAAATTTATAAGTAAATTTTTAATGTGAATCAACCAAGGTCAGCCACAACATAGTGGAGACCCAAATCAACAACTCCAACATGAAAACACTTTAATTAATTTCTCCTCGAGGATCCACAACACACTTGAACACCTAGTCGGCCATGAACATGAAAAATATGAACACGCAAGAGAAAATATCAAATCACGAGCACAACGATCAACACAGACATGTAGCATAGATAGAGAACAAACTAGAAACATCCACAAACACCATGAAACATGAGATAAACATCTGCAACAAATTAACTTACAAAAATGATATGATCTTCATTCAGGAACCCAAACTGAAGTAACAGAAAAACTGTCATAATACAAATCTTCATAACTTGATCAAATCTTCATGTGGATCTCTGAAACTTAACATGTATACACTAGAAATACTCAACAAGAAACCCTTTAAACCATGACCTTACATTAGTAATGTACTGATCATAGTGATAGACTGATCTTCACTTCATCACTGACAACTTATAGCACTTCTTACTACAATTTTCTCAATATCCTAGGCATATACAACTTCTAATGCAACAATGCTAATAGTGTTGACATAAATGAAAACCACATATCAACAACATAACCACAACATCCAATAATTGGATATTCATCTTGGGGGCTTGATCATCTCTCTTGATCATTCTCATTCCATCTTGCTAGCATAAGTGCATTTGGATCCTTCTTGATATGCATGGCTACTTTAGTGTGAGTCTGAAGCAAGTTCATCCTCCCACTAAAGTGGGGCTAAATGTACCATAGGAAAATGGATCACTAAAATTTTGATGGTCTTTTAGGTCTTCCCCTTATGATGTTTAATGTTGCAATGTAACTTATGCATTCATATTAGGTCCTAAACATTCAAATTATGGCATCTTGTGAAGGTGTTGTGAAGTGTTGTAACACATTTCTACACTTTTCTAGACTATTTTCATTATAATTCACCTAAAAATCACCTTTTCATCACTTGTCAAGTCCTATTTTAAGTGTTTTAAAGTCTTGTAACAAGATTTCAAGCTTTTTTAGGATTTTTTTCACTATTTAAACCTTTCTTATGCTTTATTTGACCCCTTTATGCACTCATAAGACTTAATTAAGTTTATTTTTTAATGTAAACCTGACAAACAACATTAAATACAACATAATTCCCAACACCTACTTACAAGCCCAAGGTGGGATGCATTCACCATGGGTGGCGAATGAGTCCCTCTTGGCTCCAAATTCAAAATAATTCAAATTTTCTTTCGGTTTTTAATTCAAAATTGCCTTATGTCAGCCTATAATGAGGTATTATTAGGTTATTAGTGCACAAGAGTATATAAATAAGTGTTTTTCCATTCATTTTACACCTAATATCATAATTCATTCAAGCACTTTGCATCATTTAATCAACATCAATCAAGCATCTTGGAGCATCCATTAACATATCTTCAGATTTTTTCAACAAGGTTGTGGTGAGTTTAGAAAATTTGCATATCTTTTATTCATCTTTCCTTGTTCATTTCATTTCATTTCTCCATTAAGGGTTTGATTACCAAAGTGGGATTTGACCAAGGAAAATCCCTATACCCTAACCCTTAACCATTTTCCCCCTTTTGCATGTGTGTTTGCAGACTTGTGTATGCAGATTTGGAAAGCAATTAGGTATTGAAAGGTGGTTAAGAAGTCAACAAAGTGTTTCAAGTCAAATCAACTCTATTTAAAGCTTGGAGACAACCTACAGTTCTTTCTCTACAGATTTGACTTTGTCAACCTAACAAGAAGACAAGTGTAATTTTGGTGGTACATAATTGGTCCCAGATTTCATAGAATTTTTGGAGAGGACTGGTTCACCATCAATGGCAAATGAGTCCCACCTTAAGGCTGGAAAACTAGATTTTTTCAGATTTCAGATCCCATCAGTCAGAAACTTGCTTTTAGAAGTTTTTACCAGAAGCAGGATTGATTTGCCATTAGTGGGGAATGAGTCCCACTAGTGATTTTGATTTATTTATGTCAACATTTAGGACACTCCAAATTCATCATCAAATTCCCAGGTACACTTTTTTTAACCTAATTCAATTATGTTTGCATTAGTTTTCATCTTTATTACATTTTTTGCATACCTCACTATGTTTTCAAACATTGCATTTTATATTAGTTTTACATCAATAGGTAATCAATTTCATCATCTAGTTTTATTTAGTCATATTCACATCATACAACCCTCTATTTGAGTGAACCACTTCAATTTTGTTGGTTATTCTATCTCTCTCCTTTGAGGTGAAATATCTTAAGAGTGTAAGAGTAGTCTATAGAATCCCAACCACAAAATTGTTTGTTCAATATTTTATCCAATGCTATAAGGGTGATATTTTGTCTAATATTCACCTCATACCCAGTAGTAAGTGGTTAAAGCATTTTGACACTTGTGTTGTACATCAATTAGGTGATATTGTAAATTTTAAAGATATCAAGTTTCCACAATCCATAATGTAGATTTTAGTATTGCTTCTGGGTTTGATTGCGTTGCTTCTTTTTCATCAACATTTTGGATCACACTCTGTGATCCATCATCAAGATGGTAGAGAGCAAGAGGATAAAAAATGTTTGATTGCAGACTAACACTAAATAAAAAGAGAGAAGGGAAAGGAAGGGGAATGGGGCACAAGGTTCGAGCAACCAAAAAGAAAAAAGGAAACCAAAAAACCATAAAAAGAGACAACCCAAAAAACCATAAAAAAGAGCAAAACAATAAATACATAAAAATGAATAAAAAAAAAGCTTACACAAGAACAAATGAAAAATATAACTAATTTTTTTAATTAAAGAGACAAGAAAATGGAAAAGAGCTAAAAAACAAAGAATCGAAAAAAAATAACAAAAGGCCTAGCAAATAAATAAAAAGCATAAATATATAAACATATGCACAATGTTTATGTTTACTGTCACTAAAGACAATTATGTGTAGAGGAGCATCATGAGCTAAAGAATGTGTCAAAAATAAAATTATTGTGTTTGTGTCCACATTAAAAATGTTGGAATGATAATTATATATTATAAATTAGGTTTGATTATAATGTAAATTTATGGTAAAATAGTAATTGTATAATATATTTTGATCTACGTATATTTTATATCATTGAACCATTCATAAATTATATAAATTTATATAAATAGACAATAACATATTATACTATTATCATTAGTTTAGTTTGTCTTGAATTACACATTGATTCATTTTTTTTAACTATATAAGTTTGAGAAATTTTTATTTGATTAATTATTTTGATTGTATTAAATATAGAGAAATATTTATATATAAAAATATTTTTTCAAAAAATAATGTTCTCTAATAAATTTATATTTTAGTGAGCATTATTTTGATTAGGATAAATCAGTAAGGCCCTAAACCCATTACATAAGAACCATTAAGGTAGAGAAAAAGAGTCTCTCAAGTGGTAAGATAATAGGAAAGATAAAGAAAAGAGGCTAAATCCTAAAAACAAATAGCCAATAGAAAAAGAAACAAGACTAGTCATGGACAAACAATTATATATGACCACTTATTGTTCTCCAAGAAAGTTAAGGCCTTTAATTTCCCACCACTCCTTGGTGAGAAACTAAGGTTTTTCTTCAAAAGACTGGGATTTTAGACTCTTCTTTCATGTGTTGTCCTCGGAGGCATGCGATGCAATTTACCTTATCTTACCATTTTTCCTAGAGCTAGTAGAGGGCTTCTAAATGACCCTCCTTGTCCCACTTAGCATGGTTGATTTTAAGCTCTTGTTGAAACAACTAAATGGTGACCATCATGTTTTTAACTATTTCCTTGTTGTACTCAATAATATCCTACAAATTGAAGAGGATCTTGTCTTGATTGTAATAAAGTATGGACACCTCATTTCTCATGCTTGCACCTCCTCAAGAGACCTGGTAGAATTTTTAATTTTCGCTTCTTATTTTTTCAGATTGCCCCAATTGTCAAAGGTTAGTGCCAAGCCTCTCAAAAAATCCTAGTGATCCACATCCTCCTCTTCACCTATCCAATATTTAGTCCTTTTGAGCATAATAATTTCCATATTTTAACTTGTATCCTTCATTAGGATTAATTGGGTCAACAACTAGATAAGTATATGGGTGATCCCACAATACTGGTTTACAATTTCTAAGAGATCCTAATTTTTGCTGAAATCACATATTTTTAAAAAATATAATGATTTAAGCCTTGAAAATTTCCATTTAAAGGATTCGAATTGAAGAGGGTTTGATCAAACCACCTTAGATCAAACACCCTTGGATAGAACCTTGCTAGTTTTAAACCATACCTATAACGGAGTCTCCTTTACACCTATCAAAATGTGGATAAAAAACCACTTTTGATTTACCTTTTGGGGGATCAAATGAATTCATTTAATTTTTATTTTTTTTAAGTATGTATTGCTTATATTATAAGATTCCCAAAAGGTATAATTTTAAATAAATTTAAATTTTTTTTTTTTCTAAAAGGTGCAATGCACCCATATTATTAGGGGTAAACGCTTTTTTTACCGGAGCTATGAACCGGATACAAAAAACCACAAGAAACAACCAAACCCGCGAGTAAAAAGGCCCAGCGAAGGCACAAGGCCTGCGAGCACTTTGACCCAGCGAGGGTTTGAACCCTGGTGGCCGTCACTACAACCAAGCAACTTGACCACCGAACCACGCCCTTATCGGCAAAATAAATAAATTTAATTTTATAGTTATATTTATTTTCTATTTCTTGTGAACGTAGGTTTTCCACCGAAAATCAAGCTCTCTATTCTGTACATGTGGAAAAATAGAAGATTATAAAAAAAAAATGAAAAAAATTAGTGCACTAGATATTAAAGTCCTTGATCCAACAAAAAATAAATCAATTTTGATACATAGAATTTTTTTTATGTTGTATACAATCCGGCTATGCCTGAATTATACTTGGTTTGACTTCAAAATTTGATTAAGGAAAAAATATTCAATATAACACTATGAAACCAAATGAAAGTGCTATATATCATAGTTACAAATCTAAATTCAAAAAAAAAAAAAAATTATCCCTCATGAAAAAATAGTTATGTTGTTTATGGTGCACATCACTCCTTAAAAATGGTGTTTACTGAAAAAAATTAGTTTTTGAAGGAGATAGAAAAAGAAGAGCAATATGATTCCAAAAATTTTGAAAAAAATATTTTAGAATCTAGAGACAAAATTTCACAAATCACTAGTTTTCATCATCTTCAAATTCCACATGGTTTAGCCAATATAGGTGCCTAAAAGTGAAGATTTAGTTAGAAAAAAACCAGTTTAGTGTCCAATTTGGCCAAAAATTGTAAACCAGTATTGTGGGATCACCCATATCATTTTGAATTTTAGTGGATTTGCAAAGATCATCCACTTTCTCACTAGGGGAGGCATAATTCAAATAGGGATTGGTAGTTTCCATAAGAGTAGTCACTGGCTCTTGAGCCTAGCCAACATCCAACTTAGGGAAAGAGAGGGGACTAATAGAAATATTGTGCAATAGAGAAGAATTAGGTGGAGTCTCTAGGGGAAACATTAGGCAAAGGGGACCAAGAGGAGCAAAAATTATCATTTGAAATCAATATTTAGGGAGGTTCTTCAAATGACACCTTTTTCTTACTAGAGAGAGTAGGGGAATCCAACACATTGACCTTACCTTTATAAGCTCAAGGGTGGTTACACCTAGTGACTTTAGGGTGATTAAAGGGGGTGGAATAGGTAGCCAAATATGGGGTAATGGGGTTACCCTCTGAAATACCAACAACACACTTATGAACAAGTGCAAGGTTAAGAACATGTGGGAGGGAGGATAAGGCGAGAGAGAGACACATTATGTCGATAAACTATAAACCAAACTATGATGAATGGATAGGGGTTTTTAATCTTTTTTGCAAAGCTTTAATGGATTGCTCTAGTAAGGAGAGTATCCAATAAGTAAAAAAACATTTTTATCTTCTAGTGGAAATGATTTAATATAGGAAACAAATGAGAATGGAAAATTTTAAAATGACCATGAGGGTAACATATCTCATTAGTGTTGTGCCCTTAGCACACACGCCCCGTTCAGAATGGGGACCGTCTTTTCTTTCGCCTTGTCGGCTCATTTTGTCACCGCCTCATTTTGCGTACATCCCTTTTTGATGTCTTGGATGGTCAATGTTGCTTTAAAGTCCCACCATAAATTGACCATGCCCTCCCTTTTTCATTTTGTCATGTTTTGGGGCCTCGCGGAGTCCCTTTGGTAGTTTGACCCTGCCAATGGCCCCAGGCCCCGCCGGGCCCGGCCATTTGGGATTCCCTTGATGGGTTTCCCCGATGAACCTACTATCCTCGACAGCGTCTTCTTCACGTCCTCCCGAACCCCGGGGTCTGAACCACCATTTTCTATTTTTCTAGAAATTTGTGGAAATACTCAAAGCAGTTGTTTAGCCCTCCGAACCCAGAACCCCGGAGTTCCTCTCCTAGGGTTCCGTCATTGCTTTGTCGTCCTTCACGGAAAACCTCTGACAGCGTTCTGCCTTTCAGGTCCCACCACCTTATTTTCTAACCAAAATCTGCAGGAGGCCCTAACTGCATTTGAGTGCTCCAGGCCTGATCATCTAAAATTTCGAGTCTGGAATTCCATGATGATTATGCCATCCATGATGGTGGATCTTTGGTGAAACCCCGCCCTCCAGGCCCTGACTCGCTCTCCGCCGCCACTATTATGACTGAGTGAAAAACCTCAAGTGGCCACTGTCTTACGCCTCCCTGGTCGTCGAGCCCCGGGTCTCCCACCGCCATTACTATTTTTTCAAATTCACCAACTTTTCTCTCGTCGTACCTTTACTCAATAGGGTCATTAATGGCGATTAGGGGTATAAAATGCCCACACCGACCCATCTTTATCATTTGATAGAGTTGCAGAGTGATTGGAGAACTTCATTGATGAGCTCACCATCTTCGACACCTTCACGCTCGTCGCCCTTAGCATCATTTCATCGATCGTTAGTGGATCCCACATCTCCCCACATTACGTGTTTGAGGTAGGTCCTCTGTTTGCCCTCCCCAGCATTATTTTGGTGATTTCTAAGGATTTAAATGAATAACAAATGATAAGAAGGCATGAAAATAATAAAATATGACATTGAGCACAAAACCCATGTGTTGAAAACTTGAGAAACCTTTGTGGGTGCCCTCGTCAGCAATCTGGAACCTTACCCTACTGCGGCCTTTCTTCGCACAGGGAGATCATCCCCTTTAGCCCTGGGACCTACCTTGGCTATCCATAATAAAATGATGAACCTTACCACCGATGACAATTTCCTCCCTCGGACATGGGCCATCGGACTTCCTTGATCAGAAGTCACCCTCGATGCCGCCGTATAAAAACAACAAACTCTTGCAGCCTCTCTGAGCTCCAGGGTCCACCCTTCTCTTCGCCGCAAGCATTTCAAATTTCATCGAGTGCCCTTCAAGTTTGTGGACCCTGCCCTCTGGGGTTCCTTTCATTTTTTGCCGTATTTGCCTCAGAGTTTCTGGCGGAGCCCCGCCATTCAAGTCCTTGGCCTTCATTCGCCGATTGGAGTCCAGGCTGAACTCAGAACATCTTTATTCACTCTGGGCTCTGGACGCCGAGTGTCTGTGCTTCCTTATGTGTTGTCCCGACGGTGAACTCTTTTCACCCCTCTGTGCTCTGGGCTCCACCCTTCCATCCATTATGGGGTTTAAAATAAGGTTGATGGCGGCCCCCTCTGCCAGGTCCGGTCTTGGCCCCGGCTGTCAGCATAACTTCACACTTCAGCATAGCCTTTTGCTGACCCCTTTCTTGGACGTCCTTCGGACCTTCGGGCTCTACCCTACCAATTGCCACCAAACTCAGCAAAATCACATGACGACAAACCCTTGTGTCAGGTCTAGTCTCGCTCTTGGCTGTCGATGAGACTTGCGAATCTCGCCGAAACCAGACCCCGGACCCTAACTGTCGGGCTGCCCTTTTTGCACTTCCATCCAACAATAGTTGCCTTTTGACATGCCAGACCCTGAACCCTGGAGTTCTGTATCTAGATTGCCATTTTCTGTCTGCCATTCCAAACTGCCATCTCCAGACGGCTCTCTGGCCTGAGACTTCCAGATTCTCCTAAACCGATCCAAATGAGCCCAAATCTAGAATCTAACTTCAACCCACGTGTTGAATTTAGGTCCTCTTCATTGCGAACCTCTCAAATTACTAAAATTTGACCAAAGAAAGTCTCTAGGAGCCTTCCACCGTGTTTTCCCTTCCAAACAACATTCCTACCAAGGAAGTTTGACCCTCCGAGCCCGAACTGTCCAAATGCTCTTGATCAGAAGATCAATAATATCTGGGGATAAAAGGTCATGATATGCTTAATTGATTGTTCAAAATAGATGTTGCTTTCAACGTGTCAGCTAATGTAAATGATTTTGTGATCCATTGTGCTGACTATGCCCTTCTTTGCAGAATATATGGAATCGGGTGCAGGACCTTTAGGGGCATCCACCAAGAAGGACAAAGGGAAGAAGTTAGGGAGGACCGCTCGAAGGAAAGAGGACAAGGACTAGATGAAATACCAATTCCAGGGTGAACCTCTCCACTCAAAAGTCACCAGGGATTGGAAGGAGATCGCTAACACCAACATAGGCCAAGTTAATATTGATGAATTCACCCAAAGGGTCAAGGTCAACCTGATGACAAAGAATGCAAGATTAATAAGACAGAGTGGAATAGAGAAGGTTGTCGGATTCCCTCCAACCCTTGTCACTCCTGAGTTGGTCATGGCTTGTTGGGAGGCGTACCAAACTGACACAAGGACAATCGTTGATAAAGAGGGCAACATTCTTGCTGACATGTCGCCTGAAGGGATCACAGAGACCTTCCATATTCCCACATTTGAAGAGATGGAGGTCCCCACCATTGAGGAATGCCAGGAAATGTGGGATGATACTCTGACAGCCTGTAAGAAGTCAATAAATTAGCATTGGCTCAAGGAAAGATGGCACAGCGCTGCAAAGGTTCCTCAAGAACTCTTCCACAACAATTTCCACGAAGATTACCACAACTTGCTCATGATGCTAAGTAGGGTTATAGGTCTTGCTATGGCTACCTACTTTCAGGAATGGATGGTGTACTTCATTGAGCAGATTCTGCGTGGAAATGGGGACGTGACGACAAATGCTTCATTTTATTGGCGAGGAATTATAAGTGACTGCTTCTATGAGCAGTTTGTCAGCGTAAAGAAGAGCTCCAAATTCTATATGACTTCTTATCTTGTCTATTCTTTGGTGGATCGAAGACAGTACAGTGGGTTATTTGTGGCACCCAGGAAGGAGCAGGGGCAAAGAATCAAGGCATTTGATAAGTACTCAAAGCTCCAATACCAAAACTTCAAAAGGGATTAATACAGAGTAAATGACACCTTCATTGGCCATATTATCAGAATGATTGCCGGAGACTTCGAGATGAGGGTCTCCCATAGTGTTAGGGCACTTTTGAAATAGTATGCCTTTCTTTTCATTCAATATCTGAAGTTCACATACATCTGTGCCCAGGGATTTACTGAATGGCCAAATAGGTTGCCTCGATACCCCAATGACCGAATCATTCTTTTGGAGCTTTCTTGGCAACTCCAACACCTACAGACAATATTTAGCAGCAAAAACAGAGTGGGGATTTCTTATCCCATGACCCTTGGCCAGGGCATGTACTAACTGCAAACTTACCAGTGTACTGGTAACTCTGAGAAAGAGCTAAAGGATTGCCACTTCTACCTACACACTGCTCGCCCATAGATGGACCTGTATGGCCATGTCAGAAAAGCGCTGGGGCCAGCATATGCCCATCTTCACCACATTAAGGATTTCTGGGCCGACTGTCAGGATGATAAAGAAGTACGTGCAAGGCACTACATGCGAATGACTATACAGTTCGTAAGAAGGGTGCAACAATTTCTCGTACTGGACCAAGTCGAGGAGGACGAAGCCACCATAATGCATCCTAGGTACCCTGCAGTCACCAATTTGTCAGTACTATCAATAGACTGGGACAAACAAGAAGTCGATGACCTAGATACCATAACCCAACCAATCTTGGTCTGTACCAAGGAGTGGATCGATGGGCAAGTGGCTAAATTAAAGCAATAGGGAATAATTTTGACTTATGAAGGGCTCAAAAATGAGCCAAGTGCCACAGATAATGTTGTTGCCACCACTTCAACTGGTGGGACCTCCAAGTCTCCTCCAGCCACAAGGTCTAAGAAAAGAAAAGGAATAGAAAATGATTAGTCTCTAGACCCCAAGGTCTATGCAAGGAAAGAAATGGAAGGCTCACCTCCCAAAAGGCTCAAATAGACAAGGAGCATTGCAGAACAACCTTCAACCCAAGATGAGGGGGCAAAGGGTACAGATCAATTGGAGCCTCTCTTGGCTCTCCCTGCCCCTCCTGTTGCACCACCCACCTCCCTGGCTATGGTCGCTGCATGCCCGTCGATAGTGGACATTTATGTCTATCTTGCCCCTTCACCTCCAACTGAGTCTGTAATAATCATTGACTCCTCTTTCGCCATGACTACTCCCCCTTCCTCCGCTGCCATGTCACCAATCATGTTGCTCCCTCTGGCAACAATAGCAGCACCTATTTCCATTGCCACTGTGCCCTTAGGCTCTCTCAAGAGACATGCAGAACCTTCCCCCTGAGCTCTCCCAGATCCTAATGGATCTGACTCTCCAAGCAACCCTTGCGTAAGTCCTTGCTACCACTCAACCTTCACAACCATCGACAAGGCCACCGACTATGGAAGCCACCATGTTGATCTCCGACGAGTGAGAGGAATGAGAGAGGGAAGCCTCAAAGCCTGTTGAGGAGGAGGCCGATGAATACCATGAGCACCCCGAGTACGAACACTGAACCATCGATAGATTGGTTTATGAGGAGGAAGGAACGGGCTCTTCTGAGATTGGGGACAAGGAAGATAGCTCTAGTGCTAAGGTAATCATGCAAACCTTTGACGATGACCTTGAGGAGGAGATGGCACAATAGCTGAAAGACACTGAGGTAGAGGCAGAAGGGTCACCCCATAATGAAGAAGGGCAGCCACTAGAAAAGCAGCAGCAAGAGGATTTACCTGAGGCTGGAACCCATGTTGTCAGAAGCCCCGAGGTTGAGTATACTGAGGAAAGGAAGGAAGAAGAAACAGCAAGAAAAGAGAGTCCCATGCAACAACTATCCACGAGCCTACCTATCAAACACCTTGTATTCGTCTATGACTCTGATGAGGAGGAGGAAGATGATGCCAGAGAGAAAGGAAAATTCCTAGAAGAAAAAGGAGCAGAAATCTTGGCCTTGACTGAGAAGGGCGAAGGTGACCATGATTCACCCAAGGGAAAATTTGCTATGCCTGAGTGGTTAGAGAAGTAGCTCGAAAGAAAAAATCCTATGCTAAAGGACCCTAAGGCGAGGTTAGAGGCCATCTTGGCTCGAGCCCAAACCATGAAAAAGAAGGAGAAGAAGCACAAGGTCCGATCCAGGGTAACAATGGATGCTTATGGGTCTCGAGTAGCACAAATAGCAATGCCTACGATTGGTCGGCCTGGGGTGAGTTACAACATCTCCACCATTGACTTGGGAACCACCACTAGAAAGCAGAAAGTCGAGCATCTTGAGGAGTCAGTAGCTACAGTGGTGCATTTGATAAAGATGGATAAGATCTCGAAGCATGAGCTCAAGGCATAGGTCGCGGCCTTAACAGATTACATACAACAATAGTCTTTAGTAGACGACCTTCCTACCACATCCATGGTCGTACCTTAGCTGCTATCCAAAGAGCAGATCGATAAAATGGAAAGGAGAAAGAACTTGGAAAAGACCACAGAGGACTGGTTCTGACGAGTCTTATACATCAGAAATATGGGAATTAGTCAGGCTGTGCGAACAACCAACAAGTTCTTGGACCTGTTGCAGTCTCTGGAGAGCACAAGGAAGCTCTGCACCAACTTCCTCGTGACCTACAACTCCATCTTTCTGAGGATCGAGGTTATCCTTCAGTTGCCAGAAGCCACGTGGGAGAAGGAGCTTGCATTTAAGAAAGACAATCACTGGTTGATGGATGTGTGGCACCGAGACTTTGATACCCGAAAAGAGAGGCTGGAACAAATCATGAGCAAGGTAGATCCGGACATTGAATGGATTAAGGAAATCAAGGCAGAATGTGCTCGATACCTTAAGCTGATGACAGACTATGATATTCCCATGGTGCAAATGGATCTGGAGAAGATAAAACCCTACTTCTAGGAGAAGATGAAGGATGGTGTGGCTGGTGAAATCATAGCAGAATTCTTAAGTTTTGCTGCCTGTGCTTTTAATCAATCAGAGTTGTTCAGAGACCAAGGCTCAAAGTATGATGAAGATTGGAAAATGCTAAAGGACAACACAAAAGAATGGAGCTACCAGGTGCTGCGATATGAAATCATTGAAATAGATAAGCTCCAAGCAGTCATCCTCAAGTTCATCGAATATGCAACCTCTAAAAGGCAGGAGGACAGCCCCGTCAAGGATGAAGAACTTCCTGAAGAATAGCTACAGTGAAAACAACAATTGGCTAAAGGACAAAAGTGCTACAGTGCTATCAGCAAGAGGATGAAATAGGGAAAAGACAAGATGCAATTTTTAAATTGTGATATATTAGGGGGTAGGTGAAACCCTATTTTGTAATGAATCTTGGCCACATAATAAGAATTGATCTTGTCCATTCATTGAATTTTTTGGGCACTATAAATAGGGCTCTCGTCTTATTTGCAAAGAGAGTTGAGTTGTTGTAAAGACATGCTGTAAAAATTTATAAGGAAAAGACATTGACTTGGTGCATTCTCTGAGTTTTTCATATGTTACCTGGTTCAATATTCATTGTTAGATGTTTGACTTAGACTTTATTGCTATTCTAGTTAGCTGTTTCTTGTTTTGGTAGATTTTAGGAATGTTGTCTTGTGATAACAAAAATTCTTGCTATGTTGATGACTTTTCTCAGTCCATACTTTTTGTTGTTTGCTGATGATAGATAGCTATGCAAATTTAACCTGGACTTGAATTCAAAGTTGCTCCAAAACATTTCATCTTTGATTCATACCTGTACATGGTGAATGAAGGATAAAGCTTTTGCAGACCTTAGAATATAGCACAAGTTTCACGATACTGTGAGATCTCTAGTTAAGTGGGATATTGTTTTAAGAGGCTGTCCATTGTAAGAACTCCATTGTCACTATTCACAGTTAGTTTCAGATTTAGAAACTTTCCCTCTTCCTTGCCTTCTTTTTTTTTTTTTTTAATGACTGACCTATGCTAAGGTTCATTACACATTGTAAAGCCAAATCCAATGACAAAATGGAGTCCAAGACTGCTGTTTGAACCTACAACCAATGCATAACACCTCTCCCATCCTAGAACTCCATTTCAAGATCAAACTTCCATGTTTTGTAATTCATCTGTAAGATCGCCTTGTGATTCTAGCAAATCACATCAAATAACTGAGATATTCCAAGAACTGTCAAGACCTGGCATTACAGACCTTGGGATAGTGTTCTACAATTTGATTGTGGAGGATTGTCTTTCAAGAGAGGTAGTGCACCTACGCAATGTCTATGTTGAGAAGTACATAAAAACACCATCAACAGAACTGGCGCTGGAAGGAGGGCTTGAACCATTGGGAATACTAAGCTAAGGGTTAAAAGTGAAGCTGGATCGAATCCTGTCATTCTCCCTAGAAAGATTTCAAAGAGTTTTACAGTCAACTCCAAACAAGGGAGAATTTGAAGAATTACAGCCTCCTAGAAGGGCGAAGCGAGTTAAAGGAAGTAGCGTTGCCTCTTCCTCCTCCTCCATTCCATCAACCTCCATTCCACCCTCACCTTCATTTGGCTGGCCTTCATCTTCTGCCTAACCATCTCAAACTGCATTTGCACCTCCTATCTCTGTTTGCTAGGGGATTGCTCCTCTCCCGGCCCTTCTAGCCTAGGGTACAGTTCGATCAGCCATAGCTCAAGTGTAGCCCTAGATTGCTGTTGTATTGCAGATACAACCCCAAATTGTCATTTACCAACATCAGGTACCACTTCTGCCACCCTCCATGGTTTGGTTAGCACATAACCCTTTGCTGATATATTTTTCCGCTTACCATGATATGCCCAAAAATCTAGAGGGCTTTTGTTCGAAGTTCCATCCATGTGACCTACAAAGAACAGCTGAGGAGCATATCAAAATATTCGAGACAACAATTACTGAAATGAAAGTTGATTACGAGGATGTCGCATGCCTCCTTTTTCTGCATTCTTTGGGGGAAGAAGCCTTTTATTGGTACATCTACTTGTCGAGGGGATCCATTACCTCATGAAATCTGATGAAGAATTCCTTCCTGCAAAAATACAAGATTCCCATCAGCCCTTTAGAACTTTACCAGTAGTTTATGTCAATTAGAAGGGAAGTCAACGAACTTACTGGGTCCTTCAATGATCATTTTCATCAGGCCTATACAAGGTTTTAGGACCCGTACCTCCATAATGATGTTGCAGCTCTCCTAGTCTATTATGCGGCGTTGGACAACCTTACGTTGGCCTTGGTGAAAAGGATGCGCCCACCACTCACTACCCTGGTGACCGCCTATACAGAGGTTGTTGTCGCCAGTGTAGATTTGGGGCAGAATATCTCTAGCCCGCTACCTTCTTTGGGGCCGGTAGCTCACCCGATGCCGATTCAGGGGCTTAATCAGGCGTTTGATCATCAAACCCCTCTTATGAAGCAAGTACCTCAATTGCCTATGGTACCACATCCAAGCCAGCCACTGAATTATGCGCCTCCTGTGCCTTCCTATTTGCAGCCCTAGCAGCAATATAACTATTCTCAGGCTGCTCCACAACAACAAGCGTATTCCCAATAGCCCTAGGAACCATTGTACCTATCGAGACCAGAGTTTCCTTCAGCTTATCAAAATCAGCCGATAGCCCCTCCCGCTTTTCTCCAAAATCTGGCACTGTTGCCTAAGAATAGGATTGAGAAAGACAAGTTAGAGGAACTGACTTAGATGATAAAGAAAATGTCCACAAAAATGACACACCTAAAAAATTAGAATAATCAATTACAGACCTCCCAACATAATTTTCAGGCCAATCTTAACTAGGACAACTGAAATAATAGGGACAATAGGGATAATCGCGAAGCAAGCACTTCCTCCAGGCAGAACTATGATAAGGGGTAAAATGTCAATCAAAATATGGAAAGAAGACCTTCTCAAAGGTAGAATCGCACATAGAATACTAGGCCCAATAATGGAGGTGTCCCTATGCCTTTCGACCAACCGGTGAGCAACAAAAAAATGACCAGTGGAGTATACCTTGCTGAGGTAGCCTTGTCTAGATGGTGTCAAATTCACAAAACCAGCAGACATTCCAAGTTGGATTGCCCCGAGTTCCAGATAGCTACTGGAATATTCCAAGTGGAGGTACATAATGCAGTCAATAATGCTGGCTGTAGGGACATCGTCCCATCCGAGCCATATGATTCCTCCTGTCTCGTGGTTAATCAAGCGCCATTTCTACAAAATGACCGCAACGAGCTCAAAGTGGAACCTGCTCCAGTTGAGGGTGAAGAAGCACATGAGGTAAGTAATGAACAAACTTTTCCTCAGCTTTTCAATTTAGTAGATAATGATCTGGTAGATGAAGAGGAGTCATTTGTAGATGAGGTCCACATGTTCCATCAAAGGTCGAATCCTTACTTCCTTAAGAATAGATAAGCAGGTGGACCTTTTACAACTTCTACCCTACCAAACAATTTTGCCACTCTACCTGATCTTAATGCAAGCAACAACCTTGGACTCCCTCATATACCTACCCAATACCTCAACAAGAATGGATCTCAAAATTAGTCACAAAATCAGCCTGAAGGCCAATCCCAAAATATTTCTAGTCAAATGAAAGTCCAACCTCCTAGTTCTGCCATAGGCCAAGCTTTTAGTTCAGAAATTGAACAAATGGGTGAATATGTAGCAGAAGAGTTTAGGAAGGTGAAAATTAGTTTGTTAGCTTTTAAATTACTCAAAGTCCCTGTGATAAGGCATGCCTTATTTAAGGTTCTTAATGAGACTTCATTCTCTAGTATGACTCCAGAAATGTTAGCCAAAAGAGTTACCTTTGAAGAGCCAAGAAAATAACCAAAGATACAGGATAATACCGGGAAAAGGAAAGATATTCCCATGAATCAGTTTGCAAGTAAACAAATTGAAAAGGAACTAGAGCAGGGTAATAGGTAGGTTTCCAAGGACCAGCCATTTAGGCAGACCAGGGATATGGGTAGTGATAAGAACAAAGGTCAGGTAGCTCACATGGATACGCCTACGAGCATCTTCTAGGGGAGACTAGAAACTCCCCCTTTCCTGACCACTATCAGGATCTTTGGGAAGAACCTTCATAACTGCCTGCTCGATTCAGGAGCATCTGCCAATGTCATGCCCTTGGCAGTATGCAAAGCTCTTGGCATCACTCCCACACCTTCAAGGAGGAAGGTGACCTAGCTAGACAAAACAAAGATCAACATTATGCAAGAAATAAACCGTATCCTGATGCAAATTGCTATAGATCTGCGAATACAACAGGTCATTGATATTCAAGTGGCAGATATTCCCAATGCATGTGGAATCATCTTGAGAAGGGAATTCACCAAGGCACTAAATGGATATAACACCACAGACCTTTCTCACATGTGGCTGCTATGGAAGGTGCTGCCAAATCAAATCTGTATCGACCATGAATCCCGTATGAAATACATGATCACGAAGTACAATAATATTAACAAAGTGTTATTTGCCAAGACTAACTTGGGGAATTACTGCCCTTTCACCTACCAAAATGAGGTTGAGCTTCAGGAAGAATGTGCGGACGAAGTGTTCTTGGTGTTCTGTAGTCCTTCAACTGATTCTACACGAATGCCCCGACATAGAAATGTTGATAGAAGCCGATGATGAGCCTGATAAGTTGACAACTAGGAACTACTCAATGTCTTCTAGGAATTCATAGAAAAATGCGCAAGGAATCAGCTTAGTCTAGAGGCCTAAATGAATTTACAGGATCTCTTGTTACCAAACTGGTGCAGGATTCACAATGCTGCCCACTCTGAGTTTGATTGCTGCTTGTCAAGCAGCAATTATACATGTTAGAAAATCAGCTGCTCCTTAGATAGAAATGCCAAAGGAGGCACCAGCAGAACCACCTGTTGATCAATACATCAAACCAAAAAATTTATCTAATGTCACAGGACCAGCCACCTAGCTAAAAGGGAATAGGAGCTTAATCAGACCCGAAGATAAAGAACCCTCTGCGTGCTGGATGCTCCGATTTGATGGATCCAAGTCCAAGCAAGGAGTCAGAGCTGGGTTCAAACTCATCAACCTAATGGGTAAGACCTTTCTAGCTGCCCACAGATTGCAGTTCTATTGCACCAATAACGTAGCAGAATATGAGGCCCTAGTCCTTGGCCCTCTCATGGCCCTAAAGAAAAATGTAAAAGTGTTGTAAGTTTTTAGAGATTCTGCACCCATAGTTAAACAGTTTAGGAAGTTGTATTCCTGTTATGATTGGAGACTTACAAACTATAGGCATAGGGTTTGGGATCTCTTGGAAGGCTTAGATGTGTTCAATATACAATTGATCCCTCATGCTTAGAATCGTATAGCTGATGCCTTGGCTCAAGTAGCCAACACTTTACAACCCCTCTCTCTGTCTAGGCTCAAGAAGTTCACTGTTGAGCTGATATCCATTCCATCGGTCCCAGATAATGTTACCCACTTGCAAGTCTTCAATAATGAAAAATATATCTTTCAATTCATCACAAGTTTCAATGTCTTCGCAGCTCAAATAATTGATGAAGCTGATCCACAGGAAGCCAAACTGGACATAGAGGGGGTTATTAACCTCAAAACTAATACGATCCCCAGGGGCATGGTTTAGTTGGAACACATATTTGACTTGGACCAGATCAACGACCAGAATTAGAAAATGAAAAAGGAAGTCATAAGCAACCAGTGCGATGCTCACAACCTTGGGATAGCCGAGGAAATCAAGAATATTTTTATCGGTAAGGTGTGCATGCCAGAGAAAAAGAAGGGAATCATAGATGCATTATGGAGGTACCATGATGTGGTGGCATGGAGCTACGAAGATTCAAAAACATATGACACTTCCATCATCACACACACCATCCCTCTTAAGATAAAAGTGAGGCCATTCCACCAGCGGCAGCACCCTATCAATGCCTTACTGGAACCCATCGTTTACAAAGAGATGCAGTTCTAAGTTGCTTTCAGCAACAATCATTTTTCTGGTTAGGAATTCCACATGGGTGGCCAACTTGGTCCGAGTCAAAAAAAGAAATGGGGAGATTAGATTGTGTGTAGATTTTCGTAATCTGAACTGTGCCTTAGAGAAAGACAACTAACCAATACCTTCATTGGATGAGGTACTGCAAATCGTCAACAGCTCCCAGATGATGTCTTTCCTTGACAGATACTCTGGGTACAACCAGGTAATGGTACAATATGAGGATCGTCACAAAATGACATTCACCACCAAGTGGGGTACATTCGCATAAAGGAGAATGCCTTTTGGGCTCATCAATGCTGGCGCCACCTTCCAACACGCCATGGATATCGCCTTCAAGGATCTGATTGGCAAATGCATAATCATTTATATGGATGATTTGACTGTATTTTCTAAAAGGCGGGGTGATCACGTCTCTAATTTATGTAAGGTATTTCAGAGGTGCAGGGAGTTTGGGGTTTCCCTTAACCCCAAGAAGTGCATTTTCAAGGTGACTGAACGTAGATTACTCAGGCATATCATCTCAGAACAAGGAATCTCCATAGATCTCGAACGTATTAAGTCCTTACTCAAGATCCTGCCTCCAAGCAGCAAGAAAGAATTAAAGTCTTTCTTTGGAAAGATCAACTTCGTTAGGAAATTCATCACAGGTTTCGTGGAGATCATTAAACCTCTTAATGCTATGTTGAAACAATACGCCAAGGTTGAGTGGACACCCGACGCCAAACAGGCTTTTGACAAAATCAAATGGGCCATCACCGAGGCACCTGTGTTAGTCAGCCTGAATTATCTGAAGCCTTTCTACATCTACTCATTTGCTTTAGAGCATTTCTATGCTAGCATGTTGACCCAAAAGGATGATGAAGGAAATGAGCATCTGATCACCTTTATGAGTGCTCCCCTCAAGGATACTGAATTGTGATATCATAACATTGAAAAGCAGGCATATGCTCTCATCAGAGGGGTGAAAAAATTTAAGAACTATATCCTACGCAATAAGGTGTTTGCCATTGTCCCCGACCTAATAGTAAAAACACTGCTCATGTAAAATAAATTAGGCAAAAGAAGAGCTAAATGGGTCACCCTGCTCCAAGAATATGACATGAAAATCCAACCGATGAAACTGGTGAGAGGACAAGCACTTACCCGCATAATTGTTGAAACAGTAGCAGAAGTTGGACCCAAACTCACTGTGCAGCAGTACCAACTTAAGGATGTCTCCCCCAGAGAGTGGTACCAGAATGTTGTCTATTATTTGCTGAACCATAAATGTCCACCACACCTACAAGGAGTCCAAAAGCAAGCCCTGAGATTGAAAAGCAATGGCTACATGCTGCAAGGCTCCATTCTCTACAAGAAAAATCATGAAGGTATTTATTTAAGATGCCTGGGTAAGGAAGAAGTAGATCGAGTCTTTAAAGAGTTTCATGATAAATTTGGCACGGGCCATGGTTCTGGTTCTTCCATAGCACATCAGATATTGAGAGTAGGGTATTATTGGCCAACCATCTTCAAAGATGCCCATTGCCATGTTCACTCATGTCACATATGCCAGACCACTACCACCAGGGAAAAGAATGTTGTTGTTCCACTACAGCCTGTGCCATAGGTAAGGCCGTTTACGCAATGGGGTCTCAACTTCATCGGTTCGGTAAGCCCTCCATCGTCTGCAAGACACAGGTACATTCTTACCGCTATTGATTACTATACTAGATAGACAGAAGCGATTGTATGTAAGTAATGCACAACTGAAGTAGTTACTAATTTCCTAGAAAGTTTATTTTTAAATCGCTTTGGTTGTCCTTATGCTTTGGTATATGACAATGAACCTTCTTTTGCTTCATTGAAATTTGCTAGTTGGGCATTTGACTATGGAATTGTCCTCAAATTTTCATCTAATTACTACCCCCAGGGCAATGGCCTTGTCGAGTCTACAAATAAAAACTTGATTACCATGATCAAGAAACTGCTAGATAGGAATTCCAAGGACTGGCATACCCAGCTCTATTTTTCCCTTTGGAAAAATCACACTCGTCATAAGGCTGCCCTTGGCGATTCCCCATTCCACCTAGTTTATGGCCTAGAACCTATATTTCATATCCATCTAAAGATTCCTACTCTTTAGTTCATTAACAATTTTTATGAGGGAGGAGATCGTAGGGAAGCTCGGTTAGCTGAGCTCTTGCATTTAGAGGAAGTCTGAGATCATGCAATAGAAAATTTTGCCAAACATTAGGGCATAGTTAAGAGATGGCTCGACTGTTGAGCCAAGATCAAGACCTTTAGAATTGCAGATATGGTCCAGTATTGGGACAAGGCCCATGAAAAGAAAGGGGGACACAACAAATTCGACAAGCTTTGGCTTGGCCCCTTTCAAATAGCTAAGATTTTGGGAGGTAATGCCATCTGCTTAAAGACCTTAATCGGTGAGAACATTCATTGCCGGTCAACGGGAAGCACCTGAAGCATTACTTCTAGGCTTAAGCTCATTCGAGCTCTTCGTTGTAAATATTTGTATGTAGGGTAGGGTAGATTGCTTTTTTGGTGTGCTTGCATCTTTTTGTTTACATCGCTATGTTTTTCTCTCCCTCCTGATGGTTTTGTTTCAAAAAGTTGTTTCCCGCCCCTTAGTAGTGGTCGTGCTTGCTCGACAAGCAGTTTGCTTTGCTATATGTCCTTTCTATTCTTTAGCTAAACATTCACTCTTCACTATTGGTCTTTGAAAGCTACCCATGAATGATTTTCTTGTTTGAGCTCTGCTCAGAACTTGACCCTGGATTGGATCTTCTTACACACATCTCGGATCTCACACAAAACACATAATAATCATTTCTAAAGGACCGTGCCATGGTTGTTAGGACATCCTAGTGAGTGAAAAATCTCAAGTCTACTCCAGTGACCACTGCAGTCTCAAACCCATCATAGGCTTCAGTGCTTACTCGGTCGAACTAAATGATAAAAGAGAAGTGAACATTGAAGGAAATATGAAAGAAAAAAAAGTAAAGGAATTCTAAAAATAAACGATCGTATGGGTGTTCAGGTAATTCTACTGGGGCTATGGACGCCCTGCCAGCAGTAGAGCAATATCTGTGAGATTGCAGTGACAACTTTGTCGGGGATATGGACGCCTGACTAGCAATGGAGCAATGTCTATGTTACTTTTGGTATTAGATGATTTATGTAGCTTGCTCGGTTGAATTGGTAACCCTGGTCACTATCTCAAGGAAAGGAATGAGCTCACTACACACACTTCTGAGATGTCCTATAAGCTGACCCAATTAAGGATCTTATTCTCCCAGAGTCATCTTTGGAAGCCACTCCTAGTCTGCGAAATCGGAGATTATGGGTCCTAACTAAATATTTATCCCTAAAATGCTCGGGAGCGTTCCCCAGTGGAGTCACCATTTGTTGTGCACTTAGCACACATGCCCCGTTCAGAATGGGGACCCTCTTTTCTTTCACCTTGTCGAGCCATTTTGTCGCTGCTTCATTTTGCATGTATCCCTTTTTGATGTCTCAGATGGTCAATGTTGCTTTAAAGTCCCACCATAAATTGACCATGCCCTCCCCTTTTAATTTTTCCATGTTCTGGGGCCTCGTGGAGTCCCTTTGGCAGTTTGACCCTGCTAATGGCCTCGAGCCTTGCCGAGCCCAGCCATTTAGGATTCCCTTGCCAGGTTTCCCTGCCGAACCTACCATCCTCAACAACATCTGCTTCGCATCCTCCCAGACCCTGGGGTCTGAACCACCATTTTCTGTTTGCTAGAAATTTATGGAAATATTCAAAGCGGCCGTTTAGCCCTCCAGACCCTGAACCCCAGATTTCCTCTCCTGGGATTCCGTCATTGCTTTGTTGTCCTTCATGGCAAACCTCTGATGGCGTTCCGCCTTTCGAGTCCTGCCACCTTATTTCTCAACCGAAATCTATGGGAGGCCCTAACTACATTTGAGTGATCTAGGCCCGATCATCTAGAATTCTGAGTCAGGAATTCCATGATGATTCTACTGTCCATGATGGCAGATCTTTGGCGGAACCCTACCCTCCGGGCCTCGACTCGCTCTCTGCCGCTGCTGTTCCGACGGAGTGAAAAACTTCAAGCAGCCGCCGTCTTCCGCCTCCCTGGCCATCGGGCCCCGGGTCTCTCTCCATCGTTGCCATTTTTTTGAATTCACCAACTTTTCTCTCGCCATACCTACATTCAATAGGGTCATTAATGGTGATGAGGGATATAAATTCCCACTTTGACTCGTCTTTATCATTTTACATAGTTGCAGAGTGATTGTCGACACCTTCACGCTCATCGCCCTCAGCATCATTTCATCGATCGTAAGTGGATCCCACATCTCCCCACATCACGTGTTTGAGGTAGTTCCTTTGTTTACCCTCTCGAGCATTATTTTGGTGATTTTTAAGGATTTAAATGAATAAAAAATGAGAAGAAGGCATGAAAATAATAAAACATAGCATCGCACACAAAAACCATGTGTTAAAAGCTTGAGAAAACTTCGTGGGTGCCCTCGTCACCAATTCAGAACCTTACCCTGTCGCGGTTGTTCTTCGCGCATGGAGATCATCCCCTTCGGGCCCAGGACCTGCCTTAGCTGTTTGTAATAAAACAATGAACCTTGTCGCCAATGGCAATTTCCTCCCTCGAGCCTAGGCTGTCAGACTTCCTTGATCAGAAGTCACCCTCGATACCGTCATATAAAAATAGCGAACTCTTGCCGCCTCTCTGAGCTCCGGGGTCTACCCTTCTCTTCACCGCAAGCATTTCAAATTTAATCTAGCACCCTTCGATTTTGCAGACCCCACCCTTCGGGGTTCCTCTTAGTTTCCGCCGTGTTTACCTTGGAGTTTTTTGGCGGAGCCCCACCATCCGGGTCCCGGGCCTTCATTCTCTGATTGGAGTCTAGGCTAAAATCAGAACATCTTTATCCACTCCGGGCTCTAGATGTCGGGTGTCTGTGCTTCCTTATCCGCCCCTCCGTGCTCTGGGATCCACCCTTCTGTCTGCTATGGGGTTCAAAATAAGGTTGACGGCGGCCCCCTCTGTCGGGTCCAGTCTTGGCCCTGGCTGTCAGCATAACTTCACACTTCAGAATAGCCTTTCGCTGACTCCTTCCCTGGACGTCCTTTGGACCTCTGGGCTCTGCTCTACCGATCGTCACCAAACTCAGTGAAATCACATGACGGTGGACCCTTGTGCTAAGTCCAGTCTCGCTCCTAGCTGTCAGAGAGACTTGTGGATCTCGCCGAAACTAGACACTAGACCCTAACTGTCGGGCTGTTCCTTCTAGACTTCCGTCCAACAATAGCAGCCTTTTGACCCACTGGACCCCGAACCTCATAGTTTTGTCTCTGGATTGCCATTTTCTATCTGTCGTTCCAACCTGCCATCTCCAGACGGCTCTGTGGCCTGAGACTTCCGGATTCTCCTAAATTGATCCAAATGAGCCCAAATTTGGAATCTAACTTCGACCCACGTGTTGAATTTAGCTCCTCTTCATTGCAAACCTCTCAAATTACTAAAAGTTGACAAAAGAAAGTCTCTGGGAGCCTTCTGCCATGTTTTCCCTTCCAAATAGCATTCCTGCCAAGGAAGTCCAGCCCTCCGAGCTTGAACTATCCAAATGCTCTTGATCAGAAGATCAATAACATCTAGGGATAAAAGGTCATGATATGCTTAATTGATTGTTCAAAATAGATGTTATTTTCAAGGTGTCAGCTAATGTAAATGCTTTTGTCATCCATTGTCCTGACTATGCCCTTGTTTGCAGAATATATGGAATCGAGTGCAAGACCTTCAGGGGCATCCACCGAGAAGGACAAAGGGAAGAAGTCAGGAAGGACCCCTCGAGGGAAAGAGGACAAGGACCAGATGAAATACCAATTCCAGGGTGAGCCTCTCCACTCAAAAGTCACCACGGATTGGAAGGAGATCGTTGACACCAACATAGGCCAAGTTAATATGGATGAATTCACGCAAAAGGTCAGGGTCAACCTGACAACAAAGAATGCAAGATTAATAAGACAGAGTGGAATAGTGAAGGCTGTCAGATTCCCTCCATCCCTCGTCGCTCCCGAGTTGGTCATGGCTTATCGAGAGGCATATCAAATCAACACAAGGACAATCCTTGATAAAGAGGGAAAAAATTTTGGTGACATGTCGCCTGAAGGGATCATAGAGACCTTCCATATTCCCACATTTGAAGAGATGGAGGTCCCCACCATCGAGAAATGTCAGGCGGTGTGGGATGATAATTCAGCAGGCTATAAGAAGTCAATAAATCTACATTTGCTCAAGGAAAGATGGGCAAGCGCTGCGAAGGTTCATCAAGAACTCTTCCACAGTGATTTCCATGAAGATTACCATGACTTGGTCACGATGCTAAGTAGGGTTATGGGTCTTCCTACGGCCACCTACTTTTAGGAATGAATGGTGTACTTCATTCAGCAGATTTTGCATGGAAACAAGGACATGACCACAAAGGCTTCATTTTATTGGGGAGGAATCATAAGCGACTACTGCCATGAGCAGTTTGTCAGCATAAAGAAGAGCTCCAAATTCTATATGACTTCCTATCTCGTCTATTCTTTGGTGGATCAAAGAAAGTATAGCGGGTTATTTGTGGCACCCAATCAAGTGCAGGAGCAAAGAATCAAGGCATATGATAAGTACCTACAACTCCAATACCAGAACTTCAAAAGGGATTACTACAAAGTAAACGATGCCTTCATTGGCCATATTATCAAAATGATTGCCGGAGACTTTGAGAGGAGGGTCTCCCATAGTGCTAGGGCACTTTTGAAATAGTATGCCTTTCTTTTCATTTAATATCCAAAGTTCACGTACATCCGTTCCTAGAGATTCACTGAAAGTCCAAATAGGTTGCCTCGATACCCCAATGACCAAATCATCCTCATGGAGCTTTCTCAGCAACTCCAACACCTACAGGAAATCTTTAGCAGCAAACACATAGCAGGGATTTCTTATCCCATGACCCTTGGCCAGGACATGTACCGAGTACAAACTTCCCAGTGTGCTGGTAACTCCAAGAAAGAGCTGAAGGATTACCAATTCTACCGACACACTGCTCACCCACGGATGGACCCGTACGGCCATGTTAGAAAAATGTTGGGGCCAACATATGCCCATCTTCACCACATTGAGGATTTCTGGGCTGACTGCCAAGATGATAAAGAAGTACGCGCAAGACACTACATGCAAATGACTATACAGTTCGTAAGAAGGGTGCAGCCATTTCCCATAACGGACCAAGTTGAGGAGGATAAGGCCAACATAATGCATCCTAGGTACCCTGCAGTCGCTAATCTATCAATACCATCAATAGACTAGGATGAACAAGAGATCGATGACCTAGATACCATAACCCAGCCAATCTTGGTCCATACCAAGGAGTGGATCGATGGGCAGGTGGCTCAATAAAAGTGACAAGGAATAATTTTGACTTATCAAGGGCTCAAAAGTGACCCAAGTGCCACAGAGAATGTTTCTGCCACCACTTCAACTGGCAGGACCTCCAAGTCTCCTCTGGTCATAAGGTCCAAGAAAAGAAGAGGAACATAAACTGAACGATCCCCAGACCCCAAGGTCTAAGCAAGGAAAGAAATGGGAGGCTCACCTCCCAAAAGGCTCAAATAGACAAGGAGCACTGCAGAAAAACCCTCAACCCAAGAGGAGGGGGCAAAGGGTAAGGATCAATTGGAGCCTCTCTTGGCTCTTCCTACCCCTCCTGTTGCACCACCCACCTCCCTAGCTATGGTTGTTGCATCCCTGCCGGCAAATAACATTTCTGTCCATCTTGCCCCTTCTCCTTCGACCGATTCTATAATAATCATTGAATCCTCTTTCGCCATGACTACTCCCCCTTCCTCCACTGCCATGTCACCAATTACATCACTCCCTCTAGCAACAATAGCAGCACCTATTCCCACTGCCACTATGCCCAAGGCTCTCTTAAGACACATGTAGAACCTTCCCCCTGAGCTCTCCCAGATCCTAATGGATCCGACTCTCCAAGCAACCCTTGTGCAAGTCCTTACTACTGCTCAACCTTCACTACCACCGACTATGGAAGCCACCATGCTGATCTCCGACGAGTGGGAGGAACAAAAGCAGGAAGCCTCAAAGCCTATTAAGGAGGAGGCAGATGAATACCATCAGCACCTGGAGTATGAACACTGAACCGTCGATTGGGTGGCTTATGAGGAGGAGGGAATGGGCTCTTCTAAGAGTGGGGACGAGGAAGATAGCTTCGGTGCTAAGGTAATCATGCAAACCTTTGACGATGACCTTGAGGAGGAGATGGCATGACAACTGAAAGACACTGAGGTAGAGGCAGAAGGGTAGCCACCAGAAAAGCAGCAACAAGAGGATTTACCTGAGGCTGGAACCCATGTTGTTAGAAGCCCTAAGGTTGAGTATACTGAGGAAAGGAAGGAAGAAGAAATAACAAGAAAAGAGAGTCCCATGCAGCAACTATCCACTGGGCTGCCTATCAAACACCTCATGTTCGTCCATGACTCCGATGAGGAGGAGGAAGATGCTGCCAGGGAGAAAGAAAAATTCCTAGAAGAAAAAGGAGTAGAAATCTTGGCCTTGACTGAGAAGGGCGAAGGTGACCATGATTCACCTAAGGGAAAATCTATTATGCCCAAATTGTTAGAGAAGCAACTCGAAAGAAAAACCCCTATACTGAAGGACCCTAGGGCGAGGTTAGAGGCCATCTTGGCTTGAGCCCAAACCATGACAAATAAGGAGAATAAGCCTAAGGTCTGATCTAGGGTAACAATGGATGCTTCCGGGTCTCGAGCGGCACAAATAGCAACGCCTACGATTGGCCAGGCTAGGGTGAGTTACAACATCTCCACCATCAACTTGGGAACTACCACTATAGAGCAGAATGTTGAGCATCTTGAGGAGTCAGTAGCTATGGTGGTGTATTTGATAAAGCAGGATAAGATCTCAAAGTATGAGCTTAAGGCATAGGTCACGGCCTTAACAAATTACATACAACAATGGTCTTCAGTAGATGACCTACTTACCACATCCATGGCCGCACCTCAGCTGCTATCCAAAGAATAGATCGATAAGATGGAAAGGAGAAAGAACTTGGAGAAGACCATAGAGGACAGGTTCTGACAAGTCTTATACGTCGAAAACATGGGAATTAGTCGGGCTGTGCAAACAGCCAACAAGTTCTTGGATCTGTTGCAGTCTCTGGAGAGCACAAGGAAGCTCTGCACCGCTTCCTCGCGACCTATGACTCCACCTTTCCAAGGATCAAGGCTATCCTTCAGTTTTCAGAAGCCACGTGGCAGAAGGAGCTTGCATTTAAGAAAGATGATCACTCGCTAATGGATGTGTGGCGCCAAGACTTTGATACCCAGAAAGAGAGGCTGGAACAAATCATGAGCAAGGTGGATCTGGACATTGAATAGATCAAGGAAATCAGGGCAGAATGTGCTCAGTACCTTAAGCTAATGACAGACTACAACATGCCCATGGTGCAAATGGATTCAGAGAAGATAAAACCCTACTTCCAAGAGAAGATCAAGGATGGGATGGCTTGTGAAATCACAATGGAATTCCTAAGTTTTGCTGCCTATGCTTTTAATTAATCAGAGCTGTTCATAGACCAAGGCTCAAAGTATGATGAAGATTGGAAAAATCTAGAGGACAACACAAAAGAATGGAGCTACCAGGTGCTGCGATATGAAATCATCAAAATAGAAAAGCTCCAGGCGGTCATCCTCAAGTTCATCAAATACACAACCTCTAAAAGGTAGGAGGACAACCACATCAAGGATGAACTTTCTGAAGAGTAGTTATAGTGAAAACAACAATTGGCTAAAGGACAAAAGTGCTACAGTGTCGTCAACAAGAGGATGAAATAGGGAAAAGACAAGATGTAATTTTTAAATTGTGATATATTGGGGGGTTAGGTGAAACCCTATTTTGTAATAAATCTTGGCCACACAATAAGAATTGATCTTGGCCATTCATTGAATTTTTTGGGCAGTATAAATAGGTCTCTCCTCTCATTTGTAAAGAGAGTTGAATTGTTGTAAAGACATGTTGCAAAAATTTATAAGGAAAAGACATTGACTTGGTGCATTTTCTGAGTTTCTCACATGTTGCTTGGTTCAATCTCCATTGTTAGATGTTTGACTTAGACTTTATTGCTATTCTAGTTAGTTGTTTCTTATTTTTGTAGATTTTAGGAATGTTATCTTGTGATAATAAAAATTCCTACTGTGTTGATGACATTTCTCAGTCCATACTTTTTGCTATTTGCTAATGGTAGATAGCTGTGCAAAACTAGCATGGACTTGAATTCAAAGCTGCTCTAAAACATTTCATCTTTGATTCATGCGTGTACATGGTGAATGAAGGATAAAGCATTTGCAGACCTTAGAAGATAGCACAAGTTTCATAATACTCTGAGATCTCTAGTTAAGTGGGATATTGTTTTAAGAGGCCGTCCATTGTAGGAACTCCATTGTCACTATTCACAGTTAGTTGTAGATTTAGGAACTTTCCCTCTTCCTTGCCTTCTTTTCCTTTTTTTTTATGACTGGCCTATGCTAAGGTTCATTGCAAATTGTAAAGTCAAATATAATGATAAAGTGGAGTCCAAGACTGCTGTTTGAACCTACAGCCAATGCATAACACCTCTCCCATCCTATAACTCCATTTCAAGATCCAACTTCCATGCTTTGTAACTCATCCATAAGACTGCCTTGTGATTCCAGCAAATCACATCAAACAACTGAGATATTCCAAGCACTATCAAGACCTGGCATTAGAGACTTTGGGATAGTGTTCTACAATTTGATTGTGGAGGATTGTCTTTCAAGAGAGGTAGTGCACCTACACACTGCCTGTGTTGAGAAGTGCATAAAAACACCATCAATAATTAGCACCTCAACTACCTTCTTCCACACACTAGGAAAATCCTCTCTATTATAACCATTTTTGAGCTTATTGACCTTCTCAGCTTTATTTAATAATTTTAAGGTTTTTAGGAATATTATCTCTCTCCAAAGGGATGTCTATAGCCATAGAAATAATCTCCATGGAAATAGAAAAGGAAAGGATTTGCATCTCGACAAGGCCATCCTTCCATGAATTCACAAATTTCACATAAACATTTGGGTCATGAACCTTCATGGCTTCAATGTATGAGGAGAGCTTCAATTTCTAAATGACATGAAAAATATGAGGTTCTTTTCTCAAACAGTCACAACTATTCAACACCTCTTAAAGCAAATCCCCACCCATTATGTTCGATAAGGGGCAATGGAGTAGTAGTTTAAAGCGAACCACTTAAAACTCCAGAAGCTTTTACAAATTTCATACGAGGAAATATTGATAAATTGAGCTAGAAGTGGATGCAATAAATATTACTCTTGCACCTAAGAGGATACATGTTATTTCAATTTTGAGAGAGATAGATGTCAACCTCTAGCATGGTGTGTAGTTTGATTTCTTGCTTCATTTATGATGGATTTTCTCACAAGTTCTGGCATTAAATAAAGATCATCCGATACTTTACCATTTTTAAAAAATTCCCCTAAATTGGCCATCCCATTTGTATTAGAGTTCCATTCTCATACAACATACATTAACTTGCATTTTCCTGTTACCATCATGTTTACACAAGAAAAAACAATGAGGTCATAAAATGACTAGCTTGGAGAGTGTCATCATTCAACATCATGATTGTATTCCTAGAGTGCCATTTCATAGCCAAGTTTACTATGCCTCTTTGCTTAGCCAGTTGAATACCATGATAAGTTGCAACCACCTCTACAAAAATAGAGGACTAGATGCCAAGATTAGTCACATAAGCCAAAATCATTCTACCCCTATGATCACATAAGATATCGCTCCCTCCTTCTTGACCCGAGTTCTGTTTAGCAGAGCCAACATTTTTAGTTAGCCAATTTCAATGTTATTAATGATTTTGTATCTATATTTGATGTTAGCAATGAAAAGGATTTAAATTATTTTGTTGATTTATTGTTATTGAGTTTCTAAGGGTTTTAGAATTAAAGATGCATGGAGATTCTTTAGTAACATAAAATAGTAGCACATTTTCTATCCTCATATGATGAATTTATGGTTCAAACCATGATTATCATTTGTACAATTTCCTAATAAATAGATATTTGACATTGAGATTAAAGGCCATGTTTTATGGTATTATAAACATAGATAACCATAGGGTTTTTTCTTAGTTCCTTGTGTTGAAGTAGAATCACAACCAAATAATTTCCCTTTATTTGATCATACTATTTTATAGCCTCATTAACAATTTCCATGGAATATAAATGTCATGAACATTGTGTACAAATAATTATAGTAGAATCACATAAGATAGGAGTAAATTCATTCTAATTGAGAGGAACAATGAGACTACCTAATATGGGTCTAAAAC
Source organism: Sequoia sempervirens (assembly GCA_007258455.2). Lineage (NCBI taxonomy): Eukaryota > Viridiplantae > Streptophyta > Pinopsida > Cupressales > Cupressaceae > Sequoia > Sequoia sempervirens. Next base: position 230,444,124 of record VDFB02000013.1, read on the forward strand.
ACATGGTGCACTCTATAGAATTAATCAATGAATGAGACATGATGCAACCATATTTTTTATGACAAAAGAAACTATGAAACAACTTTAGTTAATGGAACTCTAACCTATGCCAATTTTTTGAAGCTAGCAGATAGGTCAACTATTAAACTAGAGAGCATTATAGAGGATTTAGTAATCACACTAGACTCATGGGAATACACTACTGATTTTATGGTTTTACAACATAAAGAAAACTTGGTAGGATACCCCCTAATCTTAAGGATACCTTAGTTAGCTCCTAAGTAAAATAAATCAACTAAAACTATGGTTATCATGTCTTTGGTGCCAAGTTTTACTTTCATTCATTTCACTAGACCTTATTGCTTTGTTTTCATCAGTGAAATGAAGAGGAAACATCCAATTACCTATCATATTTACTTTTGCAACAACTGCATTTATCTTTAACTTATCTTATTATGAATTCATTCTCACCATAATACACTTGATAATTTTATCTAATATTTATCCAATAGACAACAAATTCTTATTGAGTGCTATAACCAATAGTGTTTCATCGATATGTTTTACTTCACCATATTTTGTTGTAATTGTAATAGTACCCATACCTTTCCTTCCATGAGATTGATTATCTTCTAATACCTCTATACTGTAAGAATTTTCATTTAAATTGATAAATAAATTCTTATTAGATGTCATATGTGAAGAACATCTAGAGTCAAAATAACATACATTATTTTCACTAAAATCTTTATTGAAGCAAGAAATGAACAATTTTTTTTATTTTCAATAGTGCTATAAATATTGTTTTCTATTTCAACTTGTTTACTCATACATTGTGATTCATAGTGTCCAAAATTATTACAATGAAAGTATAGGACATTCCTTTTATTATTGTCTCACCCATTTTTTCTACCTCTTCATCTTTTTGTTCAATCAAAGTTACTAGTTCTTCCTCTAAAATTACTAGATTGACCTCCATATTAATTTCTATAGCTATACCCACCTTTATAATGATTCATTATGAATGCATTTTTTCTCCATTTATTTTATCTTTAGAGGAAAATTCTTGCTCTGAGATTTCTTCATAATTTTTCATTATTTCTTTAGTAGTTAAGAAATTTTCAATTAATTCATCTATTGCATACTTGTGAGATACTTAGAAATATGAATAGTAGAGACCACACTATAAAATTTAGTAATCAAGATCTTTAATATAATTTATCAATGAAATTCTTTTCATCTACATATTGAAATGTAGAATTTAGGATCCAAATGCTTCTCTTGCACTTATAGGGTTTTTCACCCAAAAGGAGAGATTAATCCTAAAATGCTTGACATTCAGTCAAATAAGGACATGTGTGGTATGATATGATGTAAAATAACTAAACTAAATGCCATTGACTAATTAAGATGATCTAAAATGAATGCAAAAATGAATGCAAAACTAATATTTATGCATTGTTTGAAAACACAGTGTGTTATGTAAATCAATAAAAATAATGATAAAAAATGCAATGTTTTAACTAAAAAGAGGATTGTTTCTAAGAATGTGTGCACCTAGAAAGTTGTAGAGGATTGAATGAAAGACTAAAAATCTAATGAAATATGGAATTTAGCTGACTAGGACTCATTCACCAAGGGTGGTGAATCAGTCCCAAGTCAGGTCCTTTTTCTGAACAGAACTTGATTTCTGACTGTCGGGGACTTGAAACAGCTTCAAACTCACTTCTTCATTTCAAGTGGGACTCATTTACCAAGGGTTCCAAATCATTCCACCTTCAATTTTTTGCAAATTCAAAGTTCAGATCTACACCTTGACACCTGTACAACAAAATCTGATGGAGTCCCGATTCCATATTTCTGAAAATACTTGCAAAATAGCTTAAACTTGTTGATTTAATGTGGGGTTTGCCTTGGTCAAACCCCTAGATTAGTAATAAAACCTTGAATGGAGAAAAATATGCATAAACCCTAGCCTTAGATATGTTAAAGACTAGGAAAGGCTGAATCATCACAATAAAATAAAATAAAATAATTCTATTGTTCTAGAATAAGTTATGAAAGAATGATTGAAAGGATGCAAGATCTCTATCCTAGAAACCTTACAACAAATAAAAAAAGGATAAGAAATAACATGCAAATGCTAAATAACCATAATCAAGACCTCAATCTGAAGATTGATTAACAATGGAAGATGAAATCAATAGGAAATCAAATCCTTAGGCATGATTTGGTGGCTAGTTGCACCTCTTCACCCTAGATTTCTTCATGATTCACCATAGGAATCCATCATCAACCCTTTACCATGTTGGATCTTGATAATGTGAGTGAGCTCAAGACTTGCAAAAACCCTAGTTTGTTGTCCTAAAACTTCAACTTTTCCTTATTAACCTTGTTGTAGTATGCTTTTTGCTCTTAAGATGATAAAAGTGATAAAAAAATTTATGTAAATTGACTTAAAATGTGTATTTATAGGAAACAACACCTTATTTTCCCATTAATTAGAACTAAGAGGCCGACATTCACGGGAAATAAGAACAAAATTAATTAAATTCCCACTTGATTTTGAACTTTCCCTCAAAGGGGACTCATTCGCCACCCTTGGTGAATGGGTCCCACCAGAGGGGACTCATTCGCCAAGGGTGGCGAATGGGTCCCACTACTATCATTTGAAGGTGGGTTGTCAGGATATGATGTCATTAAGTGTTATTTATCGGCTTTTATGTAATTTCTCATGTCAAAGGGGCCTATAAATGCCATTTTAAAGGGGAAATTATATGAAGGGACTCAAAAGTGGGTCTAAGTATACATGAAATTGTCTCTTTCTTCAAGAGGGTCCAATTTTTGACAGCACATTTAGCCCCCACTTTAGCGCCCATATGAATTTACGTGCATATGCAAGATAAAGGACTCTAAATGATGCACTTTACTACATAAAAGGATATATATTAAAAAGATAGGAGAATGGAGCCCCCAGTGTAGTTACCTACAAACCATGACATTAGGAACTACATCCTACAACACACATTTTTTAATTGTCCATAAATCCTTTTATCTAACTTCCTAAGAATCCCACTCAAGGGTAGGTGTATGCGCCCCCTTGATTCTACTTGCTCTACAGAGGTGGAATCAAGGTAGCAATCTAGCCACAACAAAGAAGAAAAACCATATTGTAGGGAATTCCCAAGTACCATGCCACACAACAATAGGAAATTGAGGATTTTATGTACGAAATCATGATTCTAACACATCAAATGGTGTGAAAAATGGATTACCCTAGCTCCTATTATGTAAATGTGAAGAATGACTACATTATATATAAAAGGGAAGAGTATTAGGTTAAAATGTAAAAGTAAATAGAGATAAAAAGTAGGGGATGAAAGTAATTTGTCACTTACTATTTGTTTCACCTTTTTTGTAGCTTGATAGTGACAAGTAGAAGGAGAAGATTCTGAGAAGACATGATTATACACCTTCACAGCTGGACAATCTTCATGAATAGGTGGCACATGATGAGCAATATCATGAGGTGAGTTGATTTTGCAACTTTCGCCATGTGTTTTGATGGTATTATAATGATTATTAGGTAGGGATGGGTTAATTTAGGGTTCTTGGAAAAAAGTTTGCAAAGTGTCCCATTTGTTCGTAAAGTGTCCCATTTCTTCACAAAGCATCCTGTTTCTTCGTGAAGTGCCCTTGTTTCTTTGAAAAATGGTCAAAAAGGGTTCTAAAGTGTCTAGGTCCATTAGAATAGCACACTAGATTGGCTTTTGCATACTTGCATGATGAAAAATATGAAAATTGAAGATTTTAGATGGATTTTTAGAGTGTTTTGTGATGATTGTGATAGGTTCCTGCCTGGTCGTGGCAGTGGCTAGGGGGAAGAAAGATATCATTTTTGAGAGATTTATCCCCATCGCTATCATCGGTAGAGAAAGAGCACCTACAGTAACTGGGTATCTATTGGGAATTCATGATGCCACCCATGAGATACCATGACACCATGCTAACGGCCTTGTGTGAGCAATGGGATGTACATACATGTACCTTTCACCTTCCCACCAGGGAAATGACGATCACACTGGAGGATGTACATCACATTTTTTGAGTTCCTATTCGAGGAGCACGAGTGTATTTATGAAGGGAGCGATCATTTCATGAAAAGAAAAGAGATATGCAGTACTTCCTAGGAGGACCGATACATGATGAGAGTTAGAGCACAGATCGAGATGTCGATGCTACTGTACTCACTAGTTCCTATGGTGAGATGAATTATGATGCACATAGTGGCACTGGTACTCAATCCAGATGGATGAGCGACACACTTGGATGGGTGACTGGTACACTTGGTATGAGGGATGTATGATCAACAGACAATCTATGCATGGGGTCGTTGTATTCTGGCACATTTGTATTATGATTTAGGGAGATTTTGTTTTTCAGGAGATTGACAGTATGGTCAATTGTATGCTTCTACAAGTGTGGTGCATGGAGTATATCACATGTACTAGGCATGTCAGATTTCCATGTGCAATAACAGTAGAGTACCCACGAGTATTTAGCTATCCTTTGAGACAACTATGGCAGTACAAAGATATAGAGTATTAGAGGGTGAGATTCAACCTACTAGAGGAGGATAAGATATTATTGATACCATATCTACTAACTCTTCAGTGGCCAGATCGCACAGGACAGTTACACAAGATGGAGATGGATAGACTTCTAGCAGGGAGGCATGACTACATTGTACAACCATTCTATTATGGATGATTCATGCTATAGTTTGGACACATTCAGACACCACCTAGGGCATGACCCTTCATTAGACGATCAATGCGGAGTGCTCGGAGCCTAGGAGATACTATTCAGATGACTATAGATCATGTTCATGAGAGTGATACCGATTATTCAAATCATGACTAGCCACAGTATTCGATGTTGATGATGTCAGTAGCACATATGAGTATGAGGAGTGGTGGTCATATGCATGACCAGCTCCTATGTCTTCTATGGAGTTCCCCCTAGGTGATGCAAAGGAAGTAGTAGAGGATGAGCCAAAGGAGAGGGCAGAGGAGGTATGGTATAGGCCAACATATTTTTTTACAGATGTGATCAATGAGGAGTACTATTCTGACATTGATCTTGACTATGAGGACCAAGATGGAGGAGATGATGAGGATTAGGAGGGAGAGGGTTATTATTATGAGGAGGAGCCACCCCTGAGCAAAGGTGATGAGGTAGCCATTGAGGATCAGGGTGAGTATGGAACATCTTCACATACTTATAGGACCAGATCATGAGTAGTGGCTACAACAAATATCAACATGTAGAGTCAAAGGGAGGCTAGCTAATCCCACATGTCTCCTAGAGATGAGGAGGTTGACCTGCCGCATGCATCTAGAGACATAGGTAATAATATTTAAATTAATGCATGTCCTTGAGTATTTGATATTTGATGTATGTATATGATGATGATGTGTTACTAATTATGCACATGATCTATCTTGTAGGAGCGATGAGAGACTGGCGAGTGTTCTATCCTCAGGAAACTACAGAGATAGTGCTAGTATCCCTCGAGGAGGAGGAGATAGATCCTGACTACCTTCCCCCATCGATCATGGAGGAAGAGCCAGAGTCACTCACACCATTTGCAAGGTTGTGGGAAGCATACAAGAGTGTGAGGAGGTAACTTCATCAGGATGAGAGTGCACTACAATCATCGTGGGCCTCATTAGAGGTAGAGAGAATTCGAGCAGAGCTAGCTTAGACACAAGTGGAGAGGGATCAAATGGAAGAGGAGCGACTCATAGCTGTCAAATGGGTATAGGGTCTGGAGTTTGCACTGAGACTTGGTAGCTCATTATCACGGTCACACATGACTGTCTCACAACATCTGGACACTGGATTGCCAGTGCTAGAGCTTGAGGGATCTAGCTCTCACAAACCATTTTGATATGGTTCTTGAGATGTATATGAGACTTTTTGGGTTTAGATATATATATATATAGGCACACACCTTATGAATTATAATGATGTTTCTTGTTTGATATGCTTGTTAAATTCTATGTGATTAATTAAAGAACTTATGGAAAATTTATTTTAATTAATGTCTACATGATCTAGCATAATTCATGTGATCTAATGTAAAACATATTGCAATTTTAGTATAGATACAACATTGTTAAAGGTGATGTGTTAATTTAAATATCTTATTAAGGATCTAAATTAACATAAGATAAATGTGAATAGTATGAAATCTAAAGTAATTATAGAATGAACATAAATAATTACTTTAGTGTTGAAGAAAAAAATACATTTAAGTGTCAAGAACGAAGTAATGTGAAAGCTATTTAGAATATCATCAAATAACTGTGAACAACATTGCTTATGCGAAACATACTATTCAAAGGAAATTAGATGTGATATCAATGCAAATTCATGGCATTAATAGGTTCCCTATGGGATGCTTCATCAATCTGTTTTAAAAGATAAGCTCCAGACCCATAACTAGTGTCAACTATATAAGGTCCTAACCAATTAGGGCTAAACTTATCCTTTTCTTCATTATCTGCACTAGCTATTCATTGATTTTCAAGAAGAACAAAATTGCCCCTGGAAAATGAGCGAGGGATGACATGGACATTGTGTTTGCATTGTAACTATTTAATGTGGTCTTGGAGATCTCAAGAGCATTAATACACTATTCATAGAGCATCTCTAATTGATGTAATCATTGAGCTTTATAAGTATCATCATCAAAAATGTCCTAGAGAGCAACTCTCAAAGTAGGAATTTCTAACTCCAAGGGCATAATTGCATCAGTACCATAAATAAGATTATAAGGAGTAGTGCCAATGGATGAACAGACACTAGTACAATATCCCCAAAGGTCATAAGGAAGTTGTGTATGCCAATTCTTATGATTGTTGTGAATAGTTTTCTTAAGAATTTGTTAAATAATTTTATTAGTGTGCTTAGCTTGTCCGTTGGATTGCAGATAATATGGTGTGGAGAAACGATGTTGAATGTTAAAGGTTTGGAGAAATTGTTGAACTTCATTGTTCTTAAAGGGTGTTCCATTGTCTGAAACAATTGCAGAGGAAGTCCGCAGTGAGCAATTATGTGATCTATGAAGAAACGACAAATTATCTCAGCAGTTGTTGAACAAAGAGGGATAGCTTTGACCCATTTTGTGAAATAGTCAATAGTGGTGATGATAAATGTATGTTCAACAGAAGAAGGCGGGGAAGGTTTTCCAATAAGATCTAACGCCATACTAAAAATTTCCAAATGGGAACATTGGCGCGAAGTTCAATGGCAGAAGCATGAATCAAGTTACTATGCCCTTGGCATTTGTGACATCATTTAAAATAAATGAAACAATCCTTCTCCATATGTCTCCAATAATAACCCATATGAATAATTTTTTGTGTTAACAAACATCCTCCAAAATGACCACCAGAGGCACTAGCATACGCCTATTCAAGCGCTAAGGGGATTTCAGAATCCTTAAGACAACGTAATAAGATACCATTAAAAGATATTCTATACAATGCATATGCAAGAATCACATATTTAGTTGTAAGTTTTTGTAAATGCTTGCGAGTATTCATTATAGTAGGTTCTGGAATGGTACCATCTTGTAAGTAATTGTATATCATATAATACCATTAACCCAAAGATGTGTAGTCCATAGAAGGATCAAGTGGGGAGATGAGAGAGGCTGTGTTATCCATTGCATCCACATGTCGATTATATTTTCACGGGATGTTATCAATGGTGAACGAGTCAAATTTATCTAAAAGTTTCATGATAAGGTCCTTGTACTTTAATAACTTGTCATGTTTAGTTTGATATGTACCATTGATTTGTTTAATAACTAATTGTGAATCTCCAAAGATCTGAATATGTCTAATGTGAAGGGATAACACAGCTTGTAATCCAGAAATCAATGCTTCATACTCAGCTATATTATTTGTACATAAGAATTTCAAATGGTAGGATAAGGGAATAGGGTTACCATCGAGTGGAATCAAGACCACACCCGCACCCGAACCTGTACAACACTTAGATCCATCAAAGAATAACTTCCATGATTGTGTATCAACAGTTAAAACATGATCATTAGGAAAGGAATGAATGGTCATAAAAGTTGATGGAGAAGGAGCATCAGCTAAGTGATCGGTTAAATCTTGACCTTTTATTGCTTTTTGTGAAACTAATTTTAGATCAAACTTAGTTAATAACATTACCCACTTAGCTAAGCGACCAGAGAGATCAGTTTTACTGAAAAGGTATTTGAGAGGATCAAATTTTGTGACAAGTTGTACTTCAAGATTTAGTAAATAGTGGCACAACTTACTAGTAGTGAATACAAGAGACAAACACTATTTTTCAATTGGTGAATAGCATTTTCCATAATCGATTAAAGTGTGACTGATGTAATAAACATGGCACTCTTTACCATGATCATCGTGTTGAGCCAACAATGCTGTGAGAGCATGGGTAGATGTGGCGATGTACAAAATAAATGGTCTATGAGGTACAATAGGTTGTAAAACAAGTGGAGTAGCTAAATATTCCTTTAGTTTTTCAAAAGCTTCTTTAAAATCATCATTCCAGTCAAAAGGAACATCCTTTTCAAGAAGAGATGTGAATGGTGATGTGCAATCAGCTAAAGAGGTGACAAAACATCTAATAGCCTAGATTCATCCTTGTAACACATGCGTAATTGAGAAATATTCTTGGGAGGTGGCATGTTAATAATTGCATCAATTTTCTTTGTATCCACTTCAATGCTTCAATGAGATATGATAAATCCTAAGAGTTTACCACTTTCTACACCAAAAAAACACTTTTTTGGATTCAATTGCATGTTATATTCCTTGATTAAGTCAAATATTTTGCAAAGGAAAGTTATGTTGTCTTGTTGAGTTAAAGATTTGGCAAGGATATCATCAACATAATCTTCTAAGATTCAGTGAATGTAAACATGGAATATTAATGTCATTGCACATTGATAAGTTGCACCGACATTCTTTAAACCAAAAGGCATGACAACCCAACAAAATGTTCCCCAAACAGTGGTGAAGGTAGTTTAGTATTGATCACGGGGATTAATAAGGATTTGATTATAACTAGAGAATCCATCCATGAATGATAACAAATAATGTCCAGTAGTTGAATCCACAATCATATCAATATTAGGAAGTGGAAAATCATCTTTCAAAGAGGCTTTATTCAAGTCTCGAAAATTAGTACACATCCTAATTTTGTTGGGTTTTGCAACTGCTAAAATGTTCGAGATCCAAGGGGAATAATTGATAGGTTGTATGAAGCGAGCATCGAGAATTTTCTCAAGTTCCTCTTTAACTAGTAGTGCTACTTTAGGGTGCATTTTATGAATCTTTTGGCAAACAGGTTTAATAGTGTTGTCAAGGACAATGTTATGCATCACAATGGTCGGGTCTATTCCTGGCATATTAGAATATTTCCAAGCAAATATCTCAGGAAATTCATGAAGTAAAGTAGTTTTATCTTCTTGTTCTTCATCATCAAGACACTTCCCAATTTTTATGACTTTATCTTGATTAATTTCCATAAGTAAATCAATTGTATCTCCTAAAGGGAGTGCATTGGATTTAGGACTTTCAAATTCCAACATTTCTTCATTGATATTGATCACTTGTTTCTTGCTTGGTAATTTTTATAACACATGTAATGTGTTTAAGGGAAGCAGGCAAGGATGAGGAACCATTAACACCAAGAATGTGTTTCAAAGCCTCATCACTATTGATAAACAACCATGGAGGTGGGAGGGTTGGATCAAGGAAATCAGGATGAGTAAGGGTGAGCTTGTGTTGTGGATGACATGTGATCATATTGATATTTAATGGTGGTCGTTGAGTAGCTTTAGTCAATTTAGAAAAAGAGTATCCCAATCCCATTTTCGTTTCTTGTGTATGTGGTTCAATAGTAACATGAATACCTTGTTCATGTTTTCCACACCCTTTTCCATTATAGCCCATTTTTTTGACAAACGTATAACCTTTCCCATAAAGTCATTCCATTTCGTGCCGTGAAGGTGGGGATTGATAATATATTTCTTCAAAATTTGTTGTGTATGTTGCATGTTCATCTGTATTGTAAGAGATAGATGTATGAGACAATTGTTTAGAGTTTTGGGTAGACACAATAGCAGGTTGGTTAAGTTCTCCATCGGGTATCTTCATAAGCATGTAATCTCCCATAAATGAAGGTGTGAAATCTAAGGATCCCCAATCATCACCAAGTAATGTAGATGGTAATTTTGTGTCATTTTGTTTATTGTCAAGAGGATCAATGTGTGAGGTTGGAATTAATGTTTTGAAGGGACTTATGATTCCCATTGCAAGGTACAAACAATTCTCAAGTTCAGGGTCAATTTGAATTTGATATATGTGATTTTTATAAACATACTTCATGATACGGTGAAGAGTTGAACGGACTACATTCATCTCATGAATCCAAGGTCTGCCTAGAAGAAGATTATCTGAAATTTCATAGGGCATGGCATGGATAGGAGTCTACAAAGTAACCACTCCAACTGTAATAGGTAAAGTAACGACCCCTAATGGTTGCTTTGTTATATTATCGAACCCTTGAATAGAAATGGAATCAGGTTTTATCTGTGATCTATCCACTTTCAAGTGGTCAAGGAGGCTCACACTACACACATAAAGAGCATAACCATTATCTATAAGAGTATGGTTGATACCTGTGCAATGAAATTGAGCAATGATCATAAAGGCATCATGATGTTTTCATTTTTCCAAAGGAGGAAGCTCATGTTGATGAAAAGTGATGTCAAGACTATACTTTTGAACAAGAGCAGCCACATCACTCAGATTTGTTCCAAGACAGACTATTATTTCAAGGTAGTTTGAAGGATGGTATTATAACTTGGTGAAGTTTGAAGCAAGTCCCAAAGAGAAATTTTAGCAGGATTATTCTTTATTTTTTCAACAAGATCATACTCCTTTGTGGGTGGGAGGTAATGAGGAGTGCTAGGTGGATTAAGTAAGGGTAACGATGCTAGAATTATTTGTGGTGGTTGTGGGTTATTTCGTGTGTTATATGTATGAGAAACAATATCATCACTAGTTTGTTGTGATACATTAGAGGGGTGAAGGGGATGTGAGGGTGGGTAAAGGGTAACTTTTGGTTTATTATAAGGATGGAGCGGATGTGAAGGGGGATAAAGAATATGTTTTGGTTGAACTACATGAACGTCCTTAACACAAAAAATGTCATTACAAACCATAGTGGATGAATTAAATGAGATACAGTCTTGAAGAGACTCATCTTTCAAAGGAAATTCATCACCCCCAAAAGGTTGTAAGGGTGAATTATCATGTATTAGAAGGATTTTACCAAAAACCTTAATGGATGGCTTATGTGAGAGGAAGTCTTCAAGGGCTTCATTTGACAAAGAAAATTCATCACAATCAAAGGATTTGATGGAAGATGTTTCGGTAAGAGTTGGAGATGTCTTATTACAAGTGTTAGAGGATGAAGTGAGTGATAGGACACCTTTGAGGGTTTCATCTAACTTATGAACATCATCTCTACTAAGTGGCTTGGATGAGATGTTATTACAAATTTGAATCATATGCTTAATGAGATCATTGGAGGTAGTGTTTGATTGGTTTTGGAGATTTGCTATAGTTTCCTCAATGTAATCTGATCTAAAAGGACTATGAAAGATAATCGAAAATGGAATTTGTAAAATTCTAAGACTATCCATAAATGCCATGAGGAGAAATGAAATCTATTCTAAGAAAATAGAGAAAATCCAAAATGAAACAAAAAGGAAATGACAAAAAATAGAGAGAGGTAATGCAGGAAATGAAAATCTAGAAATTCTAATGAAAAACTGTAAAGGGACTAATTCACCCTAGGTGGCGAATGAGTCCGAGGAGATGAATTTTTTAATGTTTTTCTTATTTTTATTATGATTTTTTTCTATGTTTTTCTAGAAATTCTGAACTCTGTACACTTGTAACCTCAGAATGGAAATACAAAGATGAAAGAAATGCCCCAATATAAGATATAGAATGTTTGTACTAGGGAAATGTTTGTAAGAAATCTAAATTATGCAAGAGCCTACAATGAAGAAGACCTAAAATTCAATTTAGAAATGTAAATTAGAATGTTATTATGTTCAAAATGCCAGGTTCACCAAAATGAAATGTATATTTTAGGACCCAAATGCTTCTCTTGCACTTATAGGGTTTTTCACCCAAAAGGAGAGAGATTAGATCCTAAAATGCTTGACGTTCATTCAAATAAGGACATGTGTTAAATGAATGCAAAACTAAGATTTATGCCTTGTTTGAAAACATAGTGTGTTATGTAAATAAATAGAAATAATGATAAAAAATGCAATATTTTAACTAAACAAAGGGTTGTTTCTAAGAATGTGTGCACCTAGAAAGTTGTAGAGGACTAAATGAAAGACTAAAAATTTGATGAAATATGGAATTTAGCTGATTGTTACTCATTTGCCAAGGGTGGTGAATTAGTCCCATGTCAGGTCTGTTTCTAAACAGAACTTGATTTCTAACTGTCGAGGACTTGAAATAGCTTTAAACTCACTTATTCATTTCACGTGGAACTCATTCTCCAAGGGTGGAAAATCAGTCCACCTTTAGGTTTCTACAAATTCAAAGTTCAGATATGCACCTTGACACATGTACAACAAAATCTAACAGAGTCCTGATTCTAGATTTCTGAAAATACCTACAAAATAGCTTAATTTTTTTGATCTAATGGGGGGTTTTCCTTGGTCAAACCCCTAGATTGGTAATCAAACCTTGAATGGAGAACAATATGCATAAACCCTAGCCTTAGATGTGTTAAAGACTAGGAAAGGTTGAATCATGACAAAAAAAAACCTTATTCTATTGTTCTATAATAAGTTATGCAAGAATGATTGAAAGGATGAAAGATCTCTATCCTAGAGACCTTACAACAAATAAAACAAGCATAAGAAATAACATGCAAATGCTAAATAATCACAATAAAGACCTTGATCTGAAGATTGAGTAACAATGGAAGATGGAATCAATAGGAAACCAAGTCCTTAGGCATGATTTGGTGGCTAGTTGCACCTCTTCACCCTAGATTTCTTCATGATTCACCATAGGCATCCATCATCAACCCTTTACCATGTTGGATCTTGACAATGTGAGTGAGCCCCAAGACCTACAAAAACCCTAGTTTGTTGTCCTAAAACTTCAAATTTTGCTTATGAACTTTGTTGTAGTATGCTTTTCGCTCTTGAGATGATAAAAATGATCAAAAAATTATGTAAAATGACTTAAAATTTGTATTTAGAGGCAACAACACCTTATTTTCCCATTAATTAGACCTAAGAGGCAGACATTCACCGGAAATAAGAACAAAATTACTTAAATTCCTACTTGATTTTGAACTTTCCTTCCAATGGGACTCATTCGCCAAGTGTGGTGAATGGGTCCCCCCAAAGGGGACTCATTCGCCAAGGGTGGTGAATGGGTCCCACTACTATCATTTAAAGGTGGGTTGTCGGGATATGATGTCATTAAGTGTTATTTGTCAAGTTTTATGTGATTTCTCATGTGAAAGGGGCCTCTGGATGAAAATTAATAGGTCTAAGAGGCCTATAAATGCCATTTAAAAAGGGAAATGATATGAAGGGACCCAAAAGTGGGTCTAAGTATACATGAAATTGTCTCTTTCTTCAAGAGTGTCCAAGTTTTGACAGCACACATATTCCCCTAAAAATTTCATTTGTCATACAAAACCTTCAACCTTTATTAGAAAATCATTCACAAATTCACTAAAAGTCATCTTTAAATTTAAAATAAAAACCTCATTGTCTACAATATTGTAGTTGTGTACCTTGATATGAATTATTGAGTATTTCCCATGGCTAGCTAGAAATAATAACACCACTTATTCTAGGAAAAATTGCTTGACTAATTGCACCTTGAATAAAAAAGAAGGGTTTCATTATCTTTCTTTACATTTTCTTTATAAGTTTTTTTTCAATCATTTAATTATTGAAGATATTTATATATGCTAGTTCTACACATTCTTTTTGTACAATATCCCAGAAAAATTTAGATTTGAGTACATTTTGTATCTCCAAAGATGAAAATTAGCATGTGAGACATTACATTTCCTATCATATCTTCCATAAAATAAATATGCTGAATGATTCAAATGCTCAACACAAAATACTAAAAAGATGTCTACAAATGAATACTATCCTTGTCCCTTCACATGGGACACACACAAATTTCTTATATATATATATAGCAAGTGTTGACTTCAACCAATAATTCACTTAATTACAAAAGATAGAAAATAATAGTTTGAAAAGATTGAACTTATAACTCCTCTAAAAGAAATTTCAATCCCTTAATATCACTTCACATATGACCATATTGTAATGATTTAAAAACAAATCTAAAGAAAACAATAAAAATCTATTCAAAATTAAACCATACTTTAGTAATTTTAATACATCTCTTTATTTTGTTCTACAAGAATGAGCTATCTTCCTCTTGTTTCAAGTCTCATGAGAAAAATAGTTTCATACAAGAAAAAATTACTAAACATATGACTATCCACTAAATTCAAGAGAATGTTTTAAATAAAGAGACAGTAGAGGTGGTTTTCTACGTGGATATAAAATTTTCGAAAGCTTTTTACTGGTATAAACTTAAAATCATGTGAATAGAGGGGATTGCTTAAATTAAAGGAATGCAATTTTTAAGATTCTTTTAAAATTAATTTGATACCTCCTCCTACGGCCTCCACACATCCTCCCATGATTTACTGTAAACAAAGTAAAACCCAACTCAATCCTCAACAACAACATCCTTACTTTCTTCTACAAAATTCACAGAAACAGTAGCTTCCATTCACAGAAACAGTAGCTTCCATTGCTTCTTGACGACTATGCCTCTTGGATGTCTCTCCTGAATTTTGCACTCTTCTGTTCATACCCTTTAAACAGTTGTATTAAGTCAGATGAAGGCAAACAAGATAACAAAGATGATTTGTTAATTACGAAATAAAAAAATATACAAAAGTCTCGAAGTGATAGAATAAAAAACATGACATCTATTACATAGAGTTTCAAAATACAGACGACTTTCTAACAAACAACCATGTTCACCGATAATCTAACTAGAATACTAATAACATACATCTACTTAAAATAAAATAGATTGACAACCGAAATCTATCTAGAGGTGCACTAGATACTGTAAAGATTTCATGACTACTTGCGTATCAGCATCCATCTTTCCTTGGAGCATCAGGAGAACTTGAGCCATCCTTGGCCTCTCATTCTCATCCCTTGCAATGCATACCATGCTTGCAAGAGTAGCTCTTCTCACCTCCTCAACATCCGCATGCATCGCAATTCTTTCGTCCACGATACTCATCAAGTTTCCCTTTTGAATTTGAGTTGCGGCCCATGACGGAAAGTATTGCTTAGTCTGTTCCTTCACGCTCATGTCCACATTTCTTCGACCCGATATTATCTCCAGCAGCATCATGCCGAAGCTATACACGTCAGCCTTGCAAGTAATTGCTAAGTCGGCGAGCCACTCGGGAGCAATGTAACCTCGAGTTCCTCTCATGCTTGTCAAAACCCTGCTGAAATCTCTTCCCACTAACTTTGCCAGCCCAAAATCAGCAACCTTTGCGCTGAAGTCGCTATCCAGCAGAATGTTTTCGGGCTTTATATCCGAGTGAATGATTTGATCTCTGCATTCTTCGTGGAGATAAACTAAAGCTCGTGCAGTGCCTAAAGCGATCTCGAATCGTGTCTTCCACTCCAACAGCTTTTGTGATCCAGCGAATAGAAAGGAATTGAGAGAACCGTTGGGCATGTACTCGTAAACTAGCAGCCTTTGTGATCGTTCTGTGCAAAATCCGCAAAGCCGGACCAAATCGACATGCTGTATAATTCCAATTGTGCTTATTTCTGCACGAAACTGCTTTTCTACCTGTGGAAAGCCCTCTAATTTTTTGACTGCCACAAGCGTATTGCCTGGGAGAGCTCCTTTGAAGACAGAGCCGAATGCTCCTTTCCCTAACTTATCCCTGAAATTGTTGGTTGCAGTTCGCAGCTCCTTGTAAGTGAATATTCTCAGCGAAGCGGGCAGCTCATCTTGCATGTCTCCTCCATCCTCCACTATTCGACCCCTCCAACGAAAAAACATTACAGCAAGGAAAGCAAAAACAAGAATCAAAGCAGCGCCGGCGGGAAGTGAAATCGAAAGGACACGAGCTTGGGCACTTCCTCCATTGGCTATCGATTGCCCCAACTCAGAAGCAGCCATGCGAAGGAAGACAGGCTGAGTGTTTGATGCAACGCGAATATTGAAGAGATCGCCAAACCACATTCTACAAACCGGGGAAGGAGAATTAGTGAGATCGTAGGCTGTGCAGGAGCAATTTTCTAAACATGCAACTCGGCATGCTGGTAGAGATGGGTATTGGGAATATGGAACAGCTTCTTCCTCAGATAAGGATATGTCGTTCCTTTGCAAGAAACCATCGGTATTCCCGTTGGTAGGAGAGCAGTGGAGAGGGCTACTACGAATGCATCCGCTTGACCACCAATCTTGTGAATACCAGGCGCGATTGTCTTTTGGGTTGAAGCCCTCCGGACAGCTACAGAATTGAAGATTGTTTCTGTTGCATGCTCCGTAACTCCCGCATACATTATAGACAAGGCAAATGTCTCGCGGCACAGACCAGACAAGGCTCCAGCTTCTATTACCAATTCGAAAGTACGCTCGTATATCTCCAGACTTGTCCAGGACCGAGCGCTGAATGAAACTATCGAATTTTGATATTTGAGAATACATGGAGTACATCTTTGTGGGAGAAATCCTTACAAAGGTGTTCTTAATAATTTTAGAATAGTCCTTAGTAGACATATCTGGAACATTGATGAAATGGTCAACATCCCACTCTCCACTGTTCCAGTAAGTAATATTGCTATTATATAGCAGCAAAAACTGCGTCTTGCCTGGGGCTGGATCCATTTTGAAAGAGAAGGGTCCAGGTGCTGGATCCAACGAGCTCTTCCAAGAAGTTAGCTTTATGCCTTTCCACATCTTCATTCCCGACAACTGTGTGTCCCCTGGATACAAGAAACTCTCCCACACAATCTCAGAAATGTTGCGTACAGCCAACAAAACAAAATTACCCGAATCCAATATCATAGCTCTCAAGGCTATCGCTTTCTGGTTCTTCCTTATGGACCAAATTGATCGTCCCTCGGAATCATACAATTCGAGATAGCCGTCTGTTGAAAGCTTCAAAACGCCCGGCTTGTTTCTGATGGGAGTCTCTCTATTAGCTACCCAAACAATGGTCTTCTCGGTGATTTGGGCATACCAGATACCGATGTACCAATTATTGGTTCCATTAGGAGAGAAAAACCCCAATTTGAAGGTGCCATTCTTTGAAACTATGCTCTGATTTCCATTCAGAGAGGCCCCCAACTCGATACTGTCTCCACCATCAACTGCCAGGGAGTCACAGTTGTGAGGTAGAGCAAGCATATAGAGCACTGAAAGGAAGCAATACCATGCAAACAGATTATCTGTGGCCATTTCTATACTCCGTATGAAACGTTAAACGCTCTTGGAACAAAGCCCGAGAAATATGTCTCCTGTATATTACACACAGGTTTGGTGGCGTCTTATACATGACAAATGCAGAAAACGAAGACACTAGACGCCTCGTTTTCTTCGGGTTTGCGACTTGGTCGCAACGTTATTTTCGTTATCGGGAGACGGCAATGAGTTTGTCAAACTAAGCTTTAAATGAGTTTATTAAAAATACAATATTTCAATATTATTTAATCTAGTGGTTAAACTATTCATAATTAAAAGTGACAGATTCGTTCTTATATTTACGCCGAAGGCGTGTCCCTCATTGAGCTTTCGAAGCTCATTTTTGCAGTGGACGGCTGGAAACCACGCAGTCTCTCGGCAAGGTTCTTCATCCGTGCACAGCCGTTGATCCTTTCACTTGTTGCTCCCTGTTTGGTCGTGGCTGTTTAATGCACATGACACCGCATTCCTTGAAGACTCAGCTGGGCTACCCTCATAACTGTCGCTCAAGCAGGTGGGAAGAGAAGAAAATCTGTGCAAAATATCTGATCGGAGTAATGGATGCCCTTGACAGCACGACAGCATAAGGTAAGTCGGTTACTCTTTTACTAGATGCCCCAAACCCTAAATTGATGTTTCGGTTTACATTTCTGGTAAAATCTTCTGTCAAGAGATATTTGTGCGCAATCCTGAGGTAAGCTGCATTATCCTTGGTATACCCCGAGCGCCAAACACCTTTATTGAAATCTGATGATATTAAAAAGTTCCGTCTCCCGACGGACCACAGTCTGGCCAATTCTACCAATTTTATTCCGTCCCATTTATCCCTACACCACCATGGATGCTCTATACATCTTTTTCTTTTCTGTGCTGTCTGCTTTAAGTTTTCTTGCGCTTCTCTGTTTTCTATGTAAATGTTAGAATGAAAATTGTATTACTTTAAATTTATTTTCCGCCGCTAATGCTTCCTGCCCCTTAACTGTGAACAGATTGAAGCAGCAAGCAGCAAAAGTAGACGACTTTGGGTTCTTTGAAAATTTCCTGCGACCACAGTTGGCACAGAATCTTGGGTAAGGCATTTCCTTCTAATTTTCTAGGGTTTTCAAAGATAAATTGACTAAGTAATCTAAACAGCCTTCAAGACCTATAGTTTTCCCTCTTTACTGAAACTGTTTCTAAGTTAGAGTTGAAGTATCAGCTGAATTTAGTAACAAATGCATTCATATATATATATGTGTGTGTGTGTGTGTGTATATGTATATGTATATGTATATGTATATGTATGTATATGTATATGTATATTTCAAGATAGTTAGCCCAGGCAAGAAGGTCAACCATGCAAACATAGCGGTCAGCTGTAGGTGTAATGCAATAACGGTTACTCATGTGATTGAAGTATGTACAACCCTCACCACTAAACCTACATGGCTGCATGCATATTGAACAAAAACAAAGCTTACAATGTCAGCATATTTTCAAAAGTGTTTCATTAATTCAAAGATTTTGAGAGCATCTGCATATCCTAGAGTCATTGCATTCCATGAGATGACATCTCTTTGGGGCATTTGCAACTACCTTTCACATGCCTATTCTATGCTTACAAATTTTTCACACATGTCCCCTACAGCAGTTGCAACTGCAACATCTGATAAAATTCCTCTATTCTTTATGCTTTGATGGATGTCCGTACCCTGTTCCAATGCTCCTATTTTGGCACAGGCAGGGAGAATGCTGCCAAAAGTTGTGTAGTCTAGCTTTACACCTGCCAATTGCATATTCTTAGAAAAAAACCATTTTGTGCATATCCTGCGATCATTGCATTCCTTGAGATAACCTCGCTTTGAGGCATTCTGTCAAATGGTTCACTTACTTTTTCTATGCTTGCACATTTTGCATTCATGATGCTTTGATGGATGTCCATACCCTGTTCCAATGCTCCCATTTTGGAGCAGCCGGGGAGGATACTGGTGATGGTAGTGGAATTTGGCTTTACACCCGCCAAATGCATTTGCTTGAAAGTTTCTAAAGCCTTTTCAACAAATCCGTTTTGTGTATATATCCTGCAATCGTTGCTGTCCATGAGATAACATCTTTTTC
This sequence comes from Sequoia sempervirens, assembly GCA_007258455.2. Classification (NCBI taxonomy): domain Eukaryota; kingdom Viridiplantae; phylum Streptophyta; class Pinopsida; order Cupressales; family Cupressaceae; genus Sequoia; species Sequoia sempervirens. Next base: position 230,463,890 of record VDFB02000013.1, read on the forward strand.
AGATATTCTGTCAAACAGTTCATGTGCCTTGTTAATGCTTTCACGCTTTGCATCCATGTCTATTAGGCAATTGCAACTATAATATCTGACGAAGTTCCTCTATCCTTTAGGCTTCGATAAACATTCATGCTGCTCCAAAGCTCCCATTTTGACATTTTGCATACATGTCTACCAGCGCAGTTGCAACTACAACATTTGACAAAATTCCTCTATCCTTTATTCTTTGATGGATGTCCATACCGTGTTCTAAAGCTCCCATTCGGCATAGGCTGCGAGGATTGTGGCAAAGGTTTTAGAGTCTGACTTTACACTTGCCAATTGCAATTGCTTGAAAGTTTGTAAAGCCTTTTCAACTAATCCATTTGTGAATATCTTGCAATCAAGTGATTTCATGAGAATACATTTCTTTGAGGCATTGTGTCAAACAGTTCGCGTGCTAAGATTGTAGAACCCTCTCAGCTGCAGCATGGCCTATAAACTCCACAAAACCATAGCTCTCCGACTGCCCCAATCTGTTTGTTGCGGATAATCTTAACAGAAGTAACCTACCATTGCCATTGCATAATATCATTTCCACATAAAGACAGGTTTCTACCAAAAACAAAAAAAAGAAAAGAAATAAGAATAATTAACATATATTTACTAAGCCAGCCAACATTACCTCAACAAGGCTTTAGGGTTGCACCAATTGGGTATCCCACCCAGTGAGCACCTCTTACTTGCCAGTTGATATGAATAAACAATAACAATTAATTTTTTGTTACATAATCTGATTTGGGAAACCAGAATGCTGAATTCAAGAAAGATTGGCTAACAGGATTTCAAGCTCAATCATTACGTATATAAGTTCTCCAACTTACTGCTAGACAAATCCATGCTTAGGAGTAAAAGAACATGTCCTAAAAAAAGATGCTATCAATTGCCTTAGGTTTGGATGCATGTGCTTATATCCAAGCAAGGATACACGAAACCAAAAAAAAACATTCAGAATATTATTTTGAAGCTAGATTGTCCTCTCATATCATTAGTTTAGAGAGTACTCAATGTTCTTAATACCCAGAGTTCATATTCTCTTTTTGCTGGATGATGTGTCCACAAGACTGGAGCTTTTCGGTCTGAGTCCTCTGGACTCAATTTGGGTATTTCTGGGGTTATGCTCTTAGTTTAATTTCTATATTTGAACTGGTCGGTTGCGTTCCTCATATGATTTTCACTGTGAATTGACCTAGTTATAATTGGTGGCCATCAATACTTGCTTTAAATCTACAACACATATGTCCCAAAAACTGACCAAAATTACAGTCAGAGCATTTCCAAGCTTTTGTAATCGAAGCTTTCCGAAGTAGAGCTAAAAAGCCCCAAAATCTGGGAAGGAAAATGGAGAAGACTGAGACTGATAAGAAAATTAGTGTCCACAGGGATTCGAACGACCCATTGGACAAGGCTTCGAAGATGGTTGAAGGGCTGTATACATTGAGAGACACATATTTTCCTAAGGATCTCACTGATAAGAAAATTAGTGTCCACAGGGATTTGAACCTCACACTTGTTTTCATGTGTCTGTGACACCTTCCAAATTTGTTTTACCCAAAGTGCAGAGGTGGCAGTCATGCAGCTTCAAATTTACTTTCCAGTTTGTTTTTACTTTTCCCCTTCCATCGGCACTTGTAACTTTTGTTTTATGGATTATTTTAAACCAACTGCCCACTTGTCTAACATAAAGAACGTTTGATGGCTCATTTCTGGAGGCATTACAGTTTGCTGGGATCTTTAATGCTGAATCTCTTGTTTTGGAGTTTCTTATCTTCGTTTATATGGTAATGAAATATATATTTATTTTCTTGCAGCTTGTACAATTGAAATTGGCTCATTTCTAGAGGCATTACAGTTTGTTGGGATCTTTAATGCTGAATCTATTGTTTTGGAGTTTCTTATCTTCGTTTATATGGTAATGAAATATATATTTATTTTCTTGCAGCTTGTACAAGTGAAATGTTGATGGAGTAATCCTGAAATCTTATATTACTGTTGTGCATTATACAATATAATGTTTTAAGAGAGCTTAATTATATCAAAGGACCAATGAAAGTACAATGATCAACTCTATATTTCAGCTGTAATAACATATTTGAACTGTTAGGGAATACAACAGTCATATCTAGAAATGTTCAAATGAATATATGACTTAACTTCAAGCTTGATTTAGCAATAGAAATTGTGGACTTCTTGCTGCTCTTATGGGTGGTAAATTTGATATAATGTCATTAATGTGGTATCTTGCATATTCCAGGTTTATTCATTTATATGCTCTTTAATGTATTTGCATGCAATTATAGTGTAGCTGGGATGTTGGTCTCGAATAACATAGAAAGCAGTAGTCTGTTTAATGAAATCATTTTTTCACAAAAGTTGTCAGTGTTAACAGTGATCAGCATGTGAACCAAGAAAGTTTTGGATATAGATTGTGGAGTCATACCTGTTACCCCTGTTTTCGAACTTTGAAATATCTATTCATTTCAATTAAGCTCTCACAAAGAATAGACTGCCATGGAACACTTGATGGAATATAATTTAATTCAAGGGTTCATATACAGGGATGAGATCATGTGTAGCTTTTCCTTTCAGCTCAATCTTCTTATCAGGTTCTGATATTAACATGTATTTGTTTTGACAATTTATTCTACAAATTGTCCATTCAATTTCTTAGCTGACTGAAACAGAGCATTGTAATTTGCTGACTGAATGGTATCTAATCTATGTGTATTTAATACATTTCTTACAGTTTGCTTGAGAACAATTTGACAAATTAACTGTAAGGTGTTATTTTCCCATGAAGTTTCCTATGTTTATTATGGAAAAGTGTATACGAAATACAGGGCAAATTCAAAACTCTTAGCAACAAGCCATACAATATCAGTTTAAGTCACTTAAGATGATTAAAAATATTATACTCCCACACTCAAATTTATATTATTTGTTTTGTTGGAAGTCATAATGCTGTACACAGTTGTCATTATGAGTAAAATAAATATCGAAATGAAAATAGAGTTAGCATATTTAAAATAGCTTCTAAAACATGCAATTTGTTCAGCATATTTATGGCTAACTATGGCAGCCTTGTTATCTTTCAATCTGTGCATTTTTATTTGTTTAGCATATTTATCTTTCAATCAAAGCATTTTTATTTGTTTAACTGGCATACCGCCATATGCATACCACCATATGCATACCACCATATGCAGTGCTATAACAAGCAAGAATGCAGGTCTGGATGACAATGTTTTCCTGTCTTGTAAAGGAGTTTTGGATAGCCCAATTTTCTCCATTATTTTAGTCAATGCCCTCATGACAACAAATGCCAATAGCCCAGCCATGAAGGCACCTTCTTGCACTCGAAGCTCTCTTCTACACTCAATTCTGCAACTGCCTCATCTCTTCATCCACTTTCCCTACTCTCCAATTCTTCAGCATTCGAACTATTATCGTTCACATAGCCTCTATAATGCCCACCATCTTGAATCTAATCGGAACTCATTTGAAACACAAAATGAGTTGCAAGACCTAATCCTACAAGACAATTTTACCTTTGAAAATGAATTTACATAGATGAGACAGGACCCAACAATTAGTGCCGATTCCTATACTTGATATATTAGTTGACAATGTGTATTCATGATGTATTATGCTTACTACAATGGAATTTATTATTATTGACTTCAAAAGGTAAAACAAGTAAACATTTTCAAAATACATGGGGTGCACTGCAGCTGGAGTCCCTGAAGTGTTGCTATTTTGTATATTTTGTAGCTATTTTTTTCAAATATTTAAGATTTTCAAATCTGTCAAATTTTTGCCAAGTACTCTCTGACTCCAAGCCTGCGAACTATGCTCTTAAGTTGTTAACAATTCCTTGATGGCTCTGCTTAAGGGTTATACTTGGACTCAACCTATGACTCTTTCTGTGCAAACAATAAATATCAAATCAGTTCATGCCATAGCTATTAACAGAGATGGAAACCTGAGAAATGTATGCTGACAAAATCAAACCGTTATCCCCTCTGTCTGCCATTCATTGCCTACCATTGGAGGAGAAAGATGAATTTTTTTTTATCCTAATTGACCTTCCACACTTCTTCGGCGTACCCATTGCACACTAAGGTGCAATTGCTAGTTATTTTACCTTTCAATCACGGTTAAACAGAGCTGACCAATCAAGTCTCCTTTACTAATCATAGTCAATAGTCAATGCAACGTGTTAGACTACGTGCTGAAAACTACTCCGTGCCAGAGGTAAAGTTAACTTAGATAAAGACTTGGAATTGACGAGACTATCGGGGTAACCATCATTTCACCGAAATGTCTACCTAATTAATTGAAACCACAAATCAAATGTGTATTCTAAGGGTTGGATAGACAATATTAATTCATTTCACTATAGCTATCACATTTGAAAAGTCCGTGCTAAACCAAACATATTATGATAGGCTTCCCTAAATGGACTTGAGAGTCCACAAAACTCGACATACTTGTCTCACACTATTAAACCTTCTTACATCCATTATAAAACATATCTTCTAACTGGTATTGTCTATGAATTGTTCTTTTATCAACTTCTTCCTTCAATAATGATATAGAAACTCTACTCGTCTATCAATTAAGTGGTTCCATATTGTTAGGTTGTACACCACACCATTCATTGTCCCATAGGTTATATGGAGTGTGAGTGAGTCGGGAAGTAAATCTCAAGCCAATTAAAATTGTTCAATTCTCAATAAACAATTTGTTGATAGTTGAAAGACATCATATCAAATGTCCCTTCAACCGCCCTTAGATACTATTTGATGTGCCTTGAATTTGCTACAAATAAATTCTTTGCACCTAGAAAATATCCTGTAGATCACTACCCAATTTTTATATCAAATGTCCCTTCAAACTAGATAACTCATACTTAATATCTGATATGCTTTAAACTACTATAAATTTTCTCTCAAAGCACTATGTGCATTTGGAAAATGCATTTATGTATTATATTGTAGATCACTCCCTAACATGTCTACAAATAAAATGAATATTGTAAAGAAAAATACAAGAGTTGTAGACTACAAGAAGTAGACTACTTGAAGAACATTCTAGTGGTAGAAATTTGAAGAATCCACTCCACTTTTCTCTTGTTTACTATTTTTTGAACTATGCAATTTTTTTTTTTTATGTTATAATTTCTCCAAATCTTGTCATTGTGTCATAATTTTTGTCTTTTCTTTGGTGAATATATATTTGTAGAGGGGGACCGACTGCTCAGGACGCCAGGTCACAAGAGGGTCTAGAAAAATAGGCTATCCTAATCTACCTCAAGTGAAAGGAATTGTTTCAGGAGATTTTAAGGTTTAAAGGCTGAAAGGAAGAGCAATCAGATTGTTGTTGTCCTTTAACAAGCCCGAATTTTTCAAGAAGTCAGGTGAGCAAGTTTCTAAAGTTTGGACTATAACTTAGGTAGCTCACTGCCAGAGGACTAAAACACGGGGCATAGACGACACTGTACCACACTCGCGTTCGTACAAATAGAAAGCGTAAAGTACAGTGTGAAAGCTAAAGAAACTTACTAACAACCTAATGGATATAATTTAATGCAATGATACAAATAGAAAAGAGATAAATAACAAAATAAAAAGAAGAGTACTTTAACTTGATCTAATGTACGAATTGACAAAAGAGGGTGAGGAAAGCCCACATTCCTACCCACAAGTTGATATCTTCAACGTCTTCTCTGAACGAGCAACCTACGCACACAAGACGAAAAAATGTTGGGGCTATGTATAGAGGACTGCCGCAGTTAGTCCCTCGCTTTGGTGTTTCCACCTCCACGGACAACCAATATAGCAAAGATGGGAGAAATGTGATAAAAAAAGATATTGAAATGAAAGTACTAAACACTATGCTAAACAACAATATGCTACGAAAATAGTATGATAGTGCTAAGTAAATGGAAGATGGAATAATATCACCTTTAACCACATGCACTTAAGGAAAATGGAAGGAGTGAACTTCCAAGCCTTCAAAAACCAATGTTGCCACAAAAATGAAGAGAACGAGCCAACAAAGTGTCAACTTGCAACTTCAATGGAGGTGGTAGAGTTTGAGAATGTTGTGAAAAGAGTGAAGAAAATAGTCCCAAGTGTGTGAATGATCCAGAGAGTATGAAAGAATGAAGGAGATAGTCATTTGAAGATGAAATTAGAGGTAAAGGAGTTGTTCGAGATCGATCAACGGAGCAAAGACGTTACTCTTCATCGCCAACATGAATAATTATAACGCCTTTGCAAATTCCAAAGGCAAGAATCCTGTCAGTATGGTAGCACATTGTATAGATATCTGTGCGTCGTGTTAGTGTTCCGTATAGAATATCCTCCATCGACACAAAAAACAACTGCCAAGTGGATGGGAAGAGAATGAGGGACATGGAATTGCATTATCGGTTTCAATTTGTCTAAGGCAGGAGGTATGTAAATGTGGAGTTTGCAAGAGCTGTAAATTCACACCATTACACTATCAAAACTAAAACAACCATTATCCTATTCATAATACATTGTATCCATTCCTAGAGGCATTGACTCTCTATTACTAGAATATTGGCCTAGAAAATCTTTTGGCTTATGACGATCCCCTAAATTATTTTCCATAGTTGTAATAATTCATAGTTGAAAGAGGAATTTGAGAGGAAGCTTGCAAATTACATAAGATAATAAGTCACAAGTTAAAGACTGCAAGTTGAAGTAGGATCAACAAAAAGATTGTAGCTAGCCTATACTCATATATGAAATAGCTATAGATAAATCCATAGACCCCAATTCCTTCATTTAATAACAATAGAATTATTTTAGAATGAAATAAAACATAGCAAAAATTAATCTAGTTGAGTACATGAAAACCTCACTAAAACCATGACAAGTGACTTACCTTAAGATTGTGCACAAATTGTGTTTTTCTATCAAAAATGCCACTGAGATAACCCAACCAAAGATTCTTTTTTTAATGAGATGAATGAAGACTACTCTCCCTACAATTTCTACTTCAATCTATTGACATTAAGTGAAATGTAGTTCTATAAATATCAAGGTTTTAGAGCTACTAGATTCTTGAGAGGTCAAGATAATTTTTTAGTGCTTTCAAACGAAAATATTGGTTGCAAGTTCAAATTTATTTATAGGTGTGGGGTGAGGAATGTTTCAACTACCTAAAATTTATGTCTTTACTCAATAGTTGTAGATGTAAGGAAAAATGACCACATAATACTAGCATATCACATGCATGCATGTGCACTCATGCAAAAAAAATTCCATTTTTTCCTGTACTTGTTTAAGGGGAGAATAAAAGATATTTTCAGTGTTAACTTGTTATTTAAAAAATATAAAATATCTTTAAATCTACCTATATGTTCAATGTATATCCTTTTACAATTTGATACGTGTTATCGACACAAATGATTTTATCCATACAATTTCTACCTTGGGTTTAGCAACATGGTAGCTTCCTTTTTGGACACTTTTAGGTATTTTATTTTGTCATCTATTGTGTATATGTAGCTAGAAAGGATGAAATTTTATAGAATCCCACAAGTCTGTTTGCATGTTTGACACATCCTCTAATTATTCAATTATTTTATCATTTTGTATCACCCATCTCACCAAGCACCTATTCTAAATGGGTTGTCACATTTAAAATTTACAATCATTTTCTCATCAATTAGATTTACCACACTCTATCTTATATATATATATATATATATATATATATATTTTGTAAATTTAATTTATCTATGGTATTATTTCATGACAAATACAAGATTCTATCAAAATAGAAGATATTTTTCAATTTTTTAATAGTTTGTGTAAGAGATTCATTGTTGATGAACCATTAGATTGCTTTTCCTACAATGATATTTGACAACAAAATTGTAGAATTTATTTCATCAAAAAGAGGTCTTATGTGTATGGAAGGTTGCCTTGTTCTACAAGATTTCACCCATTGGGGGTTTGAGTTTGTTTCTTTTTTAAGTTAGGTCATAATTCTTGCATTTATATTTCATTCACTCCAACGAACAAAACTAAAGACCTCACATTTACTACACTCTTAGTGACTAAAAATGTTACTCCTTTCCAAGATGCCTCTTAATTGAATTTTCATACATATATTCATGTCTTATTATTGGGAAAATGTGTCTCAACCTTTCAATTACATAAGATTTGATGTTGATAGGTATACGCACACTTGATGGGTACCTCCTCTTTGGAGCCCGGGGGATTTATCCCCTTGGTGAGTGGTTCGTGGGTCACATGCCTCAACTGGGGTTCAGGGTAGTGCCCCTAAAAGCCATATTTTATGTATATTTTATTATTTTATAAATGTAGACCATTCATTATTAGGTCTTAGATTTGACATTAGATATTTTGTTGGGTTGCCTTGCCCTAGAAGGAAACCCTATTTTATGAGGGCATTGTATTATGAAGCCCTATGTATTGTGATGTATTTTTAGAATTTTATAGTGGTCATGTTACCTCTGGATCTCCAGTTGGTGATACTCATGTGAGTAGCTTTCTCTACAATTATATTGCAATCTTTTTGATTTCTGAATAATATATTGGATGACTTTTGGAGTGTGTGGTTTTTCTCCTGAAAGGGTTTTTCCCACGTAAATAACTGTATTGCAATATGCATGATATTTATGTGTATTTTTGTTTAATTTTATGTAATTGTTGTAAAGATCTATAAAGTTTTGCATTATTCTCCTCTCAGGATTAGTGTAGGAAGTTGTTCAACTACCTTATCTTCCTTACACTCACAACATCTAAGTACACATTATGAATCATTTTCCATAAATGACTTTTCTTTTGAGACTTAAAGGACACAAAATTGTATATGAATATAATATAATAAAACCATAGATATTTAAAAAGTGCTAGTTATATTTTGATATAAAGAGTTTTTAACTCATATTCATAGTATTCCATATACACTAATATATATCATGTAAACAATCATTTACATGTAATTTTTAAAATTTCCATATCTTATCCTACCAAACTACATTGTCTCTAAATTTATTGCATATCAAACAATCCACTGTTCCATAAATGGTATTATTAAGATACTATGTTTAATATGGTTATTTGATTATTATGATTGGAGAGCTCCCATTTTCTAAACACCACAATGGCGTGCTTACAAATATGAAGAAAATATGGTCTTAAAATTTTTAGACTGTTTTTTCTTTTAATGCTTTGTTAGAGATTATGTATCAAGTTAAAACTATGTAGTAGTGAATTTAAAAGGGATGCCACATACTGTCAACTCCATGGAAAATGCGAATATATACATAATTATGTCTTTTAAATCAAAGTGATAGGTGTGTAGGTTTTCTAATTTAGTGTGTAGGATTAATAGCTAGAGATTCCATATTGTCTCAAAATTCACATTACCTTAATACATATTTAGATATAAAATGTGAGACCTGTATTTTGAGTAAGAAATTGTATTGTAATTTGGTTTATACTTGATTATAATTTGATCGAAAAAGAACATTTTTTTTTTCTCTAAAGCAAGCCATTGTGTTTAATTCCTCTATTTCCAGCTGCTTTTCATAGATTTCTAATTAATTTTAGTGCAACCTTTTCTAAATAATCTTTCAACTTATTCATTTTATTATCATCTTCATACTATATGCTTTACCTAAACAAATTCTAAAATAATATATTTACAACTTCATGATGTACACAAAATTTTATTTTCTTCTTTAATTCCTTTTCTTAACACAAAAAATTGTATTTTCTATAATATATACCTTTAACATAAGATGAATCATGCCTTTATGATATAATTACACTAACTTATTGTCGTCATATATGGGGATTGGAAAAATTAACATGAAAAAAAGGAAATTATCAAGTGCAATAAAAAAATTATTGTAACTAAATACATGTAATATAAACTTTTTTCAAATTTAGTATATAATATTGTATGTACTTCAAGACTATATTTTATAATTATATACACAAATAAAGGCTATAGTTTTATATCAACATAGCCATTGCACCTCCTTATGGTGCAAGTGCTAGTTAATGAGAATGTATAGACCTTAACAAGTCAATTGAATAGGTACATAGTTAGGTGATAAGATATATTTTGCATCAATTTATAGTTGGGAAGTTGAACATGTCATCCTTGAAAATGGGGAAAGTTAGTGCAAAAAAAGGTTTGAGGCACTACTATATGACACATATTATATAGTATACTATATGAATTATTTTTTCAATCTATATGCCTAAGTCATACGATGAAGTTTATGGATGGGACCTTAGCCCTTACATGGGTAATTTATTTGTTGGTCAAAAGATATGAATGCTAGTCTAGAAGTATACAATAAGGAAATTTACACAAATTCCTTCTCATAAATTTTGTAGAATGGTGTTAATGTACTCCAAGCTCTTTAATTTTAGTCTATAGCTTTCATGTTTGAAATTTGTGCAACTCCAAGGAGATGATTCTACTAATTCTTTTTATTTTCAATTATTAAGGATATAAATTTTGAAAACTTGTTTGGTGGTTGTTAGCTCCAATATTCACTTTTTTTTGCTAGGGTCTATTGGATTTGTGGTGTGTATGTCAAGCTACATTTCTCTATAGAAATTTTCTATTTCTTTCATAAATTTATTATGATGTGAACTTTCAATCACTAATATTACAAGCATTTTTTGTCCCTTTATATGGAATAAACCTTCCATTAGATTTCATAATTTTTGTTACAAGAGTTGAAGGTTTTAAAATTACTTCCAATGGTACCCACACTCAAACACCCAAAAAAATGTGTTCCCAAGGTTTTTCATGAGGTACATCCCCTAAATCCCATAAAAAATATTGTTATTTCAATTCATGTGTTTGATAATTCCTAAAAATGGCTAGCAAAAAATAATTTAATTGGGCATTTTTTTGGTAGAGTTCCCTTGGAAACCATGCTTCAAGATTGTGTTGGTAAGGCCTAGACCCCATATAGTATCTACATGTATCTAATGGAAAACCTCACAAAAGAGGTCTCTCCCTTTTCATTCTTCTAAATCCAGCCATGTGAAGGTTGTCCTTTCTGGTGCCCATGGTGGGTCAACTCTTCCCTTCTTGTATTCAAAATCTTAGACTCAAGAAGTTTTATCTCTAGCAAGAATCCAAGTTTCTTGTCCCCATTTGGGTTGAATTTCTTGGTTTATCTTTTATATGTTAGAACTTTCTAAGCTAGATAGCCTCCACCATAGGTTTTGCTATTTTATAAAACTTCAAAAATTTTATTCACCTCATCCCCATTGACGAGTCTATGTCAAGGTGTACCTCTCTAAGAACTTAAAGATTTGGTGGAAATTCAAATTGGTCAAACCCAATATTCTCAACATGTCTAATACATCATTATTCCCAACTCTTGTATCAATGTCAACCATCTTAACCTAATATTAGGTATTTCCCTTTGGCTTCTTACAAGTCCAAACCCCCTACTTCACCCTCATAAAAGTTATCTTCTCTTGCAAAAGTGGAAGGTTGATGTACAAAGGTTGCTCAAAAATCCAAGAATTCTATCACTTATAAAGCCCCCCAAGCCTATGGTCTCAAGGGATTCAAATTTGATTATTTATAATACCTATGACATTAGACCACCAAATTCAATGACAATTTCTAAAACTTTGCTAGCAACCTTGATTATAGTTTCCCCATCATTTGTTGTCACAAATCGACATGCTTCCCCTCCTCTAATAGGGTAGAGGAGGTCGTAAAGCCCACATAGGTGATTGGATGAGGTCATGTATGTGTCAAGGTAATGACCAATAGTGTAGCTTGTCTTTCAAATTTGAAACTTTGAGGCATTTTATGGGTTTTATGAAATATTTTTTCTTCTCTTGAGGATTTCGATAATGAGGAGTTATCTCTTGACACTAATTAAATTAAATATACTTCCTCGAATACATGAGGCCTCAAAAACCTCCCATGAAAATTCTTTTTCCATGATTTTCATTGATAATTTCTAAGTTTAAACATTATATGCCAAGTCAAGAGGTTAAGTTGTTGGGTTTTCCTCTTTCTACAACTTTTCATGTTATTTGTCTTTCAATTCATTTTTATATTGACCATGAAGTTGGTCATGGTGGAGTTGCCACCTTTCTCTCTCCCATGTGGCATGAACTATTCACTGATCATGTATGTGACCATAGAAATCATGTACTATGGTCTTTCCTCAATGCTAATAATCATTTCTTTGGGATTATTAATGTTTATACCCCCAATGATGCCATTGCAAGATCTTCCCTCTAGAGATGGTTTACCAATTTTTCTTTTTTCTACTTAGGTTTATGTGAGGATTTTAATATGATTGATGGACAGGTGCAAAAAGATGGGGGGGGGGGGGAAAGTGGTCAATTCACTTTTTTATCCTGAAATAGTGATAACATGAGCACATTTTACTAAAACACAGTCATGTTATGGTTTGGTAATGACCAATCCTAGGTGTGGCCATTACCAAGCCAAAACATGAGCATGTTATAATACAGTCACATTATGGTTTGAATTTTAAAAACATGCACATTTTTTGAATTGAAAAAAACATTACCATATTGTGAGCGCGTGTTTTGGTTTACATTGAATTTTTTTCTTCTCATTTTTTCTCTTTCTTCTTGTTATCTTTCAGGGAAACTATCACTAGTACAAAAACAACAATATATATGACTAAATAAACTACTAAAAATTGCATATAAATGACTAATTTTGGTCACGCGACCATTAGTAGTTTATTGCTGATCATTTATAACGTGGCCAAATTTATGACTAAACTATTTTAGTCATTTATCTAATCATTGATTTGGTCATTGATTTGGTCATTGATTTAGTCATTGATTTAGTTGTTAATTTAGTCATTGATTGTTGTTAATTGGTCATTTATTTAGGCATGGTAGTGATTTATTTAGTCATTCATTTAGTCATATATTTAGTCATTAATTTAGTCATTGATTGTTGTTAACTGGTCATTTATTTAGTCATGGTAGTCATTTATTTAGTCATGGTACAGTCATTTATTTAGTCATGGTAGTCATTTATTTTAGTTATGGTAGTTATTTATTTAGTCATTGTAGTCATTTATTTTAATCATGGTAGTCATCAATATTTAGTCATAGTTTAGTCATTTATTTGGGTGAATCAATGATTTAAATTACAAATCAAATCTAACTTAATTAATCCTCACAAATTTATGCAAATAAACTTTAAGTATCATAGATATTCAAATGTTGAGAAAAACATTATGAAATGAAGACTAAAATGATTGAACAAATATGATTGATCACAAATAGATCACAAATCAAAAGAGCCACAACACAATATTTATGAGTCTAAAAATTTACTTCATTAAGCCTCATTGGCAAATCAACACCTCAATGGTTACAACCTCACTAACAAGTCATTGTCTCATTGACTATTTTACAATGAATTACATTTATTGAAAGTTTTATTTGGATTTGAAACTCAAAAACCAAATGAAACTCAAGAACATTTACAATAGTTATACTTTACAAATATTTAGAAATCAAGGCTTTTGTTTTCCATATATTCATATACCAGAAGTCTTTCTAGGCCTTGAGAAAAACATCCCAGTGAACACAAAAGATTTTGGTGATGAAAAATTGAGATGATTGTGCTGCAATATGTTGTTGCAATCCTTCTTTTGAACCCTCTTTTCTAATTTCCAAATAAGCCTTCAGTTTAGGTTTCTCTGCAACAAAAAAAGAAAACAAAGAATTTTAACTCAAAACGCCATAAAATAAAACCTTGTAAAATTCTTTAGTCAAATTAATAGTGAAGTGCAAGTTCTAGGGGAAGTTTAGAAAGAGATAACTCAAATCTACGTAGTTTACCTAATCAAAAACAAATTAAAGCCAAGTGTAAAACAAAATTAATGTGCACAAAACCAACAAAAAATACAACCACAAACATGCTTAATTTAGAGAAAACACTAAAGATAACTTTAGTTCTCCAAACTCACAAGTGTTCAAAATGTGGTATCCTCGTGTTCAAACTAGATGGCCTTATTCTAGACCCTAAGATAAACTTAACCAAAGCATTTCCCCCTGGATTATTGTAGAATTAGGATTTTTTAATCTTAAAACCCCTAAATTAAGTCCTAGATTGGGAAATATCAAACTAGTAAAAATCAAATTAAGCAAGAAAGGAAACACAAGGAGTACAAAGAAAGAACTCTACCCATGCTAGCTTGGACCATGTAGAATAGGATCACCATACATTTTGAATTTGGGGCTCAGTTGTGGCATTAAAGACTAAACAATTACCACAATGGAGAGAAGGATCAAAGCATAGGGGCACAACACAATGGTTATATAAATATATCTAGGATTGGTTATATGGCACAAAGGGCCATGAACCAAGCACAAGGGAGCAATGAGGCGAGGCATGGGAATTCAATAGGACCCATTGAATAAGATTTCTTGGGTCAGAAATCAGCATCAAGTGCACCAAAAAATATGAATACCCATAAAAGGGTAAATGTGATGAATGGCGACAAGGATAAAGAGTTATAAAAAATAAGTGTAGAACTTGCAATATAAAAAGGCATCTCTTGAATGACATCTGCAACACTCTTTACACTTAACTTTAAGAAATGAACACTTTAAAAGACTTTTTCTAATCCTAAAAGGATATTTTTCTTCATTTCATGGTGGAACATACTTCATCAGTAATAGTACAAAGCAAGAGAGAGATTTAAGGCATGATAGAGAATTAAATAGAAATAGGGATAATATCACAAAAACAAACATTAGAACTAAGTAGGCTCAAAATCATAGTTAAGTAGAATGTTGCATCCTATACAACAAAATGAAAATGTCTAAATGACTAAAGTAAGCTATAGCTAGCAAGTGTTTTAATAAATTACAAAAGCAAAACGTATAAGAGAATTTCAAATGTTTAAAATTACCATTTCAAATTTTAAAAAATTAGCCAAAAGCATAAGTTGTAAGAAATATAACACAACAGATTTAAAAAATGAGACTTCTCAAGTTTGCACTCATTTAATCCTAGTGCCATAAGTTCAAATACTCTAAAACTCAAGAAGAAAATATAGATTAAAGAAATATTCTAATTATCAAAATAGCCATCACTTCTATAGCTTCATATATTTTGAATATCTAACGTGTTAAGAATAAGAAGTGGTAGATTCATAAATAAACAATATTCAAAATGATTGTTTTGATATTTTTCTAAATACTCCCTGAATAGGAAGAACTCAAGATTCCATAGATTTGATGTTCCATGAAAGTTATTTATTATGCCACTACTACTTTCCAATGTCAAAGATGAAAAAGAGAAGTTGCTAGGCTAAATTGGCCTAATCCCTCTATGCAAGTCAATATATCTACAATAACCCTAAGAAAATAGTACAAAAGAGGAATTACAACCTTTAAATGGTTTGTAAATTATTCTCTAAATTAAGCAGCCATTAATGTAACGCCCTGCCATGTGAACCCCAAAGGACAACTAGAACTAACAAATTATAGCACATTCTTTTTTTAAAAAGTAAACTAACATAAGATGTACATTAGCATACAACACATGTAATGCAATTATACATATACAATATCTACTATGTCCTCTGGGGTACACATGAATGCATTACTAAAAATAAACCCATTCAATAACGATAGCTAATGAATCCCTAGGTTACATTACAAACCAAAATATAGGATAAGTAAACAATGATCATACATCCATTATATTACATCAACGAGAAATATCTATATGTGAACACATAAAGTAATTAAGAACATATATATATATATATTACATTAATCAAATCAGAATATACTTATACATAAATATGAAATTACATCATTTCAAATTTACAAATGCACAAAAATACTTCCCATTACAAAGTGGGAAAGATACATAAATTACAAGAGTAATACTGAAATGAACATATTACAACTGAACTTTGATGAAGCTCTGGATCAACTATATCAGTACAATCTTTGTGCTTCATGGAATCCATCTAAGAACCCAATGGGGTGCATAACACATTCCACCCAACCAGGTGGACCCTTGGGTCCACCCCCTATGCTAGGAGATGACAAGAAGGACCCACATCATGGGACAATCAACTAACAAGACTCTACAACCAAACAACAATAAACACAAGGAACATCTACTTCTAGAGGCCTACAAACAACAAGGAGGAAGCAACAAACATACATGGTTGCTAAAGGGAAGAGTGTCATCAAAAGGTCCTGTCATGGGTTACCCTGACAGTTTAGACGTTGACTCCCATCCCTGAGTTACCCCGACAGTCTATATGTCAGCCCCCATCTATGGTTACCCTGATTGCCTCTAACTAGGCATTGGCCCCCATAGGGTGACATGTATGCAAAATCAGTTACCTTTCATGAGGACAAGGTAGTGATCTTGCTGACCAGGCCTTCTGAACCCATCCTTAGTATGTAATAGCACTAACAACATGGGTGAGGTATCTTACTTATCTTATTTAGTATGCACCAACCCAAACCCACTAGTTAATTTTATTAGGTTATCACTTGTTAAAAAAACTCTTCCATGGGTTACCCAGACTGCCCCTTTGTGTGTTGGTTCCCATAAAGAGCCACTCTCCCTAGTAGTACCAAAAAATACCTCATGACATCAAGGGTTGTACCAAATCAAACAAGCACCAAAATCAAAAAAATAAAGTACATATGCGAGGCATAAGCCTTTTCACCCAAAAGCCATATCAAAAGGAAAACCATGATACAAGGTAACACCCATAAGAGCTCAAAATCTGAAATAAGATCAAGTGACTCACAATGATCCAACCATGGAAATTCTAACATAAAACAAGTTTTCCCCAATGCCTTTAGAAGCATATTGAACGAACTACCCTTAAACTCTTGGTAACTCAAACACTTCAGGTTCCCAACAAACTCAGAACATGACTATGCATAAAATCTCCTCAATTAGAAAATGATATAGAGGAAAATACAATCGGAAGCAATCAAATGAAATCCCAAGCAACGAGCTTTAATGTTTATATAGAAACCTAGATACATGTATAGAAGGTGAATTCTATCCTTACTGAAGGGTCAACCACTACTAACGTCTACAACAACTTAACATGTATGAAAGGAAAGTAAAAACTGAATTCTATCCTTTTGACAAGATCTCCCTAGCCACAAATATGAGGTGAACATCTTGTAAATAGAACTAAAATCAATCACATGAATGGAGTAAAAAGGAACAACTATTGCCTAAAGCACATTACCCATCCAAACAACAAAATATACTAATAGATCAAGAACTTAACCAATAACATTGATTCCCAAATGATTTTTTCATTGAACATAACTATAAGGCAGCAAGGTGTAAAAACTAAAATCAGATCTCTAAGAGGAAGTTGCTGCTTACATGGGTTTGATACGAACCAAATTGGGCTTAGTTTAATTAAACATAAACTTCACCTACAACAAAGGCAACAAAAATTGAACACTAAATCAAATAGTGAGGAATATGAAGTACGACTATACAGGAAAGGCACTGGGTGACATATAAAACTCTTTCCATCGAAAAAAATGTAACCCAAGGAAGCGTAAATAAAATTAAAATATTTTCAATAAAAATGCCATAAAAACACTACATAGACAACGATTAAATAAAAAACCCTTAAAAGCATGGCATATATATGAATTCAAAATAACTTTAATTTACATTAAATCCCACAACACACTATTTCATGAATATAAGGTTATAAAATCAACATTGAAATCTCTCCCAAAAGAAATTCATAGACAATAAGATCTAAAGAAATATTAAAGACTATGATTTAGGGAGCTAGGGGACACTACTAGGATTGGATTTCTCAAACAAGACTACAGTGGAAACATACATGAATGCTATAAAATAGATATGTATTTGGATGTGTAAATGAATCAAGGTATGCAATGATCTGCAGAGAAAATGGAATATGCATAAGAGGAATTGTTGGGGAACTACAAAGTTTCATTAATGATTTATTTTCCTAAACAAATCATCTATATTCGAAAACAAATGGAGAATGAGAAATCAAAGAAAAAAGCATCACCAACTTGGAAACACGCTTTGATGTTGGAGAAAATGTGCAATCGCGAATTCTTTCGCAACCTCTTGACCATTCTTCGTTCTCGAACCAAAAACTTCTTCAAAATTTTAAAGGCTATAATTTTTTTACTTTATAGAGAATTATTACAAAGCCCAAAAAATTACTTGTCAAAAACTAAAATAACTTTTTGGTTAAAATTTTTCTCCCCCCCAAAAAAAAACTCAAATTTCAATTCCAGAAGTTATTTATTTTTGAAAATAAAAATCAGATGCTTAATCATAAAATCTAAAAAATCGCCAAGTTTCCCTCTAATCCTTAGTTTGAGACTACGCATGCACTTGCATGCGAAATGTTTTAGATTTAAATTTCTTTTTAAATTACTTTTTTGTGATTTAACATTATCTCCAAATTTCCATTTAAAATTCCAATTTAATAATTTATTTTAAACAACCTTATCCATTACATTTAAATTTAAAATAAGAATTATTTATAATTGCAATTAATGTTCCATTAAAATATTTATCATTAATAAAGTAATAATATATATTATCAAATCATTATAACTTACAAATTAATTTAATAATTAATTAACAACATTTACTTCATAATTTAATTTAATAATTTAATTGAATCAACATAAGACTTATGAATGTCACTAAACTTAAAACAATTAAATGAACAACATTATAAACTTAACACAATGAACAACAACTATATCAAATAATTAAAAAAACATTAATTAAACAATTAAAATAAACGACCCAAAATGGAACGATACCAAAATGGAAACAAGGTTGCAAACAAACCACATAATTCCATAACACATTAAATAATGAAATCGACATGACATCACAAATGAACAACTTACTCAAATGTCAAGGATGACTAAGACAGAGGGACACTACATCCTCCCCCCTAAGCTTCGACTTACTCCTAGAAGTCACAAAGTAAAATTAACATATGCAATTATAAGAAACAACATCACAAACAACCACATGACATCACAAATTAAACCATTATCATGAAACACCAAACAAAGCAACCAACAATGAATACAAACCATACCGACAGGGTTACAAGATGGGATACTCATCCTCATCAAGGATGATGGCAAGGGTATGGGGACCTTCCTATCAACTCTTTTTTTTCCACATCGTACCCATTGGGTTTTGTAAGGCACACTCAAACCTGACAGTGCAGGTGGAGTCGATGCCTGGTACCTGCAACTTGCATGAAAACAAGATGTCAAGCATATATATCCAATAAAAAACACACCATGAGGGGAAGTCGCAACATAGTAGGGTACTTGTGAATGAGCGATGCTACACTATCTATCTCACCAAGACTCCAAATGGTAATCACATCATAAAGCAATCACTGATCAGAAGTATAACAAGCATAATACAAGTCCATATGATAAACCCATCCAAATTACTCTAATTACGCAACCAACTCCATAACTCATCATAAAATAAACATCAGTAAAGAATTTCATAATCACCCACGCCAAATAAACTATAACCCAACCAAATCAAAATGGTAAAAAAACCACCACAAAGTCTCAGGGTACATAACACACATAAAAAATATCAAAGCAGGGAAGGAAACATGAGAGGCACTACATCACACAAATTTCTTGTTTTTCAATTAGTTCAAACACATAGTTATAGTTATTATGAAATGCAATCTTCAAAAATATTCATGCTTATTCATGACATGTGTAATTCATACAAGCTCATGGCTTGAGCATACAAGAAAGACTTTATTCATTATACTAATGGATCACATAGATCCTTATTCTCAATTTTTCCCCTTTACTAAGAGACTATTCACTATCAGTTAGAGGACACTCCTTTGGGTCCTCATCTGAATCTATCACAACCTTTTTGGAAGTGGAAGGATGTGCACGTAGGCACTCCTTTTCTTCTCTAGACAGGTTGGGAACATTGGGTCCACACCCCAATAGCCAATCATGAATTGTCGACAGTTTCCTAGCTCTAATAGTATGCTTAGATTCTTCGACCTTATTTCCCCCTTCTATCTTGATTTGAACAAGGGCATGTGCTAAGGTCTCATCATCAGAAACCTCCTCTAGCGATTGATGTAACTGCACCCTCTCTAAACCTAGTTGCTCTGGGTTTTGACCTCTGCCTCCCTGGTTGTTCTCTAAACCCTAATGTTCCTCACGTTCAATCCCGTGAGAACTCTAAGATGAATTAATTTTGTGGTTAGCCCTTCGGCCAACACCACGACCTCTTCCATGGCCATGACACCTACCCCTAGGCATGTTCCTGTGCAACATAAGAGGTGAACATGTGAGTTCAAGAGTTAAGCGCAAAGGTTAACCTAATGAGCTCAATTAACCTAGAGTACCTAGTGTTTGATATCCTCGCTTTGATGCATAGTTGTAATGGCCCACCACGTGAACCCCAAAGGACAACTGGAACTAACAAATTATAGCACAATTTTATTTTTTAAAAGTAAACTAACATAATATGTACATTAGCATACAACACATGTAATGCAATTATACATATACAATATCTACTACATCCTCTAAGGTACATGTGACTGTATTACTAAACATAAACCCATTCCATAATGATAATTAATGAATCCCTAGATTGCATTGAAAACCATAATATAGGATAAGTAAACAATGATCAAGCATCCATTACATTACATCAAACAAAAACATCCATATGTGAACACATAAAGTAATTAATAACATATATATTACATTGATCAAATCAGAATATACATATACATCAATATGAAATTACATCATTTCAAGTTTACAAATGTACAACAATTATAAGAGTAATACTGAAATAAACATATTACAACTAAACTTTGATGAAGCTCTAGATCAACTGCATCGGTATAATCTTTGCGCTTCACGAACTCCATCTGGGAACCCAATGGGGTTCATAGCATGTTCCACCCAACCATGTGGACCCTTGGGTCCACCTCTATGCTAGGAGATGACAAGGACCCACAACATGGGACAGTCAAGTGAATGACAACTAACAAGACTCCACAATCAAACAACAATAAACATAAGGAACATCTGCTTCTAGAGGCTTAAGAACAACAAGGGGGAAATGACAAACACACATGGTTTCTAAAGAGATGAGTGTCATCACAAGGTCATGTCATGGGTTACCCTGATAGTCTAAACGTTGATCCCCATCCCTGAGTTACCCTGATAGTCTAGATGCCGACCCCCATCTATGGTTATGTTGACTACCTCTCACTAAGCACCGACCCCATAGGGTGACACATGTAGAATCACTTACCTTTCATGAGGACAAGGTAGCAATTTTTTTGACCAGGCCTTCTCAGCCCATCCTTAGTCTATGATAGCAGTAATGACATGGGCGAGGTATCTTACTTATCTTATTTAGTGATTACCAACCCAAACCCACTAGTTAATTTTATTAGGTTATCACTTGTTAAATAAACTCTTCCATGGGTTACCCAGACTTCCACTTTGTGTGTTGACCCCCACGAAGAGCCACTCTCTCTAGTAGCACCAAAACAAACCTCATGACATCAAGGGGTGTACCAAATCAAACAAGCACCAAAATCATGAAAACAAAGTACATATGTGAGGCATAAGCCTTCTCGCCTAAAAGCCATATATCAAAAGGAAAACCATGATACTAGGTAACACCCACAAGAGCTCAAAATATGAAATAAGATCAGGTGATTCACAACAATCCAACCATGGAAATTCCAACATAAAACAAGTTTTCCCCAATTCCTTTGGAATCATATTGAATGAACTACCCTTAAACTCCCGATAACTCAAAAACTTTGGGTTCCTATAATGACCAAAAGTTTCTACTGCAAACTCATCTAAATTACATAGATCACAAACTTCAAATTTTCAATCGCAACACAAGATCAACTCACAATATGTATGCTTTCAAGCAAGAACGGGGAACCTAAGGGGCCAAACCTAATTCCTTGGGGGCTCATCTAAGATGGCCTTTCCTACGTACATGCAGCGTAGAGGAATCACATTTCAACTCTTGAGTTCACTTCAGCTCATAATTGACTGACCAACAATAACGCCTATCATCTAGGTTTTATTCACAACTATTCTACCAACACTTTTCGCTAACACATGCAATGTACTAAAATGGTCAAAATATGAAATAAATTTTGCTAATAATTTTGATCATAAAATTCAGCTAACTTTCAACTTGTTGATTGTAGTGAAATAGACGATACTAAAATACCCATAATTTTCACTCTATTTGTCCAAATTCAAAAGTTCAATATGTTTCGAAAAGGGGAAAGGACAAGGAATAAAACCCATAAATCATTAAGCATAATTTCTAATCATGTGAGAGAAATTTTTTCTGCAACATGACTCTTTAGCTTACACAAAACAACAGTTATCGTCATAGCAAAATAGAATTCACTAATCACTCAAGAAATTAACTCACCAAATAAAAAAAATCCATCTCACAAACATCAACTAAAAGAATACATAGTTAGATATCAGCTCAATCTTTCAATTGACAAATGGAAAATATGCATATTTGAAGTTAATCATTCACAAATAAGTGTTAGTAAGCATGTATTGTAGTATATATTGTTTTCATAGCTAAAATAAACCATTTCAATGTTTAATATCCCAAAGATTTTATTTAATGTAATTGTTTTTCAAACTAGGATCATTTAAATAAATCTAAACTCCATATTTTTAACTATCTAAACTATCTAGTCAGTACAACTTCCATATGATGGCTAAATATCATAGTTTTTCCATATGATGGCTAAATATCATAGTTTTTCCATGTGATGGCTAAATATCGTAGTTTTCTATTTTTATGTATGACTCTCCAAAGCCTGGACATAGCCTTCATAGTAAGCCTTCTAAAATGACAAAGAAGTACTAAACTTTTCAAAGAACACATTCTTAAGAGTCTTTACGTATAGACAACTACTAGCTATATAATAGAGTAAATTTCTACTCTAATGAAACGAGGAATCAAGAAGCCTTATTAATATATTGTTGTTCAAAGCTCAAGCAAATTTAAAATTGGAATAGGGCCTCTCACAACAAAATTGTGATAGTCAAACAATATAAATCAATTTATTTCAGAAGATAAGAACATCCTTGATAAAAGAAAATAAAATATTACAATCAAATTTCTCTTTTGAAAACAAAAATAAATAAATAAACTTATCTTAATCTAAACATCTCCACTCTAAACTGAATAGGGAAGAAATACAAAAGAAGACAGATAGAAATTTTAGAACATAATATCATAAGGTATAAAAATACAAGTGCTTATAATTATTTTAGGCTATAGGATATAGGTCTATGTAGAGGCTCTATCTGGGATACAGCCTGCACAAGGAGAAATATAATAGAAGAGTAAATGAAATTGGACTCATAAAAATCTGAAAGATACCATATTTCTTGAGCATTTAAAATGATGAACTTCCTTGGGCCACCTCTAGCCATGCCATACTCAGCTCATTAATACAAACTAAAAATTTTACATTTCCCTTACACCTATATGGTCTACAAACATGAAACATTTGATTAACAGTTGACAAGACTTTTATAATAACCAGAGATCTATTCATTCTATGAATAAAATAACTATAAGTTATAATTAAAGATTAATGCATGTGAGCATGATGAATATGTTGTAGAATGTATAACATTTGAGAAGAATAATGTAGTAAGTTTGACATATGAAAATGGTCTACTCTCTACGAATTAGACTATGGGAATATAGTTTTGGTGATTGTAACAACCATAGGATTGGTGGTAGCTGATACAAGAGGTAAACTTTCATTTCTTAAATCAAAATGCCTCTATACAAGGAAACATATAAGGATTACAATTATATTATATATATAAAGACAACCATAAATAATTGGTGAGTGCCTTACCTCAAGATTCTACATAAATTGAATGGTACCATCAATGATGTTGATATAGTGGTAGTGACTACATTTTACCAGACTTCAACAACCCCATGCTTCACCCCAAACTTCTTGTTGTTTACCCAAAACTCCTCTTGAAAAATATCATGCAGCATGTTAACTATGGTGTGTCATCCAAGAAGATCCATAACCACTCCCCCTTCTCTTTTTTGCCCAAAAACCATTTTTCTTGAGTTGAGTGAAAAATACAAATGATGTATTTTTTTTTCCTCCTTCCATGTAGGTGACTTTCCTCTAGTATATGGATAAAATCACTAGTTAAAGGAAATAAAATGAAAGCTCATAAAGCAAAAAAAGCAAGCTTCAATTTCTAAAATGGAAACAATAGATTTTATGCCAACTAGAACCCCTCTTAACTATCATGGTGGAAGATAATCCAATTTTCCTTAATGACATGGATGCCTCATATCCTCCAATCACCTATCCTCCAATGCATGTTGTTCCAACTTGGAGTTTACTCCAGTTTCCACTCTATATCATCTTCACTGCATTCACCATTTACTTCAAGCTTTAACCCTTTAAGGAATTCTCAACCAATCATGTGGTGCTTTAATATTCTCATTTGCTTTTATATTGCTATCAATGATTTCTTAATTGCAGCCATAATAAGTAATAGGATCTTAAAAAATAGATTATACTATGGGTAAACAAAATTTAGCTTTAAATTGAATAACATCTATTTATTACACATGACATGTTTGTATAACTTATTATAGGTTAGAATGTAATCAAAACAAATATTATAAAGTGTGGGGAGTTTAGTTTAGGGCCCTATGTTTTTGCTCATCTAAAAGCCTTTCTTTTAAAATATGGATCCCGTAAGTTCTCTTAATAATAATTAAAAATTGAAAGGATCTACTTTTCCTTGGGGTGGAGAGAGTATTAATTTTAAAAGTAAAAAAAATAGTTAATAAAATCACCTTTAAAAAGGGAAAGCATCTTTTTATTTCTTTTAAATGGATTCTTTTGTCTTTTCTTTAAAAGTAGATAAATGTAATATATATAAAAATGAATATATATTTATTCATATAATTATTTTTGTATATAACAATTATGAATAAATAAATACTTATATAATAATCAAATACAAGAAATAAACAAATAAGTGAATAGTAATAAATAATGACATTATTATGAAGGGTAAAATTAATTGGGAAGAAATTAAGTTGAAGAATGTTATGTTTCAATCCTTCTGTTATACAACTATTATATTAAAGAATTCAGCATTAAACATAGGAGATAAATTTGTTAACACATAATAGAATTTCACGGAAGCCTTGAAATCAAAAAAGACATTATGCATGAGATAATCTATGTATAAGGATCATTCTACAAGAATACAAGTGCAAATAGATTTGATACCCTAAACTATATATGTATATATATACTATAGGAATCATAATATTTTTACATCGTAAGAATTGTAAAATTTACACATGTATTTATCATACCTTCATTGTTCGACCATGTTGTTAGGAGTCTTTGAACCCTTATATCTGTCATGGTGCTTTAGACGCACTATAGGTAGTGGCTTGGTGACCTTACAGTTCCCAACAAACTCAGAACATGACTATGCATAAAAAAAATGATACAAGAGGAAAATACAATCCACACGGAACCATTAAATTCAATCTTCCATTTCACCATGCAGTCAAGTAATAATTTCAAAGGACATTCTAGATAGCCAATTACATTTTATTTTAACGTTCATTGCAAAATCATCTAAATAATTAAAGAAACTAAGTAACACATATTCCATTTTCTTTTAACAATAATCATATATATATATAAGAGTATAAGTTATCGTAATGTTACATATATATATATATACTCTGCCGTAAAGAACAGTATTAAATATGGTAGAATTAAGGCAACTTCTTGTCTTAAACAACATATTCACCAAAACAATATATTAATCCTATGAAAGAAAACAAGATCAAGCCTTCACAAAGTTGAACGCCATATAGGAAAACTTATGCATGATGAAACAAAAATGTGTAGAGCTTTATAATAAATAGAAACAACTATACTAGGGATTTAGAAAAAATCAATATCATCAGAAGTAATCAAATGAAAGCCCAAGCAGCGAGCTTTAATGTTTATATAGACACCTATACATGTATATAAGGCGAATTTTAACCCTACTGAAGGGTCGACCACTACTAATGTCTACGACAACTTAACATGTATGAAAGAAAAGTAAAAACCGATTGCTATCCTTTTGAGAGGATCGCCCTAGCCACAGATATGATGCGAACATCTTGTAAACAGAACTGAAATGAATCACATGAATGGGGTAAAAAGGAACAACTATTGCCTAAAGCGCATTACCCAGCCAAACAACGAACTATACTAATAGATCAAGAGCTTAACCAATAACATCGATGCCCAAATGATGTTTTTCGTTGAACATAACTATAAGGCAGCAAGGAGCAAAAACTAAAATCGGATCTCTAAGAGGTAGTTGCTGCTTACATGGGTTTGATACGAACCATATTGGGCTTAATTGAATTAAACGTAAACTTCACTTACAATAAAGGCAGCAAAAATCGAACACTAAATCAAACAGTGAGCAACATGTAGGACAACTATACAGGCAAGGCGTTGGGTGCCATATAAAACTCTTTCCATCGGAAAAAATGTAACCCAAGGCAGCATAAAGAAAATTAAAAGCTTTTCAATACAAATGCCATACAAACACCACATAGAAAATGATTAAATCAAAAGCCCTTAAAAGCATGGTATATATATATGAATTCAGAATAACTTCAATTTACATTATAGCCCACAATGCGCTATTACATGAATAGAAGGTTATAAAATCAACATCAAAATCTCTCCCATAAGAAATTCATAGACAATAACATCTAAGGAAGTATTAAAGACTACGATTTAGGGAGCTTGGGGACACTACTGTGATTGAATTTCTCAAACAAGACTGCACTGGAAACAAACATGAACGCCATAAAATATATATGTATTCGACTGCGTAAATGAATCACGGTACACAACGATCCGCAGAGAAAACAGAATACGCATAAGACGAATAGCTGGGGAACTACGAAGATTCATCAAGGATTTATTTTCCTAAACATATCATCTCTATTCGAAAACAAATGGAGAATGAGAAATCAAAGAAAAACACATCACCAATTTGGAAACACGCTTTGATGTTGGAGAAAATGTGCAATCACAAATTCTTTTGCAGCCTCCCGACCATTCTCCATTCTCCAACCAACAACTTCTTTAAAATTATAAAGGTTGTAATATTTTTACTTTTACAGAGAATTATTACAGAGCCCAGAAAATCACTTGTTCCCAAAAACTAAAATAACTTTCTGGTTAAATTTTTTCTATCCCCCCAAAAAACTCAAATTTCAATTCCAAAAGTTATTTGTTTTTGAAAATAAAAATTGGATGTTTAATCATAAAAACTCAAAAATTGACAAATTGCCCTCTAATCCTCAGTTCGAGACTATGCATGTACTTGCATACGAAGATTTAAATTTCTTTTTTTAATTTTTTTTTTTTGTGATTTAACATTATCTCCAAATTTCCATTTAAAATTCCAATTTAATAATTTATTTTAAACGACCTTATCCATTACATTTAAATTTAAAATGAGCATTATTTATAAAAGAAATTAATGTTCCATTAATATATTCATCATTAATAAAGTAATAATATATATTATCAAATCATCATAACTTATGAATTAATTTAATAATTAATTAACGACTTTCACTTAATAATTTAATTGAATCAACATAACACTTATGAACGTTGCTAAACTCAAAAAAATTAATTGAACGACATTATAAACTTAACATGATGAACAACAACTATATCAAATAATTAAAACAACATTAATTAAGCAATTAAAATAAATGACTCAAAATGGAATGATACCAAAACGGAAATGGGGTTGCAAATGGATTGCATAATTCAATAACACATTAAACAATGAAATCTACATGACATCACAAATGAACAACTTACTCGAATGTCAAGGACGGCTAATACGAAGGGGCACTACAATAAAAAAATTGATTATCGCAATTTTCAAATAAATATTGGCAGAGCGCAATGGTTCTTACCAACCGTTTTCCATAATGGTCAAACTTCTAAGAATGGATAGTCTAAAGCCAACTATTGAGAAGTGATGGTATTTCATGACATCTTTTCTCTCCATTTTTGCATCACATGTTACTAGAAGTTAAAACCTTGGATTAGTTTGCAGAATAAAGCTCCAAACATTATAGTTCTATTGAACAAGCTAGCTCAAGAAAAATGCCTTTGTATTTTGAGAGAGCAACTCTTGTGATCAATGCGAGAAGTAAAAGCAATAATCACCATAACATAACACATTTTAGCTTCTCTTATTTTTTTTATGAGTGAATTGTAATTAATTCTTAAGAATCGCATAGTGTATTCTCATTCCACAAAATCCATGATTGTATCGACTTCGTGTACCCAAGAGAAAGGTTATAGTTCAAGTTGTAGTATTAGGTGTCTGATATCAATCCAACCATTGCCAACATGTCGCAAACAACCTATACAAATAGGGGAAATATTAATCTTTCCAAAGACATCATCTTGCATTCATAATGAAGTCTCACAAAAAAGAGAGGTTAATAAATAACAGACCCTAATTTCATAAAGCATAGGAGCAGACTGATATTAATGGAAGCAGTTTACGATATGGAAAAGTCTCTTGGGAAAAGTATAAATTCCAACTCATGCTAGACTCAAAGAAATATATGTGATATTCTAAGATAAAAAATGGAATCTTACATTAGAAACTAAACTAGAAAAAAGCTCAGAATAGGAGTACTAAAGCCACTAAATGATCCTTATCAAAAGAGAAATCTATCTTAGTGGAATTCACTGCACTATTAAATAAAGGATATAAGTGCACATGTTAATTGACTTACTAGATGTGTGCATCATGTCACCACCGGTGCATTAGCTAGGGATCCCACATCTGAATTTAACTTGAAAATAAAATTTCAATGGGGGTTTTAGAGTATGTTTATTAAAATGAAAATACGGCCAAAGATCATAATAATGAGCACATTAGGGTTTTAACATTATGAAATCCTTTAACATTACGACATCCTTTACATTGTGACATCCAATTTGGCAAGTTGCACCCTAAAAATAAGGTTTCGATGAGGGTTTTAGAGCATGTTTTATTAAAATAAAATTACTAGAGCCCCCAATAAATAATGATATTACCAGACTTTTCACCCAAGTTGTACGCATTCAAAATTTGATCTTGTCGTCGTCCATTACCAACAACCAGCAGAGTCGACCTGCATATGACCGAGACTGTTCAGAGAAGGAGAGAGATCACCCTTGCCGTTGTTGGTTTTAGCTCCTCCAAACTTTTTCGTCATTGGTATTGACCTTTCATTTCCCTGATTTGGTGAGCCCACATTTATTTTAGGGTTTTAAAGTATGTTTATTAAAATGAAAATTACTGTTAAGATTTTGCCACTTTATTTGTCTGTGTTTCTTGGATTTCAAAATGGAATTCAAAATAAATAAACTATAATACATAATCTCCAATTTTTTAGAATAAATATTATTAAATATATTATAATAGTATATTATTATATTAATAATATAATATAAATATAATACAATATTATATAATATAATATAATATTATATAATATTATAATATCATAAAACATTATAATATTATATAATATTATAATATTATAATATCATAAAATATTATAATATTATATAATATTATATTATAATATCATATAATATTATAATATTATGATATCAATAATATTATATAAATATAATATAATAATATAATATAATATTATATTATATTATAATATAATATAATATAATATTATAATATAATATAATATAATATTATAATATAATATAATATTATATTATATTATATTATAATATTATATTGTAATATATTATAATATTATATTATATTATATTATAATATTATATAATAATATATAATAATATATAATATTATATTATAATATTATATAATTTTATATTATAATATTAAAATTATATATTATTATAGTATATAATATTAGATTAGATTATATTATAATATTATATAATATAATATTATATAATTTTAAATTGTAATATTATAATAATTATATTATATTATATTACTATATAATATTGTATAATACATATAATAATAATATAATATAATATTATAATATACATATATAATAATTATATAATATATAATATATATATATTATATATATTATATATAATAGTAATATATATTATATAATATTATTATATTATTATATTATATAATATATATTATAATATACATTATATATATTATATTATAATATATTATAATATATTATAATATAATATAATATAATATAATATTATTATTATATTATATTATAATACAACCCACTCCCTCAATTCAAAATATATTTTTTAATTATCCACTTTAATATCATATTGTCTAATTTTTATTTGTGTGACTAGTTATTTAGTTGTGATTTTTACCCCACAATCAAACTAATCACTTATGATGATCAAATTTGTCATAATTTTAGGATGTTTGAGAGTGGTTTCAAATCTCTAGGAGTTATAATTCAAATTCTTGTAACTTTTAGAAGATCTTACAATTTTTTAGGCTTAGCCAAATTTTAGTAATCAACAAGTTGTATCATCTTTCTCTCTCTATCTCACTCATTTTTTATCCCTTATGCTCTAGACCTCTATCTCACACACTCTCTCCTTCCCTCTATACTTCTATCTATCTAACCTCTCTCTTCTTCCATCCCTCCCTCCTTTCCTGACTCCCTCCTTCCCTCTCTAATTTTCTCTATCTCCCCCCTCTCTCTCTAACTTCCTTCCTCCCACCCACCTTCCCTCTCTACTTCACTCTATCTAACCTATCCCTCTCTACCTCTCTCTCCCCCTCCCTCCTCTCTCTTTGTCAATCTCTCCACCTTTGTCCTTTCCTCTCTCTTCCTTCATCCCAACCACCTTCCCTCTATACTTCTCTCTATCTAACCTATCCCTCTCTACCTATCTCTCACCCTACCTCTCTCTCAATCTCTCCACCTTCCTCCTCCCCCCTCCCTCTCTCATTCTATTTATCACACTTCTCTCTCCCTCTCTCCCTCCCTCCTCCCTTCTCTACTTCTCGAGCTATCACTCCCTCCCTCCTCTCTATATCTCACTTGTCTCCATCTCCCTACCTTTCTTTCTCTCTCTACTTCCACCTCCCTCTTGCTCTCTATCTCTCCTTCCCTATATACTTCTCTCTCTACTTCTCCTTCTCTATCACTCATTCCCTATATATATATGTACATATGCATCTATATATGTATATATGTATATATATATGCACATATATATGTATATATGTACATATATATGTATATATGTATATCTATATATATATATATATATATATATATATATCACCTCTCTCTCTCGACCTCACCTCTATTACTTCCCTCCTCCCACCCACCTTCCCTATCTACTTCTCTCTATCTAACATATCCATCTCTTCCTCACTCTATCTCCCTACCTCCTCTATCTCAATGTCTCCACATTCCTTCTTCCCCCTCCCTCTCTCATTCTCTCTATCTCACTTCCCTCCCTCCTCTCCCTCCCCATCTCTCCCTCTCTCTATTTATCTCCCTCTAATTTTCTATATATACTTATCCCTATCTCTTTCTATCAATCTCTACACCTCCCTCCCTCCTTCCCACTCTCTCAATCTCCCAACCATGCTCTCTCTCTCTCTCTCTCCTTCCCAATATACTTCTCT
>VDFB02000013.1:230495929-230662583 GCA_007258455.2 Sequoia sempervirens
CAGAGAGGAAGGAAAATTACAAAAACACTCCTATGGATTTTTTTTTCTTTTTAGGGGTTCACACGAACTGGGGTGTTGGAATGGACCCAAAAGGGGTTCGAATGAACCCTAGTTTGAGCGAACCCTATTAAATGATGGGACCCACTTTTTGGAATTTTCTTATAATGAAGATAATGGAAAATTTAATAAAAGGGGGGTTTGCTCGAACCAGGGTTCATTCGAACCTTGGTTCTAGTGAACCTCCAAGAGGGGTTCGCTCAAACTTGGGTTCATTCAAACCCCCCTTTTTTTCCCTTCTCCCCCTCTTGCACCAAATTTCTACAAAAAAATTTCCTTCAAAGCTTAGGTTGAGGATGAAAGTGGAGGAGACTTCATAGACCTGATTGGATGATGGTAGTCCTCGTAACAAGTTATCCATCGAATATAATTTTAATATGTTGTTTTATTATGTATTTTATTTTTTAATTTGATTAAACATAGGTTTTTCACCAGAAATCAAGCTCTTTGTTCTGCACATGTGGAAAATAGTAGATTATCAAAAAAAATTTGAAAAATAT
This sequence comes from Sequoia sempervirens, assembly GCA_007258455.2. Lineage (NCBI taxonomy): Eukaryota > Viridiplantae > Streptophyta > Pinopsida > Cupressales > Cupressaceae > Sequoia > Sequoia sempervirens. Next base: position 230,496,487 of record VDFB02000013.1, read on the forward strand.
CAGTGCACTAGATATTGATGTCCTTGATCCAACAAAAAATAATAAATTTTGATACTACAAAAAAAGTTATGCTTTAGCTAGTGAGTCATGTCTAAATTGTAAAAGGTTCGACTTTGAAACTTAATTAAGAAAAAAAAATCTAGTGAAATTCTATGAAACCAATTCCATGCACTAGACATCGTAGCTACGAATCTAAATTAGAAAAAAAATAGAATTTTATCCTTCATAGAAAAAAATTTATGTGTTAGCTAGTGATGTCACTCTTTAAAAATGGTGTTTACTATTAAAAACTAGTTTTCGAAGGAGATGGAAAAAGAAGTGCAATATGATTCAAATTTTTTTGAAAAAATATATTTAGAATCTATGAAAACAATGTCACAAATCACTAGTTTGCATCATCTTCAAATTCCTCACGGTTTAGCTACTATAGGTGCCCAAAAGCGAAGATTTAGTTAAAAAAATTAGTTCAATGTCCAGTTTGGCCAAATTTTGTAAACCAGTATTGTGGGACCACCTAGAGAGAGAGAGGTAGAGAGGTAGTTCTTGAGATCAAGGGAGAGAGAGTTAGATAAAGGGATGGAGTTAGTGAGAGAGAGATCTAGAGTGTAAGGGATAAAAAATGAGTGAGATAGAGAGAGAGAGAGAAATAATACAACTTGTTGATTACTTAAATTTTATCCCCTGATTACTGGAACTTGACATACTCAAATTTGACTAAGTCTAAAATTTCTAAGATTTTCCAAAAAATAGAATTTTCATTATAACTCCTAGAGATCCGAAACCACTCTCAAACATCCTGAAACTATATACATGAAATATAACTTAAAGTATACGAAAGTAAATGTCCATATGTAAATGTCAACTTAAATGTTTATTTCATGTATATAGTTTCCCTCAAAGATTACAAGAAGAAATTGAAAAAAGAGAAGAAAAATAAATTTAATGTAGACCAAAATGCAAGCACGTTATAATTTGCTTGGGTTTTTTCAATCCATTCACAAAACACAAGCACATTATAACACACTCGCTTTTTGTCAATGTATTCAAATAATGTGAGTGTGTTATAATGTGCTTGTGTATTTTCATGCTTTAGGAATCCTCAATCCTTTGGCTTGTATTTGATTTTGATTTCCAACCCAAAGGCTTGGAGGGCCTTCCCAATGTCCAAAGACATGCTTTTGCATATTCTACAAAATTTCACATAATCTCATTCATGCTCACCATCAAGTTTACTCATGTTTCAAGGTCAAACAAATCGAACACCTAGGTAATGTTAGGCTCTCTCTTAGCTATCTAACAATGTAACCTTTTTCACATTTTGACAATGTTAAGCCTTTGATCTATAATTTCTTTTCTTTGTGTGTTTATTTTTTGTCAAAAACTAGTGTTTGGTGTTTTTTTGTTGTAAATTAACCGTTCATCAAAATTTAAAATAAATTTCATTTTTAGAAACTAGAATCCATTCTACACATATCTAAAAAAAATTATTTTCAATTAGTTTCCAAAATTTATAGGGGTAGCACGGCCAAAATTCTATTTCTCAAGAAGTGTCTACTTTGAAATTTACTAAAAAATGAAATATTCATTAAAAATTTATCAAAAAAAATTGGGTGTAAACTACATACTGTTAGCTAGTTTCTCATTGAGGTGATTTTAAAAATACTTAAAAAAAGTTAACCTTTTGTGGGAATCGCAAAAGTTGCTATGTTATGTTTTTTTGACAAAAACAACACAGATTTTTGTGGCCCCCTCTTTTGAACCACTTAATCTCTACCATCTAAAAAAAAGTAGTAGTTTAGAAAGTAGGCTTAGAGCACTACAATCCTTATTTTTTTTGCATCTCAAATTTTTGAGTGTAACTGTAAGAACTTATGAAAAGCAACAATAGGATCAAGAGATCAAAGATAGCACAAAAGAGAGAGAGAGAGAGAGAGAGAGAGAGAGAGAGAGAGAGAGAGAGGGAGGGAGAATATGAGAGAATATGATTGTATTCTCAATATGCATGAAGATGTTCAATTACAAGCATGTACAAGGCTTCTTATAAAGGTAAGCTGGGACACAACGAAGGGCCATGAATGAGACAAGTTTCCCAATCATGTGTAGGGTAGGTAGAAATAAATAATAGATAATTCCATGAAAGGTGGATCACCCAACTAAAGTGGAATTATCTTGCCACAAAAAGTGGAGATAAAAAGGTGATAACTAGATCACACCACAAAGAATGGAATTTCTCCTACACACACTTCCCTAAGTTTCCAACTCATATCTCTCAATGTATGCACAAACATAGATGTAAGATGCAAATAACTAGGTGTCACAAGTGCAACCTATAATGATATGCATTCCCAAATTAAGTTTAAGTAAAGTGTAATAAGTAAAATGATTATTTACACCAACACCCCCCCTTAAGTGCAATTGGGGGAATGAAGACTCAAGATAACAATGCAAGATAAGATGCAATATGGGTCTCGACAACTAGGCAATGTTAGGTACCCATGTACAAATGCAATGCAATCTCTCATAAGCGAGGAAAGGGAGAAAACCTCATGGGGAAAAACTACCCCCTAAAAGAGAGATGAAATACAAAAGCCTATGAACATGGCATGAGAAGGACAAAACCCCATGTGAGGAAAAATTCCCCCCCCCATACAAGAGAAGAGAGACAAAGCAACCCCCCCTCAATGGACAATATTGTTAACCCATGGAAGATGCTTGAGAAGGAATGAAGAAGCTACTCCAAAAGTGTTGAACAATGTTCCTCCCCTTAGGAAGAAACAATACCAAAGGTGCATGAATGAAGTTTCTCCAATCCACAAGTGAATAAGGAAGAATCCTCAAAATGTAAGGAGTCTTTGAAATCTACTCAAATTTCCTTGTGTTGATGTTTAAAGATGTCTTTCCAAAACCATGTGAAGCTGCAATGGCGAGTGCAAAGGTCGCAAAGTAGTCACTTCCCATAACCTGTGAGAAACCCTTTGCAACAACACTCTCATCCGCTAAAAAAGACAACTCAAGAGCTAGCAAGGATGAAGATAGAGCATGTACTCCAAAGACGCAAGTGCCTCCTTAAGAGGGAAAGTGGCCTCCTCCAACTATTGTACATATGCATCCACAATCACATCAACCTTGAAAGACTAATCACATAGAGGAGGGTTAGAGTGGTCCCTCACAACAACTGAAGAAGAATCACCTTCATAAAAGATAAGATTTAAGTAATCAAATGTGTCTCCCAAATCTGCAATGTAGAAATCCACAAACAAGATGCCAATGTCTATCAAGTAGTCATCCCATGAAACTAGTGCTGGATGACAAGGTATGCACTATTGCACTAAATCACAAGGCATTGAAACTAGCAAAACACAAGTATCAGTAGGTACATTAGTCAATGGAGGAGATGGAATATCAACAATAGGCTCAAGAGCCTCAAGAGTAGTAAGAACTCCAAATTCAAGTAACCATACTCATTCTCCTCAAGTGTGTCCACACTAGGGTGAATTGAATCATCAGTAGGAGAAAAATATGAGGTGTAGAACCGAGAATTCTGATCAACCTCCCCAACTGCAACAAGATCCCTATTATGTAAATCCTGAACAATGAAAAAATCTAGTGTGAACTCTACACTCTTTCTTGTACCACTATGTGTAATTTGATAGATGGAAAGGATGTTCCTTGACAAAGTAGCCACACATAGAACATCATTAAATGATCCACCTTCAATGTCAATAGATCTCATCTGACAAAATTCCAAAGAAGTATTGTTGGCCATGAAAATGGGTGGTGATGAGAAAAAATCAAATGAAGAGAAGACATCCTTGGAAGAAATCATATGATGTGAAGCTCTTGAATCAAGGATCCACCGATCTAAATTGGAATATGAAACTGCAAGAAATGCTTGCCCCTTATTTTTCTCATGTTGAGATGATGTAGATGAAAGGAGATGAGCTTGATGTTGTTGCCATGAGAGTTGTGCCTTTTCCCTTAGAAGTAGAAGTGGAAGGAGATGAGTCTTTCTCCTGATATGCATTTGGCAAGTTGATGTTGTTCTTCTTTAGGATGTTTGTCAACTCATCAATTTTCTTAACATGACAACAATGCTACTCATGACCAAACTTTTTGCAATATGCACATGTTTGTTTCTCCTTGCTTGAGCTTTTCTTTGAAGAATATGATGATGAGCCTTGTTGTGAAGGAGTGGATTGTTGGTTCTCTCCTTTTGGATTTGGTGAAGATTGCTTTTGGCCTTTCCCTTTGCCTTGCTTGTTGTTTCCATGATTGACCACCGATGCTTTTGAAGTTGAAGACTTAAGAATGCCCATTGTCATCAACTTATTTTGCTCAAGAATAAAAAGATCTCTGGGAGCCTCAAAAGATGGTGATGTGTAGTTACTAATTGTCAATAATTGAATCTGAAAACTTGAAACAAAGGCTACATATTCGGCTGGAAGCTTGTCCAACAAGTTGAAGACCAATTGATCATCCTCTTTCTCAATACCATAATCTTTTAGTTGTGCTCTTAGCTCATTTTCCTTAGTGACATAATCCTAAATGGTATCAAAATCCTTGGGATCAAGGATTAGGAGATCATTTTCAAGCTTGTATCCCTTAACCTTATCAACCTTGCCATACAAAGTAGCAAGCTTATCACAAGCTTCCTTGGTTGTAGTACATTTATCAACATGAAAAATGAGATCATCCGAAATGAACTTTCTAAGTGTACCCAATTCCATAGAAGTTTTAGTGAGCCAATCCATATATGTTATTGGATCTGCCTTAGGATCTATAGGTGTAGTTATGGTTCCATCAATATAGTAAATTAAACCTTTTTCCATTAGTTTACTCCATGCACGTACTTTCCATGTAGCATAATTATGTGCAGTTAGGAGTGGAAATTTAGATGAACCCATGATGGAATGCAAGAGCAAAAGAGAGAAAATAGGAACAATCACACAAGAGACACCCCTCGAAATTCACTTAATCAAAGTACCCGCCCCAAAAAAAATGATTTTGGCACTTTATAATGTAGTGTGTGTACAATAGGCCACTTGCAACTTGGCTAAGTGGAATTATGATTTCTGATTTACAAATTCCCACAAATAGGCTGAGAACAGGCTAGAACAATGAAGCAATAACCTAAATTCAGATCTATGCAATACAAGTCCCAAATAGGCCAAAAAATACCATATGCTGAAAGTACAAAATACACTCAAGATCACTTCAAATAGATTGCAGATTCAAAAATTAGACAAAAAGTCACGCAGTTTAAAAAGAAACAACACTTGAAAAGGAGTTCGTATGTGCCTGAACAAAGCCCCAAAAGTTGCAGAAATGAGGATTAGATAGGTATAGTGATGAAAAACTAAAAATTATGGAAAATACATTCACTAAAATCAGAAATTAGGCACACACCTACAAAGTACACAAAAAATTAGCCCAAATAAAAACAAATTGCTCAAAAAAAGGAGCTAAAATGAGCAAGATATGGGCATTTGAAGTCAGATTGCAAAATTGAAAACTCCATCAGTGAGGTGGGCAAAAAACATTTTAGAACGCTGTTGTAGTGCTGATGTAAGCAATCCACTATCATAAATTTGATGGTCGTTTGGGCATCATAGGCTGTAGAAGGTTAATTTTGACGGCTATTTGCTCGTCATGCTTGAAATTGCTCTGACTGTAGAATATTCTTTGGGTTAGAATATGCTTTAGGTGATTACCAAAATCTTTAGATTCACCAGGAATATTTGTGGAATATTCCTTTGGTCACCGATTTTGATTGAGCCATCAAGATTGTTAAAGCTGAATGCTGAAAACTCAAAATATGTTGGATTTTTCTTTCGCTGTCGGCAGATGAATAGCACTAGATTGAAATCGTTGTTGGGTACTTTGAGGTTGCTGAATTTTGTAGAGTGTGGGCTAGGGGTTTTACAAAGCCGACCGCTGGAAATTCCCAACTGCCTATTTTCTTTTAGTCACCAATATGAGTGGGGCGCGGGGGCCAGGCCACTAGCCACGTGGTGCCCGCCGATCTATGGAGAGGGCCCACTATAGAGCAGCAGGTCTCTGGGATGTGTAGACTATGTAGGTCATAGGTACGACCTGTCTTCTAATTTTTTTAATATTTTTTTACAATAAAATCATACCAATAAATTAAATTGGTATAAAAAGTTTGATTTTAGAAAAAATTCAAGATTTTTTAGACTGCAAAAAAATCAATCTTTCTTTTTCTTTTCTTTTTTTTAAATTTAAAAATGAAAATAAACCCCAAATATATTTTTTTCTAGAAAATGAATGGGGTTTTAATTTTTCCAAAAATAAAATAAAAAATATTCTGACTAACAAATATATGTTTTTTCTAAAAAATATTTAAACATTGGAAATTTTCTGAGAAGATAATTTTTTCAAAAGTATTGAAAAATTTAGAAAATTGAAAAAATACCCAAATAGGCGAATTCATTCGATCTAGGGCTCCCAATGTCGGGTTTCAATGAAATGAAAGGCTACCCTAACTAGAAACAACCTTCTAAATCCTAATTTTAGGTCAGATCTAGTCTAGGACGCACCAAAATATCGTTGCTCCTCATATTTTCCTCTTGACCACCTTCACACAAACTAAGATATCCCACCAATGGCTATGCAAGAACTTCCAACTGCTGTAATACCATGTAAGAATTTATGAAAAGAAACAATAGGATAAAAAGATCAAAGATAGCACAAAAGAGAGAGAGAGGAGATGATATTGTATGATTGTATTCTCAATATGCATGAAGATGTTCAATTACAAGCATGTACAAGGCTTGCTTATAAAGGAAAGCTAGGACACAATGAAGTGCCATGAATGAGACAAGTGTCCCAATCATGTGTATGGTAGGTAGAAAGAAAAAATAGATAATTCCATGAAAGGTGGATCACCCACCTAAAGTGGAATTATCATGCCACAAAAAGTGGAGATAAAAAGGTGATAACTAGATCACACCACAAAGAGTGGAATTTCTCCTACACACACTTCCCTAAGTGTCCAACCCATATCTCTTAATGTATGCACAAACCTAGATGCAAGATGCAAATAACTAGGTGTCACAAGTGCAACCTATAATGATATGTATTCCCTAAGTAAGCTTAAGTAAAGTGGCTATGTGCAGGATCATGATGGGTCAAAAAGTGGCAATATGATGGGTATGTAGCTGATGAGTTTTTTTTACCCAAAATTGATGAAATGAAAAGGGTTTTCAAAGGAGATTCACATCTTTCCACCAATATAAATTATGCTTTACTTTGAATTTAATAAGTAATTATTATTCATTTTCTATTCAAATTATGACTAAAGTCCTCATTGATAGACTAATTGAAAAACATCTATAGCTTTTAAATGGTATCACATTTTTTGAATCCAAAAAATGTGTCACATTCTATGCTTTGCATACTATAGGATTAAAAAAAGAAAAATTGAATTTCATGAAGTTTTGACCAAGTTAAGGTGGTTAGACATACAATTTTTTAATAATTTTTAAAAGTTGTAATAAAATCCATAATTAATTATTTATTTGGAAAAAAATTATAAAAAAATATGCATCACATTAGAACATGAGTCCTCTACTTATATGTAAAATTTTATAAAAAAATATTATCATTTTATTGTGGTTAGGGTGGTCAGATAGGCACCTACTTCTTATTTTTTCCTTGAAATTTAAGATTTACTACATTGAAATTTCAAATTTTTACCAAATATATATATATTTTTTAAACAAACCTAATAGTTAAGAAACTACATTCAATTTTCTACAAATTCTATTCTTACATATTTTTGAAATAATATAGATAACTTATTCAGATTTTTACATCAAGTAGCCTAACTCTGATTTTTCTGATTTTTTTGCCACTTAAGGCCCTATTTTTTCCATGATGATCCTGCACATAGCCAAGTGTAATAAGTAAAATACTTATTTACACCAATAGTAACTATGCTCAATATCACATCCAAGGTCAGTATTTCCTGATTTTGGAAAAAAAGTGGCCACTTAAGACCTCTTTGTGGCTCTTCATCTTTTTGCACTTACCCTGATATGACTTACGATAAATGTTAATCCTTTCTTATGAATTGGAAAACTAGAGTAAGAGAAGCTTCATTTTATATATATAATAATTTGAGTCTTTTTTATCATAATATTGGCCACTAGGTAGATCATATGACATGGCACTCATAGAACGGTATGAGAACCAAACCTGACATGGTCTTAAAGCATCTTGATTAGGCTATGATGTTAGCTAAATATTTCTTTACTTTTTCCAATTTTTATGTCTTGTAAGTTGAGTCATTAGAAGACAAAGTTATGCTTAAGTGGTATATTTATAAACCTTAAAGTATTTAAGTGTCATTTTTTCCTAATCATGTTTCTTCTCAATCATAGATCCATGTTAGATAATATTTCACATGTTAAAAATTTGGAGCCACATCCTATACATGGGGTCAAGTGTATAACATAGCAAAATTATGTCATTACCCATACATTGTATTTCATTTGTATTTATGGGAGGAGATTTTCTTAACTTTTCCACCACTCATATGAAGCCACCAACCATGAGCTCCGCCAAGCCATCACAACTTTAAGATCTCATCCATTCACTCATCTTTATGTGGATCAACTATGAAAACAAAAATCAATTGTCAATGTTCATTTAGCTTGTGGTGGCTAAATCAAAGATCAAAAATATAGGCTCAAGATTTGGAATAAGGTCACAAAGGAATTAATTTAATATGTATAATATTTTCACACCTCCCAATCTATTAAGTAGATTTAGGAAGGCCAAAAAATCCTCTAGGAATATGTAACATTCTTCAAGATTTTGTTTGACACTACATGAGTAGGTGTTACAAGTCAAGACTATATGCCTTATCAACTACTTATCTTGCAATAGTGTGTTGATAAAATCCCATATTTGTTATCTAGTTTGCAACACATTCTTTGTGGCCATCTCCTCTGTCAAGTTAATCTTAAGGAGGTATTTTTCTCTTTGGCCAACGATAAAGACCCTAGTTTAGATGTATTTTGATGTGAGTTTAATAAAACCTTTTTGGACACTCTCTTCAATGACATGAACAATGCCTATCTTGAATCCATTTAATTAAATTATTTGGGTGATTTTATAAATAAAGAAACATTAAATATATTCCCTAAAGATGCTAACCTCCAAGACATAAATAATTGGTGGCCAATCACTGGGCATGTACACCAAGATGGGGAACAAATAAGTGCCCAAATGCCCAACAATGAACAAAATGCATTCACACTTTTAAGAAATTCAAATAACATGATCATGTTATCTTAAAAAATAACACACACACATTATTTTTTAAATAAAACACTTACGTGTGTTTATTAAAGAAAAAATGGATATGTTTTTAAAACCTATAGTGTAAAAAAATGTATCCCTCTATATTTTCACTTGTTTGGGCCCTTGTGAACTAAATGGAATTAATTGGGTCTTATTTAGGGTTTTGTAAAATTCTTTCTTACACTTTCACACTAATCTAGGGTTTTTATGAATTATTTGGGCTTCTTTATGCCTTATTTTGACTTATTTTGCATCCACAAGTCTTAATTAATGCATATTTCTAAGGATAATCTTGACATAAACCAACATACAATCATAATTTATGTGTTTTTGGATTATATGGCCCAGATTTAATGATTTGGAACTCATACACCACCTTGGGTGTATGGGTTCCACCTAAGTTTTGAGGCCCCAAACTGGATTTCACATGAATCTAAGCATTTCTTGAAAAATTATGTCCCAGAGCCTAGCCCAATGGGACTCATATGCCACTTATAGCATATGAGTACCATGTGGACTAAACCTAAATTAAATTCAATTTCTTGGTGGGATTTTATTCTCGTAGATCTGATGTCGGCTTGTAGTGTTGTAATTTCAAGGAATTTGGCATTTAAAAAAGTATAAATACAAGGTTATTTTACATATTTTCTCCTAAGCTTTCAAGTATTCATGCATTATAGAAAATTTGAGTTTATAAGAGAATTCAAGAGTTTATTATCAAGTTTTTTGGAGCATTATTCAAGTATCAAGAATCATGTCAAAGTCATCATGCATCATGTTTGTTTTTGAGCTAACATTTGTGATGTAGGGTTTCATGATTCAAGAAAACATTCAATTCAATATCTACTATATTCAAGAAAGAGTCAAGATCCACATTCATGCTAGACATATCATACATGTTTCCAACACTTTGTTTCTAAGGTTTGGTGAGTTCTAACATATCATTTTATTAATTCATCATTCCTCCTTTCCATTTCATTTCAAGGTTTGATTACCAAAATGGGGTTTGACCAAGGAAAACCCCATTATACAAAAAAAACACCATTTTCCCCTCTCTTTAGTGTGTGATTTGTAGGTCTATTTTGAGGACAGATTGGAGAGAAAGATTGGAAAGAAGTTGTCAAGTATGCAAAGTTGTCAAAGTTGTCACCTTGCTTAGAAGATCATTAAAAGACACCTACATAACATAATTTGGCATTTCAGACCCACAAATCGGGTTGAGAAGGAAGAGCAGAGATTGAAGAGTAGATTTAGATCTTGATACTCTAAAAAATTGAACCATGACTAATATGCCAGTTGTGTCATATGAGTCCCAATATAGTCAATTTTCTAGATTTCTAAAGATCTAGACTTGTCATCACCAGATTTTTGTTTCATCCCAAAATCCCTAGTCTAGAACTGATACTCCCAACCTAGCATATGAATCCTAGTGTGCCTTAAATTCAATATTTTTAGAATTTTAGGTCTTATTTCAAGCTACTATAGGTTTCTAGGTGCACCTCTCTAATTTCTCAACTTATTTTATTTTGCATTCATTGTAGTCTTGAATATCATTAAGTTTCGTAATTATATCTTGCATGTTACTAGTCTTTCCAAGCCCTAGCTTGGTGGTGAACCACTTTTTAGTCTCTAATCATACCCTAGGGAACCCTTTAGTAGATCTCTATCTCTCATTCTATCGTAAGATTGAGATCTCTAGGGTTTCCTTGAGTGAAACGTGAAGGAAATAGGGTATCCTTGTGTTCCATCTTCCCAAAAGATCTTGGAACTATTCTCAGCTATTTTCTTTGTTTCATTTTGGTGAACCTACATTTAAGACACCTATTTCTAATTTGGAGTGAATCATAATCCAAGATCTATCTTGCATTAACTTTTCATTAGGTTTTGCATTAGTTAAATTGCATTTAGGGTTTCTAAATCTTGCATTAGTGAAAGTGCATATAGGTTGCATTTTTGTCTCTTGCCTCATTGAATTTCATATGAAATCTACATTTTCATTTAGCCTACACATAATTCAAAAAATAAAGCATAACATTCACATATAATTTGTTGAAAACAGTGCAAAAACCCTAATCTAAGACTCATACGCCCCTTTGGGAAATTTAGTCCTAGTACAGGTGGTTTTTCCAAATTTATGGGTATTATGTGGTGACTATTTATCAACATTTAAACCCATAAAAAAACTTGATTGGTACTCATATGCCCCTCTGGGTGATTTAGTCCCATTTCAAATTTTATACTACATTTTCTAGGATTAAAAACTATATTTCTATGTTTCTATAAATTTGTTGCTTAGTTATCTATTTCAATTTATAGAGTTTATGTTACTTTCATTTTATTGCATCTAGCTTAATTTAATTTGAATAAAAAATTATAGAATATCATTTATTTTGTGTTCATTACATCTTACATTTCCTTGATTGTCCCTTGTATGAGCTTTTCAACTTTTTTTCCTATTGCTAATACTATAGTGAGACAAATTTTGAGACTCATGTCATCCTGTGATAGCACGATCATCATGGATCTTGGGCTATATAGCTCTTTCACTAGTAGTGTTGACATTATTTCACTAGGTATGGACTAGACCTTTGACAACTCTTTACCTTTAAGTAATGTTACAAATGTTGAAGAATGGTTGCTAGTATTCTACAAGAAAGCATAATGAAAATTGATGAAGACTTAGAAAACCTAGAAAATCAAATAAGCACTGAAAAAAGTTCAACCACCACTATCCCTGTCATAGATAACATACATGGCATGATTGAAAGTGAAGATGGAGTTGATCTTGTGTGTAACATAGTTTAATTTTTTGGGAAATGCCTTACCTCAACCACTAGTTGTGTTTTACCTTTGAACAATGTGCAAAGCCAAGGAGGAATTCAAATTCCTCCTCCCAAAATCATTTCCTCTACTACCTATACCAACCCTCAAGTTACAAAAACAATGCAACCTACTAGTAATTTTATTCCTTAGGCATTTCCACTAGAATTCCTAGTACCTTTGTGGCATAACACACCATATCTCCTACCATTTTACCTCCCATAAGAATTACATTCGCTTGTCTCTCTAACAACATTCTATTCACTTGTCCCTCAAACACATATACACCCTAATCATACTCACCTCCATCTCAAATAAAAATAATGTCATTATAAATAAACTCTTACAAACTGTTTTATCTCTTCAAAAGCAAGATTCCACCATAAACCAAAATCAAAATGGCCATCCTACATATTAGGTCAAAAGTAATGTCATATCCTTGGAGATATTGAGAACATCGATGACACAAGTTATAGAAGTTCCTATATTTGATAAATATTGGGGGAAATGAGATCCTTCTAACCATGTTTCCGCTTATACCGCATTATGTATTGACTTTATTCTTGAGGATAAGCTCTTGGCTAAGATTTTCCCTAGATCCTTGAAGGATACTTCCTTAGAATGGTTTTCCTCATTACTGAATAATTCAATTTGTTCATTCAATGAAATTTTTGAGGCATTTATAAACCATTTCCAAGTGCATATGACTCCTAAGATGACCTCCGCCGATTTGATGAGATGTAAGAAAAAAGATGATGAAAACATTACTAGCTTTATTCCATGCTACCAATCACTTTATTCCCAAATCGACGTAAAGATTCTCAACCCTCACCTTCAAAGGATGTTCATTGAGAACTTGAAAAATAAGATAGAAGATAAGCTTACCATGATGAATTTTCCCTCCTTGGTGCACTTGTGTACTGCGCTTCATGATTATCAAAACTTAGTTAGTAGTCGTGACAAAAAATCCACCTTTAGCTATCTTGAGAAGCCTGAATCTACAAACCAAAACAACTACCAACCTCTTAGAAAACAAAACAAAGTATTTCTTCAACTAAATCCCCCTCAACAAACAAATCAACATGTTGATACCCAAGTGGTTGCTATAAGGAAGATGACTCCTTTTGCATTTGGGGATTCAGATAGGCAATTCAATCCCTTAATCGATACCCTTGATAACATAATGTAACAAAATTTAGAGGATAAAATGATCACCTTTCCTCCCATTAAAACTTTTGATCCTAATAAGAATTTAGCTTTGAACTTTAGATCAAATTATTATTGCCATTATCACCAAAAAAATGGACACGACACAGAACATTGTAAGCATCTTAAACATCTCATGCAAGACCTCATTGATTCTGGTTTCCTTTCAATTGGAGGTGTTAATGATCAAGGAAATAATTTTGTTGCCCCTCCCAACCAAAACTTACAAATATTTACCAACTGTATGCCTAAACATAATATTTCATTTGTCAAATCTAGTGAAACTACAAAGAATGATGTGATGAATGTTGACACAGATGATGAGAACATGGATACAATTCAATAAAGTCCTATGGAACAAGGCCCTATGGATACTATTGAAAAAGGTTTTATTGCATTGATAAAAAATTGACCCCATAAGGGCCGAACTAAAAAGCTTCTTGACATTGATTTCTCATCTTAGAATACTATTTAAAATTTACCTCATGGTCCTCTTTGCATAGCCGACCGGATCAATGATGAGCCCACTAATGGGATATTAACTGACCTCATTTTTGGAGAGAATGTGATCATTGAGGAATTCTTACTTGTGCATGAGTTCTATCAAGAAACATATGATAAATCAAAAGCATGGATAAAAACACAATGGTTTTTCTTACCCTACGATGGGATCAATCACCCTTAACAAATAGGACAAAAAAATAGATATCTCATTCTCTATCATCTTGACGTCAGACTAATTCCATGTGAAGCTTGGTTACCCATGGCTATGCTCCATGGAAGCCATCCTGTTGGTTGCGCATAAATGTTTAAAGTTTCCCTTTTACAATGAAATTTTTACTATACACCATAGTGGCTTTAACACTTTGTCTTCTCATAGAAAAATTTCATTAGATTTCTTTTTGTCCAAGCCTATGGAACCTATTCAACCTCAAGAAGACTTCTTCTTTCAAATTCTATCAAAATTTTAAGGAAAAATGCATAGAAAAACTATCTCTTACAAACATTCCTCGGCCTATGACTGAGCCTACTATCCTTGATGAAACCATGACTAAACCTAAAGACATTCCAAATAACCAAGAACAACCTAAGATAGATCCTTTGCCTATCTCCTACGAAAGACCAAGAGATAATTAAAACAACCCCATCATGCCTCCTAAGATAAAGCAAGTTTACAAAGCTAAAGAGAAAGTGGTTTAACAACCTTCCATGGTTCCTTCTATTCTTCCCCTTAAGGAAGAAAATAACCTATGGTTGATAAAGCCACTCCTACACAAACAAAACTTGAAATTTGTAGTAAAAGAAATAGATATGATAGAGAGCATAGGCGTAGACATTGTGCTCTTGCTCGAAGGTTAAATGAAGAAACAAACAAAGAAACTCAAAATCCAAACTTGACTGAAGCAATACACGATGAGTCTCCCTCTTCACCGCAACGAAAAGATCCTATATCACAACCACAATAGGAGCTAAATTCTTCTTTAGATATTATCATTCGACCTCCCATTGTGATTAGCTTGGATGATGATGATGAGGTTGCTAAAATTGATGAGGAGGTGTGTAATGAATTGAATACATTCTTTTCCTCTTCTATGATCTTACATGATAATTCTCCTAAGAGTGTTGAACATGGTAATGATCCTAGTTCCGCACTTGCTATTGTCCCTTTGGCTAGTTTTTTTCTTTCTATATATGATGAACATGATTGGGAGGTGGATTACCTACTAATAAGTTTACTCGCATATGCCTTACGAGTTTTTTTTCTTTTTTTTCTTTTTTTCTTTTATGTGATTGCACGTGCATAATGTGATCCCTCATACTGTTGTGTTTGATGTATCTCTCTCTTTTTGTGACATTCCTCTATTTGTACCTACATTCTTCTTTATGTCGTTAACATTTTATCTTTTCATTTGTCTTGTGATTTCCTTTTGGGGATGATGCAAGGCATCGAGACATTCATGTCTCTTCCATGTTGACCCAAAATCTTTTCCTTTATCTTTTCATTTGTCTTTTTTTTTCCTTTTGGGGATGACGCAAGGTGTCAAGACATTCATGTCCCTTCCATGTTGACTCAAAATAATTTTTCTTTGTTTTTCCTCTCTTTGTGTCATTCTTCTAGTTCTATGAGTATTTGGTGAATTATGACAATTTCAAGCTCTCCTAAAAATATTGTAGCAAGAACATACTGACCCCAAATCCATGGATCCCTCATGTTTCTGGAGTTTCATTTTGGGGGCAACCCCTTTCCTCTCTTTTTCATGACATAGCTTCATTTAAAAATATATGACTTGCATAGGGCTTTCCAAATAAGCTCTCATGTCCTCTTTATTATTAGCATTTATCCTTTTCTACTTTAAAGTAATTTCTCATAGCACATGGTGTTTAGCAATTTCTTTAAAGTGGGGGAATACATTGGCATTATTATTTTGTATTTCATGTTTCGTTATGTAGTCTTCTTACTTCACGCAATGCATATTTCACTTTGTGGTGAAATTGGGTGTGATGTCCCTCAAGAGCGTGATCTCTCTTAGCATATTATATTCCTCTTAGTGGATTGATGCAACACACCCCATCCCCTAATTTGTGAGTCTTCTATTCTTCGATTGGTCCTCTCTTCAGACATTAGGCACAATTAAGACCTTACATGAACTAAGCAAAACTCCGTTGAATGTACCTTACATTATAATTTTGGTTATATGGCCACTTTGCATAATACCCTTTGCTTGCTTGTGGAGCCATCTTGTTTGTTCATGAGTATCAAGCATATGAAGCTCGAAGTTCATTGTTGTGTGGCACCTTATCAAAGATATCAAGAGGTATAGCTTTGTTTTGGTTGAATGAGAAGCCGAACTTAGGCATGAATTTCCCATAGCCACTTGCTTGTGTGTGTGAGTGCATACTAGCCACATGCTTATGTGTCTCACCCTTTTGGATACTCACCCAACAGATAGCTTGAATTTTTGTTGCCTCAAATTAAGTGTACATTTCTAAAAAAATAGCTTAGATTTGATCCACATCACGATGGATAAATGGTCAAAGCTTGATCCACCACTGTTTTGTTTTTGTTTTTCTTTCTCTTTGTCTTTGGCAATGTATGCTTATGTCTCTTTTTTACTTATATCATTTTCATGTGTGTTCTTTTGTGCCTATGTTGGTTTTTCCATAAGATCTTAATCTTGGGGGCTTGTGCAACACTCTCAGTCGTGGTCATCCTATCTTAGTAGTATTTGTACATTTGAACCCCTCTTGATGCGATTTTTTCTACTTTAGTGTGAGTTTGAAGCAATTTCCTCCTCTCACTAAAGTGGGGGCTAAATGTAGTGTAGAAAAACATATCCCTCTAAATTTTCTCACTTGTTTGGGCCCTTGTGAACTGAATGGACCTAATTGTGCCTTATTTAGGGTGTTTTAATGTTCTTTCTTACACTTTCACACTAATCTATGGTTTTTATGAATTAATTAGGCTTCTTTATCCCTTATTTGGGCTTATTTTGCATCCACAAGCCTTTATTAATGCATCTTTCTAAGGATAATCCTAACATAAACTAACATTCAATCATAATTTATGTTTTTTTGGATTATATGGCCCACATTTAGTGATCTAGGACTCATACACCACCTGGGGTGTATGGGTACCACCTAAGTTTTGGGGCCTCGATTTGGATTTCACATGAATCTAAACATTTCTTGAAAAATGTGTCCCAAAGCCTAGCCTAATGGGACTCATACACCACTTTTGGCGTATGATTTTTGAGTGGCCTAAACCTAAATTAAATTCAAATTTTTGGTGGGATTTTATTCTCCTAGAGGGTATGTGTAGGATCATGATGGGCCAAAAGGAGGCAATAGGATGGGTATGTGTAGGGTATGTGGTTGACGACTTTCGTTTTACCCAAAATTGATGAAATGAAAAGGGTTTTTAAACAAGATTCTTGAATTTCCGCTAATATAAATTATGCTTTACTTTGCATTTAATAAATAATTATTCTTCATTTTCTATTTGAATTACAACTAAAGTCTTGATTGATAGGTTTATTGAAAAACATGTATAGCTTTCAAATGGTTTATTTAAAAAATGCATAATTAATTATTTACTTGGAAAACAACTACAAAAAAATATGAATCACATCAAGACATGAGTCCTCTACTTATATCTAAAATCTTATAAAAAAATATTATCATTTTATTATAGTTGGGGTGGTTAGACAAACAACTACTTATTTTTTCCCTGAAATTTAAGTACTACTGCATTGAAATTTCAAATTTTCACCAGATAGATTTTTTTTTTAAATAAACCTAGTATTTTAGAAACTACATTAAATTTTGTACATATTTTATTCTTACATATTTTTTAAATAATATAGATAACCTATTCAATTTTTCATGTCAAGTTTTCTAACTCTAATTTTTCTAAATTTTTTGCCACTTAAGGGCCTATTTTTTCCATGATGATCCTGCACATACCCTAG
The DNA here is from genome assembly GCA_007258455.2 of Sequoia sempervirens. Classification (NCBI taxonomy): domain Eukaryota; kingdom Viridiplantae; phylum Streptophyta; class Pinopsida; order Cupressales; family Cupressaceae; genus Sequoia; species Sequoia sempervirens. Next base: position 230,514,309 of record VDFB02000013.1, read on the forward strand.
ATCTGATGTCAGGTTGTAGTATTGTAAGTTCAAGGAATTTGGCATAAAAAAGTATAAATAAAAGGTTATTTTGTAAAGCCCTATCGCGCAAACCCCAAAGGAACAACAAAGAACACAACAACTTTCTTTTTAAGTAACATAAGGAATGTACATTAGTTACTCCCATCATAACAATGTTCTAAGTCGCACAACTAAATCCCTTGGGATACATAAGGTGACATTACTAAACTATCCCATAACAAAGATAATAGATTAAACAATTAAATATTCAATTACGTAAATCCATTCATTCACACATCACCATTTGAAAAAAATCATTGTCGATAACCAAATGATAAGAGTAATTCATATAGAACCATACATGCAAATCACAATAAAATTAATCATGAAGATATTAAGTATATATATATATTTCCACATATACAACATAACATTAATAGTATTTACAAATGGTAGTTCATGAATGATTACATGGTATGATAACACATCTTAATGAACACAAAAAAAATTACATTAAAGTCTTCCCAACACATGTGGGGGTGATACATCTATAGTACAAATATCCATCTCATAATAATAAATCTTGGATCAACTGCATCTGCAAAACTCTGCATAGAATAGTACACCTGCATCCAAGGGGACCCAATGAGGTGCGTAGCATGTTCCACCCAACCACCTTTGCGCTAGGAGTAAACAAGGAAGGATCGCTGAACAAGCACATCTAACAGTAAACACAAGACTAACTCCAGACAATATAACATAATATCAAAAGACCACTCAGAAAAAAAAACAACTATAAATCCCCAAAAGACAAAACAATAGACAACTTCTAGAGGACTTCAATAAAACAACACAAATGGAATGATAGAGGAGAGTGTCATCGCATGGCTTTACATGGATTATCCAGACAACCTATCACAAGGTGTCACCTCCATCTATACATGAATTATATAGACAACCTAGTTCAAGGTGCCGCCTCCATTTATGGTTCTCCTGATAGCCTATCTCAAGGCGCCTCCATAGGGTTACTCATGCGGAATCGTTAACGCCTCATAAAGATGAGGGAACGATCTTGCCAAACACGGCCTTCTCGGCCCACCTTTAGCCTATGGTAGCACTAATAGGCGGATGAGGCATCCACATTTATCTTGATTATTGTTTAACTACCCACCCCCTAATTAATTACTTAGGTTATCACTAATTACTCTAACTCTACGTGGGTTACCCTGACAACACCTTTGTGCGCTAACCACCACTTAGAGCCACTCTCTCTAGACACCCAAAACATAAAATCTAACACCAAGGGATTGTACCGACAAGAACACTAAACCAACAAATGGAACATCCACAAGGCATAACCATCTCGTGAAAAAAATATGAAACACATCCATCAAAAGGTATAATCCATGTGTAACTCAAATCACAACCCAAGCCGAAACATAAGGACAAACAAAAAATTACAAGACCAAATATAAACATCAGTATTCCACCTCTAGAATTTCCTAAGCAACAACTTAAGCTCCTATAATGGACAACTAACTCTAGTGTTTTTCCCACATGACATAAACCCGAATAAAAGAAACCCACAATTGGTTAAATGAATAATATCAAGAGTAAACAAAACATAAAAAAATGCCATAAAACAAATTACAACGTACAATAAATTTCACCAATTTTATAAATCAATTACTCAAGAAAATTCAATTTAATTAAAAGCACAGTTTATCTTTAATTTGCACAATTACACTATAGTATTACAAATTTATATAATTTTCCCATAATCACAACATATAAATAACCAGATTTATATATAGACATATGTATATATGCTTTTATGCATATATATATAATAACTCATATTAAAAAAAATCATGCAATTAATCCATCTTATAAAAATTGCCCATATATATTTCTCTATATTTACAACAGTAAATATATATATATATATCTATACACATATATATATACATATATATTAATATTAATATTAATATTAATATTAATATATATATATTCAAAACATAAAATTAAAAAAAAAATGTGAGTTTAAATAAAATAAAAATTTAACAGAAAAAAAAATCTTTTAATATACACCCTTCCACAGACTGTACTACGATAGTGGGGCTGTGGGTGGTATAGCCTTGGTTGACCCCCTCCCCATAAATTAAAATTTTTATTATATATACATATTTTAAAATTATTTGCTATAAAACAATCTACCACGGAAAACAAGAAACAAATGCATAAATTTTATTTTCTTTTATTTTTTATTTTTTTCAAAACAATGCCTAACTAGAAACAAAGGCATGAATATATATAAATTTTATTCTATAACATAACAAAAAATTTGATATATATATATATATATATTCACAAACATATTTTATTCTATGAAATATGCAGTACACAAACTCTGCAACTATGAAGATTTTTTTAAAAATAGAATATATAATACATATATTTATTTATTTATTCTGTATAAATATATATATATATAAGTAGATATGTATATATTTATGTAACATTTATAAAATAAGTAATATGAACAATCAGATTTTCTTATCAGACAAAAAATAAATCATGGAAAATAAATTCAACCCATAATACAATTATTTTTCCACTCAAACCAGAATCTCACAACTATTTTTATTGAAGAGTTTCAGAATATTTCACACTACTTTTCTAGAGAGATTCAAGGATTTAACACAGCAAAAAACAAAACCCTCTTTCAAACAAAAATATCAATTTTAAAGTATGGCAGAAATGATTTTCTTTATAGAATAATAAATCAAAAAGGAAACAATAAATTTAAGGGAATATGGAGTCCTTCATTCGATGTAGATTCCAAACACAATAACTTTCTTCCTCTTTGCAAGTACAATCCCCTCTACAGCTTCTTCTCAACTTCCTTCCTTCAACTAACTTCTGAACCAATCCTTTCTTATTTTTCTTACAGAACAATTTTTAAAAAGAAGCCCAAAAAACCTATCTTTTTTCTTTTTTTAGACAAAAACTAGAAAACCCTTATGTGTGTAAAACTTCCTCACAATAAAATAGATAAAATCAAATAAAGCTCTTCTTCTTTTTCCTCAAAAGTCCTCCACATTAAATGATTCTTTTCTTGCTTTTAAAGGAACACGCTTATCTCATAGATTTTTATTTAAAAATTCAATATTTTCACATGATATTATCCTCACAAGATATTCTCTTATGATTTTCGAATTTTTAATATTTTGAAAAAGATAATATATAATTATCACCCACATTATTTATTTAAATTAATTACTTACACTTGTAATTAATTAAATAACTTTTTAATTTACAATATATTTAAAATTCAACATTTTACTAACTTATAATTAATCAAAGCAACAAAACAACATTGATTAATCTTTTAAAATAAATATTAATTAAATAACCACTAACCATAAATAAAATTAAAAAACTACCACAATACAAAGACAAGGACGAAGCCAAAACTATGACACAACAAGACTCACAACGGGATGATGGACTTGGGACAGAGATACTTCCTTATCAACTCCCTTTTTCAACATGGTACCCATTGGGTTAATTTAATGCTTTCCCTATCCTACCGAAACAGGTGGAATCAAGACTTTATTCCTACAAATCCTACATACAAACAAACATCAAGTAACATGTAAATCTCCATTGCAGACACACTGTGAAAGGAAATTGCAGGGTAGCAGGGCACTCGCAAGTGAGTGATGCTACTCCATCCTTTCACCAAGACTCACTAACAATGATATCAGAAAATATAGCATCATAGAATCACAACATTGACATATATAATATTAAAGAACACCATAACATAATCCAATAATCTAGCCAGCACATAAAGTATCAAAAATCATCATAATAATGTCAAGTGCAACAAACCAACCAAACTATGAATCCACACACAACCAAGTTGGTGAACTAATCACCATCACAATCCAGTAACAAATCAACACATAAGAGTATCAAAAAGTAGCAAAGAGTATCACCAACATGGGGGTATTACATCCTCCCCCTAGAACATTTCTTACTCCTAGAAGCCAGTAAATAAGTATGGGTAAGCCTCTCTAATATGGGACGCATCCTCCCATGTCGCCAAAGTCTCATCATTCGGATCCCACTGAACCTACACTTGATCAATATCTCTTCCCATGAGGGTGAGTCTCTGACGCTGTAACATGGACATGACCTCTACTGGTAGCCTCTACAACTGCACCCTCGTACCTAGCTTGGTGGTTGTCAACCACCAAAAATGCTTGATATGACCTGCCCGCATCACCCACCGTTGGCTTAGAAGTGGTTGGTATAAGCCATAGTGTTTTCCTATGGACATTGTCTGGAAATATGTCCCTGCTAACCACATGAGAAACCACTTGTTCCTCACCCAAATCCTCTGACACTAGACAGTGCACTCGACTGCTGAAAACTACCTCGTGAAGGTGTCAACTATGTGTTTTGTGTCGGCTACACAAAATGATCTGGTCTAATACACTACCAACTTCAGTTCATCCTATTCTTAGATCTATCTCCCTACTAAGACTGAGAGTTCTCAAGTCTTGACTGGAAATGTTGTTGTTGCTCACCCTTAGTGGGTGCTTGATGGCCTTTAGAGGACCCTGCAGCCAATGTCGGACCTCCTTGAGAAACAACTCCCGATGTCGGTGCACCGCCAATCTAAACTCCTGTGTGTCCTCCCAATGCCATTACCAAATTTTCTTCTACTAGCCGAGCCTTCTCAACCGCTACCTCCATTGTCTTTGGCTTGAAGACTCTAACTCCACCATTGATTTGGGCATTAAGCCTCGAATGAAATTTTGAACCAACATTCCCTCATCATGGTTGATTCCTTCACATTGTTTCAATTCATAGAATCACCTCTCATACTGTTCAAGTTGACATCGACACATGCCTAAGGTCATGAAACTCATATGCCCTGCATTTCCCCGAATGATCTGAAAGGAAGCGAGCCTGAACCTATCTAGAAATAACTCCCATGTGACCACACTGATATCCAAATGTAACTTTTTCTCTTTCAACCACCACCAAGTGGATGTGAAGCGTCTCAATTGCATGACTACACACCGATCTTTTGTATTGCTACCATAGGGGTACATCATGAAGCATCAATCCAAATCAATTAACCATGTTTCCACTTCTAGACCTCCTCCAGAATCATCAAATGTAGGTGGGTGTGCTCTTATCAAATCTCTCATATTCCCAACTATCACTGCATCTTGATCTGTCATTACTTCCCTTCGCCTTAGCAAAATTTCCCCTTCTCTCTCAACCCACTATTCCTCCTTTGGCCTGGGTCCCAACTGATCAAGAATCTCCCCCAGCAGGTGCTGCAACTGTCCATCTAAACCAGGCCATTCTAGGTTTTGACCACCACCTGACAGATTGTGTTGAGGACTCTGTCGTTCCTCATGCTCTGAATCGTGGGAACTCAGTGGTGATGGACTTTGGCGGTTGGCTCTATGGCCACCACCTTGTCCTCTTCTTCGGCCATGACCTCTACCTCGAGGCATGATCCTGCACAACAATTAGAGTTATGTAAGATCAAGAGTTAACACAAAGGTTTCCTAAAGGACACAAACTACCCAGAGAACCCAGCGGTAGCAACCTTGGCTATGATGCCAAGTTGTAACACCCCATCAGACAAACCCCAAAGGAACAACAAAGAATGCAACAATTTTTTTTTTAAAAGAACATAAGGAATGTCCATTAGGTACTCCCATCATAACAATGTTCTAAGTTGCACAACTAAATCCCTTGGGGTACACGAGGTGACATTACTAAACTATCCCATAACAAAGATAATAGATTAAACATTAAATATTCAATTACACAAATCCATTCATTCACACATCACCATTTACAAACATTCATTGACGATAACCAAATGATAAGAGTAATCCATATAAAACCATACATGCAAATCACAATAAAATTAATCATGAAGATATTAAGTATATATATTTCCACATACGACATAACATTAACAATATTTACAAATGTTAGTTCATGAATGATTACATGGTATGTTAATACATTACATTAGTCTGATAATACATCTCAATGAACACAAAAATAAAATTACATCAAAGTCTTCCCAACACACATGGGAGTGATACATCCATAAATGAAATGCATCTATAGTACAAATATCCATCTGGTAATAATGAATCCTAGATCAACTGCATCTACAAAACTCTGCATAGAATAGTACACCTACATCCACGGGGACCCAACAAGGTACGTAGCACGTTCTGTAACGCCCCGTCGTGTTAACCCCGAAGGACAACTAAGGCAACGATTACCACACAATTTTTTTTTAAAGTAAAACTAACATGCATGAGATGCACAAAAGTTATGACATGAAAATTTATTTAAACAAACCCAATATCATTTACGTCCCTTGGGGTACACGAGGATACATTACGAAACTTAATGCCATACATCAATGATAAAGAATGAAAGCCAAATCTAATCCACGACGAAGCATATATATAAACCATCAACAAGAACCATTCACTTAAATAAATTCAATACTTTGAATAACGTCTGATATGGATCCATATCCACACAAGGTTCACCAATTACATCACATCCTTTTCATTACTTTACACTGTTCAAGTCTTACAATGATACAAACATGTTTCCCAATATAGACGGAAACCGCATGCCAAGATAACATGATACAAATGAACAGAGGAATGCACAATATCTTAACTGGCTCCAAGCTGGATACAACTCTAGAGTCACCGCAACAGCACCAATCTACACCTCTCGATCCTCGACTGGGGACCCAATAGGGTGCTTAGCACGTTCCACCTGACCACGTGGGTCCCAAGACCCACCCCCCATGCTAAGGAGCTGACAAGAAGAGACCTCAACCAAGAACATCCAAACAGGGAACCACAAGACTCAACATCATACAAAGGTATCATGAAACTCACAGATTACAATGACATAATCAACAACATTCATGAGTTAACAAAATCAAATGAAACAATGAAACTCATCCCAACAATTAAGAAAGTCACCAAAGAGCATCCATAAATCATTTCCACAAGAATCTGAAAGAACATAAAGACTACAATATCCATAGGTGACAAGAAACAAGAACAACGGTGTTTAGTCGGGAGGGTCATCGCATAGCTCTCATGGGATCTCCTGGCACTTCCTCCAACCGAGGAGCCGACACCCATCTAGGGATTCCCTAGCCCTCGAAAACAACATAAAGATACAACAACCAGAGGCAATAACAACCAAGCACAAGGGTGTCAAGTGGAGAGTGTCATCGCATAGCTCTCATGGGATTCTCCTAGCCCTTCCTCCAACTGAGGCGCCGACACCCATCTATGGATCTCCTGGCCCTTCCTCCTAACTGAGGCGTCGGCACCATAGGGTAGCTAATGCGGAGCTGGTAATCTCTCATGAAGACGAGACTACAACTTTTCCGACCACATCCTTCTCAGTCTATCACTAGTCTATGGTAGCCCTAGTGCATAGCCGAGGAATCCAATGTTTTATTATCTTGTGTTTTTAAACTACCCAACCCTCTAAATTCTATTGTTTAGGTTATCACTTGTTTAACTACTCTTTCATGGGTTATCCTGAGCCCTTCCTCATCCTGAGGCACCGATGCCCGCGAAGAGCCACTCTCCCTATGACCCCTAACATATCTCAAAACAGGCAAGGGTTGTACTGCAACCAAAAAAAAAACAAATAATCTCAAGACCAAACTACGTGAGGCATTAACCATCTCGCTATAACACATAATCAAAGTCTCAACACTTCATGTACAACCCTTTTAAAATCATGATATCAAAACACTTGCCTCTTCAAGGCACATAACGAGAGAACGTAAACTGACAATAATCTCAAGCCTCTGGAAGCCAAAAGAATGACAATCCACAACGAGGGTAAAAAGAAGCCAAATAGTTCCAACGCAAAAACTTAACATTCAAAAATCTCCTCAACTAAAAGGACTCAAACAGAAAACAACATAATAAGGAACCATCATCATCCTTTATAAATCCAACATGATCTTAATGACCAAAATCATCTCTAAAACCAACAACTCAAGAGGGTAGACACAAAAAGAAATGACACCATCAAAGCAACCTTTAAACACTCACAAGCACACTCAAAGAATAGCCACTTAAGAATAATTCATCAATCAAAACATGTGTTTATACAACCCTTTTAAATCTTAAACTAATCAAGGAAGCTATATATATAAATATCAACAAAACTATAAAGCACATCCCAAAAGATCAAGTTGTAATTGTAACTTAATACATACATATAGATAAATATATTTCCAATCCAAAAGACCATCGTTAAAGAATCCCAACAACTCTGATAACTATAACGGCCATTTTAATACTCGTTTACATTCTAATAAGTCAATACATATTTACCCCAACCAATACACCCACTAACACATCCAAGTTTTACACTAGAAGAAGCACATTAATTGTTCATATACATTTTACTTATTCATCAATTAAGAAGTCATTGACAATAATAAATGAAGTTATAAGACATATTCTATAAATTAACCCCATATAAATATTCCCTTTCTAATTCATATTATACATAGCACCTTCTTCCCATATATTGCCCCAAATTTACTTAACCAAATCTCTTTAATCATCTAATTATAACTAAATCAACTAATATAACCAGTGTATAAATAATTCCACTACACACTAATGTAATGAACAACACAATCTAAGGTACAACGCAGGGCAAAGCAATGAATGCTAAAGGAGTAAATATTGAGTTCTAAAGGTAGAGCCGCAAATTTACAAACCTATCTCTCAAATTACAGTAGGGTGGGTAACATTGCAAATCGAATGCATAAAAGAAAACGGCTTCAAAACATGCAGCAACCAAGATGCCAAGATAATCACCAATTACTATATTTAGTGCCTACATTCGGTCTTCTAGCAACACAACTCCATTGACTATCCAAAACAATTACTAGATGCAACTCGTAGGTCAAAGAGATGCATAAAATGGGTGCTGTTAGAATGGCGTACCCTGTAGGCGCTCAGCATAGGCAACAAATCTAACAAACGAAGGATATCCATTCTTCCAGTATGATAGTGAGATTCGATTTCAAGACAAAAAAGGGAAGTACATCGACAGTAACATGGAGGTTCCTCTAATACAAGCCAACGTGATACAACAAATGTATGTGTAGGAGGAATGACGCCACTAAGGGAAAAATAATGGAGACTACCCTTTACCAAGCATGGATGCAGCTGCGATAGGTTGCCAATGGTTTCAGGGAGGCTTTCTAATTCTGCACAATGCCTCAACTCTAAATGCTATAACAGTAACAGATTGCCAAGTTTATTAGAAAGTGATTGTTGGAATTTGGAAATATCGCCATCTTCTTGCTTTGTTAAAATTATTTTCCAGTGCTGCAATGGCGATAGATTATCAACAGAAACAAGCAGGTTATTTAAACTTTAAAATTCCTATCAAGATCAAGAGCTACAGCTGGGACAAGAAACTATGTGCAAAATTCAGAGGCACAGATGAGGCTCGTGAACTGTTTGATAGATTGCCTCAAAGAAATGTGATCTCCAAGACAAGGCGCGAAGGCTGTTTGGTAAACCACCTCACAGATATCTCATCACAAGGAAGGAAATATAGTGGGATGCACGCAAATTGGATTTGATGATAAGGAGAAGAAAAGTAACTGTAACCGTCGAGAGCAAAAACAGACTTAACAACCTTAACTAGAAGCCCCCAGCGAGTTGGGATAGCAAAGACAGGCATGAGAATAGCAGGACAGAGTGCCTCAAGACATATTAATTTCACTTGGACTACATCAATTGCATAGAATGCAGATTTGGTTCGCGATCAAATGGGACTCGAACTGTTTGGTAAAACATCCCAATCGATTTCCATTCAAAGTATAAATGATTGCAGCTTACACACAAAATGGATTCATTTAAAGACGATGATGAAGACAAGGAAGAGAAATAAAAACCCATGGCTGAGGTAAATGGAGAAGAGAACGCGGCATCTCCATCTGTTGAGATGGTTATCTACATAAAGAAAACATACTATTTCAGTTTCTAGAGAGCTCAAGATTTAGGTTGATACGAAAATTGATGCCATTCTGGGATATATGGCATCATGGTTCCATCATATAGCCACCATCGAGACTGATGCTAACCAACAAGATGGAGAGAATTCTTATAAAAGGATAATTTCCTATTACAAGGCACAGGGAAGAAAAAATAGAACATAGTCAAATTTGCAATGAATTGATTTCTAAGCAAGATGCTAGCATACTGTAAAACTGTGAAAAGAAGGGAAAGATGCACCCAGGATTTTCGAGTATTGAAATATACTGTTTCAAATACGGCTTCCCAGCATAAAGGTATGCATAGATTTAAATGTGAAGCATAAATTTTACAACCATTTCGAATCAGAGAGTGATTATACGGCTATTTTCAACCCACAAACAGATCTATAGATGCTTGGTGAGCAGTAATTGGAAGCAAGATGCAGGGGAGGACTCACTACTTAGGCCTTGATTATGAAATGCAAAGCTTTTAAGCTGATTTCCAAGCATCATGAAGATAAGTAATCAAACTATACGTATAGAACTTTCGGCTTTAATTACAACCCTTGAGACAACTCGAAGTATGCCCAACACCAGCATACTAAGCCACAGAGGAGGACGTAATCCCAAAAGTTGATAGAAATCACCCAGAATCAATTCATCGAAGCACGACAATGATGACTATCTAAAATTCAGTTACAAATAGATAGATTTATATAACCACCTCAGAGACAATGGCGCATACACATTAAGGAACAAGTGGGGAAAGTGTGTAACATTCTGAAGAAGCTAATACAGAGCTAGCCAATCATGAAGGTAGAGATCCTATGGAGATTAGAGAAAATGAAATTAATACTTTGCATGCTGAAAAAGATGGAAGCGTATCACATACCAAAGGCAGTTTCATAGCTCGAGCCCATCCGATCTTCTCCCTGGACTCCCTGCATCGATCCTCCTTGCACTCAACAGATTTTCCTCTCCCCATGGGTTCTTGATATCGCTCCTTATCTATCCCCTCTAATCGTTTACTTGTGTGCCCTAATAGCAGGTTTTCCCCATTCAAAAACTGTTTCCCCACCTTGGATGGCTCGAAGTCATCTTTTTCTTCTTCTTTTTTTTTGATTTTTGTTTTATTTTTACTCTATTTATTTTATTTTATTTCATTATCCCTTATCTTTATTCGATTTAGTTTCCTGTTTTAGTATTTAATTTCCATATAAAATTCTCCCATATCTTCTTTTACTAATAAATCTCCACCTTTTCTATTTTTATTTTATTTTTTTGTTTTAACAACAGTTTTCAAAACTTACATTCTAAATTCATATTAAAATTTCCCTTGTTTCCATGATTGAATGCTTATCGTTATGGTAGCGAGTTATCAAATAATTTAATCTAATTATTTATCAATAACTATATATTATATTATTATTTTAATTTTTTATTTAAATTATTCTCTTATAAATTTTAATTAATTACATTAATCAATGCTAGACCTTCCAAACTAACTCTCTTAATTCAAGAAGCAATATAACAAAGAAACTAACAAGCCATCCCAACCCACCAACCACACCTACTCAAATACACTTTTAACAAACAAACACGACATGACCACCAACAAACAACTTACTTGAATGTGAAGGGCGATCGAGACGGAGGGCACTACACGTTCCACCCAACCACCCCTGTGCTGGGAGTAAATAAGGAAGGATCCTCGACCAAGCATATATAACAGTAAACATAATACTAACTCCAGACAAGATAACATAATATCAAAAGACCACTCGCAAAACTAAAAAATGATAAATCACCAAAAGACAAAACAATAGACCACTTTTAGAGCACTTCAATAAAACAACACAAATGGAATGCTAGAGGAGAGTGTCATCACATGGATTTACATGGATTACCTATACAACCTATCACAAGGTGCCACCTCCATCTATACATGGATTATCCAGACAACATGGTTCAAGGTGCTGCCTCCATCTATGGTTCTCCTTGTAACACCCCTCCATTTTGCTCTTTGATTGAACAGTGTTCCTCTATGTATGCTTTATTTTGTTATCACTCTGATTGTGGAACTTGGCTACTTTTGACTGCTAATTGATAAGCGAAGTAAACATTATGTTTTAATGTGATTAAATTATATTAGCATGTATGTGAATTATTGATGCTTAATAATTTTGAATATATCATGGATGTTAGATATTTCTATTAGCTATATTGTACTGGTGAAGGGGAAGGGATCACATCACTCGCATGCGAGCGCCCTGTGATTCCGTGATTTCCTCTTCATGGTGTGTTTTAATATATGCATTGTGTGCAGGTACAAGACATCGACTCCACCTAGTTTCATAGGTTTGAGCGTGTCCATTGACCAACGATATCGATTGGGAGATAGTAACTAGGTTTTCTGTGTCAAACCATCACCCTAGTCATAGTGTGTCATCAGGTTTGTAGTCGGGTTTAGTTATTTTATGTTGTTAGTTTCCTCCTTGGCCTTGTATTTAAAATTGCAAGTTAAAAGTGATTAAATGGTGTTTGGAATATATAAATGATGATTGTTTTGTGTTATTGAGATGTTGTAAAATTAGTGATTAATTAATTAATTTAATTTAATTAATAAAATAATCTAATTTTGAATTAGATTTATTTTATTGACTAATTAAATTAATAGGGATAAATTAAATCAATTTAGCCATGTTGGCATTATTAGATATTTGGATTAAATCAAAAATTAGAAATATGTCCTATATTTAATTTCTTAGAAATAAAGTTGAAAAAGAATTGAGAATGGCATTATTTATTGTTGAATTCAATTTGGTTTAAAGAAAATTTAAATTGTTATGTGGGTTGCAAATGTAATTTTATTTAAAAGATATTATGCAAATTACAATGGGAAATAGAAGTTGTTTTATTAATTTGCAAAAATAAAATATCTTGTCTTAGCAATAAGTTTGGTGGGTGAGTCCATTTTTAGGGCTTTGACAAATTTGGGGGAAGGGCTTGCATAAGGAAATTAGGATTTTATTTTCTTTTGGGGAATTTTTGGAAAATGGAGGATTGAATTTTGGAGAGCAAAACTTGGATTGAAATTCTTGGAAGAAAATTGGGAAGAAAGATTGAAGATTTGGGTGAAGTTGAATTGGAAAAGAAAGGAGAAAACCTCCATTGAAGAACTTCAAGCTTGGAGAGAACACAAGGCTCTTACTTGTTTATCTTAATTTCATTTTGATAGAAAATTTAAATTTGTTCATATTCCTTGAAAGATTTAATCTCTTTGTAAAACCCATCTTAGATTTGTGTTTAAAATTTGAAATAAACTCTTGTGATTACAATGAGAAAACCCATGCCAAAATCTTATTTTGAATTTGAAAACATGAACAAAAGAGGGTTCCTATTGTTTTCGAAATAAAAAATTGTGCTTGCAAATTTAAATCTACTGGATATCTTGTTTATGAAGAAAATTTCTTCAATTTAACTGTTTGTTTTGAGCAAATTAAACATATATATAATATATATATGCATACATATATTTGATAATATATATATATATATATATATATATATATATATATATATATATATATATATATATATATATATCCATATATAAATATATATATATATATATATATATATATATATATATATATATATATATATATATATATATGTTTTTATGTTTTCAATTGTTGAAAAAAAAAAAAATGAAAATTGAAAATATTTGAAACCCTGGTTCGGATTTCTTTTCGCGTCTGGTTTTTTTTTTCTAGAAACGCGTTTTGTTTCTTTTAGTGAAATTTGTTTTTTCATGAAAATATTATGGGAGGTTTGGCTAGGGGTTCACCCCATGGGCGCCCCCATCTTGGGGAACGCCTGAGGTAGCGGTGTGCCCTCAAAGGCCACGGCGCGCCTATAAATGGGTCGCGCCCAATACTTAGGGCTCGACCGTAGAATGTATGGTTTTTTTTGTTATTTTAATATATGTAGTATATATTATTTCATATTTGTTACTTTGGTTATTTTAGTTTTATTTTATTTTTATTATTTTATTATTATTATTATTTAAATATATTTAAAATATGTATTATATATATAATATTTGAATATTATATATATATAATAAATATATATATTAAATATATTAAATAATAAGAATATTTAAAATAAAGAAAATAAAATTATTATTTTATTTTTATAGTTATATTTAAATATCTATATATATGTTATATATACATATATTTAAATATAAGTAATTATGAGTTATTGCAAAAGGATTAGATGAAAGAAATGATTAGAAATAAAATGTTTACTCTATTTAAAGAGATTGTATTTAAATTCGTTTGTTTGATTAAGCAAATGAAAATCAAATGTTTAGTTTAAGATTTCGTAATGTTTCATAGCGTAATTTGAATTCTCATTCACATGAGTGCAAAAAGAATATGATTTAATTAATTAGTTAAATACACTATGTGCATGAGTGAATTGGATTTATGAAATTGTAATGTTAGTTGTTTTTCTAAAAATGCATGTACTACTCCTTTAGTGTTGTTTCTGGTAGTCTCGATGTTGGGCTATTTAATCTTTGGTTATGAAAGTCTTCCATTGAGGTTGTCATATTAAGAGTAAGGGTTGTTGGTATGTCAGTCAAACTTGTGTCTTATTTGGGGTAGTGCACGTGGTTGTAGTTGTGTTATCACCAGTAAGTATGAATGGGATTTGTGATATGTTTTGGTTACCATGTACTATGAACAGGTTATGTGACCTTATGTGTTAAGGATGGAATTTGGTTTTTTAGTTTGTGCATGTTGTCTACCCTTGGATTGGGGGGTTTTGTATCCTAGTGTTGTTACTAGGAGAGTGGCTTTTGTGGGGGTCCGACGCCCAAAGTGGTGTCAGGGTAACTCACCTAGGGTGTAATCAAGTGATAATCTAGAATAATTAATGGGGACCTCACACTAATAAAGTTAAAGAATGCCTCTCTCATGAATTATGCATTGTTAAGACTCGAGATGAGATGAGATGCATAGTTTTGCATGAGGGTCCAGCGCCGGTAGAGGCAAGCCAGGGTAACCCATGATGGGGGTCCGATAGCCTAGGAAGGTTTAGCTAGGGTAACTCATGGAAATTTATGTATGACACTCTCCCTACGTCAACAATTAGTCAGTTATTGTGTGTTGTACAATGGTGTACTTGACCTATGTAACCTGGAAGCAATGTTTTGTCCTGTGAGTTTCTCGTATTGTGTTAAGTGGCGTTATGTTGGTATGTGAGTGGGTTCAGTTATGTTTAGCCTTTGTCTAGTGGTTGTTGGTCTAGACCAGAAATCCTTGTTACTATCTCCTAGCATGGGGGGTGAGCCTTTAGGGTTCACTTGGTTGGGTGAAACATGCACCTTACACCGTTGGCTTTGATCGTGATCATGTGGACAAGACTTTCATGTTGGGGAGCTCGTTGATTCCTATTACTCTCTAGTTTCTTTCATTTCAGTTATTCTTGTATCTCATTATCCATCATTTGTATCGAGGTGGAAAATTGTAATATATTGTCATGTTTCTTTGATTTACCTCATTCGGGGAATGAGTGTTGGTATTATAATGTAATCAATTGTTATTGGATATCTTGATGTATCGATTTGTCTCTGATGTTATATCATGTATGGAATGTATGCACCCTAATTTCCTTAAGTAATTAAATTTTTTGATTCATCTCATGTATGTGGTGTTGCGGGTTTAAGTAATCTTTGTCTCGTACCCTTAGGGGATGTTGGAAATGTGTGGCGAACTTGTATGTTATTGTGCTTATTGAAAAAAAAATTGTTACGTTTGGTTAGTGAATTGCAACTTCCCCTAGGGTTGCGTGGCGGGGCATTACACATGGTATCAGAGCCTAGGTTTAAACACTAGGTACTCTGGGAATATGATGAGCCCATTGAGCTTTAGTTGTGTGGGTTTTAATTATGTGTTGTGCTTAATACCTTTTTGTGTCTGTGTAGGATGATGCCTCCCAGAAGTGGAAGAGGTGGACGGCGTAGACGTGGTCGCTTAGGCGGTCATGTTGGGGAACAACAAGATCCACCGCCACATGTTCCACTTGTTTCTAACCATGAGGAGCAACAGGCTTCTCAGAATATTCAGGGAGAGGGCAATCAGAATCTAGATCCACTCAGGATCGAGGATGCTTAGTTGCGTCAGTTGTTAGAGGAGGCCCTTGCCTGCCTTGGGCCTAGGCAGGAGGTAGAGCCAGTGGTGGTTAGAGAGAGACAGGTACCAATTCAGTCTAATTCAGAGGTAGCAGCCCATATGAGGGACTTGCTTAAAGCATGAACACCCATTTTTGATGGATCAAGCAGTGGTTTGGAGGTAGAGACATGGCTCATTGACTTGACTAGGTGTTTTGCTATGCACTCATATAGTAGCAACAATCGAGCTAGGTGCGCTATCATGCACTTGAGGGGATTTGCCTCCACTTGGTGGAGATTGGAGGAGCAAAAGCTCCACATGGATATTGGTACGGTATCTTGGGAGTTGTTTCTAGAGAGGTTCCGAGCTAGATTTCTTTCGAACCATTGGAGGTAGCATCGAGGAGATGAGTTCCATGTCTTGTGGCAAATGGATATAACAGTAGATCATTATGAGCATCATTTTTATGAGCTCAATCAGTATGTCGGTATAGGTAATGATGAGGGTATGCTTGTGTAGCAATTTGTTAGGGGCTTGAATGCCCAGATCAGTGGTGCAGTTCAGATATTTGAGTCGAAGACCATGGAGGTAGCTGTGGATAAAGCTCATATTGTTGAGGAAAATTTAGCTTTGGCTTTCGGTGGTCAGTCGGGAGTTCAGTTTGGCAGTGCACCCTCCTTTGGTGTTGGATCTCGGGGTGGTCAGTCTTAGGTTGTAGGTGTTCCCAAGGGGAATCAGGAAACCGCAAAGAGTGGGCAATATCAACCTTCGCAGTTAGGGCAACAAAAATCTCATTCCTAGCATGGTGGTAGTTGGAAGCATAGGAAGAGGGATCAGAGTTGGATTCAAGCTCATCATGATCACTACAATCAGCCTGCTCAGAGTTCCCAGTCAGCGTATAGTGGAGGTGGCTTTTTGTGGCCTAGTGCATCTCCTGATGTTAGGGAGTTCAGTAGAGGGACATGATGTTTTGCTTGTGGTCAGTAGGGCCACATTACTCGTCAATGTCCGTAGCGGGGTGCTTCTAGTTTTAGTCCGAGACCATTAGCTTCTAAGCCAATGGTAGGTGATGTAGGCAAATCGCATAGGGTACTTAATGTGGTAGATACCTGTCAGGCCAGGCATCAGGGTGTAGTTCATCCTTTAGTGTCAGGAGTTCATCCTCAGGGATCTAGATTTTGAGCTTGTTTGAGGGAGTTTTATCCCTTCTTGTTTGCAGGCTTCCAGGAGTAAGCCTGACCCTAGGGGGGAGGATGTAACACCCCTCCATTTTGTTCTTTGATTGAATAGTGTTCCTCTATGTATGTTTTATATTGTTATCACTCTGATTGTGGAACTTGGCTACTTTTGACCATTAATTGATAAGCAAAGTAAACATTATGATTTAATGTGATTAAATTATATTCAGATATTATTATTGCATGTCTTGGATTATATTAGCATGTATGCAAATTATTGATGCTTAATGATTTCAATTATATCATGGATGTTAGATGTTTCTATTAGCTATACTGTATTGGTGAAGGGGAAGGGATCACATCACTCGCATGTGAGCGCCCTGTGGTTCCGTGATTTCCTCTTCATAGTGTGTTTTAATATATTATATGCATGTTTCAACACTCGCATTATGTGTAGGATTCAGGTACAGGACATCGACTCCACCTGGTTTCATAGGTTTGAGTGTGTCCATTGACCAATAGTATCGATTGGGAGATAGTAACTAGGTTTTCTGTGTCAAACCATCACCCTAGTCATAGTGTGTCATCAGGTTTGTAGTCGGGTTTAGTTATTTTATGTTGTTAGTTTCCTCCTTGGCCTTGTATTTAAAATTGCAAGTTAAAAGTGATTAAATGGTGTTTGGAATATATAAATGATGATTGTTTTGTCTTATTAAGATGTTGTAAAATTAGTGATTAATTAATTAATTTAATTTAATTAATAAAATAATCTAATTTTGAATTAGATTTATTTTATTGACTAATTAAATTAATAGGGATAAATTAAATCAATTTAGCCATGTTGGCATTATTAGATATTTGGATTAAATCAAAAATTAGAAATATGTCTTATATTTAATTTCTTAGAAATAAAGTTGAAAAAGAATTGAGAATGGCATTATTTATTGTTGAATTCAATTTGGTTAAAAGAAAATTTAAATTGTTATGTGGGTTGCAAATGTAATTTTATTTAAAAGATATTATGCAAATTACAATGGGAAATAGAAGTTGTTTTATTAATTTGCAAAAATAAAATATCTTGTCTTAGCAATAAGTTTGGTGGGTGAGTCCATTTTTAGGGCTTTGACAAATTTGGGGGAAGGGCTTGCATAAGGAAATTAGGATTTTATTTTCTTTTGGGGAATTTTTGGAAACTGGAGGATTGAATTTTGGAGAGCAAAACTTGGATTGAAATTCTTGGAAGAAAATTGGGAAGAAAGATTGAAGATTTGGGTGAAGTTGAATTGGAAAAGAAAGGAGAAAACCTCCATTGAAGAACTTCAAGCTTGGAGAGAACACAAGGCTCTTACTTGTTTATCTTAATTTCATTTTGATAGAAAATTTAAATTTGTTCATATTCCTTGAAAGATTTAATCTCTTTGTAAAACCCATCTTAGATTTGTGTTTAAAATTTGAAATAAACTCTTGTGATTACAATGAGAAAACCCATGCCAAAATCTTATTTTGAATTTGAAAACATGAACAAAAGAGGGTTCCTATTGTTTTCGAAATCAAAAATTGTGCTTGCAAATTTAAATCTACTGGATATCTTGTTTATGAAAAAAATTTCTTCAATTTAACTATTTGTTTTGAGCAAATTAAACATATATATAATATATATATATATGCATACATATATTTGATAATATATATATATATATATCCATATACATATAAATAAATATATATATATATGTTTTTATGTTCCATATACATATAAATAAATATATATATATATGTTTTAGTACCATTGGTGACTAAAAAAGAAAAAATGAAAAATGAAAATATTTGAAGAACTACGGTTGGGATTTTCTTTTAATGCGAAGTTTTTTTTTTTCTAGAAGCAGCAATTTTTGTTTCTTGTAGTGAAATTTGTTTTTTTCATGAAGAAGAAATATTATGGGAGGTTTAGCTAGGGGTTTGGCCGCTATAGAGCCACCATCAGCTGGGAGCTGTGAAGGTGGCGCTACCCTCAAAGAACATACCTATGTAGCAATTCAGCCCAACACTTAGAGCTCGTAGTAGAATGTATGGTTTTGTTATTTTAATATATGTAGTATATATTATTTCATATTTATTACTTTTAGTTATTTTAGTTTTATTTTATTTTTATTATTTTATTATTATTATTATTTAAATATATTTAAAATATGTATTATATATATATAATATTTCAATATTATATATATATAATAAATATATATATTAAATATATTAAATAATAAGAATATTTAAAATAAAGAAAATAAAATTATTATTTTATTTTTATAGTTATATTTAAATATCTATATATATATATGTTATATATACATATATTTAAATATAAGTAATTATGAGTTATTGCAAAAGGATTAGATGAAAGAAATGATTAGAAATAAAATGTTTACTCTATTTAAAGAGATTGTATTTAAATTCGTTTGTTTGATTAAGCAAATGAAAATCAAATGTTTAGTTTAAGATTTCGTAATGTTTCATAGCATAATTTGAATTCTCATTCACATGAGTGCGAAAAGAATATGATTTAATTAATTAGTTAAATACACTATGTGCATGAGTGAATTGGATTTATGAAAT
Source organism: Sequoia sempervirens (assembly GCA_007258455.2). Lineage (NCBI taxonomy): Eukaryota > Viridiplantae > Streptophyta > Pinopsida > Cupressales > Cupressaceae > Sequoia > Sequoia sempervirens. The sequence continues at coordinate 230,534,399 of VDFB02000013.1, forward strand.
CGTAATGTTAGTTGTTTTTCTAAAAATGCATGTACTACTCCTTTAGTGTTGTTTCCGGTAGTCTCGATGTTGGGCTATTTAATCTTTGCTTATGAAAGTCTTCCATTGAGGTTGTCATATTAAGAGTAAGGGTTGTTGGTATGTCAGTCAAACTTGTGTCTTATTTGGGGTAGTGCACGTGGTTGTAGTTGTGTTATCACCAGTAAGTATGAATGGGATTTGTGGTATGTTTTGGTTACCATGTACTATAAACAGGTTATGTGATCTTATGTGTTAAGGATGGAATTTGGTTTTTTAGTTTGTGCATGTTGTCTACCCTTGGATTAGGGGGTTTTGTATCCCAGTGTTGTCAGTAGGAGAGTGGCTTTTTGTGGGGGTCCGACGCCCAAAGTGGTGTCAGGGTAACTCACCTGGGGTGTAATCAAGTGATAATCTAGAATAATTAATGGGGACCTCAAAGTTAAAGAATGCCTCTCTCATGAATTATGCATTGTTAAGACTCGAGATGAGATGAGACGCATAGTTTTGCATGAGGGTCCAGCGCCGGTAGAGGCAAGCTAGGGTAACCCATGATGGGGGTCCGGTAGCCTAGGAAGGTTGAGCTAGGGTAACTCATGGCAATTTATGTATGACACTCTCCCTACATCAACAGTTAGTCAGTTATTGTGTGTTGTACAATGGTGTACTTGACCTATGTAACCTAGAAGCAATGTTTTGTCCTGTGAGTTTCTCATACTGTGTTAAGTGGCGTTATGTTGGTATGTGAGTCAGTTCACTTATGTTTAGCCTTTGTCTAGTGGTTGTTGGTCTTGACCAGAAATCCTTGTTACTATCTCCTAGCATGGGGGATGAGCCTTTAGGTTTCACTTGGTTGGGTGGAACATGCACCTTACATCGTTGGCTTTGATCGTGATCATGTGGACAAGACTTTCATGTTGGGGAGCTCGTTGATTCCTGTTACTCTCTAGTTTATTTCATTTCAGTTATTCTTGTATCTCATTATCCCTCATTTGTATCGAGGTGGAAAATTGTAATATATTGTCATGTTTCTTTGATTTACCTCATTTGGGGAATGAGTGTTGTAATTATAATGTAATCAATTGTTATTGGATATCATGATGTATCGATTTGTCTTTGATGTTATATCATGTATGGAATGTATGCACCCTAATTTCCTTAAGTAATTAAATTTTTTGATTCATCTCATGTATGTGGTGTTGCGGGTTTAAGTAATCTTTGTCTCGTACCCTTAGGGGATGTTGGAAATGTGTGGCAAACTTGTATGTTATTGTGCTTATTGAAAAAAAAAATTCTTACGTTTGGTTAGTGAATTGCAACTTCCCCTAGGGTTGCGTGGCAGGGCATTACACATGGTATCAGAGCCTAGGTTTAAACACTAGGTACTCTAGGATTATGATGAGCCCATTGAGCTTTAGTTGTGTGGGTTTTAATTGTGTGTTGTGGCTTAATACCTTTTTGTGTATGTGTAAGATTATGCCTCCCAGAAGTGGAAGAGGTGGATGGCGTAGACGTGGTCGCTTAGGCGGTCATGTTGGGGAACAACAAGATCCACCGCCACATGTTCCACCTGTTTCTAACTATGAGGAGCAACAGGATTCTCAGAATATTCATGGAGAGGGCAATCAGAATCTAGATCCACTCAGGATCGAGGATGCTTAGTTGCATTAGTTGTTAGAGGAGGCCCTTTCCTACCTTGGGCCTAGGTAGGAGGTAGAGCCAGTGGTGGTTAGAGAGAGACAGGTACCAATTCAGTCTGATTCAGAGGTAGCAGCCCATATGAGGGACTTGCTTAAACATGAACAACCATTTTTGATGGATCAAGCAGTGGTTTGGAGGCAGAGACATGGCTCATTGACTTGACTAGGTGTTTTGCTATGCACTCATATAGTAGCAACACTCGAGCTAGGTGCACTATCATACACTTGAGGGGATTTGCCTCCACTTGGTGGAGATTGGAGGAGCAGAAGCTCCACATGGATATTGGTACAGTATCTTGGGAGTTGTTTCTGGAGAGGTTCCGAGCTAGATTTCTTTCGAACCATTGGAGGTAGCATCGAGGAGATGAGTTCCATGTCTTGTGGCAGATGGATATGACAGTAGATCATTATGAGCATCATTTTTATGAGCTCAAGTAGTATGTCGGTATAGGTAATGATGAGGGTATGCTTGTGTAGCAATTTGTTAGGGGCTTGAATGCCCAGATCAGTGGTGCAGTTCAGATATTTGAGTCGAAGACCATGGAGGTAGTTGTGGATAAAGCTCATATTGTTGAGGAAAATTTAGCTTCGGCTTTCAGTGGTCAGTCGGGAGTTCAGTTTGGCAGTGCACCCTCCTTTGGTGTTGGATCTCAGGGTGGTCAGTCTTAGGTTGCAGGTGTTCCCAAGGGGAATAAGGAAACCGCAAAGAGTGGGCAACATCAACCTTCGCAGTTAGGGCAATAGAATTCTCAGTCCCAGCATGGTGGTAGTTGGAAGCATAGGAAGAGGGATGAGAGTTGGATTCAAGCTCATCGTGATCACTACAATCAGCCTGCTTAGAGTTCCCAGTTAGCGTATAGTGGAGGTGTCTTTTCGCGGCCTAGTGCATCTCCTGATGTTAGGGAGTTCAGTAGAGGGACATGATGTTTTTCTTGTGGTCAGTAGGGCCACATTACTCATCAGTGTCCGCAGCGGGGTGCTTTTAGTTTTAGTTCGAGGCCATTAGCTTCTAAGCCAATGGTAGGTGATGCAGGCAAATCACATAGGGTACTTAATGTGGTAGATACCTGTCAGGCCAGGCATCAGTGTGTAGTTCATCCTTTAGTGTCAGGAGTTGATCCTCAGGGATCTAGATTTTGAGCTTGTTTGAGGGAGTTTTATCCCTTCTTGTTTGCAGGCTTCTAGGAGTAAGCCTGACCCTAGGGGGGAGGATGTAACACCCCTCCATTTTGCTCTTTGATTGAATAGTGTTCCTCTATGTATGTTTTATATTGTTATCACTCTGATTGTGGAACTTGGCTACTTTTGACCGTTAATTGATAAGCAAAGTAAACATTATGATTTAATGTGATTAAATTATATTCAGATATTATTATTTCATGTCTTGGATTATATTAGCATGTATGCGAATTATTGATGCTTAATGATTTCAATTATATCATGGATGTTAGATGTTTCTATTAGCTATACTGTATTGGTGAAGGGGAAGGGATCACATCACTCGCATGTGAGCGCCCTATGATTCTGTGATTTCCTCTTCATAGTGTGTTTTAATATATTATATGCATGTTTCAACACTCGCATTGTGTGTAGGATGTAGGTACAGGACATCGACTCCACCTGGTTTCATAGGTTTGAGCATGTCCATTGACCAATAGTATCGATTGGGAGATAGTAACTAGGTTTTCTGTGTCAAACCATCACCCTAGTCATAGTGTGTCATCGGGTTTGTAGTCGGGTTCAATTATTTTATGTTGTTAGTTTCCTCCTTGGCCTTGTATTTAAAATTGCAAGTTAAAAGTGATTAAATGGCTTTTGGAATTTATAAATGATGATTGTTTTTTCTTATTGAGATGTTGGAAAATTAGTGATTAATTAATTAATTTAATTTAATAAATAAAATAATCTAATTTTGAATTAGATTTATTTGATTGACTAATTAAATTAATAGGGATAAATTAATTAAATTAATGTTGGCATTATTAGATATTTGGATTAAATAAAAAATTAGAAATATGTCTTATATTTAATTTCTTAGAAATAAAGTTGAAAAAGAATTGAAAATGGCATTATGAATTGTTGAATTTAATTTGGTTAAAAGAAAATTTAAATTGTTATTTGGGTTGCAAATGTAATTTTGTTTAAAAGATATTATGCAAATTACAATGGGAAATAGAAGTTGTTTCATTAATTTGCAAAAATAAAATATCTTGTTTTAGCAATAAGTTTTGTGGGTGAGTCCATTTTTTGGGCTTTTGAAAATTTTGGGGAAGGGCTTGCATAAGGAAATTAGGATTTTATTTTCTTTTGGGGAATTTTTGGAAAATGGACGATTGAATTTTGGAGAGCAAAACTTGGATTGAAATTCTTGGAAGAAAATTGGGAAGAAAGATTGAAGATTTGGGTGAAGTTGAATTGGAAAAGAAAGGGGAAAACCTCCATTGAAGAACTTCAAGCTTGGAGAGAACACAAGGTTCTTACTTGTTTATCTTAATTTCATTTTGATAGAAAATTTAAATTTTTTCATATTCCTTGAAAGATTTAATCTCTTTGTAAAACCCATCTTAGATTTGTGTTTAAATTTTGAAATAAACTCTTGTGATTACAATGAGAAAACTCATGCCAAAATCTTATTTTGAATTTGAAAATATGAACAAAAGAGGGTTCCTATTGTTTTTGAAATCAAAAATTGTGCTTGCAAATTTAAATTTGCTCGATATCTTGTTTATGAAGAAAATTTCTTCAATTTTACTATTTGTTTTGCGCAAATTAAACATATATATATAATATATATATATATGCATACATATATTTGATAAAATATATATATCCATATACATATAAATAAATATATATATACGTTTTTATGTTTTCAATTGTTGACTGAAAAAAAAAGAAAAAAAAAAGAAAATTTAAAATATTTGAAACCCTGGTTCGGATTTCTTTTCGCGTCTAGTTTTTTTTTTCCAGAAACACATTTTTGTTTCATTTAGTGAAATTTGTTTTTTTATGAAAATATCATGGGAGGTTTGGCTGGGGGGTTCGGCCCCCATGGGTGCCCCCATCACTAGGGAGCGCTGCCTGTGAAGGAAGTGCGAGCACTGCCCTCACAGGCCATGGCCCCCAATGTGGTGGCCGCACCCCTGTGTAAACAGGGTCGTGCCCAACACTTAGGGCTCGACCGTAGAATGTATGGTTTGTTTTGTTATTTTAATATATGTAGTATATATTATTTCATATTTGTTACTTTGGTTATTTTAGTTTTATTTTATTTTTATTATTTTATTATTATTATTATTTAAATATATTTAAAATATGTATTATATATATAATATTTGAATATTATATATATAATATATATATCTATTAAATATATTAAATAATAAGAATATTTAAAATAAATAAAATAAAATAATTATTTTATTTTTATAGTTATATTTAAATATATATATATATATGTTATATATACATATATTTAAATATAAGTAATTATGAGTTATTGCAAAAGGATTAGATGAAAGAAATGATTAGAAATAAAATGTTTACTCTATTTAAAGATATTGTATTTAAATTCGTTTGTTTGATTAAGCAAATGAAAATCAAATGTTTAGTTTAAGATTTCGTAATGTTTCATAGCATAATTTGAATTCTCGTTCACATGAGTGCGAAAAGAATATGATTTAATTAATTAGTTAAATACACTATGTGGATGAGTGAATTGGATTTACGAAATCCTAATGTTAGTTGTTTTTCTAAAAATGCATGTACTACTCCTCTAGTGTTGTTTCTGGTAGTCTCGATGTTGGGCTATTTAATCTTTGCTTATGAAAGTCTTCCATTGAGGTTGTCATATTAAGTGTAAGTGTTGTTGGTATGCCAGTCAAACTTGTGTCTTATTTGGGGTAGTGCACGTGGTTGTAGTTGTGTTATCACCGGTAAGCATGAACGGGATTTATGATATGTTTTGGTTACCGTGTACTATGAACGGGTTATGTGACCTTATGTGTTAAGGATGGAATTTGTTTTTTTAGTTTGTGCATGTTGTCTACCCTTGGATTGGGGGGTTTTGTATCCCAATGTTTTCAGTAGGAGAGTGGCCCTTTGTGGGGGTCTAACACCCAAAGTGGTGTCAGGGTAACTCACCTAGGGTGTAATCAAGTGATAATCTAAAATAATTAATGGGGACCTCGCACTAATAAAGTTAAAGAATGCCTCTCTCATGAATTATGTGTTGTTAAGACTCGAGATGAGATGAGACACATAGTTTTGCATGAGGGTTCTGCGCCGGTAGAGGCAAGCCAGGGTAACCCATGATGGGGGTCTAGTAGCCTAGGAAGGTTGAGCTAGGGTAACTCATGGCAATTTATGTATTCCACTCTCCCTACGTCAACAGTTAGTCAGTTATTATGTGTTGTACAATGGTGTACTTGACCTATGTAACCTGGAAGTAATGTTTTGTCCTGTGAGTTTCTTGTACTATGTTAAGTGGTGTTATGTTGGTATGTGAGCTGGTTCAGTTATGTTTAGCCTTTGTCTAGTGGTTGTTGGTCTTGACTAGAAATCCTTGTTACTATGTCCTAGCACAGGGGGTGAGCCTTTGGGTTTCACTTGGTTGGGTGGAACGTGCACCTTACACCGTTGGCTTTGATCGTGATCATGTGGACAAGACTTTCATGTTGGGGAGCTCGTTGATACCTGTTACTCTATAGTTTCTTTCATTTCAGTTATTCTTGTATCTCATTATCCCTCATTTGTATCAAGGTGGAAAATTGTAATATATTGTCATGTTTCTTTGATTTACCTCATTCAGGGAATGAGTGTTGTAATTATAATGTAATCAATTGTTATTGGATATCATGATGTATCGATTTGTCTTTGATGTTATATCATGTATGGAATGTATGCACCCTAATTTCCTTAAGTAATTAAATTTTATGATTCATCTCATGTATGTGGTGTTGCGGGTTTATGTAATCTTTGTCTCATAGCCTTAGGGGATGTTGGCAATGTGTGGCAAATTGTATGTTATTGCGCTTATTCAAAAAAAAATTGTTGCGTTTGGTTAGTGAATTGCAACTTCCCCTAGGGTTGCGTGGCGGGGTATTACACTCCTGACAGCCTATCTCAAGGAACCGCTCCATAGGGTTACTCATGTGGAATTGTTAACCCCTTGTGAAGATGAGGCAATGATCTTGCCAACCACGACGTTCCCAACCCAACTTTACCCTATGGTAGGACTAACAGGTGGATGAGGCATCCACATTTTTTTTGGGGTATGTGCAGGATCATGATGGGCCAAAAAGTGGCAATATGTAGGGTATGTGGCTGATGACTTTTTTTTTATCCAAAATTGATGAAATGAAAAGGGTTTTTAGAGGAGATTCTCAGCTTTCCATAAATATAAATTATGCTTTAATTTGAATTTAATAAATTATTATTATTCATTTTCTATTATAATTATGACTAAAGTCCTGATCGATAGGCTAATTGAAAAACATCTATAAAAACATCTATAACTTTCAAACAGTATCACATTTTTGAATCAAAACATGTGTCACATTCTATGCTTCACATACTATAGGATTAAAAAATGAAAAAAAATTTCATGAAGTTTTGACCAAGTTAAGGTACATACAAGTTTTATATTTTTTTAAAGTTGTAATAAAAAAATTATAATTAATTATTTACTTGGAAAAAAATTACAAAAAATATGCATCACATCCTAACATGAGTCCTCTAATTATATATATACATAAAAAATATTATCATTTTATTATGGTTAGGTGGTCATGCATACACCTACTTCTTATTTTTCCACGAAATTTAAGTACTACTACATTGAAATTTCAAATTTTCACCAAATAGATTTTATTTATTTTTAAATAAACCTAATAGTTTAGAAACTACATTCAATTTTTTATAGATTCTATTCTTCCATATTTTTGAAATAATATAGATAACTTATTCAAATTTTTACGTCAAGTTGCCTAATACTGATTTTTTTGAACTTTTTGCCACTTAAGGGCCTGTTTTTTCCATGATGATCCTGCACATACCCCTTAATTATTGTTTAACTACCCACTCCCCAATTAATTACTTAGGATATCACTGATTACTCTAACTCTACGTGGGTTACCCTGATAGCCCCTTTGTGCCCTTGCCCCCACTTAGAGCCACTCTCTCTAGACACACAAAACATAAAATATAACACTAAGGGATTGTACCAACAAGAACACTGAACCAACAAATGCAACATCCACGAGGCATAATCATTTCGCCAAAAACATATGAAACACATCCATAAAATGGTACAATCCATGTGTAACTCAAATCATAACCAAAACCGAAATATAAGGACAAACAACAAATTACAAAATCAAATATAAACATCAGTATTCCACCTCTAGAAGTTCCTAAGCAACAAGTTAAGCTCCTATAATGGACAACTAACTCTAGGGTTTTTCCCATATGACATAAACCCAAATTAAAGAAACCCACAATTGGTTAAACGAATAATCTCGAGAGTAAACAAAACATAAAAAATGCCACAAAACAAATTACAATGTACAATAAATTTCACCAACTTTATAAATCAATTACTCGTGAAAATTCAATTTAATTAAAAGCACATAGTTTATTTGTAATTTGCACAATTACACTATAGCATTACAAATTTATATAATTTTCCCATAATCACAACATATAAGTAACCAGATTTATATATATACATATATATATATATATATATATATAATAACTCATATTAAAAAAAAATCATGCAATTAATCCATCTTATAAAAATTGCCCACATATATTTTTCTATATTTACAACAGTAAATATATATATATTTATATTAATATTAATATATATATATATATATTCAAAACATAAGATAAAAAAATGAAAATTAAAATAAAATCAAATTTTAACCAAATAAAAAAACCTTTTAATATAGCCCCTTCCACAGACTGTGGTACTATGTACCATAGTCTGTGGAGACCGCAACCCCCACAGGTTGTGACCAGTAGCCTTGGCTGCTATGTGGATCCTATGGCGGCTGCGTACAACCGACCATAGTGGGGCCATGGGTGGACTCGACCGACCCCCACCCCCATAAATTAATTTTTTTTATTATATATCTTTTAAAAAAATAAAATTATTTGCTATTGAATAATCTGCCACCGAAAACAAGAAACGAATTCATAATTTTTTATTTTTTTTTAAATTGTTTTGAAAACAACACCTAACCAGAAACAAAGGCATAAATATATATAAATTTTATTCTATAAAATAAAATGAAATTCGAAATATATATATTCACAAACATATTCTATACTATGAAATATGCAGTACATAGACTCTGCAACTATGTAGATTTTTTTAAAAATAGAATATAGAATACATATATTTATTTATTTATTTATTTTGTATATAATATATATATATATATATAAGTAGATATATTTATATTTACGCAACATTTACAAAATAAGTAATATGAACAATCAGATTTTCTTTTCAGACACAAAATAAATCGGGGCAAATAAATTCAACCCATAATACAATGTTTTTTTTGCTCAAACCAGAATCTCACCACTAGTTTTATTCAAGAGTTTAAAAATATTTCACACTAGTTTTCTACATAGATTTAATGATTTAACACAACAACAAACAAAACCCTCTTTCAAACAAAAATATGAATTTTAAAGTATGGGAGACATGATTTTCTTTGCAGAATAATAAATCAAAAAGGAAACAATAAATTTAAAGGAACCTAGAGTCCTTCGTTCGATGTAGATTCCAAACACAATAGCTTTCTTCCTCTTTGCAAGAAGAATCCCCTCTGCAACTCCTTCTCAAGTTCCTTCCTTTTGCTAACTTCTGAGATAATCCTTTCTTCTTTTTCTTACAGAGCATTTTTACAAAGAAGCCCAAAAAAACCTATCTTTTTTCTTTTTTCAGACAAAATCCAGAAAACCCTTTTGTGGGTAAAAATTCCTCAGAATAAAATAAATAAAATCAAATAAAAATCTTCTTCTTTTTCCTCAAAAATTCACCACATTCATTGGTTGTTTTCTTGCTTTTAAAGGAACACACTTATCTCCCAGATTTTTATTTAAAAATTCAATATTTTCAAATGATATTATCCTCACAAGATATTCTCTTTTGATTTTCTAATTTTTAATATTTTCAAAAAGATAATATATAATTATCACCCATATTATTTATTTAAATTAATTACTTACACTTGTAATTAATTAAATAACTTTTTAATTTACAATATATTTAAAATTCAACATTTTACTAACTTATAATTAATCAAAGCAACAAAACAACATTAATTAATCTTATAAAATAAAGATTAATTAAATAACCACTAACCATAAATAAAATAAATAAACAACCATAATACAGAGACAACGACGAAGCCAAAACCATGACACAACAAGACTCACAATGGGATGACAAACTTGGGATGGGGACACTTCCTTATCAACTCCCTTTTTCAACATGGTACCCATTGGGTTAATTTAATGCCTGCCCTATCCTGCCGAAACAGGTGGAATCGATAGTTTATTCCTATAAATCCTGCATACAAACAAACGTCAAGTAACATGTAAATATCCATTGTAGACACACTGTGAAAGGAAATTGCGGGGTAGCAGGGCGCTCGCAAGCGAGTGATGCTACTCCATCCTTTCACCAAGACTCACTAACAACCACATCAAAAAATATAGCATCATAGAATCACCAAATCGACATATATAATATTAAAGAACACCATAGCATAATCAAATAATCTAGCCAACACATAAAGTATCGTAAATCATCATAATAATGTTAAGTGCAGCAAACCAACCAAACTATGAATCCACACACAACCAATTCAGTGAACTAATCACCATCACAAACCAGTAATAAATCAATACATAAGAGTATCAAAGAGTAGCAAAGAGTATCGGTAATATGGGGGTATTAAATCCTCCCCCCGTAGAACAAGGCTTACTCCTGGAAGCAAGTAAATAAATATGGGTAAGCCTATCTAATATGGGACGCATCCTGCCATGTCGTCGAAGTCTCATCATTCAGGTGCCATTGAACCCACAGCTGACCAATATCTCTGACCTTGAGGGTGAGTCTATGATGCTATAGCACAACCACATCCTCTACTAGTAGCCTCTACAACTGCACCTTGGTACCTATCCTGGTAGTCGTCAACCACCGAAAATTCTCGATGTGACATACCTACATCATAGACTGTTGGATTAGAAGTGGCTGGTCTCTCATTATGACCTGTAGTGTTCCCCTATGGACATTGTCTGGAAATATGTCCCTACTGCCACATGAGAAACAACCTATGCCTTTCCCAAATCCTTTCACACCAGAAGGTGCACTCGACTACAGAAAACTGCCTCGTGAAGGTGCCGACTGTGTGCTTTATGTCGACTGCACAAAATGATCTGGTCTAATACACTGCCAACTTCGGTTCTTCCTATTCTGAGATCTCTCTTCCTACTGAGACTGAGAGTTCTCAAGTCTTGACTGGCAGTGTTGTTGCTGCTCACCCTTAGTGGGTGCTTGGTGGCCTTTAGAGTACCCTACAGCCAGGGTTGAGCCTCCATGAGAAAGAACTCACGATGTTGGTGCACTACCGATCTGAACTCATGTGTGTCCTCCCAATGCCATTGCCAAATTTTATTCTACTAGGCGAGCCTTCTCAACTGCTACCTCCATTGTCTTTAGCACGAAGACTCTAACTCCACCACTGATTCAGGCATTTAAACCCTGAACAAAATGTTGAACCAACATTCCCTCATCATGGTTGATTTCTGGATATTGCTTCAATTCATAGAATCCCTGCTCATACTATTCAATGGACATTGACACCTACCTAAGGTCATGAAATTCATCTACCCTACATTGTCTCCAATGATCTAAAAGGAAGTGAGCCCTTAACCTATCCAGAAATAACTCCCATGTGAACATTCTGATATCAAAATGTAACTTTTTCTATTCTAGCCATGAACAAGTGGATGCGAAGGCTCTCAGGTGCATGACTGTGCACCAAGCTTTGGTATAGCTACCATAGGGGTGCATCGCAAAGCATTGATCCAAATCAATTAACCATGTTTCTGCTTCCAGACCTCCTCGAAAACCATTGAATGTAGGCGGGTGTGCTCTCATCAAATCTCTCATATGCCCAACTATCACTACATCCTTATTCGTCATTACTTCCCTTCGCCTTGGTGACCTTTCCCTTTCTTTCTCGACTAGTTGTTCCTCCTCTGGCCTGGGTCCCAACCGATAAAGAATCTCCCCTAGTAGGTGTTGCAACTGTCCATCTAAACTAGGTCATTCTCAGTTCTAACCACCAACTAACGGATTGTCTTGAGGTCTCTGTCATTCCTCATGCTCTGAACTATGGGAACTCGGTGGTGATGGACTTTAGTGGTTGGCTCTATGACCACCACCTCAGCCTCTTCTTCGGCCATGACCTCTACCTTGAGGCATGATCCTGCACAACAATTAGAGTTATGTAAGATCAAGAGTTAACCCAAAGGTTTCCTAACAAACAAAAACTACCCGGAGAACCCAACATTAGCAACCTTGGCTCTAATACCAAGTTGTAACACCCCATCACGCAAACCCCAAAGGAACAACAAAGAAAGCAACAATTTTTTTTTCAAAAGAACATAAGGAATGTACATTAGGTACTCCCATCATAACAATGTTCTAAGTTGCACAACTAAATCCCTTGGGGTACATGAGGTGACATTACTAAACTATCCCATAACAAAGATAATAGATTAAAAATTAAATATTCAATTACACAAATCCATTCATTCACACATCACCATTTAAAAACATTCATTAAAGATAACCAAATGATAAGAGTAATCCACAGAAAACCATACATGCAAATCACAATAAAATTAATCATGAAGATATTAAGTATATATATATTTCCACATATACAACATAACATTAACAGTATTTACAAATGGTAGTTCATGAATGATTACGTGGTATGATAATACATTACATCAGTTTGATGATACATCACAATGAATACATAAAAAAAAATACATCAAAGTCTTCCCAACACACATGTGAGTGATACATCCATAAATGAAATACATCTATAGTACAAATATCCATTTGGTAATAATGAATCTTGGATCAACTACATCTGCAAAACTCTCCATTGAATAGTACACCTACATCCAAAGGGACCCAACAGGGTACGTAGAATGTTTCGCCCAACCAGCCTTGTGCTGGGAGTAAACAACGAAGGATCCCCGACCAAGCACATCTAACAGTAAACACAAGACTAACTCCAGACAAGATAACATAATATCTAAAGACCACTCACAAAACTAAACATTGATAAATGATCAAAAGACAAAACAATAGACCACTTCCAGAGGAGTTCAATAAAACAACAAAAATGGAATGCTAGAGGAGAGTGTCATCACATGTCTTTACATAGATTATCCAGACAACCTATCACAAGGTATCGCCTCGATCTATACATGGATTATCCAGACAACCTAGTTTAAGGTTCCCCCTCCATCTATGGTTCTCCTGATATCCTATCTCAAGTGTCACTCCATAGGGTTACTCATGCGGCATCGTTAACCCCTCGTGAAGACAAGGCAACGATCTTACAAACCATGGCCTTATCAGCCCACCTTTAGCCTATGGTAGCACTAATAGGTAGATGAGGCATCCACATTTATCTTTATTATTGTTTAACTAGCCACCCCCTAATTAATTACTTAGGTTATCACTGATTACTCCAACTCTACATGGGTTACCCTGAGAACCCCTTTGTGCGCCTGCCACCACTTAGAGCTACTGTCTCTAGACAGTGCCCAAAACATAAAATCTAACACCAAGGGATTGTACAAACAAGAACACTAAACCAACAAATGAAACATCTGCGAGGCATAACCATCTCGCCAAAAACATATGAAACACATTCATAAAATGGTACAATCTATGTGTAACTCAAATCATAACCAAAGCTGAAACATAAGGACAAACAACAAATTACAAGATTGAATATAAACATCAGTATTCCAGCTCTAGAAGTTCCTAAGCAACAACTTAAGCTCCTATAATGGACAACTAACTCTAGGATTTTTTCCCACATGACATAAACCCGAATAAAATAAACCCACAATTGGTGAAAAGAATAATCATGAGAGTAAACAAAACATAAAACAAAGCCATGAGAAAAATTACAATGTATAGTAAATTTCACCAACTTTATAAATCAATTACTCGAGAAAATTTAATTTAATTAAAAGCACATAGTTTATCTCTAATTTGCACAATTACACAATAGTATTACAAATTTATATAATTTTCCCATAATCACAACATATAAATAACCATATTTATATATATACATATGTATATATTCTTTTATGCATATATATACATATATATATAATAACTCATATTAAAAAAAATCATGCAATTAATCCATCTTGTAAAAAATTCCCATGTATATTTCTATATATTTACAACAGTAAATATATATATTTATATATATACATTTATATACATATACATATATATTAATATTAATACATATATATATATATATATATATATATATTCAAAACATAACTTAAAATAAAATCAAAATTTAACAAAAAAAAAACTTTTAATATACCCCCTTCCATAGACTGTGGTACTACGTACCACAGTCTATGGAGGCCGCAACCCCCACAGGTTGCGACCAACAACCTTAGCTGTTGTGCGCAACCTGTGGCGGTTGTGTATAGCTGACCATAGTGGGGCCATGGGTGGTACGACCTCAACCGACTCCCACCCCCATAAATTAAAATTTTTATTATATATATTTAAAAAAAAAAAACTGCTATAAAATAATCCGCCATGGAAAACAAGAAACGAATGCATAATTTTTTTTAATTTTTAATTTTTAATTTTTTTGAAAACAATGCCTGACCAGAAATAAAGGCATGAATATATATAAATTTTATTCTATAACATAAAACAAAATTTGAAATAAATATATATTCACAAACACATTTTGTTCTACGAAATATGCAGTACATAGACTTTGCAACTATGTAGATTTAAAAAAAATACATAATATATAATACACAGATTTATTTATTTATTTTGTATATATATATATATGTAGATATATATATATATATATATATATATATATATATATATATATATATATATATATATATATATATATATATATATTTATGCAACATTTATAAAATAAGTAATATGAGCAATCAAGTTTTCTTTATCAGAAAAAATAAATCGAGGCAAATAAATTCAACCCATAATACAATGATTTTTCCACTCAAACCAGAATCTCACCACTAGTTTTATTGCAAAGTTTCAGAATATTTCACACTAGTTTTCTATAGAGATTCAAGGATTTAACACAACAAAAAACAAAACCCTCTTTCAAACAAAAATATCAATTTTAAAGTATGGCATACATGATTTTCTTTACAGAATAATAAATAAAAAAGGAAACAATAAATTTAAAGGAACTTGGAGTCCTTTGTTTGATGTAGATTCCAAACAATAGCTTTCTTCCTCTTTGCAAGTAGAATGCCCTCTACAGCTTCTTCTCAAGTTCCTTCCTTCAACTAACTTTTAAACCAATCCTTTATTCTTTTTCTTATAGAACAATTTTTACAAAGAAGCCCAAAAAAACCTATCTTTTTTCTTTTTTAAGACAAAAACCAAAAAACCCTTATGTGTGTAAAACTTCCTCACAATAAAATAAATAAAATCAAATAAACTTCTTCTTTTTCCTAAAAAATCCTCCACATTCATTGGTCCTTTTCTTGGTTTTAAAAGAACACACTTATCTCACAAATTTTTATTTAAAAATTCAATATTTTCACATGATATTCTCTTATGATTTTCTAGTTTTTAATATTTTGAAAAAGATAATATATAATTATCACCCACACTATTTATTTAAATTAATTACTTACACTTGTAATTAATTAAATAAATTTTTAATTTACAATATATTTAAAATTCAACATTTTACTAACTTACAATTAATCAAGGGCGGGGGCCCTAGCTCGGTTGGCTAAGTATTTCCTGTTGCAGGTAGCTGGTCACGAGTTCTAGTCTCCCCTGTTCTGTGGTACCGGAGGGCGTGTCGCACTAGTGCCGCCGGTCACGTTAAAAATTTTACCAGGTGCACTGCAGTTTATAGGGGGTCGTGCTATACAAACCCAATTTCTGTAGCCTAAAAAAAAAAAACTTACAATTAATCAAAGCAACAAAACAACATTAACTAATCTTATAAAATAAAGATTAATTAAATAACCACTAACCATAAATAAAATAAATAAACAACCACAATACAGAGACAAGGACGAAGCCAAAACCATGACACAACAAGACTCACAACAGGATGATAGACTTGGGATGGGGACACTTCCTTATCAACTCCCTTTTTCAACATGGTACCCATTGGGTTGATTTAATGCTCACCTTGTCCTGCCGAAACAGGTGGAATTGAGACTTTATTCCTGCAAATTCTGCATACAAACAAACATCAAGTAACATGTAAATCTCCATTGCAGAAACACTGTGAAAGGAAATTGCGGGGTAGCAGGGTGCTCGCAAGTGAGTGATGCTAGTCCATCCTTTCACCAAGACTCACTAACAACCACATTAGAAAACATAGCATCACAAAATCACAACATCAAGATATATAATATTAAAGAACACCATATCATAATCAAATAATCTAACCACCACATAATGTATCATAAATCATCATAATAATGTCAAGTGCAACAAACTAACCAAACTATGAATCCACACACAACCAAGTCGGTGAACTAATCACCATCACAAAGTAGTAACAAATCAACACATAAGAGTATCAAAGAGTAGCAAAGAGTATCGACAACATGGGGGTATTACCTATTTCACATATTTTCTCCTAAGATTTCAAGTATTCATGCATTATAGAGAATTTGAGTTCAAAAGAGAATTCAAGAGTTTACAAGAGCATTCAATAGCATTCAAGAGTCGATTATCAAGTCTTTTGGAGCATTATTCAAGCATCAAGCATCATGTTAAATTCATCATACATCATGTTTGTGTTTGAGCTAACATTTGTGATGTAGGGTTTCATGATTCAACCTAACATTTAATTCAAAATATACTACATTCAAGCAAGAGTCAAGATCCGCATTCATGCTAGCCATCTCATACATGTTTCTAGCACTTTGTTTGTAGGGTTTTGTGAGTTGTAATATATCATTTTTTTCATTCATCATTCCTCCTTTCCATTTCATTTCATTTCAAGGTTTGATTACCAAAATGAGGTTTGACCAAGGAAAACCCCTTTCTACTAACAAAACATTTTTCCCTCTCTTTAGTGTGTGATTTGTAGGTCTAGGTTGAAGACACATGTGAGAGAAAGATTGGAAATAAGGTTTCAAGTGTGAAAAGTTGTCAAAGTGGTCACCTTGTTTAGAAGATCACTAAAAGACACCTACAAAGTAGAATTTGACATTTTAGACCCAGAAATCAAGTTGAGAAGGAAGAGTAGAGATTCCAGAGTAGATTCAGATATTGATGCTCCAAAAAAGAAAAGGTTGATTGATATGCCACTTCTAGAGTATGATTCCTAGTATAGTCAATTTTCTAGATTTTTGAAGATCCAAACTTGTGATCACCATTTTTTTTGTTTCAGTCCAAAATTCCTAGTCTAGAACTGATACACCCATCTTGGTGTATGAGTCCCAGTTTGCCTTAAATTCAGCATTTTCATCATTTCAAGTTGTGTTTCAATCTACTATAGGTTTCTAGGTACACCTCTTTGATTTCTTAGCTTGCTATTATGTTTTTCATTCATTGTAGTCTTACATATCATTAAGTTTCATAATTATATCTTGCATGTTACTAGTCCTTCCAAGCCCTAGCTTGGTGGTGAACCCCTTTGTAGTCTCTAATCATACCATAGGACAACCTTTAGTAGATCTATTTCTCTCATTCTACCATAGGATTGATATCTCTAGGGTTTCCTTGAGTGAAACTTGAAGGAAATAGGGTCTCCTTGTGTTCCATCTTCCCAAAAGATCTTGGAACCATTCTCACCTATTTTCTTCATTTCAAAAACATGTACATGTTATTCTCAGTAAAGTTATAAAGAGAAAAGGATTGTCCATATTTCTCACCTGCAACCCAAGTTTTTTGTAGCTATTTTTCTTCCCTTACCTAAGAATAACACAAACATTTTTTACCCTCCTCCAATATTTCTTCACAATGATATGTTACAGAAGTGGTAGGTAATTTTGTTTTATATATATATATATTTTTTTTTTTTGAATTAGGAAAAATGTATAATTTTTGATCAATTTCATGTTTTTTGGAATTATATAATAAATCATGTAAACCCTAAGCCGCAATAAAATTTAAATGAATTGTCTAAGGAAAACCCTAGGATATTAGACCCTCCTACCCTTCCAACAAACCTTGGACAAAGCCAAGAAGACTTGTTAGGGCATATAGAGGAAAACAAAGTTGCAATTCATGAATTAGTTTCAAAATTGAGGGGTTGAATATAAAATGAGCATAACCAATTCCTTGCCTAAACATTGGAAGCCATGTTGATGAACGTTGACATCGTCACAAATCAAATAAACCAATTTAAAAATTATATAGATTCATCTCATCAATATTATGCAACAAAATTGTCATATGATGATGTGAAAAAGAAAGAAATAAGCAAAGAAATCATATGTCTTATTTTTATGGATCCTAAAATAAATGAACCAATTCCTCCAAATCCAAAGAGGTTTCCTATACATTGGTATAATCATGATGAGACAAGAAATACGTTTTGGGATAGGTGGTGTATGGTCTTTGACCAACATCCATGTAATAATTATGAGGTTCCGCTATATTTTCTAAGAAAACTATACTATGAGTTTATCCTTAATGAAATACCCAATTAATTTGATATGAGGGTGTTCAAAGGTATAGGTGGAGGCTTTACACAAAATATACTGGGATCTCATTGGGTAGATAACCATGCAAATCAAAGAACACTAGCACAAAGACCTATTTAAATCATACACAAATTTTAGTAGTCATCAGGGAGAGTATGGAGGTGAAGAATCTCCATTTAGTTTCTAGCCTGAAATACATGTTTATAGAGCATGGCACACAAATTTCCCAGCCTTTTTTTTCACATGATGATGCACCAACTCAACCATCTAGCGCTAGTGCCCCTAGCTCATGTATATACCCAAACTATTATAATCTATGCTTTGGGAGAGATATCAATGCAAAGGGTGCAGATGGTTCCACCTTCCATGTGCATTCTCATTGTTAATATAGATGGCATGGGAGTAGCGAGGGTCATCAAGGTGGTGCATCAGATGATGTAGTGATTACAGATGAGTTGTTGAATGAGGTGTATGTTGGTCAAATGTTGGTATGTTGATTTGAATTTATAACATTTTATCTATTAAATACTTAAAATTATAAATGTAAATAGGTTTTAAATTATGGAATTGAATTAAAATGATGCATAAATTATGCATTTCAAAGTGTAATGCTAGAGCTCAGTACATCATCGAGCATTCCTACAACAACTTATACAATTGCATCTATATCTTAGGTAAAATTTGTATAATATATGAAAATAAAATAAAACTTTCTATTCAAAATAATTTTTGATAATTTAAAATATATTTTTTATTGAATATTTTAGCATGGCATCACCATCTATTACTCATGCTACCATGGGTTATGACATTGTATTTACTCAAGTACATTGTATAACACATTTAAGTTTATTTTTATAAATTTCAAATTTTTTGTTTATATATGTTTGTGAACTTTTGAGTTTATTCTAAATATTTTTTTTAGTTGATGAATTCATTAGAGACACCTCCTGCCCGATAAGAGAAAAATTGGAAGTTGGTGTTAGTGTAGTGATTTCATCCTCCATGAGCTTAAGTCAGGTATGAATATGAATATATGTGTTTAATAATGTTTATATTATGTGAATTTTTATTAGTAGACCTATAAAAAATAATTGATAAATATGTCTTTTTTATATTATAGATGGATGTAAACACGTCGGTGTGAGGACAAATATCTCTTAATGATGTCGAGAATCATCACCAAGAAGATATAAACTATCAGTATGGTGTAATTGTGTATATAATATATGTATCATTTTAAATAATTTTTATAGTTTTTGAATTTGGCATAGTATCTAATTTTATATTTTGTGTGTATAGGTTACGGTAGAAATATTGAGGAGCACTAGAGATCAGAACGAATCAAGGAATCAACTACTAGTAGTGACCACAGTTCAGTTAGTCAGCCTAAATGAGGCCTGTTTTAGGATTAGTGTTTAATATTCATAAATGAACATATTTTATATGCCTATACATGGCACATAGATAGAATTTTTGGTATGGCTATATGTATTCATGGTATTTTGTAGACTAAGATGCAATACATTGGCCTCATGACATGTATGAAATTTTGATGACATTTTGTGCACCATCATGATGGTATTGTATCACATTTTGTGTGCCCTCATGATGGAATTGTATGAAATTTTTATGATATTTTGTATGGCCTCATGGCCTTATGTAGATCAATTCATATAAAATTTTCATTCATAAATTGGTAGCTTAAATGGTTTAAAATGTTCACATAATTTACTTAGTCCCAAGCGGTGTATGTATGAATCATATCCCATATCCAAATTTTAATTTTTGAATCTAATTTTCTATCATCTTACAACAAGTTAAATACAACGTCAAATTCATCACCTTATCAAAAACAAATAATTAATAAAGAAAAAAATTTCCCAACAAACATGCATCTAAAATATATATTTACATAGTGCAATGCAACAAAGGCAATAATGAATAAGTTAACAATAATATATTGAAATTATAAATATTATTTACCAAAATTAAAATTACCAAGCACTAGATTATGAGAATATCATATGTTTAACTATACTATAGGGTCATGTATGATAAATCCATAATAACCTCTCTTACTTTATGAATACTCCAATCCATTTGAACATGGCACCAAGTTTTCAAATGTTGCAAAAACTATCAAATGTATTAATGAAAAGTTGCAAGGTAGCATAAATTTTGTTTCATCCATCGTGCAGGAAAATGGATAGTGCCAACACATTCGGGTGGGTGGGTTGATGCTAGGAAAGGCCCTATTTCACACCCCAGCAAGCCAAATCATTCCAAGCTACATCGTATCAGCACTCTCTTCAGATCCCTAAATGCCAAAAAGTTACCAACTTTGATGAGTTGTATCTAAGAAATTGTGGTGCTTAAAAACATTATGTCTAATGTTACACAAAGGTTTAGGGTTCCTCTATAATACCCTCTCTCATTTTTTCATATGTCCAATCCATTTTTACATGGTGAAAGTTTTTCTTGCTGCCCCAAAACCATCAAATGGATTCAATGAAAAGTTACAAGGTAACTTAGATTTTTTTTGTCCATCATGCAGCCAAAAAGATAGTTCCAACACATTTGAGTGGGTGGGTTAATTCTAGGAAAGGTTCTATTTCACACCCCAACAAGTCGTATTGTTCCAAGCTACATTGTATCGATGCTCTCTTAAGATCCCTAAATGCCAAAAGGTGATGAACTTTGACAAGCTATATCTGGGAAACTGTGGCAGTTACAAATGTTTTTCCTAAAGTTACATAGACTTATAGGGTCCCTCTACAATACCCTCTCTCATTTTCTCATATCTCCAATCCATTTGGTCATGGTGAAAGTTTTTCTTGATGCCCAAAACTATCAAATGCATTCAACAAAAAGTTGCAAGGTAGCATAACTTTTGTTTTTTCCATCGTGCAGCTAAACAGACAGTACCAACACATCCAAGTGGTTGGTTAATGCTAGAAAAGGTCCTATTTTTCACCCTAATAAGTCAAATTGCTCCAGGCTACATCATACCGATTCTCTCTTAAGATCCCTGAATGCCAAAAAGTGATGAACTTTGATGAGTTGTATCTCAAAAAATGTGCCACTTACATTCATTATGTCTGAAGGTACATGGAGTTATAGGGTCCCTCTACAATACCCTCTCTCATTTTTCATATCTCCAATCTATTTGGCCATGGTGAAATTTTTTCTTACTACCCCAAAACTATCAAATGCATTCAATGAAAAGGTGCAAGATAGCCTAACTTTTTTTTGTTCTTCATGGGGCCAAACCATCATTTACAACATGTTTGGTTTGACACATCTACATGATGAATGGTTCAATTTTTCACCCCAACTCTCCTGAATGTTCTAGGCTACATTGTGCGATTGTTTTCTCTTAATATCCCTATTGTTCAATTTTTAATAGTTTGACATTATTAAAGGTTTGATTTAGTTTGTTTTTGTCTTCAATCTATAAGAAAAAAAATCATATTTTAAAAAGTGAAATTTTTTATTTTACATGTTGTGTGAGTAATTAAAGAAATGTACAAAAGTTTTTAAAACATTCAATGGAGGATATCAACTATACATATATACATGCCAACAAAAAAAATGTACAAAACTCACACATTTACAATCAATTGGTACAATCATGGTAGAATCTTCATTTTTTATATATTTACAAAAAATTAGCTATACATAGTTACAAATCAGCTAACAATATCTAGAAAAAAATCATGTTTTCAACATTTCGTAGAATGTTGGTCATTTATATATACAAAATTTTAGTTGTACATAGATACAAATCAGCTAATGATATTTACAAAAAATCACATTTCATACATTGGTACAATGAATAGATGATATGTCGATCAACCAATGATATATACAAAGTTTTCAAAATTATTCTACTCATTCATAGAATCAATTTCATCTAATGCTCCACCTCACTTAATACTTGCAATTGGCCCAAATTCAATCTACTAAACCTTGTGGATCAGCTCTAACCCTTATAGTTTCAAGTATTGCCTTATTGTTAGCTTTGAGAACTTTCCATAAATTCTTATTTTAGAACCCCTATCCAAATACCTACAAAACACAATGAACACATTAGAAGATCATATGCAAGTAAGAACAAGGATTCCCCATGGAATCCATTAGAAAAGCTCAAAATAGGAAAAAAAAAAAAAAAGAATAAAATGAAAGAACAAGAAAGTAAGCTAAATCCTATTGAAAGAAATGCAAACTCTTGATCCCATGGCGGAATTGGTGCTAATTTGATGTGAAAATAGGCCCTTTCACAACTCCAATGATGTGATGAAGATGATTGATGAAGGATGCATGCTTGTGGTGATGACTTCAATGGAGCTCCATGTTGAAAATCTGCAAAAAGCCTAGCTATTCTTGGATGAAATTGATGATAGATTGCTATGGATTTGAGTATAATAACTTTGCTCAAATTGTGGATGATCAAATGAGGAATAAGACATTTTACTTATACAATGTTAAGTTGGAAGAATGTCCAAAAGAGAGGAATGTGGGACTAAGAATAAACCAATGGAAATATGCCACTTGTCAACATGTGAATGGATGAAGGATGTTCAAGTTTTGAAGAATGTGTCAATAAATGTAATTAGGTGGAATTTGAAATTGTTGAAATGACGTGTAAGAGGGAAATAAAATGCATTGAATTCCACTTGGATCAAGGAAAAAAGACTTATTAGGTGGAGTAAATTCCTTGTTGGAAGGAAAAAGTCGACTTAGATTTTGAATTCAAAATTGAGGAATATTCCTTTATTATGCCTTTTGAGAGAAAATAGATATATAATAAACGAGATAAATTTATTTTCATGTGAAAGTTACAAAAGCTAGAGGATGGGACATGGATTAGGATTAAATTATTGAAGGATTAATTAATTTAATGAGGATTAAAATGATGTGACATTGATTTAGATTTATGGGTTTATTTAAATCAAATATGAGAAGAAAAGGTTTTAGAGATAGTTAAATAAATATTTTTGATTTATTTAAGTAGAGAGGGTGAAAGTTAGATTAAATTAAATAAATATTAATTTATTTAATTTAATAGGATGAATTTAGAGATTTAATCAAATAAAATGAATTATTTAATTAAATAGAGATAATTAGATCAGGTTGATTGATTTAATTGATAGAATGGAATGACTTAATCAAATAAGATGATTTTTTTTATTAAGAGAGGACGATTTATGAATTTAATCACATAAGGGTATCTGACTAAATGGTTAGACCGAGGGATGATTTAGGATGAAGTGGTGTTAGTAGTCAGGATTAGATGTGTAGTGTTAATTAGTACATTTTCCATGTCTGCATTTTTCCCCTCTTTGAAGCAGTGCACTCATTGTGTTGTTTCAAAGAATGAACTGTCTTGATCAAAAGTAAAAAAAAATAGATTCCAAAATTTGCCCCACTGCTGTCCCTACGAGGGAAAACATGCTAGCATATTGCCCCCTCAAGAGATTAGACTATAATTTTGATTTTTTGGGTTATCTCACGAAGAAAGAGGACAAGGTGACCGACAGGTCCAAAAAGAGGTCCAGAAGGTCAAAACATGAGGTAAAACGCCAAAAAAGGTGTAAAAAAACCTTTGGACAGATCAAAATGGGTTTGGGGGAGCTATACCTCTCCTAGATGGCCAAACAGGGTCAAAATTAGGCTTAAATAGGCCTTAGGAGGCCACTTTCAATCCATTTGCACACATAGCCTTTAGAATTCCTTGCGATTTGAGCTCTGACACCGTGATGAGATGGTGCAATGAAAACTACTGATGCACATTTCTGATTGAGTCCAGACATACCAGTGACCTCTTGGCATTGGGGCACCAGAAGTCATCCTTACTTGAGCTTCGTTTCTTTCATTTCACGTGCATTTATTGCTTTCAAATTTAGTTTTCTAAGAACGGTGCAATATAGCGCCACTCCAAATTTCAAACAGCACCACTCGGTGTTCAAACTGAACTGCCATCACAAGATGGACCACCATGGTGGATTTTGGAGTTTGGGGAAAAACTTCAAAATCTGATGCATATGTGAAATGCAGTGTTGGATTTCAAACTCTGACGCCACGACGGACTTTAGCATTAGGGTTTCGGGAAAACTGCGCCACTTAGGAAAAGTGCACCACCGCAGTGTAGTTTAGGACTTTGAAGGTGCCAGCATTGCAGTTTGCAAATTTGAAACTGCAACACCTTCATAGGTTGCGACGCTGGACTAGATTTTTGAATGTTAAGATTAGCTCAGGATAATTTTTTCTTGATGGTTTTAACACGGTGAGCTTTCTTGATGTAGGAGGTAGCTAGGGAGCTTTATTCTCATGAGCACAGATCATGAGAGATATTTGGTTACTTATGGGATCTGATTGATAGGGAGCAGGAGTGGGTACGAGAGATGGGGTTATGGTATATTACCTATGAAGCACCTATGTAGACCCATCTCGACATGATGTCAGCGCTTGTCAAGAGATGACACGGTGAGACTTCGTCTTTCCATCTTCCTTCTGGAAAGGCCACCATCACCTTGGAGGACGTGTGGCACATCCTTAGATTTCCAATTCATGGATGGCAAGTGATATTTGATATGGATGTCGGATGAGATGCCTGTCATGCAGTCCTGGCTATAGAGGATGTTATATACTGTGAGGGCTAGATCAAGTTAGAGCACCACAGGATGCTCACGAAACCCTTCTGACTAGTGATTGCTTCCATTATCTTAGGTGTTGTCACCCCAAATAGATGAGGCCAGTACTTCAGTCCTGATTGGGGGCTCTACTGGGAGCAGATGGTTCACGATAGGCTAGTCTATTTAGCATGGGGTCTTATTCTTCTAGAATCCCTCTACAGGGATTTACATCAGTACGCATATTTGGATGGCAGAGCTCTTGGATTAGGTGTCACACTCCATGTGTGGGTGTGGGAGCATATATTCATTCTTTGGCCATGGGTTGTTCTAGTGCCAGTTGAACTTGATGATCCAGCAGTATGAAATTATAGGGGCGGTGTGTCATTCACACACACAGGTGAGCATGTGATTCCTCATTGGAGGGGAGTCCTTGATGACATGATAGTGTTCACATGGCACCCATACCTTGGTTGGCTAAAATGGGCTAATGATGTACAACAACTATTCTTTGCCTGCTAGGACCGACTTATGTAGGGGTGAGAGCATACTATGATCGAGAGGTATCTGCCAAGATGGGTTCAACATCAATTTGGCTAGGTTTAGGATAGGCCATAGAATGACTACATGGAATTTTTTTCTCACACAGTATCGTAAGTTTCCTGGGAGCGATACATTCTTTCCTCCAAGGTAGTGGATATTTTTAAGCAGCTGGTGACCTGACCATGGGCGTATGATCAGGGGGTTGGAGATCCAGGAGTTACACAGGCTTATAGAGATTGGTTTTGGCCACCCCTATGACTAAAAATTCTATGTGTAGCCTCTACTCAATAGAGAGCCAGAGGGAGGGGGGTAGGCAGAGGATGAGGAGGTTGTTGTTTTCCTGCAAGATAGCCAGCATAGGACCAGCCAACACATGATTAGCCAGTTAGGGATCAGGTTAATAAACCCCATGCATATGTCCATATGCAGGACCAGGACCATGGGCACGACGAGCATCAGGATCAGGTTTCCACACCATTGGGAGGTGGGGGTGAGGATCAGCCTCACATGCAGCCCCTGATAGGAAAGCTAGTGGGTCAGCTGGATTCGAGAGATAGCCTGATATTATAGTTGCGGGCCCAAGTTCAAGCCTTGACAATAGAGAGGGATCAAGCGTGGGCTAAGAGGGATTAGGTGATCTTATAGAGGTAAGCTGCAAAGCTATAGGCGGCTGTAGAGATGGGCCACAGACAACATATTTAGAGTATGGTGGCTTCCTACTCTCAAAACACAGTGTCACTTCTCTCATATAGGGAGGCTATCTAGCAGGTGGTTATTATCAATTTCTCTATCATCAGGCTATACCTAGAGCAGCCCGAGCCCTAGATTTTTCACAGCTGACCAACCACAAACCGACAAAGGGTTATGGTGACAAAGGTGAGGGCAATAGACAGGGGGGTTAGACTACCTTCTTGATCGAGATGTTATTCCTTTGGGCCATATGGGCTCATTTTTTATAGCTCGTTTGGCCTTTTGTACTCATATAGATATGTACGGTGATCTTGATTATTATTTTGTACTATGACAGTCTTTTGATGATATATATGAGATGATGATGTTGATGTGATATGTCATGTACCATGTTTATTATTATTATTTTTATGCATTTGTGGATGGTTCTATTTCTATATGTGATGCAATGATGTTATGGTACTATGATGTATGTGATGGATATACTATGTATGGATGTATTTCTTTCTGATGATGTATGTGATGGTTATACGACTAACAAATTTATATTATGCCACTAATGAATGATGAAATATGGTATGAATTTGTGTTATGGATGATGATATGTATGCTTGTGATGGTTTATTTCTCTTGTAGTACCTTTTTATGTATTCTTTTATGATGGTGTATGATGCACATGTGATGATTTATGCATGAGATGATTTATTTATTTTTTATACCCTTTTTTGTTATGATGGTGGTGATGATGTGAATGCAATGGTCATGATATGCGACTAACATATCTATATTGTGTAATGATGGATGATAGGATGTATGTGTTTTTCCATGTATGATTTGCATTTATGACGATGTTATATAATAATGTGATGTGATGTTACATATGAAATGATATGTTATGCAAAATGGTATGATGATGATGATTTATGATATGAAAAATGATATGTGAATAATGACCTTATGATGTATATGTGATGGCATAATGAATGCTTTTATGAGATGTTCTATATGATCATGGATGATATGTATGCACCTAATGCGATGGATTGTTTATAATGCTTACGTACCTATTATGCTTCGTTTGATTATGTCTTGGATGTTAATAATAATATGGGATGATTTATGAAATGTTTATGCAAAATGAATGTAATGTGATGATTTTTGAGATGCTTAGAATAAAAATTCTATATTATATGATGATGGGGTTGTCATGCATATTAGATGATCCATGTATCCTATATGATATGATATGTAATATGCTGATGATTTGTGGATGCGGGATTAATGATGATGATGATTAACTGTCATAGTACCTTGTTAGTGTGAAAAGCAAGAAGGGATGAAAGAAAGAAGATATTCCTAACAAGACATGTGATGATGATGATAATGAATACCTGCCCTGGAGTCAGGATTTTCAAAGGGCCAATAATCTTATTTTTGATAACACACATACATACGATGCATCAAGGTATTAAGAACCAAGATGGTGTGGTATCACGTGCAATGTAATTTGACTCAACAATTAGATAGGAGTATCCTTGTTCACACCTGATGTACGTAAACCTTACTAAGATGCACTTTAGGCATTTCACACATATCAAACCAAAACATAAAAAGGAAAGCCCTCCTATGAGGTCAACAAGATATCCAGAACACCCTCCATACATACCTAATAAATCAAGTATTCACCAAGTTATATTACAAGAACGTCCAACAAGCACAACAGATAAAAAGATAATGATCATTGCCCCATTCCTATCTCTTTAAATCCTTTTGTTTGGGACATCATCAAGCGATCATTGGAATGAGCACAAATAAGATAAGTCGAAAGAAAAATTTAAACTAAACAAACAAGCTAATGTTCTTCATTACTGCTAACGAAAAGGAAATATTTTTTTAAGGATAACTGAAACTATTGCAAAAAGATAATGCCCATTGTAGGAAGGATACATCCTAGGACATGTTAGTGGATGGTAGCACGTCATTTTGTTTATCCAAAGTGTTATTTTTGATAAATAATTCCCATTGTAGGAAGGATACATCCTAGGAAATGATGTTATCAGATGATTGATATGGGACTGACTGGATGATAGGTTATTGATACAAAGAGTTGACTAACTTGTTTATGTACTGACCTAAACTTGAGACTTTGATGATTTGATTTTTCACTTTTGAACTACCAGATTTGTTTCCAACTATTTTACCAAAGGTTGAGGTTGAAGTTCGTTTATTATAAGTGATGTTTACTATGGGTGAAAGAGAAATGGGATGGATGGATTTTTCAAATATTTGGATGTTTTTAAATTTTTGACATGTTTTGAGGTTGTTTTTGGCATTTTTGAGATTTTATAAATGTTTTGATTTTTGAATTTTCCAATGTTTTTGGGTTTTTCTGAGATTTTGACCAGGAGACTAACCTAAAGACCTATCTTAGGGGCCTGAGGGGCTCATCAATATATTTTGACTAACTCTTTGACTTGTTTTTGGATTTTGATATGTTTCAAATATTTTTGGATTTTTTTATTTTCTGATGTTTTTTGGATTTTTTGTTTTAAGGATTTCAAGAATATACACAAATCTGATCCAATGAGAACATGCCCCGAGCATGATGCAATAGACTACTCCAATAAAGGCAAGAAAAACTGACCTTGAGGATGGGCCGAGTAGTACTAGGAGGGATCATGATATGAACATAGGACCAGGCTATGATGCAGATGTCAAATGGATGGGTGATGTATGGAGATCCGAATGTGATAAGTGATGGAAGTGTAATGGATGGATGATGTAGAACAAGCTGTGAAGATCCTAGTGGATGGAAAGTGCTTATTTACACAAGGCACCTATTTTCTAGGTTTTCACCAAGGGACTTGTCCAAAGTGCCACCGAAGTAGTTTTCACCAAAGGATGATTTTTTCTCTTTACTGTTTTTGATCATTTTTCTAATTTTTTTGGATTTTTTGTTTCTTGCTTTTTCTGTTGTCACCAAGTCACATGTTTTCCAAGTTTTCATTAGGGTAACCATTTTTTCAGGACATTTTCTGATTTTTTGGATTTTTTGGTTCTATACCTCAAAAGATTAGGCATAATTTTTTTTGAGATGGAAGTTGTTCATGGGATCCTACAGAGGTTCCCCTTCAAGTGTTGATAGCTGATATACCCCAGACTTATAGCTCCCTGTGATAACAAATGGTCCAAATGAATTGGGCTCAAATCTGACTTTTCTATTTGGATTTGGAACATTCTTCTGATTCTCCTTTAGTACCAGTTCTTCAACTTGGAAAGTCTTGCTTCTGATCTTCTTGTTATAGCTCCACTTAAGTCAGTTTTGATATACCTACAGGTGATCTAGTGCCTCTATCTACTGCTCATCCAATAACTCTAGCTCATTTAGTCTTGATACTCGATATTCTTCATCTATGATCAGGTTTTGTAGTGATATTCTCAATGATAGGAGCTCAATCTCAATGGGTAATACTAACTCTAATCCGTAGACCAGGGACAAGGGAGTGGCACCGGTGGGTGTGTGGATGCTACTTCTGTAGGCCTAGAGGGCAGGATTGAGCTGCAGATGCTATTCATGACCTGCTTTATTGACTATTTTCTTGAGGCTCTTTAAAATGGTTTTATTTGTGGCTTCTGCTTGGCCATTTCCTTGGGGATAGTATGGAGTTGAAAAGCGATGTATTTTTAATTTGTCACAAAGGTCACAAACCTCCTAAATCTTGAATGGTGTCCCATTATCTGAGATAATAGCTTGGGGAACACCGTATCGACATATTAAGTAGTTCAGGATGAAGTTTGATATCTACTTTCTGGTTATATATGTCATGGGTATGGCTTCCACCCATTTGGTAAAGTATTTAGTGGCGGTTATTATAAACTTGTGGCCATTAGATGAGGTGGGAGTCATTTTTCCAATGAAATTGAGTCCCCACTGCTAAAAGGGCCATGGTGTGATGATGGGATGAAGCTCTTGAGAAGGATCATGGATGAGGTCCCCATGTTGCTGACATTATAGAAACCTTCTAATGTAGTTGTGTGCCTCATTCTCCATAGTGGGCCAATAATACCCCGTCCTCAGTAGTTTCTTGGCCAAGGTCATTCCACTCAAATGTGAACCAAAAATATAATCATGCACCTTAGTTAAAGTAATCAAGGCTTTGTTAGTATTGAGGCAGCGTAATAAGGTTCGCTCTATGCTTCTACAGTAAAGGTATTTCCTAGGATGACAAACCTAGAGGATTTTTTGACAAAAGTTCTTTTTAAGCTTGAGGGTAATTCAGCAGGTAGGACACCTATTTGTGGGTAGGTATAAATGTCATGGTACCAGGGATCACTATGACCAATGATTTCACACACAAATTCTAACTCTAGTACCTTGAATGTGGGAACGAGAAGTTTCTCTACCAAGAATTCATGTTTTAAGACGTTGTGAGGGATTTCTAGTAGGGATCTGATTGTTACCATGTCATCTGTTGCTCTATTGTTAGATCTGGGTATTTGTTCAAATGTGATCTCGATGAAGGACTCTTTGAGAGTCTCCACCAGTTTCTTGTATGGAGTGAGCCTATCATCCTTACTCTGGTATTCACCATTCACTTGATTTATTATCAATTGTGAGTCTCCATATAATTTGAGGTCCATGATGTGCCATTGTACTACTATTTTGAGACCTATGGTTAAGGCCTTGTATTCTGCAATATTGTTGGTGTAAGGGAATGCTAATTTATAGGATCTAGATATGTAGTCTCCCTATGGGGTGATGAAAAAGACACTAGCTCCTGATCCATGTTGCATGTATGAGACATCAAATTAAGGTTTCCAGTGGTCCGCTATGTTGAGATTGAAGATAGATTTGTTTGGAAACTATGAGATGAGAGGATTCTCTGAATACATAGGTGCTTCTGCAAGCTGATCTGATATGACTTGGCCTTTGATTTCTTTCCACTCCACATATTCAATGTCATACTCTAAAAGTATCATGACCCATTTGGCCATTCTTCTAGTGAGAATTTCTTTTGACAGTAAGTACTTGAGAGGGTTGATTTTGGCGATGAGTTTTATTTATTGTGCTAGTATGTAATGTCTAAATTTTTGTGAAGAAAACACTACTTCTAGACATTCTTTTTCAATGAATGAGTAGTTTAACTCATTCCCAACCAATGTTCTACTGATATAATAGGTGGCCCTTTCTGTCCCATTTTCATCGTGTTGAGCTAGGAGAGCTCCAAGGGCTGCTGCTGCTAATGACACATATAGGATCAATGGATTTCTGGGGATCAGTGGTGTAAGAAGATATTCTTTGATCTTATTGAAGGCTTCTTCACACTTGTCATCCCACTTGTATGCAACTCCCTTGTGAAGTAGGTGAGAGTATGGATTCTATTTATTTTCCAGTTGTGCGATGAATCTTCGAATGGACTGAAGCCTGCCTTGGAGACCTCTTAATTATTTCAATGTTTTGGGTGGCTCAATCTCAAGGATTGCTTTTACCTTGGTAGGGTCTACCTCAATACCTCTTATTGAAACTATGTCTACCTCAACACCTCTTATTGAAACTATGTATCCTAAGAACTTTCCTGATTGTATGTTGAAGACATACTTCTTTGGATTTAATCAGACCTTGTACTCCTCCTACCTATCAAAAATGGCACTTAAGGTTGCTATGTGATCTTTCCTCTTTCTGGATTTGGATGGCATTTCATCGACATAATCTTCAACAGTTTTATGGATCATGTCAAGGAAGATTAACATCATGGATCTTTAGTATGTTGCTCCTGCATTCTTCAAGCTAAATGGCATCATATTCCAACAGTAGGTCCCCCATGGACAAGTGAATGTCATTTTTTGTTGCTCTTTTTAGCAATCATTATCTGGTTGTATCCTAAGAAACTATCCATTAGGGAAAGAATTTCATGTCGCGTCGTCATGTCCACAATCATGTCAATGTTGGGCAATGGGAAATTTTCTTTTGGGCATGCTTTGTCTAAGTCCCTAACATCTATGCAAATTTAGATTCTCCCATTTGTCTTTGAGACAGGTACTAGATTAGAGACCCATTCTAGATAGTCAATTGGCCGAATAAATTCAGCATCAAGTAGTTTCTTTAGTTCTAGTTTTTCCAATAAAGCAATTTGTGGATGCATTTTCCTAAGTTTTTGTCGGACAAGCTTTGCTTCAGGATACATTGCTAGATGATGGACCACAATCTCTGGGTCAAGCCCAAGCATGTCTATAGAGCTCCATGAAAAATTAACTTTTTCTTTCTCTCAAGAAGGCTGCTAGGAGCTCTTGTTCCTTTGATAGTAATGACTCCACATAGAATGTGATGTACGGGGTCTCCTCTATTCCTAGATTAACTTGATTGCATTTTTCCACTAGAGCTGCTAATTTTTCCTGATGAAGAGCTCTGAAAGGATGATTCAATCCCCCATCCTCAGGTGCCTCAGAGAGGTTTTCACCATTGGATACGTCCTTTCCTTTTACTTTTTTTTGCGTCGTAGAGTGCCATAGTGTGGTTTTCACTCAAGGACCTAGAGATTATTCTTAGTATTTAACTTTTGCAAATGAGGGATTCAATCATTTCCCCATAATATACAGGTGTATCTAGCTCAATGATGAACCTTGATTTGTCATCCCCACACAGAATATTATACTATAGTCCCATGAATTCTGAGAGTGCCTCATCGTTTTCAAATGTGTCAAGAATTGGTGTCCCTCGTTGATTATAATCGCTGAGTTGTGGGTAGACTAGACGAATTTCATGATTTTGATTTTCAGACTCATAGGATAAGGTGCTAAGCATAAGGAGTGAGGAGTTCTCAAATATCATGGTTACATTGGTTATGGGATCCTCATCATCACTACTACTACAAACATCAGTTATGTCAAATGTGAAATTATCTATGATGCGGCCAATGGATACAGGTAGATGAAGTTTAGCTAGTGTTGGTTCACGGGGAATCTTGACTACTTTAACTAGGGAACCTCATCCACGTATGGTTATTCTTAGAGGGGTACATCTTGTAGAAGTTGAAAAACCAACTTCACAATCCCCAAGAATCACCTGCAAGCAATCACCTATCATATGTAACATATATTCAGAACAAAAAGGAAGAGATGTTTTGTAAACCCTTGGAGCAAATATGTGCAAGAAAAAACCAAAATAATGATTATTGAAAGTAATTTTTTTTACAAATAATACAAAATCCTTCAAAGGGAAATCATGGAAACAAGAAAGAAAAGCACAACCCTAATCTTATCTTGAGCAAAAAGATAGCTCAACTAGATAAGGGTTATAATCAACCTAGGAAATAAAATATGCCTAAGTAAACTTATGCTAAAGTGTAATTAAATAATTAATTACACCAAGAAGCCCCGATAAGTACAACTTAGGGAGAAGAAAATTATTATGCAAGGATGAGTCCCAGAAACAAGCCTGATCAGGTACCCATTTACAAATGCAATGCAAACTAAATCAAATGGGGTAAAGGAGAAAACCACATGGGAACAAAACTCCTCCCAAAAAAAAATGCAATAACCTAAGTGATGAAAGATGGAGGACTCTATAAGACCCCCAAAGGATACCATTCATCACAAAGATAGATAAATGAACCCCCCCCAAGAAGAGAGGAAGAAAGAGACCAAAAATCCCCCCCAGAATGAAGTAACTCCAAAAGAACTGAAGAAACTACATCTCCTGAAAGAAGTGAGAGGGAAGAGGCTGAATGAAAGCAATCTCTGAAGGTGAAGTAGGTGTAGCCCAAGATATCTCCACAAAAGTAGGTGTAACCTCAACCAATGAAGAAGTCAAAGTAGGTGAAGACTAAACATAAACCTCAAAAAATGAATGATCAATAGGATCCTGTTGCACTAAAATAGAAGAAGGCACATCGTAG
Organism: Sequoia sempervirens; assembly: GCA_007258455.2. Taxonomy (NCBI): domain Eukaryota; kingdom Viridiplantae; phylum Streptophyta; class Pinopsida; order Cupressales; family Cupressaceae; genus Sequoia; species Sequoia sempervirens. The sequence goes on from VDFB02000013.1 coordinate 230,568,875, forward strand.
CCACAACAATATCAGCAGGAGGTGGAGGAGATGGAATGGAAGGCTCGAGAATAGGATCTGAAGTGAGAACACTAATGGTCAAGAAGCCAAACATCTCCTTTGAATGATGATGCACATTATAAGTGTGAGGAACAACTGTAGGAACATAAGCACCATTTAGTAGAAAAATTGGTAAGGGAATAAAAATGAGATGAGTGATCCACTATCCAAGTAGGAATAACTACTCTACTCTCCAAGTCTCTGATGATAACCAAATTAGGTGTGAACTCTGTTAGAACTCTAAAATTCTAAATAATTTCACAATTTTTTCTTGCCCCTGAGTTTCCAAAATAATCGTCACCATATGCACAGGCCTTCTCTTCATAACATTTTGCTAACATTTTTCCAATATTCAGCCATGTGATCCCATAAATCTAGCTAGGTCTATGTATTTCACTTTATGATCTATATCGACATGAGATTATCAGGGTCTCCCTGATCCATATTGCATTTTCTGCTGATGTATGTTTGTTGTTGCCTATCAACAAGACCTCAGGGATGTTACACTGATCAAAATTTACCTATAGGCACCTATCAACAAGACATTTTCATTATTTCGGCGACAGAGGGATTCCCATCAGTGTGAAAGCCACCATCAGAATGAGGTCTTGGTGAACTCTTTATGTCTCAGCGATTAGCACATAGAATGATGTCTCGACAAGAGTTGTGTCTTCGGTATGTGGTCTCACCGAATGGGTCGTGTCTCACCGACCATGTGCACATGGACATACTTCGGCCAAAATGAATGGTAATCGACATGAAGTCTCAGCGAAATCTTATTGTCTCACCGACTAGCATGGAATGAAGAAATACTTCAGCAAGAGTTATGTCTTTGGAGTATGGTCTTGGCCAGTGCATTTGGTCTCGCCGATCAAACAGAAAAAGATTCTATCGGAGCAAGGTCTTGGCAAGTGGCTCCAATCTTGTCGAAAATGCAAAATGGGATTCTACCAAGGGTTATCAGCATGAGGTCTTGCAGTCTTGCCAACATGAATGTCATGCCGACATATTGTTGCATCAGTGAGAAAATGATTATGTCTCGGCGATCAAAAGTAAACTTAAGGTGACTTTTGGTAAGACAAGGTGTTCTATGAAACATTTCCCCAACATCGTAAGGTCACAACAAAGTGAATGAGACAAAAGGACACATCTCGGTGAGAAAATGCTTGCATCTCAGCGAATGGAAAATACATTAAGGAACACATTTCAGTAAGACAAAGTATAGTCTATAGGACATCTCCCCAACAACATAATGTTATAGCGGCATACATGAGATGAGGGGATGACTAACGATGATTCATTGATCTTTGGTATGACCTCAAGATGTCTCAGTGAATGTTTAGTGAATAATGGCAGGGCTTGAATGCAGCTAATTTCCAAAATGTGAATGTAAAGCGATGTGTCTCTTCAGATGTGAATGTATAAATATCCATTTTCAAATGTAAAGAGAAAAGAATTAGATCATATTAGATTAGATTAGATGAGATACAGTAGATAAATTAGAAATGGATATAGTAGAATAAAATTTTCAGATCAGAGACTATGATGTATAATTTCAAAATGGAGATTTCAATGAAAATCAGTTGATGCGACAGTTCATTTCTGGTGTCAATTGTCTGTCGTGCTCATTAAAAGTATTACTAAGTTTTCTTCAAGATTAATGCTTTCTGGTTGTTTAAATTTATATAAAAAGTTTATGTTCAATTTATCAGTGCACACCTGTTATATCTATGTGGTTAATTGATTGGTTCTTTCAACAAAAGGTTAAATCCTTTTGGTTGATCACAGTAATCAGGAAAATTCATCTGGATCATTAAGAAGAGCTTAGTAATCACAATATTGCATGTTTATACAAGTTATAAACAAAACATATGCCAAATAGTTTGAGTGTTTTGCATAAATAAGTTGCCCATTTCTATTTCATTTGACTCAGCATACCCAATAAGGCACTAGTCTCTGCATTTCACCATTTTGATTTATTCAATTCTTTTTACATATGTTAGTTGAGCATATTAGGATTTAGTTTTGAATATTGCTATACAATATATACCAAATTTAATTTTATTTGTCCACTTCCATTTTCCATCGTGGAAAAATCACTGCAAGAAAGAAGATCATAAGTCAAGTCTACCCAATTCATATAGGTACACCCCCTAGGTCTACCAGCACCTGAAGAGTAGAAGGTCTAAATATTTTGACCTTGTCTATTACCCTAAAGCGTTGTGAAAGCTTGGAAACCTTTCGTGGTTCAAACCTATGTTTTTGAGAGCTAACAAATTGGTGACTCTGTTGGGGACAAACATCAGAAAATTTGGTTGAAGACCATCATATAGAGTCATTGAAGAAAAAATTGTAATTTGAGAAGAAGTGATTCCATTGGGGAGAAGATAAAAATTAGTTAGATCAAAAAGAATCATTTTCCTACTTTTGGAAAAGTAGTTGGTGAATTTGGAAAAAACTTGATGAAGAATGGAATTTGTGTACTGAACAAAAGAATATTTTGAGAAGCAGTAGTTGATAAGAGGAATTAAAGAATCGAAAAAGAAAAAGCTGCAATTGGACCAACAACCATTACAATTGGGATAATTTTTCAATAAGGATGAATACAAAAATGTAGGAAGGTATTGGGCCCCTCAAGTGCCTGGTAGCACAATTGGAGATTTTTACAATGGAGGTAATGCATATCATGGACAACAAAACATTTATTCATCACAACTGTCGAAGCAAGTAAATGCCTATTTAGTCCCTCTTGGACAACGATTGGCAAGTTATCAAGAATTTCAATGTGATCAATATCAAGTGCAATGCCAATGTGATCAATGTCAAATGCAGCACAACTCTAGCCCACTTGGACACGTTAGTTAGATTCTACAGCAACGTACGTATCAGAACCAACAATCTAAAGATGATGAATATTTCAAATATCTTTTGGATGACTTTCTTGGCATAAGGAGATATAGAGGAGAATTTGGGTACTCTTTTCTCTACAGAATGACAGATATTTGTAGGAAAATACCTATTAAATTCCCATCTAGTAAGTATGAGATCATTCAATAGTTCATGAGAGTGTATGAGCCAAACCCAATTTATTGGCCTGAATCATGGATACCGATTTCTCTTGATCACTTGGTTGAATGGGATGATATTGTAGATAGGAAAAAGTATGAGGACAATGGTGAAATCATTGGTGGAGATGGAGACATTTATCAGACGATACAACAATTAGAAGATGAGACAAGTGCAGGTCAATATGACTCATATGATAACCTGCATGAGGAAGATGAAGATACAAGAGATATCTCTTGCATAATAGATTGTGATAGGGAAATTAGTGTATGTTGTGAGGGATCCAGTGAGTATTCAAATTCTAATGATGAACCTATGGATTTTGATCTATAGCAAGGTGATTCTTATAGTTCTTGTGGTGATTGAGAGGATGAAGCAATGGACAATACGAGTCCATTTGATAGTGAACAAATAATACCTCCGCCTACAGTTGAAAGCCATGAAGACACATTTGATGAGGAAGAGGTTTGTACATATTAAAATGGTTTCAAAACTTTTTCAAACCCATTTTATGATGAAGAGTTAAAAGAGGATCAGATGATATTTTGGAAAGGTGTGCCCAAGAATGAATTTCAGGTATTTTCAAATCCACTTTATGGTAAAGAGGAGATAATTTCAGACAAGCAAAATGATGGAATAAATGACTGCATTGGTAATGTTTATGATTTTTCAGTCTTTGATGATATTGGACCTCTTTTTGATGATGAAAAAAGTGAAGAATACAAATGTAGTGATGAAAATGTATAAACATGTTCACTGAACAATGAGCAAATTTCAGATTTGCTAACTCTCGAGTATCAGAGATTTGTACATGAGGGTGATCTTGAAGTTCTATCTCCAGCTTATATTTGTTTTGACAGTGAAAGTTCTTTGTGTAATGATTCATGTGACTCCTAGTACATTTCTCAAAATCATGGAGAAACCTTTGAAGTTGATCAAAAATCTGTGTCCATTCAAGATGACATATGTGATTTTGAAATTCCTAACTCATGTGGAGAAGACATTTATTTGCATACCAAGGATGATAGAAGTTTAGCATTGATTGGTTCATATATGCATGATATTGAAGATATGAGTCATAATCCAATGTCATTTCCAAATGGTGATATGGAAGAAGTGCAAAAGGTTTTAGACTTGTGTGTCTCAAATAGTGTTGATATGATAATTTTTTGTTTCTTAAGAAGAGCACTTTGATGGTGAATTTTTGATACAGCTGGGAGAGTGTTTCATAATACATAATAGTGAGAAAGATAATGAGGAATTTTCCATTGAATATGCATGTACTTTGTATATTGAAAATAACAAAGATTTGTCCCATGATGGAGAATTTGAATTACAGAATGATGAAGGGAAGTTGGGCCAAGCTGAGCATGATGATTCTCTAAGAACATTTGATAACAATGACAAGGATGGTTGCATGAATGTCTTCAAGAAGACTCTGATGAACTCAAGGAAAAACTAGGTGTTTGATAGGGGAAAGTATGGGCATTTCTTTTGGATGGCCTTGAACCATCATTTATGGTTTGAATTTTTGACCGTAACAGCTCAAAATAGGCAAAGTTGAAACATAGAGGATTAAGGGTTGCTAGTGCATGGACAACTCTTGATGATCCTCTTTAAAATTATTTTCCATGCACAGTAGTTTAGGGTTTTGTTCATCTCCATTTTGCATTCATTTCCATTTCCATTTTTCTCACTGATTCATCATCTTGTGTCATGTCTGCTCACCAAAAGATCTGGATCCTTGCAATGATCTCACAATCATTCATCCCCAGACAGAGCCACTATTAGAACTGCAAAATTCTAAATAATTTCACAATTTTTTCTTGCCCCTAAGTTTCCAAAATAATCATCACCATATGCATAGGCCTTCTCTTCATAACATTTTGCTAACATTTTTCCCATATTCAGCCATGTGATCCCATAAATCCAGCTAGGTTTGAGTATTTCACTTTATGATCTATATCGGCATGAGATTATCAGGGTCTCCCTGATCCATATTGCATTTTCTACTGATGTATTTTTTTGTTTCCTATCGGCAAGACCTCAGTGATGTTACATCGATCAAAATTTACCTACAGGCACCTATCGGCAGGACATTTTCATTGTTTCGGTAATAGAGGGATTCCCATCGGCGTGAAAGCCACCATCAGAATGAGGTCTTGGCAAACTTTTTATGTCTCAGCAATTAGCACATAGAATGATGTCTTGGCAAGAGTTATGTCTTCAGTATGTGGTCTCACTGAATGGGTCGTGTCTCACTGACCATGTGCACGTGGACATACTTTGGAAAAAATGAATGGTAGTCAGCATGAAGTCTTAGCGAAATCTTATTGTCTCACTAACTAGCGCAGAACGAAGAAATACTTTGGAAAGAATTATGTCTATAGAGCATGGTCCTGGCGAGTGCATTGGGTCTTGCCAATAAAACACAAAAAGATTCTATCAGAGTAAGGTCTTGGCGAATGGCTCTAGTCTTTCTGACAATGCAAAATGGGATTCTACGAAGGATTATCGACATGAGGTCTTGCAATCTTGCTGACATGAATGTCACACTAACATATTGTTGCATTGGTGAGAAAATTATTATGTCTCGGTGATCAAAAGTAAACTTAACATGAATTTCGGTAAGACAAGGTGTTCTATGAAACATTTCCCTGACATTGTAAGGTCACAGCGAAGTGAATGATACAAAAGGAAACATCTCGGTGTGAAAATGCTTGTGTCTCAGTGACTAGAAAATACATTAAGGGACACATTTTGGTAAGACAAAGTATAGTCTATGGGATGTCTCCCAGACAATAGAATGTTATAGCGACACACATGAGATGAAGGGATGACTGGCGGTGATTCATTGATCTTCGGTATGACCTCAGGATGTCTCGGTGAATGTTTAGTGAATAATGGCAGGGCCCAAATGCAGCTAATTGCCGACATGTGAATGCAAAGCGATGTGTCTCTTTAGATGCGAATGTATAAATATCCATTTTCAAATGTAAAGAGAAGAGAATTAGATCATATTAGATTAGATTAGATGAGATACAGTAGGTAAATCAGAAATGAATATAATAGAATAAAAGTTTCAGATCAGAGACTATGATGTATGATTTCAAAATGGGGATTTCAATGAAAATCAGTTGATGTGGCGGCTCATTTCTGGTGTCAATTGTATGTCATGCTCATTAAAAGTATTACTAAGTTGTCTCCAAGATTGATGCTTTATAGTTGATTAAATTGATATAAGAAGTTGATGTTCAATTTATCAGTGCACACCTATTGTATCTATGTGATTAATTGATTGGTTCTTTCAAGAAAAGATTAAATCCTTTTGGTTGATCACAATAATCAAGGAAATTCATCTGGATCATTAAGAAGAGCTTAGTAATCATAGTCTTGCATGTTTATAAAAGTTATAAACAAAACATATGCCAAACAATTTTAGTGTTTTCTAGAAATAAGTTGCCCATTTCTATTTCATTTGACTCAGCATACCCAATAAGGCACTAGTCTCTGCATTTCACCATTTTGATTTATTCAAATTTTTTTACATCTATTAACTAAGCATATTAGGATTTAGTTTTGAATATTTCTATACAATATATACCAAATTTTATTTTATTTTTCCACTTCCATTTTCCATCGTGGAAAAATCACTGCAAGAAAGAATATCATAAGTCAAGTCTACCCAATTCATATAGGTACACCCGCCTAAGTCTAGCAGCACCTGAAGAGTAGAAGGTCTAAATCTTTTGAAATTGTCTATTACCCTAAAACATTGTGAAATCTTGGCAACCTTTCGTGGTTCAAACCTGTGTTTTTGAGAACTAACAAACTCTACAGATCTCCCATTGCCTCCATGAGTGATCTGATATATGGAAATGAGGTTGTTTGTCAAGTGAGGGAAACACAAGACATCCTGAAAGGAGTGGTCCCCAAAACTAATAGACCCCTTCCTTGTAACACTCATGTAAGTGTTGTTTCCCATGAAAATGGGAGACATAGTGCAAGGCTCAAAGGAAGTGAACATATCTCAAAGGAAGTGAACATAGTCTGTGAAGATGCCATATGATGAGATGCTCCTAAATCTAGAAGCCATCTCCCTAATCCAATACCTGAAGAAGCACAAAGAGCATGTCCCTTCATATCTGATGAAGTATGTAAACTTGTTTTTCCCCTGCCATGTTGTTCTGAAGAAGAAGAAGAATGAGGAGAAGAAGGTGATGTAGACATCCTAGAAGGAAAATCAATCTGATGTTTCTAAAGAAGATGTTTTAGCTCATCAATGACCTTGTAACAATTATGTTCTACATGTCCTTCCCTCTTGCAATATGCACATTTAGTCTTCTCCTTCCTAGATGATTTCCTCTTAGAAGAGGAGGATGAATCTGAGTACTCCTTTTTCTGCTCATGACGTTTGGAATCCTTTTGTTTCTATTTCTTTCCTTTTCCTATAGAAGCCTTATGATCTTTGGGCTCCTAAGATGCAATAAATGCCCGTGATGAAGAAGGTTTCACCATGCCCATGCTAGCTAACTTAGCTTTCTCTCAAGTGAGAGATGAAGAAAAGTCATAAAGGGATGGAATAGTGAATCTAGTACCAAGTGCATCCCTAGTGGCATAAAAGTTAGATATAAAAATTAAATAATCTAGTCCAAACTTAGAAAGAATGGACAATATCAACTGAGAGTCTTCCTTCCGAACACGACACTATGACAACGACAATATAAGAGACTTGAGTTTGGTGAAAATCTTCTAGATGCTATCAAAATCCCTAGGATTTAAGCCAATAAGCTCATTCTCTAACTGAAACCCTCTCATAGTATCCTACTTCCCAAACAAAGACTCTAAAGTAGTCCAAATCTCATTGGGTGTAGTGCAAGACTCAATATGAGAAAGAAGGTCAAATGAAAGAGACAAACATAATGTACTATAAGCTTCATCACATATATTAAACCACTTTCTCTTTCCAATAGCACTTGTAGGTTCAATTTCCGTACCCATGGTTACCCTATCCAACCCTTTATGTTTCAAATGAATCTCCATTTGTTTTGTCCAACCAAAATAGTTGAATGGAGTAAGGGGTGCAATATTACATGTATCCATGATAGAAAACAACAATATATACTCTCAAATAAAAAAAATGCTCACTGATCTCAAAAAAATAGCTTGATTGCACGCTTCCCAAGAAAATAACTAAAAAGGTAAAGGTTGAGATCAAACAAGAATATCAGATACCTGGTAAGACAATCTATGAAAAAATAGGTTTGAGATCTATGTTGAGCACTGAACCAGCTTTCCAATGCCTATTTGTTTTCACAAAATGGAGCTAGGATGCAAAAGTTACGCCTCCCGAAGTGAAAACAACTTCTGGCTTTGACAGGCAAAAAAGGCATCAAAATTGAACAATCAAAAAATCAAACCACCACCACTACGAATTTCATCAAACCATATTTCTGATGATATCTCATTTTCAAAAAAAGGCCTCCATTTACAAAAGTTATGCCAAAATGAAAAAAGGCCTAAAAAAGGAACCTCCAACACTATATAGGTGCAAAAATACAACACCTTCACCTTTAGGTCTCGGTTGCACATCTGACCGCTAGGTACAGGGCTAAAAAAAATCACTGGGCTGGTTGACTCAGCTCCTAGTCCTCCAAAGGACCATGACCTAGGGCTTAGAATCCTGGTGGGGGCTTGAATTGGGGCTTTAGGTTGCAATATGACCGTGGCCAGGAGTTGGAACTGGCCCGCAGGGGCTAAAGCCAATGAAGGTGGAGAGGAGTGTTGGTGATGGTGGCGAATGGAGGTGGCCACCGAGCCGAGGTCATTGGAGGTGGAAAAATAGGTGGCAACCACTACAACTGGTGGTGAGATGTGGTGGCCGCCACCCAGGCTGGTGGCACAACTCTTTATAACTATGGGCGCAAGTTTTTAATAAAAAAACTTTGATTTTTTAATCTTTATTTTTTTTTTCAATTTTGACCTCAAAGTTCATGCCCTAGGGCCGTACGGCCTTGGGGCTAATTTTTTTTGAAATCGATGAAATGAAAGGCGTTTATAGGGTTTTGGGTGCTCTAATCATGATGGAGACATCCGTTTGGCCTAAAAATGCTCAAAAAATTAGGCTACCCCGAGATCTACAAAACATCAACTTGGCTTGAAACCCTTGCAAAGAAAAAAGTGCTATGAGAGAATATCTTCAAAACAAAAACAGGCAGCCATAGGTCTACAGCTTTGATACCATGTAGATCAAGTTGAAAAACCAACTTCGCAATCCCCAAGAATCACCTGCAAGCAATCACCTATCACATGCAATAGATATTTAGAACAAAAAGGAAGAGGTGTTATGTAAACCCTCAGAGCAAATATGTGCAAGCAAAAACTAGAATAATGATTATTGAAAGTAATTGTTTTACAAATAATACAAAATCCTTAAAAAAGGCAGTCATGCAAAAAGCAAGACAAGCACAACCCTAATCTTATATTTAGAAAAAAGAAAGCTCAACTAGATAAGGATTATAATTAACCTAGGAAATAAAATATGCCTAAGTAAACTTATGCTACAGTGTAATTAAATAATTAATTACACCAACACATCTAAGGCCAATATTTCTCATTCACATCTTAGGAATGAGGGGTATTATAAGCCCATTGTCATTTTTCCCTAGTTTCTGGTTTCTGTCATAACCCATTGCGAGCATCATTTGCAAACCTTTGCTTCTATCATCCATTGGTAGATTAGCTACTGATTTTTTTATCTTGGTATAGGAGATGAGATGGGTCCTCCTCTATGACTTCTTGGCCAAGATCTCCCCAACTTCTAAAGTTGGGATATTCTTTAGGGGATGTTTGGGATGTGGGGCTTCATTTGATTGTAGACGTCCTCGTGATCTAGGAGATTGTGGTAACTCTCCTACCACAAAGGAATTTTTGGGAATCGTAAATTTTTCGTAACCATGGTACTAGATGATGACTTTGATATCAGAGATGGTAGGAATGGTGGGAGTGGCAGGTGTCTCTCTCACAAAAGTGGAAGAGAGAGTGGCTGGATCAATGTATGGTGTTGATGTTCCTTCATCATTTTTAGGCACTTGAGGTATTTTGTAGTATTTTGCCTCTAGTTTCTTGTAGTAGGAGAATTGTTTGGGATCTCCAAAGATGGTGACCTCTTGTCCTTCATATGTGAATTTGACACATCGATGGAAGGTTGATGCTACTACTTGATTTGTATGGATTCATGGATGTCCTAGGAGAATGTTATAATCAGAGCAACGATTTTTGGATTAGAATGTTATAAGGCAAGTTGAGGTCTAGGACCTGATAGGTTGTTTCCATGATAGTTGGCCCTACTTGAATAGGGATTTGGATTGTGCCTTGGGACACTCTTTCCTAATCATCATATGCTCTGATTGTAATACCTTTTCCTTTGTCGATGGAGTCCTCTAAGATTTTTAGGTTCTTAATGAGCTTGAGGGAACAAATATTCAAACCTGTGCCTCCATCCACCAAGACTCACCTGACTTTATTTTTATGTATGAGGACCTCTAAATGGAGTGCACGATTGTGAGATGGTTGAGCGGGAAAGTCCTAATCAGAGAACATAAGGAGGTTTGGAGTGATGATGTTTCTAACCATAGCTTGGAATTGTTCTACATCAAGATATGTGGGGACAGTGGATGAAGTCAATGCTTCCTCAAGGATTTTCTTGTCGGAAGATGAAATTTTTAATAACTCCATGATGGAGATTTGTGTTGGGGTTCATTTTAGCCGATCAAGGACATTGTAACCATTGGGAACAGATCTAGGGTTGGGTGTGGGTGCTCCGTTTGGCTAAGATGACCCTACAATGGTAATTTTAACGCTGGTGACTCCATAATTGGTATGGGCTCCTTTGATGGTGATGGTAGCATAGTAGTCATCTAGGGATGCAATGACATGGTCATACACATGATTCATTTTTTTGAAGGTACCTTTCCCCTTATCAATGTTATTGTTCACTTTATTGTTATGGTTAGGCATCAGATTCATGTATATTTTGAGATTTTGATTTCCTATTGGTTGTTCCACATTTATGATTGTTTGATCAACGAGGTCTTAGACTAGGTTCTTTAACCTCATGCAATTGTTAGTGGTGTTCCCTTTGATTTTTTCGAAGTCACAAAGCTGATTTTCATTGTACCAAGGAGGTTTCACATCTAGTTCCTGGTAATTCTCATAGGTGGTAGCCTTGATGAGGATTTTTGTTTATTAGTTTCTTCATGATGACTTCGAGTGGTTCCCAAAAATTAGTGTACTTTCACTTTGTGGAATTCTTGTTTCGCTCGGGTGGTCCTCTTTGATCATTGATGTTATTGATCACTTGATTTTTTGGTTGTTGTGTTGTTGTGTTAGCTTAATGATTGTTTTGATGATGGTTTTGCATTTGTTATTTTGGTGTGGGTGTGTTTTGTTGAGGTGCATTGATGACCACTTTGGCATCGATGCAACCATTGTTGGTAACATTTTTGTTTCTTGCCCATGTGTGAGGTTTATCATTGTAACTAGTGGATGGGAAATTATTCTATTATTCAGGATATGCAGTTGTGTTGATGTGTCTTTAATGCACTTCTCAACATAGGTAATTTATAGATGCATCACCTCTCTTGAAAGAAAATCTTCCACAATCAAATTATAGAACACTATCCCAAGGTCTCTAATGTCAGGTCTTGACAGTGCTTGGAATATCTTAGTTTTTTGATGTGATTTGCTAGAATCACAAGGCGGTCTTACGGATGAGTTACAAAGTGTGGGAAGTTGGGCCTACAAATGTAGTTTTAAAGTGCTAGAAGTGAATGAACAGTGGCTACCCACTCAAAAAAGCAAGCTAAACCCCACCAAATTCATCTGATTTAGCTTCTTGGTGATGCTTTGGATCCTACTCTAACCAAGGATTAAAAGAAGTAGCAAAAGCAAATGGGTTAAGAAAGTCATTCTAATCCTAAGCTACAAATGAATAGTAACAATGGTGGATGCTACAGTAGAAAAACTCCCTAAAACTAAGTTTTGCTTGGCCAAGAGGAACCTACAGTTACACAAAACCAGTGTAATCTTCTAAGGACTGTAGATTTTCTGATTACACATACACATCATGCACATGTAGTTGAACTTAGTTGCAGCAATGAAGTAAGGAGCTCATACTAGCTTTGGAAAGTGACCAATCATCAATGAACCACAAAAACCATGAGCTAGAAATTCACCAAATACTAAAACAACAATCACCATCACCACTTCCATTAAAGAAACTAATACTAAAACTAACATAGAAGGTAGAACCATGCATGCAAGATGAGAAAAATCAAAGAGAACATCCATAAAATCATGCAATGTTGTCTTCTACTGCTGAAAATTCTTTTTACAATAGCTCTAACATTTTACAAATGAGGGGCAAGCCCCTATTTATAGTTTCTCAAAACCCAAATGAATGGCTAGGATTAATTCACAATGAGTGGCCTAGGTTTGATTTACATTAGCGTTTCACCTACCCCACATTATCCAAAAATTTTAAAATACATCTTTGTCTTTTCCCTGTTTTGTCATCTAGTGCTCAGGTGTTGTAGCAATTTGGTCATTTAGCTGATTGCCCTTTTACTGTAGCTGAAACTGCCTAAAAATTGTTTTCTTACTTGATGTATTTGCAATGTTCTTCCTTGGATCAAATAAGCCCATTGACGATTGGAATCAAATGATTGGTTGCCCCTAATTTAAGCAGACAACTCCCTTATGCTTTCTTCAAGGCCACCCCCTTGCAATTTTGTCCTTGACTTCATTGGCACAAACCTTTTTCTAACACCAACTCTATTGGTGGGTGCTAGGGGGAGAAGCGAACATGAGATGAATGGTGATAGGAGCTATGCGAACTCCTTGTTCAGCTTTCTCGATGGGTCTCCTCGACAGACCCGCAGTAGGTTCCTTGAATCCTGTATACATGAAGTGTCGTAAGTGATTTCATACACAAATCAAGGAAAACATTAGTCAAATCTTATAAAATCCTTGTTAGATCCATCCATGCATCATCAAAAGATCATAATATTCATATTTGGAGCTTATTTGGATCATAAACATTAATGTGAGCCCAAGGGGGCAGGCAATGAACGAGGGACAACAAACCGGAAGGGAAGTTTCTGTACCTCACAAAACTTAGCAAAACTAAGATTTTACAATTAGAGCACATGGGAAAAGGGGAAGGAAGAGTGCCTAGAAAAACTTCCTTAAGATTGGACTGATTTGACAAAAACCAGAAGCTTGGAAGTGGGAAGCCGGAGGGTCACCACCCTTTTAAAAAAGCAATGAGCACACGGCAGCCCGAAAGGAAATTCCTAGATGGCAACGAAGGGGTGGAGTCCCAAAAATGGCCATAGAGGGACACAGTCTCAGAAACGGCCATAGAGGGGCCAAGTTCTAGAGGCCAAGTCACCGAGGCTCCACAGATGTTCAAAATAGTCACGGAGGGATAGAGTCCCAGAAACAACCATGGAGGGGCCAAGTTCCAGAGGCCAGGTTACCGAGGCTCCACAGATGTTCAAAATAGCAACAGAGGGATGGAGTCCCAGAAACTGCCACAAAGGGGCCGAGTTCCAGAAGCGAGGTCATCGGGAATCCACAGATGTTCAAAATAGCCATGGAGGGACAGAATCCCAAAAATAGCCACAGAGGGGCTGGGTTTTGGAGGTCGGGTCGCAGGGGCTCCACTAATGTTTCAAAATAGCCAAAGAGGGGCGGAGTTACGAAACCCCCAAAACTTAATGAAATGTTGACAAAAACTTGGCAGTTCACTTAGGCACCACAAAAACATCACAAATCCACCAAAAAGTTGTCCCCAAAGTAAAAAATGTGGAAAGTAGACCATTGGGGGTCCACAAATGTTTCAATACAGCCAAAGAGGGAGGGAGTTTTTGAGGGAAAGTTCTAAAACCACTGAAACTTAACGAAACATTGACGAAACCTTGGCAGTTCATGTAGGCACCACAAAAGCATCCCAAATCCACTAGAAAGTTGTCCCCAAATTCAAAAATGTGGAAAGAAGACCGTCGGGGGTTCACAGATGTTGCAAAACAACCAAAGAGGGAGGGAGTTCCGAAGGGAAAGTTTTGAAACCATCGAAACTTAACGAAATGTTGACAAAACCTTGGTAGTTCATTTAGGCACCACAAAAACATCCCAAATCCACCAAAAAGTTATCCCCAAAGTAAAAAATGTGCAAAGCAGACCATCAGGGGTCGACAAATGTTTCAAAACAGCCAAAGAGGGAGGGAGTTCTGGAGGGAAAGTTCTAAAACCACTGAAACTTAACGAAACATTGATGAAACCTTGGCAGTTCATTTAGGCACCACAAAAACATCCCAAATCCATAAGAAAGTTGTCCCCAAAGACAAAAATATGGAAAGTAGACTATTGGGGGTCGACAGATGTTTAAAAAAAGCCAAAGAGGGAGGGAGTTCCAGAGGGAAAGTTTTGAAACCACCGAAACTTAATGAAATATTGAAAAAACCTTGGCAATTCATTTAGGTGCCACAAAAACATCGCAAATCCACCAGAAACTTGTCCCCAAAGTAAAAAATGTAGAAAAAAGTGAATCAAATGATGAGGGACCAAGTCAACAAGAACATGACAAAAGGCAGAAAAGGGATGGGGGACTTTATTTCTCCTCGGATTTGAATACCCCAAGTAGGTGAATTTGGTCAAGGGGATTTGATTGTTTGAAGGCACATGACCAATTTGGGCTTGGAAAATGGGGCACACAAAACAAGAAGGAAGAAAAGCAACCTATTAGGAGCAAAAAGAGGGGGTCCCTACCTAAGATGGGGCGTGTGTGCAAAACATGCACAACAAATGGCGACTTGCTGGGGAAATGCTCCAGAGCATTTCGATGACAAACTGGAATCACAAACCCAAAATCTCTAGTTCTAACCTTAACACTAGGGAAAACAAACCAGATGCCCAACTAAAGGGTCAAAACCACTAGCCAACTCAACCTTTAGTATGCTGAACATTCAAGTGTGTGCAATTGCATGAATTCCCATCAGTTGGTTGCTATAGGAACCCAAGCTCCATCAAGTCAAGCAACATAGTTTATTCTAACTCTGAAAGCATCTGAGACATTGCCTCACTGCTAGTTAGGTGTCCATAGCCCCAAAGAAGTTCTCGCTATGATTTTCCTGAACATTGCTCTACTGTCGGTCGGGCATCCATAGCCCCGATAGAGTTGCTCAGATACCCCTAAAAAGTTGAATTTTCTCTTTCTTTTAATTTTCAATGTTTTCTTTCTTTATTTCTTTCTTTTCTATTTTTAGCTCTTTTATTTCAACCCGCAAGCATTGAAGCTCACACTCAGGGCTAAGGATCAAAGTGGCATTGGAGAAAAATTTCATATTTTTCACTTAACTAGACTTCACAAAAGGCCCTACAGTGACCGTCAAATTCTTAAGATGTGTAAGAGCTATAAGATTTTAGAATCTGTCATAGTCAGATTAGATGAACAACTTGTCCTCTTTGAATCAAACACCCAGATCACTTGACACTAACAAAAGACCTTCACCATCCACTCTGAAGACTTGATTAGAGTTTGACAAAGAAATGCGTAGAACAACCCCAGGTGATGAGTATGGTTGTTGTGCACACATATGTGCCCAACTAAGAGTAGAGGGACCTCGAGCAAAACAACAACAAAGTGAAAGCAAAAAAAAAGAAAACAACCTACATCACACCAACTAACCTAAGGAAAGCGAGAAAGCAAAGTATTTATAGGAAACCTATACTACTTGAAACGGGCTATATACAAAGATATTTACAAAGCACTATGTTTAGGCAAGGCAAGCTAACATTAACGTTCATTGGATTTCGCAGTGCATGCACAAGGAAACAGGCGATTGTTATCATTGCTAACCATGCAAACTTATCCTTATATTATAGAAAAATAAATTCAATGTTGCAACACTCAAGTTCAATCATGTCATCATGAAAAATCAGGAATTGAGGAGGATCGCTGAACCCATGGTTAATCCATAAACATGTTTATTTTCCCTAATTCCCATAATCAAAATAATAAGTGAAATTATGAAAAATAATAGGGGAAAGGAAGCATAGAACCTTGATGTCATCACATGGAGGTGGCAGCATTGGACAGTCGAGAACGAGCACTACGTCATCTATTGTTGCATCAGTAGCCTTGAGTGGGTGCGGTGGAGGGTGCAACACTTCTGACATTAAGCTTGCATAAGGTTGGGAGGATAGGGCAACAAACAACTCTTCCAATCTACTAATGGGACCTACAGCCCCGATTGGCAGTTCTTCAAAAGGAAATACTTCTCCACATTGATCATCTGCAAACTTGGGATCCACTTGATTGTTGTCCTCAAATGATAGTATGTTGTCCCACCTCCTTTCCCAAGTGTTTTCCTTATTTATGTGGTGTTCAACATCGTGGGACAATGACATGCATGAATTTTTCCTATTGCAGCCATTTGAATATGAAGGAGGATCAACAATGATCATGGCAGAAGGACTCCAAGTTGCATCTTGTAGTCGGTTGGGTGCTTCATCTTTTTTGGCAGCTATCTTAGCACCTCCACCTTTTTCTTCTTCTCTTTGTTGTTCATGCATCTCATCATGACGTTTGCTTGTTTCCCCTTGTTCACTATCACTATAGATGAAGAAGGAACCCCTCTCCCAATCTGAAGACTCTAGTGTATCATTGTTCGGGGGCTCAAGGGTTATGTATTCATCACTACCGTCTTCAGGGATGTGCTCTTCCTCAGCATGAGCATACCTCCGTAGTATAGTTCCCAATGGAAAGAAGTCATCAATTGACGACACCTCATCAAGGGGACAAAAATTCACTATGCAATCTCCTTCTAAAAACTCACCAAAAAGCTTATCATCCATGGTGCACAGCTCCTCTTCAAGAGGAAGAGCTTCTTGATGACTTGTGGACAGCATTCCCACTTGATCTACTTCATCACTTGGAGGCTTGAGATTGTGTTGTCATCCTTCTTCTATTGCTGCCCCAACATCCTCTTTAGGTTTTCCTTTAGCTGAGTCATCACTTAGTTCAGGCTCTTGGTCTTCACGTTCCATCCTTGAAGCAACTGCAAGAAGTGGTGTGCTTGGCTGCCTCACTTGTCCTTTGACTTTCTTAATGGCTTCTTGGCACAATCTACATGTGAACTCTGGGTGTGATGAATCATGAAGTCTACACCAATTTGGCAATAGTAGCACCTCCAAATCTGCTTGGTATTTTAGCTCCGACCAATCATTTTCCAACCTAGAGATGAGCTGGTCATATCTCTCCATGATCAGGTCCTAATCATCACTTGGGAGAGAATTTGAATGGTGAACAACCATGGTGAGTGGTTGTTCCCACTCCTCCAAAATTTCATTTTCAGATTCTCGATTGTTGTCATTGACAAAGGAGAGATTTTCTAATCTGATTGAACACTTATACCTTCGTCATCATTTTCTACTGCTCCAATGGTGTCAACCTTTTCTCCTTCCTATTTTTCAACATATGAGTTGGTTGTCCTAACATCCACAGCTGCAGACTTCCTTGGTTCATTGTCACCTACCAATCGCTCTTCTTCTTGAGTGGAGGATTTCCTTTGATTAGTGGACGGAAGACCTTCTAAATTAGTTTCAATCAGATTTTCACCAAGGCACCTTGTTGTCCTAGTGAAATCTGCCTCTTCCTCTTGGTTTTCAACTTCAATGTCTACTGCCCCAAAATTAGCTTGTATCAAATTTCTTGGTTCATCCTTACTTTACTATCCTTTGGATCTTGACAGCTCTTTTGCCTCATGGGATAACTTCTTTTCATTGGGAGTTGGTTGCTCTAACTTGTTCGAACAACCCTTGGCTTGAGCGATGATGTTGTCATATGATGGACACGTAAATTCTGAATGTGGTGCATTGTGAAATCTACACCAACTTTCCATTAGTACTTCCTCCAATCTTGGTCCATCCTTGCTACTCAAATGTTCCTGGATTAGCTCCTTGAATGCCTTGGTTGCCATGGTTGTCAATTCTTCTTGTGGGTCTTTGAGGGACAAGGGCTAGTATATTTCCCAAAAGGGAATTTCTCCCTGCAAGATCATTTCAATTCTGCTTAAGAAAGTCAAACATCCTAATTCATTGTGCCTATGAGTGCAATGAATCTAGCATCTATCAGCCAATGCAAATTGTTGCAATGGCTTCTTCAGTCTCTTATTCAAATCTGCATGCAGTTGAGTGATGTCAATTTGTGCATGCTGCTCCATTTTGACTCAGCTTCTACAGTTTGCCTTCATAATTTTCTAATTTTTAGCATTAAAAGAGATCTCCGTAGCTTAGATTTCTTCTTTGAAATTTCTCTTTCCAATTTCCAACTTTCAGCTTTGTAGCCTCAACATGTTATGCCCTCCTTCTACCACTAGTTATGTTGATGTGGTTTTTATGCACTTCTCAACATAGGTAATGCATAGATGCATCACCTCTCTTGAAAGATAATCTTACACATTCAAATTGTAGAACACTATCCCAAGGTCTCTAATGTCAAGTCTTGACAGTGCTTGGAAAATCTCAGTTGTTTGATGTGATTTGCTAGAATCACAAGGAGGTCTTATAGATGAGTTACAAAGTGTGGGAAGTTGGTCCTGCAAATGCAGTTTTAAAGTGATGGAAGTGAATGAATAGTGGCTGCCCACTCAAAATAGCAAGCTAAAACCCACCAAATTCATCTGATTTAGCTTCATGGTGATTCTTTTGATCCTACTCTAACCAAAGATTAAAAGAAATAGCAAAAGGAGAAGGGTTAAGAAAGTCAGTCTAATCCTAAGCTACAAATGAATAGTAACAATAGTGGCTGCTATAGTAGACAAACTCCCTAAAACTAAGTTTTTCTTAGCCAAGAGGAACCTACAGTTACACAAAACTAGTGCAATCTTATAAGGATTGCAGATTTTTAGATTACACATACACATCATGCACATGTAATTGAACTAAGTTGCAACAATGAAGTAAGGAGCTTAGACTAGGTTTGCAAAGTGACTCATCATCAATGAACCACAAAAAACATAAGCTAGAAATTCATCAAATACTAAAACAACAATCAGCATCACCACTTTCATTAAAGAAACTAATACTAAAACTAACATAGAAGGTAGAACCATGCATGCAAGATGAGAAAAATCAAAGAGAACATCCATAAAATCATGCAATGTTGTCTTCCATTGCTGCAAATTCTTTTTACAATAGATCTCCAACCTTTTACAAATGAGGGGAAAGCCCCTATTTATAGTTTTCCAAAGCCCAAATGAATGGCTAGGATTAATTCACAATGAGTGGACCAGATTTGATTTACATTAGGGTTTCACCTACCCCCCATTATCTAGCAATTTTAAAATACATCTTTTTCTTTTCCCTATTTTTTCATCTAGTGCTTAGGTGTTGTAGCAATTTCATCATTTAGCTGATTGCCCTTTTACAATAGCTGAAACTACTTGAAAGTTGTCTTTTTACTTGATGTGTTTCTGGTGTTCTTCCTTCGATCAAATGAGCCTGTTGATGATTGGCATCAATAGATTGGTTGCCCCTGATTCTAGTGGACAACTCCCTTATGCTTTCTTCAAGGCCACCCCATTGCATTTTTTTCCTTGACTTCCTTGGCACATACCTTCTTCTAACACTGACCCTGTTGGTGGGTGCTAGGGGGAGAGGCAAACATGAAATGAATGGTGATAGGAGCTATGCAAACTCCTTTTTTAGCTTTCTCAGTGGGTCTCCTCGACAAACCCATGATAGGCTCCTTGAATCCTACATACATGAAGTGTCATAAGTTCTTTCATACACAAATCACAGAAAACTTTAGTCAAATATTGCAAAATCCTTGTTAGATCCATCCATGCATCATCAAAAGATCATAATATTCATATTTGGAGCTCATTTGGATCATAAGCATTAATGCGGGCCCAAGGGGGTGGGCAACAAATGAGGGACAACAAACCAGAAGCGAAGTTCCCAGACCTCACAAAAATAAGCAAAACCAAGATTTTACAATTATAGCACATGGGAAAAGTTGAAGGAAGAGTGCCTAGGAAAAATTCCTTAAGATTGGACTCATTTGACAAAAACCAGAAGCTTGGAAGGGGGAAGCTAGAGTGTCAGCACCCTTTTGAAAAGGCAATGAGCACATGGCACCCTGGAAGGAAAGTCCCGGATGATGACGAAGGGGTGGAGTTCTAGAAATGGCCATAGAGGGACGGAGTCCTGGAAATGTCCATCGAGGGGCCGGGTTCCAGAGGCTGGGTCATCAGGGCTCCATGGATGTTCAAAATGGCCACGGAGGGACGAAGTCTCTAAAACTGCCATGGATGGGCTAGGTTTTGGAGGCTGGGTTGTCGAGGCTCCATGGATGTTCAAAATGGCAATGGAGGGACATAGTCCCATAAATGGCAGTAAAGGGGTTGGGTTCCGGAGGCCAGGTCGCCAGGGCTCCACAGATGTTTCAAAATTGCCAAAGAGGGATGAAGTTCTGAAACCCCCAAAACTTAACAAAACCTTGACGAAACCTTTGTAGTTCATTTAGGCACCACAAAAACATCCCAAATCCATCAAAAATTTGTCCCCAAAGTAAAAAATATAGAAACAAGTGAATCAAGTGATCAGGGACCAAGTCAGCAGGAATAAGAGAAAAGGCAAAAAATGGATGGGGGAGTTTATTTCTCCCCAGATTTTAATACCCCAAGTAGGTGAATTTGGTCAGGGGGATTTGATCATTTGAAGGCACATGACCAATTTGGGCTTGGAAAATGGGGCACGCAAAACAAGATAGGAGAAAAGTAGCCTATTAGGAGTAAAAAGAGGGGGTCCCTACCTATGGGGGGACATGTGTGCAAAACATGCACAACAAGTTGATCCTCGAGGTTGTGTTATAAGGGCCCATTTGATGTTGAGCACCTTGGAAATCAACTGGTCATACATGGTGATCCCATGTAATTTCAGATGGAATGCTAAGAGGCCATCAAGGTTGGATATGATAGTGCACACTTGTTCATCGGGTATGACCCATTTGCTCTGATTAGCCTTGGATCACCATTTTGTTGGAATGAAGCAAATGATTCTTTCTTACCTTGTTTCAGAGCTAATAGTTCCTCTAGACTGACATCCATGGTGATATTGCATGCATATTTTTTGATGAATGTGCCTATGATTTCTTGGAATGTTTTGATGCTTGTAGGTAGGCAAGAAAACCATTCCATGGCATGGCCAACCAAACTCCTAGGAAATAGCCACATCAGATAGGTATCATCATACACGAATTCCATGCAATGAATGTCGAATTCCCTGATATGATCTTCAGGGTTTCCTGTCCCATGGTATTTATCAAATTTGGGGATCTCAAATCCCTTTGGGAATGGTTTCATCATAAGGCTCCTGTCAAACAGATAAGGACACAAGTTGTTGGATATTTTCGTGGTTCACCTTCATTAAAGATTGAGAACTTGTTGTGAGAGTAATTTGATTTGTGTTGTGACATCATTTTGTGGATTAGGTGGTGGGATGAAAGTGTTCTAAGGTGGTTTGATTGTTGATGGGATGGGTGGATTGGTTGATGTGTTGATTGATGGTATTTGCACATTCTACTAAGCCATGTATGCTTCTACTTGCTATTATATCAACAACACTTGTTGTTAGTCTTGTTGTTGTTGTGACAGGATTGCCTATTGTTGAGCCTCCTATTTTTGTTGCACCAACAATGCTTGTTGTTGTACTACTAGTTGGCCTGCTTCTTGTTGTTCTTGGTATTGCTTTAGCACTTGCTGATATGCTTGGTGTTGTGCCACTTGTTGTTGTGCGAGATACTGCACTTGTGCTTGTGCTTGTTGTGCTTGATATTGGGTTTGGGCTTGAGCATGTGCTTGAGTTTGTGCCTGAGCTTGAGCCTGAGCTTGAGCTTGATCTTGAGCTTGAGCTTATACAGCTTGAGCTTGTGCTTGAGCTTGAGCCTGAACTTGAGCTTGAGCTTGAGCTTGTGTAGCTTGATCTTGTGCTTGCGCAACTTATTGTTGCTGATGTAATAGGATTTGGGCTTGAGTAGCCTATTGTGCTTGTAATGCATCTTGAGTAGCTTGTGTAGCTTGAGTGGCTTGCTGAGTAGCTAGTTGCATGGCTTGTTGTTTTTGTACTTGCTAGAGTTCCTTTTGATAGGCAGCTTTCTGAGCAGCTTGCAACACAATACTATATTGGCTTGATGTATTGTAGATTGGTAGTGGATTTAGAATGGTGCTTGTTATGGTGATGGGAGGCCCCGTCATGTTGATGATTAGGATTTGAGTGGTAGATGGTGCAATGGATATGCTTGGTCCTTGCGAGACCATGTTTAGAGGGATGATTGATGATGTGGTGATTTCCTATGTGGTTGCAATCGGTTTGTTGCGATGTTGATGATAAGTTTTAAGAATTTGGTGCTATGCTTTGATTGATGTTCGAGATGTTGGTTTGATTTTGATTGATACTTAGTAAAGGGGGAAGCCCTAAGCCAAGAAGTGGTGTGGATGATGATGGTAATGGTGGAAGTGGTGAAAATGTGATGGATGTGGTCTCTTGAGGAAATGGTGTAGTGTCAAAAATTCCCCCTGGTCTGAACATGTCACCCTCTCCTTGTGAGGTTGTGGGGAGAGAAGTTTGGGGTGTTGCGTGAAAGGATGATGATGATGGATCATTGGGATCATGAAAATTGAGAGGAAAATATGTATGTAATGGATTTTGGGGTACGGTTTTCCCCAAGATGGTGTTGGCATCCAAATCTTGATTATTGACAAGGGGATGTGTTTCTAATGCATTGAGAAATGCACTTCCCTTGTTAATAATGGGTTGAGTTGGAGCAATGGATGATGTGATTTGTAGGATGTTTTGAGTCATACTTTGGAATGGGGGTGTGGATGAGATGGGGAGTGTGGATGAAATTGGAGGCATGACCTCTAAGGATGGTTCCACTATCAAGCTCACATCGAAATTAGAAGGGATTTTCTAAGCCCCTTGCTTTGCTAATTCGAGCATGTATAGTGAGGGGTTGAGTCTCATTATGATGTTGATAATTTTATGATTTTTATGATTTTGGTCCATCTTAGTGATTTCCTCTTGTGACATTCTGAAAGGATTATTTGTAAGATCTTCTATTTGGCCTTCCTCTTGAGGGTTTTGTGATGATGAAGGAAAGTTGATTAGAGGATTACTTGATCGAATGGAATTTATTTCGGAATTTGTTTGACCTAGGTCACTTGCACTAGATGTTTCTTTGTTGGCTTCCATGTTCTTCTTGTATTGAGATCTAGTTTGAACCATAAAATAAGGAACAATTTTCAAAAATATTGGATATCAATCTCCAATTCTTTGGATTGCTCTAACTTTAGATACAAAAGAGAAAATTATTTAGGATGATTTTAAGGATCAAAGGTGATATGATGGGGATGATGTAAAAGATGGATGATGTGGATGTTTGAACTTTTGAGAAATCTTGAGGGGATGCTATACTTTATAGGACCTTTTGGATATATTTTTTTGGATTTGTTTTGGATTTTGAATTAACCTTGATTTGATTTTTGGTTTTCTTTGTTTTTGGATTTATGAACAAATAGACCCTAATATGTTGGATGATTAGCTAGGGGGTAGATTTTCTCAAAGGATGATAATTTGAATATGTGTAGGGAGAAGGATGCATCTACCCACACCTATTCAACAAAGATGATAATTTAACTAAGCATATGAAGAAGGATGCATCTATATATACCTAGCTAAACAAGATGGTTTGATGATTTGAATAATCATATGCAAAATGATGCATCTACACATACCTAGACAAAGATGATTTGATGTTTTGATTCAAATATTTCAAGGATTTGATGATTTT
The DNA here is from genome assembly GCA_007258455.2 of Sequoia sempervirens. Lineage (NCBI taxonomy): Eukaryota > Viridiplantae > Streptophyta > Pinopsida > Cupressales > Cupressaceae > Sequoia > Sequoia sempervirens. The sequence continues at coordinate 230,592,897 of VDFB02000013.1, forward strand.
GATTTTTTCCAAAAAGCCTAGCATGGAGGATAATTTCAAAAAAAATTCAAAAGATGATGGTGAGCTGATTTTGGTTTGATGTAACATGGATGAAACTTAGGTTTGATTTTGATCCTAGGATGTACCTAAAAAGACTCTTATTTACTAGACCTCGGTATTGAAGAGCATGCAATACTTCTAAGGACCTTTTAACCAAGAAGTGGTTCAAACTGATCATACATTTCCAGATTGCTCAAAGGAATGAGTCTATAGAACCTTGTGAATTTTTTTCTTTTTTTGATATGTTTCTTTTGATTGCACTTACTAATGTATTTCTTGATGACCTTTCAAGTGTGACTCCTAAATTTTGAACTTTTTCTCGAGGACTTTTGCTTTGGAATTTTGAATTTCTTGGAAATCATGAGTAACTAACACATGTTTGAGAGCCAATTTTGTTATCTTTTCTTAGTGATTTTGTTTTAGCACAAACACATTCCTTCATTAGATTTTGCATCTAGATGTCTAGTGTCTCAAATTTTCTCTTATTCCACAAATATGGAAATCGTGAAACTTTAAGCCAAGAGTTACCTATTGTTGATCCTAAGGAAGCAAATTGAGATAGAATCTAAATGCCTAGAATCCTCTAAGGATGGGAATCCCAAGGGCAAGAAAGGGCATATTAAGTCATTCAAAGGTATTTGCTTCTTAAAAGGAGTTTTAAATTTTGATGGCAAATGTTAAATGTTTGTTTCCAAGTTTTTTCGAACAAGAAAAGTGTTTTGATTCACAAGAATAGAGAACCCTATGGATATGAAACATGATATTTGTTGAGTCCCCACTTGGAAAAGTCTGGCTACGCTTATTTTTAGCGAATGGTTAGATGCTTGAACCCACTAGCTCCCTTCCATGACACACACTTCTTGGGGCAGCCAAGCATCAATACCCATGAAACTCCCATGGCATACATTACATGTCTACTAAAAATAGTAAAAGTGTGGGGTGGCTTCAGAACAACCGTTCTTGCACCAACAAATAGATATGGATTTTGGAATTTCTACAACAAGGGTTTTAATTCAGACTTTCCATTCGTAGGAGTTGACCCAATGTGGCTAGAGAGAATTGCTTTCCTTCTCGTTAGAGCCAATCACGTGATAATGGCCTTTGTTCCAGTACCCACTTTTATCTCCCAACTAGAAATACCCTTGGCTTAAGATTGTTACCAGTTGAGTCATTCCCTTGGGTGAGTACTTTTTCCCCAAGGAAGACCCTCTAAGATAAACAAAATCAATCAAACATATGCATAACTCGATCGATATTTGTTGAGAAACAAAGAGAGAATACATGCAATATATTTACTCACACTCGCACAATGTTTTATTCAATTTTAAGCCCAAAATGAAGTGTGGATTCAATCACTTTATCCCAACCTAAGACCATCAAAAATCCTTTTGATTATCAAGATTGTTGTGAGGTGCGAGAGAAGCGCATATGTCTTTTCAATGGTGCTAGTTTGAGTAAGAAATCATAAAACAAAGGAGCACATGTTCTTTTTAATCCAACAAAGCAATAATGACTTCTTTTTAAGCACCAAAATAAGTGTGATAATTTTCCTTGTTCATTTATTAAATCCAAAACAAACTCTAGTAAGTTTGAGTCCTAATGTTCATTTTAAGTCCTTTTGTAACAAGAATTGAAAGAGTTCTTTTTAGAGCCCAAAATGAAAACTAGTAAGTCCCTAAGCATGGAAGATAACAAAATTTATTCAAGAGGATTAGTGAATCTTCTAATAGTGTTAAACAAGCACTAGAGTGTTCAAAAACACTTGGTATCATGAAATGAGGTCACCATGCTTCTTTTCCTCTTCACCTTTGATCAATCCAACCTACAAGAAAATCAGTTAGGTTCTGCAAAATCAGAGGTCAAGAAAGCAGAAAATAAACCAAATAACCAGAATTTGATAAAAAGCACATGTCATAAATAATTTTTTACTTTCTACTTCCCTCCAATAGTGAAACCCATGAAGGCATCATAGTTTGAACTTACCAGCGGTGCTGTATAGCGCCGCTTACAAGTCAACATCACTCTGTAGCCAAACCAGTGAGCATAAAGGCATTGCTATTCAGATTAGTGGTACAATTTGGACTTTAAAAATATTCTAGCGAGATAGAAAGATTCAACGGTGTTGTTTGAAAATTTGAATTCTAGGTGGGAAACGTGGGGCGTCGGAGTTTGAAGTTTGCAGCGGTGCAATATAGCGATGTTGAGTTCTCAGTGGTGCTAAATAGTGACTCTAAGCTCCCAGTAGTGGAGTTTTTTGTAGGTGTAAAAACAATAAAGAAAACATGAAATTTAGTGCAAAAATGTGATTAGATTTTCAAGAGTTCCATCCTTCTAGCGCCAAATGTAGAACCCCTATCCAAATACCTGCAAAACATAATGAAGGAACACATTAGAAGATCATATGAAAGTAAGAACAAGGATTCCTCATGGAATCCATTAGCAAAGCTCAAAATAGGAAAGAAAAAAAGAATAAAATGAAAGAACAAGAAAGTAAGCTAAATCCTATCGAAAGCAATGCAAACTCTTGATCCCATGGGGGAGTTGGTGCTAATTTGATGTGGAAATTGGCCCTTTCCCAACTCCAATGATGTGATGAAGATGATTGATAAAGGATGCATGCTTGTGGTGATGGCTTCAATGGAGCTCCATGTTGAAAATCTGCAAAATGCCTAACTATGCTTTGATGAAATTGATGATAGATTGCTATGGATTTGAGTATAATAAATTTGCTCAAATTGTGGATGATCAAATGAGGAATAAGACCTCTTATTTATAAAATGTCAAGTTGGAAGAATTTCCAAAAGAGAGCAATGTGGGACTAAGAATCAACCAATGGCAAGATGCCACTTGTCAACATGTGAATGGATGAAGGATGTGCAAGTTTTGAAGAATGTGTCAATAAATGCAATTAGGTGGAATTTGAAATTGTTGAAATGACATGTAAGATGGAAAGAACATGCATAGAATTCCACTTGGCTCGAGGAAAAAAAAATTATTAGGTGGAGTAAATGCCTTGCTGGAAGGACAAATTGCAATTGGATTTTCAATTCAAATTTGAGGAATATTGCTTTATTATGCCTTTTGAGAGAAAATAGAGATCTAATAAATGAGTTAAATCTATTTTCATCTGGAAGTTGCAAAAGCTAGAGGATGGGACATGGATTAGGATTAAATTAATTAATGGTTAATTAATTTAATGAGGATTAAAATGATGTGACATATTGATTTAGATTTATGGGTTTATTTAAATCAAATATTAGAAGAAACGGTTTTAGAGATAGTTAAATAAATATTTTTGATGTATTTAATTTAATAGGATGACTTTAGAGTTTTAATCAAATAAAATGAATTATTTAATTAAATAGAGATAATTAGATCAGGTTGATTGATTTAATTAATGAAATGGAATGACTTAATCAAATAAGATGATTTATTTTATTAAGAGAGGATGATTGATGAATTTAATCACATAAGGGTATCTAATTAATTGGTTAGACAGAGGGATGATTTAGGATGGAGCAGTGTTAGTAGTTAGGATCAGTTGTGCAATGTTAATTAGTACATTTTCCATGTCTACACTTATTAAGTGGCCTACCATGATATTTAATCAATTGAATATTCGTTGTAACAACAAGGTTAGAGTAATGATGAATATTCCTATGTGTGTCAAAGTCCTCAAACAAAAAAATATCTAATTTTAGAATAGGGTTCCTTCTAAGAAATGGTCCTATGACAACAATAAATCCTATTGGATACTCAATATCATCTCCATCAGTGATTGTGATAGTCAAATTTTCTATTCCCTTTGTGCAACGACACAGAAAAAATCTATTCCTTCTTTATTATTGTCATTAGCAATAACTGTATACACGTGACCCACATTTCATTGAATGAATAAATTAATTCTAAAAACCATGTAAAATGTAATAAAATTAATTAAAAATTTGATGGGTATGTGCAGGATCATCATGGAAAAAATAGGCCCTTAAGTGGCAAAAAATCAGAAAAATCAGAGTTAGGAAACTTGACATAAAAATTTGAATAAGTTATCTATATTATATAAAAAATATGTAAGAATAGAATTTGTAGAAAATTGAATGTAGTTTCTAAACTACTAGGTTTGTTTAAAAAAAAAAAATCTATTTGGGAAATTTTGAAATTTCAATGCAGTGTACTTAAATTTCAGGGAAAAAATAAGTAGGTGTTTGTCTGACCACCCTAACCACAATAAAATGATAATATTTTTTTATAAGATTTTAGATATAAGTAGAGGACTCATGTCTTGATGTGACAAATATTTTTTCATAATTTTTTCCAAGTAAATAATTAATTATGAATTTTTTATTACAATTTTTAAAAAATATAAAAAACTCATATGTCTGACCACCCTAACTTGGTCAAAACTTCATGAAATTAAAATTTTCTTTTTTTAATTATATAGTATGAGAAGCATAGAATGTGACACATATTTTGGATTCAAAAAATGTAATACGGTTTGAAAGCTATAGATGTTTTTCAATCAGTCTATCAATCAAGACTTTAGTCATAATTTGAATAGAAAATGAATAATAATTATTTATTAAATTGAGAGTAAAGCATAATTTATATTGGTGGAAAGATGAGAATCTCCTTTAAAAACCCTTTTCGTTTCATCAATTTTGGGTAAGAAAAAAGTCATCAGCCACATACCCATCATATTGCCACTTTTTGGCCCATCATGATCTTGCACATACCCTGATTTCAAATAATTAACAAATGATAATCCCTGGTTGCACTAGGTTAAATACATGGTTAAAGTCCATTGATACTTCCATTTGGTTCACCTATAGTGCTTGTGGAACTTGATATGTGTCAATGGGAACTAAATGTCTACAAGACCATTTTTCAACCCACTCTTTTGACTCACAATATTCCCATAAAAAATCCATACATGACAAATGAAAGCATGTAGTCTCTCTCATATAAATAAGTAGTGAACTTGCATTTGAACTTCTGAATGAGTGAAACTCACTTGATCCTATAATTGTACAACAATCGTGGTAGTTTAAAATATTAGATTCATTTACTAACTAAAAATATCTAGAAACCATAGACTTACCTTGATTACCTAGTCCCGTTATGGAATTACACCATTACACAATTGTTGTTGCATCAATCAACTTAGCACCACCTTGGTACTTAAACTCCTTTCTAGCTAGGGCTCTTTCTACACATGTTCTGACACCATCGTGTTCACCCTTTCTGTGTCCAACCTCAGTGAAATTCCAAAAGTGTTGAACACCAACTGTCACATGTATCCTATTCAACCAATAGAACATCCTCGAATTCTTGAATGATGACATGTAGTTATCTAACCATATGATGTATTGTCTGTATCTCATATTTATTTCCCTTAAATTATCATATTGAACAATAAGAAAAAGTAGGGTGGATGGACCACTATTCTCCTATTGTCATTCAATAAGGTCCTAGGAATCCTAATTGGATTGACTATCAACCTCAAAGGAGAGTCAATTCTCGACAAGGAAGACCTAGGAAGGGGTTTCTTTAGCTTTCATGGGTTCACCACCAAGCAAAAGCTTGGAAAAGAAAAATAAAAATTCAACTTACAAAACCTAATAATGCAAGCTAAATGAAGGATGAAAATGATGAAATTACGTAGCAGCAATTTAGAATATGTGTACCTAGGAATTCTCAAAATGTAATGAGGATTCTGGAAATACAAAGAAACTTTCAAAAAGTGTTATGGAGGACAAAGACGCCCTTACTATCTTATTGGTCCTGCTATGGTTTTTCCAGGCATATGCAATATCTTCAAATGTCGAAACTAGATCTGGAAGAATTTATGAAAAATACCCTCAGGAGGACTAAGAATTCCTAGGTGATGACTTAGTCATGTTTTGAATTTCTAAAATATTCAAATGTGTTCCTAAGGCTTGATTTCTTCTCTTCCTTCTTCTCTGATCTCAGGTTTTGAAACTTCTAGATTTGGCTTGTAGGTGAGTTTCTGTGAAGATGACAACTTTGTAATGCAACTTTGTAACTTTACACCTTAAATGATCTTCAAGTATTCAACCTAAATCTGCAATCACAAACACATAAGAGGGGAAAAACTTTTTGATTGTTAGTGAATGGGGATTTTCCTTGGTCAAACCCCTTCTTGGTAATTAAACCTTGAAATGAAATGAAATGGAGGGGAATGATGAATGAACGACATGCAATGTTACAACTCACCAAACCCTTGTTATGAAGTCTACAAAATTGCGTGAAATGGATAGCTCAGATATGGATCTTGAATCAAAGGAATGGTTGATGGATATTTACTTGAATTTATTGCTTGAATCAAAACCCTACATCACAAATGTTAGCACAAAAACACACATGATGCAAGAAGATCTTTGATATGATGCTTGAATCTTGATTATGGCTACAAATGCTTGATGAATTGCTCTTCAATGCTTGAATACTTGAATGCTTGGATGCTTAGATTGCTTGCTATATTGGTAGGCAAAAATATGAAAGAAGGAACCTTGTATTTATACTTATCTATGCTTAATATCACAAAATTACACCACACCAAGCTGACATATGAATTCATGAATTAAGGGAGGCTAAATCCCACCAGAATTTGAAATTAAATCTTGAAAATACCTTAAGGGGGACTAAGATGCCCTAGTTGGCATCTTAGTCCCAAGGCATGAAACTCAGGGCACAGACTCCAAAAAGGGGCCCATTTAATATTCCTTTGAAATTAGGGTCCCAAGACCTTTCGGTGGCAAAGATGCCCTAGGTTGTCTTTTTCTTGACCTAAAAAATCAAGGAAATTGAGACATAATCATTAAATTATCATTTGTCCATTATTTTTGTCAAGATTAGCCAAAAAAAGATGTAATTCATTGAGCTTGTTGTTGCAAAATAGGATAAATAAAGCAAGTCGGGCCCAAACAAGTGTGAAAATGCAAGGGTATGCATTTTCCTACACTACACATAAAATTTAAAAGTAGCCTTACACAAATTCAGTGGAATGAGTATGATCATTGCTGATGTAGAAGTGATATTCACTTAATATCTTTATGTTTGTCTCTGTGCTATCATGTGCATGCATAAATTCTATGCATACAAAAATAGTAACATGAATAGAGTTTTAATACTGGGATTGTACTTCTTTTTTTAGTTGTAATGTATAATTCTTAGAAAAATCTACAATATAAACAATGGTACAAAGAGGAAATGTATCCTTACATAACTTGCATTGCTCATCCAACGATCGAGCTCTATGTGTATGCATTGCACACTCATAAACTATCTTCTCTTGAAAAGTCCTCATAAATTTAGCTAAACAAATATCTATATTCATTAACTCACATCTCTTCAACTCTTATCCATCTTTAACCCCATACGTCATTATTTTGTATTTTCCAAAATTAACTAGTTTTTTTTCCAATTTCAAGTGTACTCTCTAAATGTAGAATGTTTTTGCAAAGTTCAAACCACCACAAGTAACATAGAATCCTTTCAAAGCCAACTTATTATAAACAAAATTCCCTCATCTCTTCTACATAGCACTCTTGAAATAAAATCTCTTGATGATTTAGGAGGGACTTGTATACCACATTGTTGCAAAACATCATTACTATGTGAAGTAACACATATATGATGATAAGTATCATAATGCATGGATAATTTAATATGCATCCTACAACAACATGCAGTGTGTGGATGCTTTATCTTCACACAAAAAGGTTTGACCATTTAAAAAAACCTTTGACAATTTCTCACTTGAGGATAACTTTGATTAAATTTTTCATAAAATTGAGTTTTATTCAATTCAAAAAGTGTTTAGGATGTGCTTAATGATTTCAAGGTCCCATTATCCTCCTAACATCTATTTTATTGGGTGAAACTGTTGCAATATCTTTCCAAAAAAAAAAAAAATTCTCTTAATGCATCAACAACCACCTTGTCTTGCATGAAAGTCTACCTAAAAATTCTCATAGAGAATTACTATCAGGGTCCTCAATTGTTTCATGTCTCCCAATGGCATAGTGATCTACTTATTTTTAGTGACCTACTTGTTTTGGTAATCAAATGAGACTTTTTAGTTTTTCTCCTTACTATATTTGATGTACGAACACGTTGGGTATAGTTTCTATATTTAGTGCATGATGTTGAACCTATTGATTGATATACACTAATTAGATTTCTTACAATAGTTCTTTCACCATTTGTATTTGATGATCTTAAGCCAAGGATTTTATAATGTCTCTAAAATTAAGATTTTTAATCATTTCAAAAAACAATTGGAACATTTTGGTTTCACATAAGCTCTCAAAATAGTTTTTCCATATTTTATTGGTCATTCTTCTACAAGTGTGATCAAGAATTTTGTCGGGTATTGGTTTCAAATTGTTTTCATCTATGTCAATTAGATAATTTGGTTTTGTTTGAATAATTCAAGGAGGTGTTATGATTGGTGTGTGTTCATGGTTTGCATTTACTACATTTGATTGATCATTCCTTGTCTCAATAGTTGTGATGTTTGGTACTTGTTCTTTGTTTGCATTTGGTAAATTTGATCCATGATCATGTATATCTTCAATAGGTGTTTCAGTATTTGATTCTAAATTAATGTCAGTGGGTATAGATGGCATACCTTGTCCTCCAACTTTTATCATTTAACATAGTATTTTCATGCACTCCCTTTTTTTTGTTTTTTTGCTTCAAGTTGTTTGGGTGGTCCTCACTTATTCCTTCCCATAGTTATAAGTGGGATAACTTCCTGATTTATATCTTTGGCTTGATTTATATCTTTGTCTCTATGCTTTTTTGTATCTTGATCATGTGTACAAATTTCAAGAGTAGGAGATTCTTGTCCCTTGGTAATGATATCAAGAGTATGAGACTCCTTTTTTAAATGGAGGAATATGTGCTGTATGGATATGATCATCATTTGTGACATCTTGTATAGATAGGAGAGTGTCCATTAGATCATTGTAGTACCTTGGAGATACAAATTCTTTATCTTGAATGATTTTGGAATTGCTTTTGACATGCTTTGGATTAAGTTCTTGACATGGATCCATTTCAAAGGATGGATTGCTTACAAAGGGTTCTTCGACATCGTCATTAGGCATGGGAAGTGGCTCAATATCCTTTTGATCTTTGAGTAGACTTGGATCAAATTTTGAGTTGAAGACTCTTCAATATCTACAAGCATGAGGTCAAAGGATGTCAATATGTCTTGGAAAGAACCATTGCTAGACTTTGGTTAAAGATGTTGATCATGCTTTGGAATAAATTCTTGAGATATGTCCTCTCACTCATTAGGTGATGTAGAGACATTTTCAACATGATCATTGGTCAAAGGATCACCGATTATAGGATCAAATAATGTTAACACTCCTTTGAATATATCATTGTTGGTTATTGTTGAGGGTTTTTTATCATGATAGAAAAAGTGACTCTTGATGTATGTTGAGTTGATCTTTAGATGGGGTAGAAACATCTTCAAGGTGCTCATCAATGGATAGATCTTGATCACTGTTTTCAATAATCATGGTGGAGAGATTGTCACTATTATCACTAGTAGTTGAATCTTCATTGTTGTCCCCAATAGTTATTATTTTTTAGTCAATAAGGTCTTGGATGAGATTTTGGAGTTGAATACAATTTGATGTTGTGAGTCCCTTTATTTTATGAAAATCACAAAGGTGCTTCTCATTATACCCTAGTGGTTTAACTTGAGGCTCTTGAAAATTTTCATAAATGGGGATTTTGATGAGATTTTCTTGTACCAATTGTCACATGACCAATTTGATTGGTTTCCCAAGAGGTGTATATCATCATTTGTTACCTTGTGAGATTTGTACTTTAAATTGACCTTGTGGTGATTGATTTTAAAGATGTGTCCTGGTTGATCTTTGAGATGTGGAGATTGGGTTTGTTGTTGATATTGTTGATCTTGATATCAAACCTCTTCACATTAGAGATATTGTTCTTGATGTGGTTGTGGACACAACTCAATGCTTTGATGACATGGTTTAACTAACAGAAGAGTGTGTTGATTTTGGGTTGGATATGTCTCTTGGTGCAATGAATCAACTATTTTGGTAGATGTAGCAATTTGATCTCACAAAATTTGATCTTGATTTTGATCTTGACACCCTTGAAATAGTTTATTTGGTTTTTGTTCAAGTAGATTTGGAATGTATACTTGTGGTGTTTGTATGGGATCATGGACAAATTGATTTTGGACAAGGTTATGATTTGGGATGAAGCTTACATTTGGCAATATAGGTTTAAATTGAACATTGTTGTGGTTAGTAATCACATTGCCTTGATTTGGGTAAATTTTATTTTGCATGGTGTTACCTTAACTTGGATCAATATTTGTATGATTCACAAACATATCTATCCAAAATTTTACCAAGTGTGGATTTGAAATGTTCATGTTTAGTAAACTCGTACTTGGCATGTATGGAATTGGTGGGATAATGGGGTATGTATAGGATTATCATGGAAAAAATAGGCCCTTAAGTGGTGAAAAATTTAGAAAAATTAGAGTTAGGCAACTTGACATAAAAATTTGAATAAGTCACTATATTATTTCAAAAATATGTAAGAATAGAATTTGTAGAAAAATGAATTTATTTTCTAAACTACTAGGTTTATTTAAAAAATAAAAAAATCAATTTGGTGAAAATTTGAAATTTCAATGCAGTAGTACTTAAATTTCAGGGAAAAAGTAAGAAGTAGGTGTCTGTTTGACCACCCTAACTACAATAAAATGATAATATTTTTTTATAAGATTTTAGATATAAGTAGAGGACTCATGTCCCTATGTGATGCATATTTTTTTGTAATTTTTTTCCAAGTAAATGATTAATTATGAATTTTTTATTACAAATTTTAAAAAATATAAAAAATTGTCTATCTGACCTCCTTAACTTGCTCAAAACTTCATGAAATTCAATTTTTATTTTTTTAATCCTATAGTATGGGAAGCGTAGAATGTGATGCATGTTTTGGATTGATAAAATGTGATACCATTTGAAAGCTATAGATGTCTTTTGATTAGCCTATCAATCAGGACTTTAGCTGTAATTCAAATAGAAAATGAATAATAATTATTTATTAAATTCAAATTAAAGCATAATTTATATTGGTGGAAAGCTGAGAATCTCCTTTAAAAACCCTTTTTGTTTCATGAGTTTTTAGTAAAAAAAAGTCACCAACAACATACCCAATGGTGTTTTGATGAAGAGTCATGTATTAATTGTTTAGTTCATAGATTTGTAGGTTTGGAATTTGATTTAAATCTACCATATGGAAAGGTGTTCCAAAATTTAGATTGGGAATACTCACATTTGTTGCAACATTCAGGTTTGTAGAGATGATGATCCCATGTATGGATTGTATAAATGTGAGTTTTGATAATCAATCAGCATTTTAAGGCTTTGATAGTTTGGTTAATTTAGACCACTCATGATGTATGAATCAAGTTTATATTCGATCTTCTTCTTGTGTTTTGACCTTGTTGACCTCTAAGGAATTCAGGACCAATGATGAGATGAAGGATTGAATGGGTGGATGATATGGGTGTTGAACTTTTAGGATCTTTGGATCAATGCTAGACTTTAGGATTTGATTTTGATTTGTTTGATTTGGATAATAAACTTGTAAACCCTAAGGTGTTAGATATGATATGAGGATGAACTCGTTTGAAAGTGTGACAATTTAACTAAGTGTGTGAGGAAAGATTCATCCACATACACCTAACTAAAAAAATGATTTTGATTTTGTTTAAGGATGCACCCAAGTCTAGATAATGATGTTTCCAAAGGTCTAAAGTTGTTTGTGGGATGGATATGATAAATTTTTGAGATGGATGGAGTGTTTTATTTGATCCTAAATGAACCTAAGAAGAACTTTGTTTACAAGACCAATATATTGAAGAACATGCTTTTCCCTAAGAGTAGTTCAAACAAAAAACAAATTTTTTTCTCGGAAGACCATAAGACAAAAGATAACAAGCACATGTGTGGGGTCCAATTGATTTAATCTTGGTTAATGAAATTCTTTTACCACAAACACTCTCTTGCTTAGCTCTTCAAACTACATGTCTAATGTCCCAATTTATTTTCATCCCATAAAGTATATATTATATTGAAAACAAGAAAATGAAGGCAATAGTTCCCTAATATTGACTTTAGTGAGAGAAAATTGAGATATAAATTCAAATACTTAAAAGCCTCTAAGGATAGAATCCCTAGGGCAAGCAATAGCACTTGAATTTTTTCAAAGGTATTTGCTCCTCCTAAAGGGTTTAAAATTTAATGTTCATGTTGAATGTTTGTTTTCCCAATGTTTAGGATCCAAGCAAAGTGTTTTCGATTCCAAGAACATGCACAACCCTATGGATGAAAAGAAAATATTTGTTGAATCCCCACTTGGATTTCTCTAGCTACACCTACTCTTAGCAGATGATTAGATGCTTGACCATACTCACTCCCCTCCACATCACACACTTCTTGAGTCAACCAAGTATCAATACCCATGAAACTCCCATGAAATACTTCTCATCTCTACTAAGAGCCATAAAAATGTGGGGCAGCTTTAGAATGACCGTTCTTGCACCAACAAATAGATTAAGGATTTTGGCCTTCTAAACAAAGGTTCTAGTAGGGGAATTTCATTTGTGGGAAATAATCCATGCAACAAGAGACCATTTCTTCCATTCTTGTCAGAACAATCCTCATGATACTTGAACTTTCCTCAAGTACCCACACTTATAGACCGGTTGGAACTCACTTGGCTTTAGTGTGTTCCCAGTTGGGTCGGTCCCTTGGGTGATTACTTTTTCCCACAAGGTAGTTCATCTAAGAATAAACAAAAGTGAGCAAACACATCCATAGTTCAATCGATCCTTGTTAAAAGACAAAGAGAGAACACACATGATATGCTCCACTCACACTCGCAAGTTTTGTCCAATATTAAGAATCCAATTGAAGTGTGGAGGCAATCACCTACACAACTTAATATCACAAAATCCTTTTGATTCTCAAGATCGTCATGAGGTGCGAGAGAAGCGAATACATCTTTTAGATGATATTACTTTGGGTAGGTGATTACCAAACATAGAGGCATATGTTCATTTTAACCCTTCAAAGCAATAATTGGATTCTATTTTAAGCACTAAAAGTCAAAGTGAAAGTTGCTTATTCAATTGTTAAACCTTTAAACAAAATCTAGTAAGTTTCCTCAGGTTCTTTTAATCCTTTTGTGTTGTTCTTTTTAGACCCAAATTGAAATTTATTGAGTCTTAAAGAGCTTGAAGAAATAAAATCCTTAGACTTGGAATTACAATTGTTTTCAAAAGTATTTAGAAACACTTGATACAATAAAGAAAGGATGTCATAATTCAAACTTCTCCTTGCTCCTTCCTTGGCTCCACCTACAAAAAATGATTAATCGAAGGAACACAGCAGAAAAAAATAGGTTAATGATCAAAGGAAAAAAGGAACATGTCAAAATAACTTGAAATTTAATCTTTTACCCCACCCCAGCGACACAAACCACATATCCATCACAGTTTGAAGAAGTCAACGACACTATATGGCGCCACTAGAACTGACAGGGGTTCTTTGTAGTAGGGCTAGTGAGCACAATTACGGTGTTGTTTTGGAAAGTGGCATAGTTTGTAGTTTGGGTTGACTAGTCGACAAAAAAATCCCCAGCGTCACAGTTTGGAAATTTGAATTTCTGGGTAGGAAGACTTCAGTGGTGAATTTTGGAGTTTTTAGCATCATTTTATGGTGCCGCTAGATTGGTAGCGTCACTAGATATGGCATTGCTTGACTAATAGTGGTACAGTTTGCTGTAGGCACAAAAAAATTCAAAAAACCACAATTTTTTTGGAAAAAACATGTTAAAATCTTTAGATTCGTCCTCGTTCTAGCACCAATATATGGATGAATTTTTTGCATTTTGCTCAAAAATAAAACAAACATTAGTATTTTTAGTTAAATTAAGAAAATCAAACAGAGCACCCCTATGAAATACTTAATCATGTTAAAATACGCAAACGAGATAAATAGAACAAAAACAACTAAATGCAAGCACATGAAAACATGATCAAACCCTATCCCATAGTGGATTGGTGCTACTTTGATGTGGAAAGTAACCCTTTCCCAACCCTTGATAATATTTTTGATGACTTGATGAAGATTTGATGCTTGGTTGGAGAAAATCCTACATAACCTAGCTATGAAACTCAAAAGATTGATGAAAATAGATGAGAAAATGAATAAGAAAATTCAAAATCTAAAGATAATGTCTTTGCATGAAGTTGTGGATCCAAAATGAGAAGAAAACCCTCTTATTTATAGATGAGAGTGGTGGAGAATGAGGCAAAAGGGATGAATGTGGGATTAATCATCAACCAATGGCCAAGTGCCACTTGTCAAGATGTGAGAGGATGAAGGTTGAGCACATTTTGATGAATGTTCAAATAAATGATATTAGGTGGAATTTGAAATTTGAAAGTTGGCTTGTTGAGGAAGAAGAAAGTGTCTTAAATGCCAAGTTGGAGACATGTAAGAGACAATGTAAGAGGAGTTAATGCCATGTTGGAGGACAAGTCCCTTTTAGGGGAAGATTTCAAATTTGAAGCATATTCCATAAAGATGCCATTTTGAATGAAAATAGAAGAAATAATAAATCAAATGAATTGATTTATTGTGCAAGTTGCAAAATATAGATAATTTGATGATTAGATTTAGAGTTAATTAGGATTTAATTAAATTTAGATATAAATTAGTTGACATGACATTTGATCTAGATTTTTTAGATTAAATCAAATGAGAGGAATAATGGGCATTATTAATTTAATTAAATACATTTGATTTATACAATTAAATGAAGGAACTTTAGGAGATAATTAAATAAAAATGATTTATTTAATTTAAGAAGGATGACTTAGGATTTAATTAAACAAAAGATGATTTATTCAATTAAAGAGGGAAAAAGATGATTTAACTAAATAAAGATTTATTTAATTAAAAATAGGACATTAATGAATTTAATCAAATACAGATTATTCAATTAAAATGGTTAATAGAGGGATCATGATTAAGGAGGAATTGAAATTATTGAATCAAGATAATATACATGTATATTTTATGTGTCTACAATGCCTTATACAGTAAACCATAAACCCTCTCCCTCAACTCTAAACTGTAGAGAGAGATCTCTGTTAGATAGAGAGAGGTAGTTCTAGGGAACTAAAGTATATACCCTATACCTTATACCATCAGTAAATATAGAGAGAGAGAAGTGAGGAGGAGAGTAGATAGGGGAAATGTGAGACATAACAATAAACAAGATATACCCATTTAACCTAAAACACTATACCCTATGATGTTATTTCCCTAAACCTTATCACTCAACCTCGACAACTAAAGCCAACAGGTTAAACTCTTCACCATATACTCAACCATATACCCTAAACCCATAAACCATTGGCCCTACACCCTAAATAATGAATAATTTAGAGATATTAAAGGGAGAGAGATAGAGAGAGGTGATATATAGAGAAAAGAAGTAGAGAAAGAGATATCTAAGATAGATAAAAGAGAGATCTACATAGGGAGGGAGGGACGGGTAGATAAGGATAAATGAGGGGAGAGATGGGAAGGGGAGGTAGATAGTTGAGAGAGAGAGAGAGATAGGTTAGATATAGAGAGGAAGATCTAGAGGAGAGAGAAGTGAGATAGAGAACAATAGAGATGAGGAAGAAAGTAGAGAGGGGGAGATGTGAGACTTAACACTAAACTAGATATACCCATTTAACTCAAAACCCTATACCCTATATTGTCAGTTCCCTAAATCTTATCCCTCAACCTTAGGAACTACATCTAATATGTTACACCCTGAACCATATACTCAACCCTATACCCTATACCCTAAACCCATAAACCATAGGCCCTACACACTAAATAACAAAAAAAAGAGATATTAAAGGGAGAGAGATAAAAAGAGGTGATATATATATAAAATAAGTAGAGAAAGAGATATATGATACAGATAGAAGAGAGATCTACATAGCGAGGGAGGGAGAGGTAGATAAGGATGAATGAGGGGAGAGATAGGAAGGGGAGATAGATAGTGGATAGAAAGAGAGGGGGTAGATAGAGAGAGTTAGATATAGAAGAGAGAGAAGTGATACAGAGAACAATAGAGATGAGGAGGAGAGTGGAGAGGGAGGATGTGAGACTTAAACTTAAACTAGATACACCCATTTAACTCAAAACCCTATATCTAATTTCATCAATTCCCTAAACCTTATCCATCAACCTTAGCAACTAAAGCCAATAGGTTAAACGATTAAAAATATACTCAACCATATACCGTAAACCTTAAACCCTCTACCCTAAAATCATAAACCATAGGAACTACACCCTAAATAATGAATAATCTAGAGATATTAAAGCGAGAGAGGAGAGAGAGAGACATGGGAGAGAGATAGAGAGAGGTGATATATAGAAAAAATAAGTAGAGAAAGACATATGTGAGATAAATAGAAGAGAGATCTACATAGTGAGAGAGAGAGAGAGGTAGACAAGGAAGAATGATGGGATAAATAAGAAGGGGAGGTAGATAGTGGACAAAGAGAGGTTAGATAGAGAGAGGTAGATCTAGAGGAGAGAGAAATGAGGTAGAGAACAATAGAGATGAGGAGGAGAGTAGAGAGGGGGGATGTGAGACTTAACCCCAAACTAGATAACCCATTTAACCCAAAACCCTATAACCTATATCACCAGTTCCCTAAACCTTATCCCTCAACCTTAGTAACTAAAGCCAATATGTTAAACCCTTAACCATATACTCAACCCTACACTCTAAATCCTAAACCCTATACCCTAAACCTATAAACCATATTCCCTACACCCTAAAAAAAATAACATTTAGAGATATTAAAGGGATTGAGGACATAGAGACATGAGAGAGAGATACAGAGAGGTGATATATAGAGAAAATAAGTAGAGAAAGAGATATGTGAGATAGATACAAGAGAGATCTAAATAGGGAGGGAGAGAGAGGTAGATAAGGAAAAATGAGGGGATAGATAGGAAGAGGAGGTATATAGTGGAGATAGAGAGATGTTAGATAGAGAGAGGTAGATCTAGAGGAGAGAGAAGTGAGATAGACAATAATAGAGATGAGGAGGAGAGTAGAGATGGGAATATGTGAGACTTAACCCTAAACTAGATTATACCTATTTAATATGAAACCCTATACCTTATACCTTCAGTTCCCTAAACCTTATCCCTCAACCTTAGCAACTAAATTCAATAGGTTAAACCCTTAACCATATGCTCAACCCTATACCCTGAACCTATAAACCATAGGCCTTACATCCTAAATAATGAATAATTTAGAGATAATATCATCTTTAGAGTTTAGATTTGTTATTCTAAGAATCTTAAGTGTTTACATTTGTTATTCTAAGCATCTTATCATCATTTCATGCATCTTAAGTTTTCAGATTTGTTATTCTAAGAATCTTATCATGTTACATGTTTATTATATTTCATATTGAAAACATACACATACATTCTTCATTAGATACATTCTAGATTCATTTTAAACTAGATATGTATATCTATGTTAACATACACCTGCACATGTCATAAATCATATACACCGTTAAAAACATCATTATTAGTAAATTGATATCATAATCATTAGTAAAACATAATCCATTCTTGATCATCATATTAGATGATCTCCTTGACCTAATTGATCTAGCTGATCTCTTTGACCTCCTTGATTTGTCTAATCTATATGTTAGGTGATCTATACAGCTTTACAAAGCATGTATGTGCTTATAACCTAACAAAAAACATATGTGTTTTGCTACTATTTAGGCTTACAAAGGATTTAACTTACCAAAACCTTATGTACTTAACCTTAACACCTATACACTTAACCATAAACTATATAACCATAATCCTAAGCTCTATACCCACAAACTTAAACTCTAAATACCCTATACAATCAACCCTAAACCCTATCCTTCAATCCTAAACCATAGACAAAGAGGTTAGACAGAGAGAGGTATTCTAGGGAACTATTTAGTTTATCCATATACCCTATATTGTTAGTTCCCTAAACCTTATGCCTTAACCCTAGGAACTAAAGCCAATAGGTTAAACCCTTAACCATTTACTCAACCCTATACCCTATACCCTTAAACCTAGAACCTATACCCTAACCCTCAACCCTAAACCCTATCTCTCAACCCTAGGCCTTAAAGCCTATAGGCTAAACCCTCAATCCTCAACCCTATACCATATACTCACATTCCCCTAAACCCTATCCTTTTTTACCATAAGCCCTAAGGTCTATAACCCTCAACCATATATGTACTTGACCTTAAACACTATATCATATGTCCTCAACCCTAAACCATATCCCTTAACCCTAGACCCTAAGACTAGGGGATGGACCCTTGACCCTATACACTCAATCCTATACACTATATATAATATACTACCCTCAATTCTAAACCCTACACTTAGCCTTAGGTCACAAAACCTATACACTCTACCCTAAGTGTTATACATTAAACCCTATACACTATACATCATATACTACCCTCAACTCTCAACCCTACACTTAGTTGTAGGTCATAAAACCTATACACTCTACCCTAAGCCTTATACCTTCAACCCTTAAGGTTCCTATACAAAGTCAAACCTAAACCTTATAACTCCTACTAGATTGCAAAAATGAAAGCTAATTGAATGCACACTTATACTACTTATAATAACTAATTACTATCTTATTTGATTTACAATTTAATGTTTGCAATATATATTAAATCGAAGTGAGAAAGTAACACTAGATTTTAGATAACAATAGTGGTACTTAAACATGAAATTGAGATTCTATTGATCTACCTTTGCATACATAAATATATAATAATTTCCCAATTTTAAATTTTAAATATATATTGCAATGGTGACTATACTAATTTCCTCTATAATAAGATACTCGGTGATTTTAGTTTTATTGCCCCTTCAATAATTTCATTTTCTTTACATGATTGATGAACCAACAATTTATTTATTTTATTTATTGTTTTCTTGTAATTTTACAAAACACATATCTATTTTGGCCAACAAAAAACACACACATTTTGTATTTAACAAAACATCTACATGTTTTGGCTTGAGAAAAACATGTACATGTTTTTTCTTGCACAAAACACGTACATGATTTGGCTTGTACTTAGGCTTGGATGGGTCATTTGGCTCATTTTCACATGATTTTCTCATCCATTCTCATTTTCAACTTGCTCATCATCAAGATTACACATTATAAATCAAATGTTAGTAAAAAAAACCACCATAATTTCATTCGTCTTCTAAGCTCTATAACCATTATTTTTTTTTAAGATTTGAACTGCATTAAGATGTTTATTTTTAATTTCTTTCACTAATGTTTCTATAGTTTTTTATTTTTATTTTTATTTTTATTTCTTTTATTTCTTTTAATGAGGGGAATTGGGTGTAGCACGACCCCCCATATAACCCCCCACCACTGGTAAATGTTTTACCGTGATCGGCAATGCTGGCAGGACACACCAACCGGTACCATGGGAGTGCCAGAGAGTCGAACCCATGGTGGGCTCCCTGCTACAGGGAACACCTTAACCAACTGGGCTTGGACTGGTGCCCCACGAATGTTTCCATAGTTATCAAAGACATATGTACTAATTTTTTTAATAAATTTTGACCTACTTGTCCAAATTTGAAAAAAAAAATTATATTGTTCTACACTTCATTCTTTAGACATTAGAAAAAAATTGCATTTTCAATTATTTTGGTACAATTTATGTGACACGCATGCTCAGTGATATGATTTTCAGGATGCATCAACTTTGAAAATTCAAAAAAAAGGTACTCAATAAAAATTATAAAAAAATATACAACTTCCAATACTCACTTTTAACTATATTTCTACCAATGGGTTTTTGAAAATACTAAATGCAACTTAAAAAATGAGGGGCACATGCCAAACAAGTTATGTTATATTTTTTTTCAAAAAAAAGAACAATTTTGTGTGTGCGAACCATTTGATCCTCTTAATCAAGCTCTTTTTTAAAAAAAAAAGTATTTTATAAACTAGATTTAGAGTACTACAATTCTTGTTCTTTTGGTATCTTCAAATTTTGAGTGCATGAATCTCAAATTACTCCTCCAAGTTCAGGCTTCGTTCATTTTAAAAAAAATGGCCACTTTTGACTCCATTTTTGTGCACCATCTTTGTTCATTTACCCTTAATATTCATATTCTAATCCTTCATCAAACAAACTTTAATCCACTTCAATCATCTTATTCCAAATTTTATCTTAGTCAAATCCAAAATCTAAAATTTAATCAATCATTCTCGCATCTAATCCAACTATCCATTCCAACTAATCATCATCCAATCAAACTTCTAATACATTTTATAGCATCATAATATCAGCCAACATCATGTCTCCAATCTATACATCCCTTTCCATCTTTGATGATAATGAAGCTAGTCTTTTTCACCAACCCAAATATGATCCCTATGATCATAATTGGAGTCTTTGGGACCAGGATGTGATTCCCCATCCTTAGACATCATTTCCAATCCAAAATACTCCACTCCACAAACCTAATAATCCGCTATTTTTACTCCTAATCGCAAGAAGATCTTAGCATAGTTCCTCAACCAATATATAATTTAGTTAGCTACCTCCTAAGTATTGTTGTGATGTTACGTCCTCCCCATATATATCAATCCTAAATCATATCCTATTGCTCATCCTTAACCTTCTATTAATAATGGAAACCAAAATTTATTAAAATTTCCCCTCAAGCCCCACCCACATCCCAAATCCCCATATGCAATTCCCCTCCAAGATCCCTATCATCATCCTTAATGCATGAATTTATTGATGTCACAAATTCTTATTCCACTTGCTCATATCCAAAATCCTTACAATCAACGCTATCCCAATCCAAAAAATAACCACTTTATCAAAATATTTTAACCACATTCTCCAAGTACTATTATCAAAGGAGCCTAAATACCCATGCACAAACAAATTTGTGCAATATTTGTATATCACTCATCCTCCTCTATCCCTTTACCTCTCATTTATCAAATCTACCAAACTCCTTGAATCGCTTAAACACATCAAATCCTATATCCATAAATTTATTAAATATTTTTCCCATCCATGTGTATCACTCCAAGAATCAATCCACTTACTCATTACTATTTAGGGGGGAAATACTGTTTACCAAGATCAAAATGATAGACCACTAATTCTCACCCTAAAACATGTGATTTTGTTTGTGATATGGTACAAATAAAAATTAGAAGCTAAACATAACTGTTATAGAAACTATGAGGAGAGTTTTTAGAGACTAGAATGGTGTTTGCAAGAAGCATGTGGGTATGTGTAGGATCATCATGGAAAAAATAGGCCCTTAAGTGGCAAAAAAATCAGAAAAATCAAAGTTAGGAAACTTTACGTAAAAATTTGAATAAGTTATCTATATTATTTCAAAAATATGTAAGAATAGAATTTATAGAAAATTGAATGTAGTTTCTAAACTACTAGGTTTGTTTTAAAAGAAAATCTATTTGGTGAAAATTTAAAATTTCAATGCAGAGTACATAAATTTCAGGGAAAAATAAGAAGTAGGTGTCCTTTGACCACCCTAACCACAATAAAATGATAATATTTTTTATAATATTTTAGATATAAGTAGAGGACTCATGTACCGATGTTATGCATATTATTTGTAATTTTTTTCCAAGTAAATAATTAATTGTGATTTTTTTATTACAACTTTTAAAAAATATAAAAAACTCGTATGTCTGACCACCTTAACTCAGTCAAAACTCCATGAAATTGAATTTTTTATTTTTTTAATCCTATAGTTTGTGAAGCATAGAATGTGACACATGTTTTGGATTCAAAAAATGTGATACCGTTTGAAAGCTATAGATGTTTTTTAATCAGTCTATCAATCAGGACTTTAGTCATAATTTGAATAGAAAATGAATAATAATTACTTATTAAATTCAAAGTAAAGAATAATTTATATCGGTGGAAAGCTGAGAATCTCCTTAAAAAACCCTTTTTGTTTCATCAATTTTGGGTAAAAAATAAGTTGTCAACCGCATACCCATCATGATCCTACACATACCCATGTTTTTGGGTCACAAAGAACTCATTTGCCTTTAGTGGTGAATGGGTCCCTATTAGGGTTTTTGAAACTGAGATCTAGCTTTTGTTACTTGATACTTGAACTCTCAGATCCTTGGTCATTGGCTCCTAAAATCTGTAGAAAATTTTGTAGCCTTCTTTTCATGTTCTTGCATTGTGAATGACAACTTTGCGACTTGACAACTTTGACAATTTTGCTTCAAAAATTTTCTCCACTTGATCTTCAACCTATAAATCTATAAATAAACATTCAAGAGGAGAATTTTTTTTTATTGTTAGTGAATAGGTTTTTTCTTAAGTCAAACCCATTTTAGGCAATTAAACCAAATGATGAGATAGTGAAATTGAAGCATGAACATGAAATAATGAAATGTTCATACCTTGGAAGTTGTCAAGTAGAATATAAATTTGTAAGCTAACATGAAGTGGCCATGAAGAATGTAGATCTTGATCTTGAATTAGATGTGAAACAATGCTTGGAAGTAGATCCCCAATGCTACATCAACAATCTTAGCTCAACAACATGCATGAATGCTCTATGCCTTTGACATGATGATATGATCTTTAATTGCTGAAATAAACTCTTGATAATGTACCTTTGAATGCCTTTGAAATGCTCTATAATGCTCTGGTAAACTCAAACTTACTATAATGCATGAATACTTGGAAAATATAGGATGAAACTATGTGCATTTATCCCATATTTATACTAAATCTAGAGATTAACCCCAAAATTCAAATAATTCTATCTAACACCAGATCTAGGATTGAAAATCATTATGATCCTACCAAAATTAAATTCAAAAAGGCATGTCGTATGTGAGGAGGACCCATTCGCAACTAAAGGCGAATGGGTCCTAACACAACTTTCTAGGACCATGCTTTGGGGGGATGAAAGAACATCAAAAAACCATGTCAAAAATGAAAAGGGGTGTCCTATGTGGAGAGGACCCATCTACCACTAAAGGTGAATGGATCCTAGCGCCATATTCTAATACCTTGAATTGTCCAAATTAAATGTCATGTAATTTGATTATTGGGTTTTGGGATAGATCCTTTAGAAGGTGTCATTAATAAGGCTTGAATTTGAATTAAAGGGGCTAATTAAGCTCAATTAAGCATAATTAATTAATGAAACACTAGATAAGTGAGGAAGTTTACTACAACACTTTAAAACACCATAAATAAGGTACAATTAAGTACATTGCATTAAAAAGGGTCCTAGATTAATGTGAATGTGTACAACACATTATAACATTGAATAAAGGCATTATTAGGTTAATTCAATATAACTTATTTGCAAATTAAGTGTGAAAAAGGGTTTCTTTTTTTGACACTACATTTTTCCCCCACTTTAGTAAGAGTTTGCCCCCATGAAAAACTAACATTAAAGTAGACATTGAAGAAACTTTATTATGCAGTAATAAGAAATATACATAGTCATACCCTATCAAAGGCCAAGAAAAAAAAGAAAAATAGACAATCAAGAAAAACCATTCCAACACAATGTGCAATGGGGTTGTTTGTTTGTAGCATACACTACTCACTCTAGGGTAGTGGAACCTCAGTATGTCCACTAGGTGAGTTGTCCCAATCATGTGTGCTCACTCTGGATTAATAGAACCTCAATTTTTCCACTAGGTGAGTTGTCCCAACGAGGTGGAAAATGAGAGAATCATATTAGCCTCCCATACCATACCGAAGTTATCCTCCTGACAACTTTGATAAAGCACCACAATGTAATTCTTTTGAATGTCATGTATGTAACCTTTTATTAAAGGGGATTTTAATTTGTTTATCTAATGTCTTCTTCTTAGGGAACATCGTTCCCAATGTCTCCAAGATAGGACAAGTCAAAGAGTATCATATCACCACTTATGGGATGCATCTCATTTCTCATCATGCCATGAAGGGAGATCATATGCTTAGAAATATCACACTCTCAAAGGACATAAAACCCAATGACACCACCAAGAAAAGGACACATCACAAGAAAAATGAAAATCACGCCATGAAATATGCCAAAAGATATCATCAATGTATGCCCACACTTTAAAGTGATTGCTAACACCATTGCTATGAGCAATCACTTTAAATTAGCCAATGTTCAATCCTAAGGCATGAGAGCTTCCTCAAAAATCCCTATGGAAAATCATGTGTTTCCAAAATAAAGCTACATCACAAAAAAGGAGGGTGGGTTGCTCCCAAAAATATATAAGGGATCTATGGATTCAAGGTCAGTATATCTTTGCTATAGTGTTGTTATAGAGCTCAAAAATGCCATCATTCCCCAAATTCTCATAGAATTGGAAGAATGACACAAAGAGAGTGAAAACAAAGAAAAAACCTTTTGGGTCAAGATGGAAGAGACCTAATTGTCTCGATGCCTTACGTCATCCACAAAAGGAAAACACAAGAGAAATGAAAAAGATAAAGGAAAAGCTTTTGGGTCAACATGGAAGAGACTTAAATGTCTCAACACCTTGCATCATCTCCAAAAGGAAAACAAAAGACAAATGAAAAATTCTTATGCGATAGAGAAGAATGTATGTACATATAGAGGAGTGCAGAAAAAGAGAAGATACATCAAATGAAACATCACAGGGGATCACATTACACATATGCAATCACATAAAGAAACATGAAAGAGAAAAAAACTAGTAAGGCACATGCAATTCAACCTAGAGCAGGTCATCTGCATCCCAATCTTGGTCTATATAAATGGAAGACAAAAAACTAGCCAAAGGGACAATGGCAAGTGCCAAACTAAGGGAAGCACTAAGTTCAACACTGTTTTTAGGAGATTTGTCATTTAAGTTGATAGAAGAAGAAAACAATATATTCAACTCATTATGCACTTCTTCATCAATCTTTGTAATTTCAATGTCATCATCTAAATTAATCACAATAGGAGATCGAATGAAAATGTCCACGAAATGTTCTTGTTTATGTTTCGGCGAGACTATAGGATCATCAAGCATTGCTTCAGGTAAGTTCAGATTTTGATTTTCTATGTTGTTGTCTTCATTTGTTTGTAACCTATGAGAAATAGCATGACATATACGCTATGCTCTCTAGAAATTTTATTTCATTTCAATCTATTGTTAAATTGTGTTTCTATAAGAGTGGTTTTGTCAATCACAGGTTCCTTCTCTTCCTTAGGAGGAATATAAGAAAAAATGAGAGGTTTTTCAACCACTTTCTCTTTAGCTTTGTAAACTTGTTTGACTCGAGGAGGGACAATGAGATTGTTTTGAATTTAATAAGTAATTATTATTCATTTTCTATTCAAATTATGACTAAAGTCTTGATTGATAGACTGATTGAAAAACATCTATAGCTTTCAAATGGTATCACATTTTTTGAATCCAAAACATGTGTCACATTGTATGCTTCACATACTATAGGATTAAAAAAAGAAAAATTGAATTTCATGAAGTCTTGACCAAGTTAAGGTGCTTAGACATTTGAGTTTTTTATATTTTTTAAAAGTTGTAATAAAAGATTCATAATTAATTATTTACTTGGAAAAAAATTACCAAAAATTATGCATCACATTAAGACATGAGTCCTCTACTTCTATCTAAAATATTATAACAAAAATATTATCATTTTATTGTGGTTAGGGTGGTTAGACATACACCTACTTCTTATTCTTTCCCTGAAATTTAAGTACTACCACATTGAAATTTCAAATTTTCACCAAATAGATTTCTTTTTTTTTTTAAACAAACCTAGTAGTTTAGAAACTACATTCAATTTGCTATAGATTCTATTCTTACATATTTTTGAAATAATATAGATAACTTATTCAAATTTTTACGTCAAGTTGCCTAACTCTAATTTTTCTTATTTTTTTTCCACATAAGGGCTTCTTTTTTCCATGATGATCCTGCACATACCCAGGTTGTTCTTGAATGTTCAGAAAGGATTTTAGTTCAATCATTGTTTTGTCAAGGATAGGTGGTTCAATTATAGGTTGAGGCATGTTTTGAAGGGATAATTATACTATTTTCTTTTCCTTGAACTTTTGATATGATTTGGAAAAGAAGTCCTCATGAGGCTTAATAGGTTCGATATGCTTAGGCCAAAAGAAATCTAATGAAAAATTCCCTTGGTCTGATGCAGGATTAAATCCACTATGATGCACATTAAAGATATCATTTCCAAATGGAAACTTTAAACATTTATGCACAACAAAAGGGACAGTATTCATGGAGTGAAGCCATGTATAGCCTAACTTCACATGAAATTGGTCCAATTGTGGAATGATGGTGATTGAGATAGTTAATGTTTTCGGTCCAACTTTTAAAGGGAGATCTATCAAGCCCATCCTAGGACAAGAAAACTATTATGTGTCTTGATCCATGCTTTCAATTTATCATGTGTATCTTGATATAGTTCATGCAAAAATAGGAATTCTTTGGTGATAACATTGTCTCCATAGACAGGATCAATTAATATCCCATTAGTGGGCTTATTATTGATTCATCCTACTATGTAAAGAGGGCCATCAAGTGCACATTTAAGTATGTTGTTTTGTGAGAAAGCAATATCAAGATAATTTTTAGTTGATCCCTTATGATGTCTATCTTCAATAAATGCTACCACAGTATCCATAGGACATTGTTCAATAATTTCCATGTTGTCAGCATCTGTGTCAACACTCATCACATCATTCTTCATTTCACTAGCTTTGACAAATGAAAGTGTGCTTAGGCATGGGATTGGTAAGGATTTATAAGTTTTGGTTAGGAGGGGCTATAAAATTATTACCTCAATCATTTACACCTCTAATTTGAACTTGATTATTGTCAATAAGTTCTTGTACAAGATGTTTAAGATGCTTACAGTATTTTGTACCATGTCTGTTTTGTTGATGATAATGGCAATAAGTGTTTTGTTGAAAACCTTTAGGTAATGGTATATTAGGATCATGCTCTCTAACAGGAGGTAATGCAAGAATGTTCTTTTCGACTAGGGGGATTTTTCACATGGCGATTGCAAGTCGAATTTTGATAATCATGAAGGGTTGTACATAATTGTGTGAAGAATTGGAATCTCAACATTTCAAGTTTACTTTGGAGTTTGCTTTGTAAGTTGGAAATAGACATTCATTGAAGGTCAATGTTAGGAATTTTTTACTTGTGAATAAAGTGTTTGGTATCTTGTTATGAAATCGATCACTTTCTCATCCTCTTTTTGTTTGCATGCCATTAAATCAGCAAGGGTCATCTTAGGACCCATGTGAATATGGAAATTATTGTAAAAGGCATCAACAAGTTCATTGAATAAACTAATTAAATTATTCAATAAAGAAGAGAACCACTCTAAAGCAATATTCTTCAAGGGCCTAGGAAAGAACTTAGCCAATATTTTATCTTCAAATATGAAATCACTACACAAGCCCATAAAAGTAGAAAAATGGCTAATAGGATATCCTTTTCCACCATATTTCTCAAATCAAGGAACTTCTATACCTTGTGGAATTTGTTCTCTTAATATGTCCAAAGATAATGGATTGGATTTGATTTATTGTGAAGGTCGACCGTTGTTGTTTTGGTGTAAAGTTGCAACTTGTTGTTAAAGGAATGACATGGTTTGTAAAAGGGAGTTAACGAGAGGATCATTGCAATTGTAAGGTTGAGAGGAATAAGGTGGAGTAGTGTATGTATGTGGAGGGCTAGTGAATTGTAATTTAGTGAAGCTGTATGGTTAAGGGGATATTGTATTCAAATGCACAAAGGTAGAAGGAATTCTTGCAGGAATTCTTAAGGAAGTGTACACAGTTCTAGTAGTTATGATTAATGCTGGGGTAGGTTGAAAGGTTGTTATGGGTTGAAACGTGGTTATAGGTTGAAGGGTTGTTGTAGGTTTAAGGGTTGTGGTAGGTTGAAAGTTTGTGGTGGGTTGAGTACTAGTGTATGTAGGAATGGACATCGGTATCGAAGAAGATGAAATTAGAATTCCACCTTGGATTTGTGTAAACCACAAAGCTTGAGTACAAGCAGTGATGGTAGGGATAGTGTTGTTAACATTAAGCACATTGGTTGTAGGAGGTGAAGTCATAGAAAATGAAGTATGCAAACTATGATCCATGGAGGGTTGATTATCCATACTATCAAAAAGAGAGCTAGAAAACCCAAGATCCATGGTAAGTGAGATATCGCAGGATGACATGAGCCTTGAACTACATCTTACAATAGTATTGCTAATTGGACACCAAGTTGTAAAGATAATAAAAGTTTTACAAACCTAGTGTGCAAACCCAAAATGGAAGGAGGCAATGCAATGACCTAGAATGAAATGCAATCTTCAGATTATACATAATGCAATTTACTGATTACACAATGCAATAAACTAAAAAATGAAATGTTGTAAATGTAAATTTTGAATTTTAACAATGCACTAGATGGAGCAAATTAAGCTAGATGCAATGAATTCAATGAAACAACAAATAAAAAAACTGAAACAGGAAATTAACAATAACAACCAAAAGCCTAGAACTGAGATTTCAATTTCTAGAAAGTGCAAATCAGGATCTTTTGGGGAATCATTCACCATTAAAGGTGAATGGGTCCTAGTTAAGTATTTTTGAAATATTTTTTATAGATTTATGAGTGATTTTCAATACTTTTTAGATGCTAAAAGGTTTAGGTCAAGCCTAATCAGGGACTCATTTGCCAGTAAAGGTAAATGGGTCCTTGATTAGGATTTTTTTAACTATTTTTGAATGATTTTCAAGGTTTTTATAATATTTCAATTCTAGGTCTAAATTGATGGAAGAATGTTTTGATTTTCAAATGAAATTTTATGAGATCTAAATGGTATACAAAATGACTGATTTATTTCTTTATTTTTCATATTTAGAGAATGCAAAACAATACAATTTTAAACCCTAAATAAGATGCAAGTTTTTAATGTCAAGTAAGAAAACCATAAATGCGATTGAATTCAATGCAAGTGATATGTAAATATATGCAAGATCTAACCTAGAATGCAAGAATAGACTTCCAAAATCATAAAATTGCAATGCTTGATAGGTCGGGTTCACCATTAATGTTTATGGGGAAAATAGGGTTTACCAAAATCAAAATGATAGGCCACTAATTCTCACCCTAAAACATGTGATTTTGTCTCTGAAATGGTGTAAATAACAACCAGAAACTAGCCCTAACTATTATAGAAACTATGAGGGGAGTTTTTAGAGGCCAGAATGGTGTGTACCTTACTGCAAGAAGCCTATTTTTAGGTCACAAAGGACTAATTCGCCTTTAGCGGTGAATACATACCTATTAGGGTTTCTAAAACTGAGATTTGGGTTCTATTCCTTGATGCCTTCACTCTTAGGTCCTTGGTTATCAACTCCTAAACACCTATAGAAAACTTTGTAGGCTTATTTCTGTGTTCTTGCACTATGAATGACAACTTTGACAATTTTGCTTGAAACTTGCTCTGTACACTTGATCTTCAACCTATAAATCTTCAAATACACATTCAAGAGGAAACAAATCGGTTGATTGTTAGTGAATATGGGTTTTCCTAAGTCAAGCCCCTTTTAGGTAATTAAACCAAATGATGAGATCATGAAATAGTGAAATGTTCATACCTTGGAATTTTTCTTGGAGTATAAATATGCAAGCTAACATGAAGTGGCCATAAAGAATGTATATCTTGATCTTGAATTAGATGTGAAATAATGCTTGCAAGTAGATCCTCAATGCTACATCAATAATCTTAGCTCAACATTATGCATGAATGCAGTATGCCTTTGAAATGATGATATGATCTTGAATTATTGCAATAAACTTTTGATAATATTCCTTTGAAATGCTCTATAATTCTCTTGTAAAATCAAACTTACTATAATGCATGAATACTTAGAAAATCTAGGATGAAACTATGTGAATTAACCCCATATTTATACTAAATCTAGAGATAACCCCAAAATTCAAATAATTCAAGTTGACACCAAATCTAGGATTGAAAATCATTATGATCCCACCAAATTAAATTTAAAAAGGGGTGTCCTATGTGAGGAGGACCCACTTTCCACTAAAGGGGAATGGGTCCTATCACAACTTTCTAGGACCATGTTTTAGGGTGATGAAAGAGCATCAAAAACCCATGTCAAAAATGCAAAGATAGGGGTTTCCTATGTGGAGAGGACCCACTTTCCACTAAAGGTGAATGAGTCCTAGCACCATATTCTGGGACCTTGAATTTTGCAAATTAAATGTCGCGCAATTTGATTATTGGGTGTTATGATAGATCCTTCAAAAGGTGTAATTAATAAGGCTTAAATTTGAATTAAAGGGGTTAATTAAGTTCAATTAACCACAATTAATTAATGAAACCTTAGATACATGTGAAAGTGTACTAAAACACTTTACAACACCATAAATAAGGTACAAATTAAGTACATTGCATTAAAAATGGCCCTATATTAATGTGAATGTGTACAACACATTACAACATTAAATAAAGGCATTATGAGGTTAATTCAATATCACATATTTCTAAATTAAGTGTGAAAAAGGGTTACTTTATTTGACACTACAATTACTACTGCTAACCTTTCATCCTCACTCATCTCATCCAAACCTATTCCAATTATACTAATTAATTTATCTGAAAAATGCTACATAAAATCCTTATCCCCCTCCATATTCCCATCCATTTCATCCCCTTTTATATTAGTATACCAATGCCTATGAACATTCTTCCAAGTTCCATGGTCCATTGTAGTACTTCTTGAAGGAATTATCATGGAATTAGATGCTTGAATCCTTCCTTCATATCACTAGCACCCATCTACTATATTTCAAATCCACTTATCCAAATCCTTATCCTCATCCCTCTCCATCCATACTATTCTAAAACAACTTTAAAAAAGAGAGATAAATAATCCATCCAAAGGTGAAAACCACTCCTTGTGGCACCTTACACAAGTACCACAATGAAAAATTGACACACATACATCATGTGTAATTCCTCATCCTCTTGCACTCCACACTTATGAGAAGGCTTCATCCACTTTATCCTACCTACCATATAATCCAAATCCACCAATATCCTTAATCCCTCATCCTATCTCATTTTTCCTATCATATCCAAATCCATCATTACTTCACACCTTCGAGATCTTGATGACGCTATTTGGGAAAAATATCCATGCAATATTTGGACAATGCAAAGCTTAATCCCTCTACTATCCACCCCACTTGTGAACCATCCTCCCATCTCATCCATCCTTTACCACCATTGATCCTTAATTTCACTTCCTCTAGTGTGGGGAATCTTATTCCCTTACTACATATTCCTTGGAGCTACATCCTCCCATCCTCCATCCTCCATTCTCCTAGCCTCCCTCCAATAATCCTCCATCTTCTTATCATCCTTACCAATTATCCTCCTACCTCATATTATAACTCATATCATATTTGGACAATGAAAACCTTAATTCCTCTACTATCCACCCCACTTGTGAACCATCCTCCCATCTAATTCATCTTTTACCACCATTGATCCTTAATTCCACTTCCTCTAGTGTGGGGAATCTTATTCCTTTACAATATATTCCTTGGAGCTACATCCTCCCATCCTCGATCCTCCATTCTCCATTCTCCTCGCCTCCCTCCAATAGTCCTCCATCTTCTTATCCTTCATCCCAAATATCCTCCTATCTCATATTATCATTCATATCCTATCCTCACCTTCATAATCCATCGACTCAATCCATTTATCTCATATTTAATAATTCCCTCTATCCTTCCATACTTGTCCCAAGCCTTGGTTCCATTCCATTGGTTCCCTCTATCTCATATTTAATAATTTTTCCCTGTCATTGGTTCCATTCCATTCCTTTATCCTAACCATCATATCTATTATATTCCCTTCTCCCTAACCTTCCATACAATCCCATCACATCCAATCAATTCATACTCCCTCCATCCCACAAATATAAACATAAATAAAAAAAAACATCCATATAAATACAATCAATCCTAATTCATATAATCAAATTATGAAGTATATCCCATCATCTAAATGCATCCATCAATTTTAATTATCCTAAATTATTTTAAATACATTGATCCACTTTAACACAACTACCATCAGAGAAATTTATTTTTCTTAATCCTCATATTTTTCGTACCATTAAAATCACAATCATTAGTTATGAATTAATTTTATCATCAATATTACTATTGTCATCATCGTCATCAACATCATCATCAATCCATCCATCATTGAATTAGTTTTCATCTTGAAGAGGGGCACGATCTTGGATTATTTTTGTATTGTTTTGTATCCTTTCTTGTTTCTTGTATATATTTTATCATTGTTTGCATATATCATGGTCTGTGTACCATATTTTAACAAGGGTATCATGTTATTCCATATCATGGTGTCATAAGGTATAAATATATTTTTATTTGACCTTTTGATCAAGTACTTGGAAAATGACCACCCTAGTTCATTATGTCTTAGTGAATAAAATCAATTATAATATCAAATTTAGGTTTCTCACACCATTGCAACATGAATATCATCATCCATAAAAAATATCCACATATATCTCCATCATACCTATCTTCTTCTATGCATCTTCTCTTCTACTATTTTCTTATTCATCCTCTAACCCTCTCATCATTTTGAGAACACACTCATATTTTTAAAACCCACTTTTCCTCTTGAGGGTGCATTAAAAACTTATTCCTCATCATCCCTTCTCGTACTTTTAGTGATTGAGAAATCATTCCATTATTCCCCATCCCTTTCCAGCCACTATGTTTTATTCTTCTTTGAAACACTACCACTTCTTATAGCAATGATACCATATCAAAGAGGGGGAAAATGTACAAACACCTAAATTTATCCATACCCAACCAGATTTAGATTTACCCTATCCATGTCATTATTAAGTAAAAAATAACTATTTATTTAGTTTATTCATTCACATTTTACCTTTATACTTCACCCCTAATTAAATAAATTTATATGCATTTATTTAAACTTAACCTTATCCCCTTAATTATCCAACTAAATAAATAAATTAATAGCTACTTAAGTTATTTCCCTGTTAATTAATCTTTATTAATATTTATTTCCAATATTTAATTGTGCAATATCCTCAACTACAATAGGTCAACTTCCCTGTCTATTTATCCATTTACATGGATTAACATATAAACTCACCATTATCAAACAAGTGTCCCTACCCCCTCATGATTCAACATGTGTGAGGATTCCTACTCACCCTACTCCTTTCTCACGCGCGTGAGTATGCTCCTCACACATGTGTAGCCTCCTTTTCATATTACA
This sequence comes from Sequoia sempervirens, assembly GCA_007258455.2. Classification (NCBI taxonomy): domain Eukaryota; kingdom Viridiplantae; phylum Streptophyta; class Pinopsida; order Cupressales; family Cupressaceae; genus Sequoia; species Sequoia sempervirens. The sequence continues at coordinate 230,626,540 of VDFB02000013.1, forward strand.
CCTATCTCCACTCCTTTTCTCACACATGTATGAGCATATCTCCCACACATTCCATGTTTCTCACACATGTGTGATCATGTCTAACTCTTACACCTCTAATGCCACCTCTATCCATCTTGTGGCACTTTTCATAAGTATTTAATCAATTCCTAGACAACTTCTTCAAATCCTAGCCCTCCATTAAACAATGCATTTTAGCCATTGATTTTCTTCATTGAAAATATATAAATTAGAGACCTCTCATCCTATTTCCATTATCCAATCTTATGTTATCACCCTGATTTCCATTTGATCACCTACCTACACACCATTATTATGTCATTTTCTTACTCAACCATCCTAGTCCTACTATCACATTTCGAGTCTACTAAGTAACCACATTCTAAAAATAAATTCATCATCCAAAGATGAAATCAAGTGGAGCATTGAGTGAAATCTATTTCAATCAATCAGAGAAGTAAAGAAGAAATTTGGTAAAAGGTTTAATTATTCACATTAAAATATTTTTGTTTCATTCTTTTTTTCTTTTCTTTGGACTACAGACCATGCAATGATCTAATAAAGTGGCACTCAATGTGGTGAACCTACAATATTTATTTATCACTGAGAACAACACCCTATGTATTGTTGATTGAGTTCCCCCTTGTTTGCAAACCCTTGCTAGGTGGCTCCCACTAGGGAAAATGTCATTGGCACCTTGATTTTACTTAGCATTACCTATAGAGCCACTAAATTTGGTCCTCTTCTCAATTGGCTTGCTAGCACATTAATTGGTAGCCACCACCATGGGCTTCTCCTTGTGTAGAAGAGAAACTTCCTCGTTTGACTTTTTTAGTTTTTGAGACCAAAATTATAGTCAACCTCTACCATATGCACATAATTCATACCCTTGTGGGAAAGAGAATGAAAATAATACTTCATTAAATGGAAGTTTATTGAAGATGGAAAAAAATTGCCTAATTGAGGTTGAGATAATATAAATTATCAAGAGATTCCTCTAAATACATGCTTTATACTTTCAACTACTTTGAACAAAGCCCTACATGATTTTTTAACTTATTTTGTTCAGCAACCACTACTCAATTCTTTTAGGAACCTTTTGTGGAGCTAGTAGTCCCATGTTTCTTTTTTACTTCTTTTAAGTATTTGTTAAATGAGTGAATACATGTGTGCTTATTTTTGTTAAAATATGGAAAAATTTGGAAGGAAAGGTAGAAAAGAATGGAAGAAAATTTTTGCAACCATGTAGTATATTGTTTATTACATACAATAGCTACATAATTTCATCCCCCAAAATTTTTCATAGCTTATTTTTAATCCTTAAACTATAGAAACTATATCTTTATATAAGAGAATATTCCAAATATCTTTTTTTCTTAATTCAAATTTTACACGGGATCGTTAGTACCACTACAATTTAATCAACAAACCTAGATAAATAACTAAATGAAATCATCTTAATAGTTTTCTCAATAATGTTATAGCATTATGAATTTATGATCATGTGATCAACTATTTCCTTATTAGTTGTTATATCAAATTTACATAGCTTCAAAAAATAATCATTTTCATCTATTTAAAAAATAAAAATATATTTTTAAAAAATAATATATAAATCTATTTTGTTAAAAAGAAGATTATTTGTCTACACATGTCTGTCATGTTTCTCTTATTCACACTTGTTTTGATTTCTTTAATATTCCATTCAAATTAGAGTACTATGACTTTTATGTTTTCAATGACCAAATGCTTTCCCAATCTAATTTATTTTGATTGTGTGAATTTAAAAAGAAATGAAATGCAATATATTTGAATCATGTGTGTGCTTAATCAATGTTAATGTCAACACTTCATTATATGAATTTTGGATCTAATTTACTTCCTCCTGAATTTCTAAGCCATCATTTCCTATCTGCTTTCTTAATCCTGTATACCTAGTACGTAAAAAGTCTTTGGAGTATAATATATTTAAATTGTGTGTGTTTGACATTCCAATTTTTTTGAAATTCTTAATCAATGTAAATGTCAACACTCCATCATAAACTCTATCATATAACTTTTAGATCTAATTTACTTCATTCTAAATTTCAAAACCATCATTTTGCTTTCCTAATTAATTTATTTTGATTATGTGTATGTTTAATAATTGTTTTTTTAGTATAGTCTATCTTAATTGTGTGAACACTTGACACTCCAATTTTTTTGAAATTCTTAATCAATATCAATGTCAATACTCCATCATACGAATTTTGAATCGAATTTACTTCCGAATTTCCAAACCATCATTTCCTATCAGTTACCTAATTTCCATGGAATTTTGAGCGTGTTTGACAATCCAAAAAAGTTGTGTAGGTACTGCACATTACGATAGGTTGTAGTTTTCTTGATGGGATGTGATGAATGGCAAACAGACTGAGGAACGGTGGTCTATACACCCTCTCTTTCATAGCTCCACCTACCCCGCCAGCTATTTATTCACCATACCATTCAAGCCAACACTCTTATCACATGGCTTTCACATCTCTTAGTTTTCTTGGCATTTCTAAACTATACTTTGTGAAGTGAATGTGTTTGATAGTACAAAATTTTTGTAGTGCGCATTAGAAGCAGATTCTACTTGTCTTCTTCATAGCATGCGATGACTCTTTCTAAGATGTTTCTTTCATGTCCTCCACTCCCTGCACACAGATTGCTCATAACTCTATCCTGTCTACTGACTTCTCATTTTCCAATGAGAGGAAAAAAATATTAGGTTAAACTAAAGCAAAAACTATAGATACAAACAAGAATAGCAGTAATAATTGGCGTAGTGGACGGTGTACATGGACTCCAAGCTCTGTGGACTGAATCTACACCAAGACTAAAAGCTTCTCGCATGCCTTCTTTCTTACCTTGAAGAGTATATGAGAAGCAATAATAATTCTATTATTTGGACTTAAGTTATATTCTACAAATGAGAATATTATAGCTAAAAGAAAAGAGCTTATTTGAGTTTTGGATTTTTAGTGCCTGTCTTTATAAGAGGGGGAACTATTATTTTCTTAGACTCAATATTGCATATTAAAATTGTGCTTTGGGAATGGTGCTGCAAAATAAAACTATTTAGTATAGCTTATGTTTGGGGGAGTATTTAAAAAAAGCCAATTTGTTTTCCTATTTTTGTGATTTTGTGATTGGTGGGTGTAATTTTCCTTATGATTTTGGCATTTTGTAAATATTTTTAATAATTATTATTATTGTAGGGATCTTTACTATTGGAAATATTTCATGAGTTGCTTGTATAGTCGTATCTTGACATGGACTCTTCGTGGGAACATGTGGCATTGTCAACAGTACATATGCATTTACTATTTCCATTCTTGGGGACAAGCGCCGGGAAATATAGCTAAAGTATAGCTTATGTTCAAGGGAGTATTTAGAAAAAGTGAATTTTTTTCCCTCTTTTTGCAATTTTGTGATTGGCGGGTCAAGTTTTCCTCGTCATTTTGGCATTTTGTAAATATTTTTATTAATAATAATAATTATTATTATTATTGTAGGGATTTTCACTATTGGAAATATTTTATGATTTTGTTTGTATAGTTGTGTCTTTCCATGGAATTTTCGTGGGGACTTGTGGCGTATTGAGTAGTACATTTTCATTTACTATTTGCGTCTTCTCATTTATTGTGAGTTGCCTTGAGTGCAGTCGTCATTACTGTGTTATGGTGTGAAGGTTTTAATGCTGTCGAGAAAATTCTTCTCTTCATTGTTTGTTCATTGAGACAGGTTGTTTGATGAGGTTGAAAGGTTTTTCATCCACAGTCTTGGAAGCTAGAAAGGTGGCGTTTGTAAGTTATTAAATTTTTTATGCTTTCAATATTTTTTTTCTCTATTGTTTTGTTTAGATTGTTCGATGAGGGCGAAATCAGTGCCTTTTGAAAGGGTTTATGTGTATGATTTTTGTATTGAAGAACAAATTGTTTGTAAGTTGCTACATCTTTTATAGTCTCATTTTATAGTTTTTTGCATTTCTGCATTTTATCTCTAATTTCTAGTGTCTGCACTTATTAAACTCCTTTGTGTTGAAAGGATTTGTATTTGTTCTATGGGGGTGAAAAATGAAGCCTTTGTAAGATTGTATGTCTTCTATAGTCTTGTTTTATAGTGGTTTGCATGTTTGCAATTTAGTGTGTTTACGTCTATTCTTTGGTATTATTTATGGGTTAGTGTTTGTTGCTAAGTTAAATAGTTAGTTGCATTTCAATGTATCTAATGAAGATGAGAATAGTTCGTATTTTAAAATTTTTTGGGGTTTTGAGGTTTTAATTCTATTGAGTAATGTATTGTTTGTGTTTTTTGCCCATTTGTTGGGTTTCTGTCTAAGTGTAGATATGGGTTAGCCTTTATTGTTGGGTACTTTGCAATCAACGACTAATTTTATGGGTTGCTCTCTATTCTCGAGTTGAATACTTAACACTATAATCCGTTAATATGGATTCCTTTGATATCCATGATTAAGAATGGAAATAGTTGGTTGTGTCTTCTCATTTATTGTGAGTGGGTTGTAGTACAGCCATCAATTCTATGTTACAGTATGAAGGTTTAACGCTGTCGATTGAATTGTTTTATAGTTTTTTGCATTTCTGCATTTTATGGTTAATTTTTGGTGTGTGTACTCATGCATTGCAATTGCATTTGTGTTTAATAAATGAAAATGAAAAATAGATGTAAATAAATAGAAAAAGTCTGGGTATAAAATCATTGCCCCCATCTCTGTTGAAAGGGTTTATATCTGTTCTATGGGGAACGGAAAATGAAGCATTTGTAAACTTGTGAATGTGTATTCTTAGTTGTTATTTGCATTTTGTGTGTCTATGTCTATTGCTTGCTATTCTTTATGGGTCGGTGTCTATATGTTTGTTCGTATTTGAAGTATTTATTGGGGTTGAAGTTTAAATTATGTGGAACAAAGTGTTATTTGCATTGTTTTGATGTTTGCTAAGGTTGTTTGTCTAGGTGTGTATATGGGTTGTTCTTTCTTGTTGAGTGAAGTACTTGATGGCGTGATTTTCATGATTAAGAATGAAATTAGTATTTCCTTTGCATGCATGCGTTGTGGCTGCACTTGAATTTATTTGAAAGAAATGAAAATTAGGTCCAACTAATTGGAAAATGTGGGGGTGTAAAATGATTAAGTCTACGTCTATTGGGAGGGAATTTTTTGTTGACTTAGATATATATATATATATATATATATATGTGTGTGTGTGTGTGTGTGTGTGTGTGTGTGTGTGTGTGTGTGTGTGTGTGCGCACGCAGGCGCGCGCGCGCGTGTGTGTGTGTGTTTATACATGTGTATATATGTACATATGTGAAAACAAAGACATACGTATATGCAAGTATATATATATGTTTGTGTGTGTGTGTGTTTGTGTTCTACATTTTGCATTAACTAGGATGTATTTTCTTGTTTATTTTGAATAGATGCAACTGCAATTTCCATAAATGCATAATGTTGTGAAGACCTGATGCTGCAATGGTGTCAAATTTAATGATTTTATATCCAGATATATCCCAATCGCTCTGACCTAATTTTCATTGCCATTTAATAGATTCAAATGCATTTGAAATGTGATGCTTGTGTGCACAAAAGGCAAACAACAAGAAACAATAGAAATTAGCCCATAAAATACAAGCATGTAAAAAACTAAAAAATGACAAATACATATATATGCATGTGTGGATATGTATATATAAAGCTATGTGTACATACATGTATATATGTGTCTATATGTATGTGCATATGCACATGATAAGTCACATATGTGTATGTATATACATAAGTATGTACAGATGTGTATATATACATATATATTTACATTTCTCATGTGTAGATGTTTATACATATATATCTGTATGCATATATATATATGTATGTATGTATGTATGTATGTATGTATGTATGTATGTATGTATGTATGTATGTATGTACATGTGTGCCTACATTTTGTGTGTTAATGTTTATTCTTCGCTATCATTGGTTGCTTCTATGGTTAGTGTCTGTTGTTGAGCTGAATACTTAGCACCCTAATTCATTAATGTATATTTCTTCAATAGTCATGATTGAATTTTGTCAAGAGGCATAGATTTCACCATCATCAATCGATATGTCAAAAAAAGATGCATTTGTAAATTCTTCTATATCTTGCAACAAATTTGGACTTGATGCTCGTCATAAAATCTATCAACAAAGAATATGCTTGAAATTTTTGATTTCATGAGTGAATTTTGTGTATACCATGGCTAGGGCGGTTAAGGTTTTAATAGAAATCATGACATTTTTTGTGTGCAACTTGTTTATCCTGTGCAAATTGTAAACATTTTGCATTGTCTATTACTTTAGTTGAGTGGAATTTTTCATGCATGGAAGAGTGATAGATATTGGAAGATGTCTATTGGTACATGATACAACTGATATGTGATTGATGTTTCAAACGATACATGTCATGATTATTTTCTACAGATAAGACATCTTCCAAGGGTGTCTATTTGGAACTCTTTAAATGGCATTTATATTTTCCACCCAAAAATTTCTGGTCATTGACATATGGTGTGTTGTTTTCCCTCTATTCATATTCTACAGTTGCAATTTATAGTTCACAGAAATGAAGTGTAAAATGTAATTTTATTGTAATGATCTCTTGCTATGCATGTGAAGGAGAAAGGATCTTACCTATATACATTTATACATATATATATATTTACAAACATTTTTTTTTTTATATGTATGTGTGTATGTGCATATATGCACACACAAACATGTACATATATAAAAGTATATATATATATATATATATATATATATATATATATATATATTGTAAGAGCTAAAGAAATTAAATCAACACCCAGGAACACCTACAAAGAACAAAGATAAACCTTCCACAAGAGGATATGCAAGAAAGAGCTTGTTGAATATTGATTGAGGATTCAAAATGAGGTATATTACAAATGATACATGAGATGCCTTAAAAAGGAAATCCATGCACAAACCTAAATGTAACTTGAACTAAAAGATAGCTCAACTAGATAAGCATACTTATTTCAACTAGATAAGATAATTTCTAGAAAAGCCAACTAAGACTTTCTAAAAATGAATATTTTTTCTAAGTAAACTTATGCAAGTGTAATTAAATAATTAATTACACCAACACCCCCCCATAAGTGCAACTTAGGGAGAATATTATTATGTGAATGATGAAAAGATGCAAAAGATGGGTCCCGACAACAAGGCCATGTCAGGTACCCATGCACAAAATGAAGAATCTATCACAAATGGAGAAAAGCAGAAAAACCCTGTGGGAGAAAAATTTTCTGCAAAAGAGAGAAACACAAGACATGAAGAACATTACTAAATCAGAAGAAGATGAAAAAAACTATTGAAAGATGACTACTAGACGGTACCGAAGAACCTCCTTTGAAGATAGGATGATCAAGATCAAGAAGACAACAATATGCATGAGTGCCCGCAACAATACTACTTGAACAATGATAAAAAATATAGATAGCACATGATTCTGTACGAGTGACCCCAACGACACTACTCAATCATTGAAAGTTGAAAATACAGGTGCCAATAGTCTGAAGAACACTTATCAACTAAGGATGAAATATTCCGTCTAAGGTGAAACCAAGGAATCATTAGTACGAATAGTATAATACCTCCCCATAATGCTGACAGGGGGAGCCTCACAGATCCACTAAAATGTTGTGTAACAACCTGTAGTACATGAAGGAGAAGAAACAACATCTGAAAGTGCACAAGAAAGCACCTACAATTGAAAAAGTGGTGTGAAAAATAAAGCACACATGCATGAGGTTGGAATCATATGGATCCACCATTGTCATGGAGGGACACTCACCAAACAAAGGTGGGATGGCAAAAAAAAGGAACTACACAAACCCACCATTTCACTTGATAATACATTGCGAGTACAAAATATGGCACAACCTTATGTGCGAAATCCCCAAAAAACATGTACAATAGTGTGGCACTTTATCTCAGTGCGTTTACATAGAAGATTTCTTACAAATGACACTCAAAATACCCACAAAGGACAAAATACTAAAAAAAAATATAAAGCATCCCAAATGAAGCCATCCCATGTGAACAAAAAGTTTCCAAGTGCCAACATGTCCAGGTAATTAACCAAAGTGCCAAAATACAAATAAAAACTGAATTAATTATACCTAGAGCCAAATCTAGGAAAACTACTTGAGTAACTTTGAAGAGCTCATAGAGAAATTTCTAGTGCCACAAAGATTGCAAAAAATGGAGGAACGGTGCAAAAGTTATGAGCTCGGCAGTGAAAATAGCATCTTTGACTTCAACAAGAAAAAAATCCCACCAAACAACAAAATATCTAAAAACTAACTAGACCATGAGAAAATTGGGCTTGCTAGCTTTCCATCAGTATCTCATTTCAAAAATTTTGCCGCTGGGGTCAAAAATTATGTGATTCAATGAAAAAAGGGCTATAAAAGGGCAAGTTAGGGTACTGCAAGGCTAAATAGGCGCAAAGCTTGGGCTCCCAGATGCTAGCCCTTGGTCCACCATATGACCGTGGGCTATGAGTTTGAAAAAAAATTCTTCCCACCTAGCAGTGCCTCCGCTTAGGTGGTGAAGGAGGTGGCGGGTTGGTGGTGCTAGCACCCACCCCATGGCTTGAAGGAAAATGCCCAGTAAGATGATGCCGAGTGGATTAGGACCAGAGGGTGAGAGTTGGATGATCAACAGGTGATGGTGGAATGTTGGTGGTGGTCAAAGGTTGATGAGGTGACCGACCATGGGAGAATATGCCTACGGCAGGAGAGGGGACAACCCTATCAAATAGGCCAACAAGCAAGGTACGATGGTACCCAAAAGTTGTAGGTCATAGATTTAAAAAAAAAAAACCCAATAAAAATGCCACTGAACATAGAATATAAAAGGCCCAAAAACTAATTTAGTCAGCCCCATAAATATTTTATAAAGCCTGATTCAAATAAAATGCAGAAAATTTTGATTTTTTTAATTCTCCAAATATATCATACCCTGTACCTAGCAGGTCGTACGACCTGTCGGGTAAAATGTTTTTGCCTCACGAACAATCGATGTTGAATATAGACATATAATATGTCAATTTTCATCTCTCAGGTTCTCTGGAACTAATGGAAAGGTCAGATCTGCTTGAAAATGCACTAGAAGCTCTACAACTCCTAGATCTTGCAAATCTTCAAACCCTCATAACTTTGGCATAAAATGTCAGATTTAGGAAAAACTAAAGTCAATTCTAACTTTTTTGATAGCCCTGGACTCGAATATGAGCTCATATTTCCTCCAACACACACTGGAAGTGACCATGCAAGAAAATACAGATAAAGAGACAACCTCAAACAGATCTTACAACCATAGCTCAAACTTCAGATTAGAGAAGGGTTTTTGCAGGGAGGGCTCTTATACCATGTAAGAGATGAATAAATTAGCTCAACACCTCAAAACAGCTACAAAGTACAAAGATAAACCTTCCATAAGAGGATATGCAAGAAAGAGCTTGTTGAATATTGATCGAGGATTCAAAATGGGGTATATTACAAATGATACATGAGATGCCTTAAAAAGGAAACACATGCACAACCCTTAACCTAACTTGAACTAAAAGATAGCTCAACTAGAAAAGCTTACCTATTTCAACTAGATAAGATAAGCTCTAGAAAATCCAACTAAGATTTTCTAAAAATGAACTTTTTTCCTAAGTAAACTTATGCAAGTGTAATTAAATAATTAATTACACCAACATATATCTATATATACATATATATTTGTATGTACGTATATATAAGTGTGTGTGATTGTAGAAATATATGTTTGTTCATATATATGTGTATAAATGTATCTATGTATCTATATATGTGTGTGCGTGTGTGTGTGTGTGTGCCTATATATATGTCATATTCGAAGCCTAAAATGAGTGATTTGTAGGTTCTTTTGTTTTGTGCATTGTTCTTTCATTTGCTCAGGAAAACTAGTCAATATCAAAATTGTGTGTCCAGTGAGGGATTATTTGTATGATGTCCAAACCAACAAACAAGTCATTTCTAAGTCTGAACATCATTTACACTGTTGTACTCTAGTTTTTACTTTCTCCTACCTCTTTGACTTCATATATGCTTATGTGTGTACATGTATGCATACATGTATAGATATGTAAATGTGTATATGTGAGTGCACCTCTTTGTGCATATAATGAGGTATGTATACACATATATATGTCTACATACATATATTTGTATGTGTATCTATATGTATATGTAGTTGTTGAAACAAAAAAGGTTGTATATATATGTATGTGGATCGCCTCAATCTTGTATACATATACATATATATATATATACTTGCATATATGTATGTCTTTTTCTACATGTATGTACATACATATACATGTATAAAAACACACATATATATATCTAAGTCAACAATAGATTCCCTCTCAACAGATGCAAACTTAGTCATTTTACAACCAAACATTTTCCAATTAGATGAACCTAAATTTCATTTCTGTCAAATAAATTCAAGTGTAGCTGCAATGCATGGATGCGAAGGAAATACTAGTTTCATTCTTAAACATGACAACCATGCCATCATGCCAAGTAATTCACTCAACAAGAAAGACCAACCCATAAAAACACCCAAACAAACAACCATAGTAAATGTCAAAACAATGCAAATAACACTTTTTTCCACACAATTTAAACTTCAACCCCAAGAAATACTTCAAATACAAACAAACATATAGACATCAGCCCATAAATAATAGCAAATAATAGGCATAGACACACAAAATTCAAACAATAACTAAGAATACACATTCATAAGCTTACAAATGCTTCATTTTTCACTCCCCATAGAACACATATAAACCCTTTCAATAGAGACAAGGGCAATGATTTTATACCCAGACTTTTTCCATTTATTTATATCTATTTTTCATTTTCATTTAATAAATTCAAATGCAATTGCAATGCATGAGTACACACACTAGAAATTAACCATAAAATGCAAAAATACAAAAAACTATAAAACAATTTGGTCAATAGTGTTAAACCTTCATGTACCATAACATAGAAATGGATGCACTACAACCTAGTCATAATAAATGATAAGACGCAACCAACTATTTCCATTCTTAATCATGGATAGAAAATGAATCCACATTAATAGATTACGGAGTTAAGTATTCAACTCGAGAATAGAGAACAACCCATAAAAGCAAACATTGATTGCAAAGCACCCAAAAAGAAAGGCTAACCCATATCTACATAGACAGAAATAAACCTAGCAAATGGGAAAACAACACAAACAATACATTCCTCAGCAAAATTAGACCCTAAAAACCCAAAAAACAAATTAAAATATGAACTATTTTCATCTTTAGTGGATACATTGAAATGCAACTAACTATTTAACTTGACAATAGACACTAACCCATAAAGAATACTAAAGAATAGACATAAACACACTAAATGCGAATAACAACTAACAATACACATTCACCCATAAAGTGAAAATATGCAAACCATTATAAAACAAGACTATAGAAGACATACAAGCTTACAAAGGCTTCATTTTTTTCCCTCCCCGCCCATACAACAAATACAAACCCTTTCAACATAGAGGAGCTTAATGACTACAGACACTAGAAATTAATGATAAAATGTAAAAATGAAAAAAACTATAAAACGAGAGTATAAAAGATGTAGGAATTTACAAACGTTTCATTCTTCAATATGAAAAAAATACACAAAAACCCTCTGAAAGGAAACCTATTTCACCCTCATCAAATAATCTGAACAAAACAACAGAGAAAAAAAATTGAAAGCATAAAAAATACACTAACTTACAAACGCCACCTTTCTGGCTTCCAAGACTGTATATGAAAAACCCTTCAACCTCATCAAACAACCTCTTGCAATAAACAAACAATGAAGAGAAGAATTCGCTCAACAACATTAAACCTTCACACCATAAAACAGTAATGGCATTGCACTCTAGGCAACTCACAATAAATGAGAAGATGCAAATAGTAAATGCAAATGTACTGCTCAATACACCATGCATCCCCACAAAAATTCCATGGAAAGACACAACTATACAAAAAAACTCATGAATTATTTCCAATAGCGAAACTCCCTACAATTATTATTATTATTAAAAATATTTACAAAATTCCAAAATGATGAGGAAAACCACACCTACCAATCACAAATTTGCAAAAAGAGGGATATTTTTTTTACCTTTTCTAAATACTCCCCCAAACATAAGCTATACTTTAGGTACATATTTCCTAGTGCCTTTCCGTAGGAATGGAAATAGTAAATGCAAATGTACCATTGACGACACCACGCATTCCCATGAAGAGTCCATGGAAATAAATGACTATACAAACAAACTCATGAAATATTTACAATAGCAAAGCTCCCTACAATAATAACTATTATTAAAAATATTTACAAAATGCCAAAACCATGAGGAAAATTACACCCGCCAATCACAAAATCACAAAAACAAGAAAATAAATTCGCATTTTCTAAATACTCCCATGAACATAATCTATACTTTATCTTTATTTTCTAGTGCTATTCCCAAAGCACAATTTTAATATGCAATATTGAGGTGATAACAATAGTTCTCTACCTTATAAAGGCGGGGACTAATAAATTCTTAAAAGATATTTGTGAACCCCTCTATTCCTTATGAATAATTATACATTAGAAATTGAGGTGAGAAAGTTGCATGAATCCATCCTCTACAAATTCATATTTATGAGTTATAGTTCAATTCAACATGTTAGTTCAAAATTGCACTCAAAGATCAATTTAACAACCATGAATGTGAACTTGGGAAAACAATAAAAAATTTGCAAAGCATGAGATCCTCATCTAAGTAAACAATAGAATTTGGCTTGTGACATTACCATATCATAGTCCCATGATCATTAATTCCCAAAATTTTATTTATAATCCCTAGATCTCCTATTCATCAATTTTTGGGCTAGATCATGAATTCAAAATTCTTAGATCACTTTTGTGGTCACAAATTTGAAATAAACTTTTAGAAATCAAAATTCAAATTTACACATCATCAACCACTTCGCTAATTTTTGTTAGTTGACCTAGTGCACATTTGTGTCAGTTTGTATATTACTTTGACCACTCATTCATTTAAAATTAATATAATAGCTATCAAAAATAATGCAAGTATTATTGATACAGAATTTATCAAAGGATTAGAGAAACAGTATTAGAGTATTTATGAGAGAATATTATAAACATTATAAGAGAATTAAATCAAATAACATCATCCTAGGTACCTTTCATGCTTGATGGATGTTCTCGATCTTACTTCATCAATGTTGAATTAGTTCAACCAAGGGTTTGACTCAGGAGAATGTAATCATAATGATTCAATAGATTATACAATTAGATCCACAAGTTAAAATTAAAATGAACACATTAGATCAAACCTGGACGCTAACATAGAATAAGTCCCCACTCATGTACGTGAACCTAAGTAAAATATATATAGTTTATAGAACTTGAGATCTTCATTTGAGAAAACCTTAAAATTTCAACATTGTGAAGAATCAATTTTTGAGATTTGTTACAACATATTTTTATCATTAAATTTTGATCTAAATATTGTATTTGATTTATTTACTTTCAACATTTAATTTTAGTAAATTCAAGTATTAGTCCCAAATAGTTTTTGATGGGTCCCAAATAGTTTATTTTGGTTAATTACTAATTAATTTCTTTAGTTATTTGATTATTCTGGATGTTCTTATGTAGAGGTATTTTTACTTAACTACATTTTGTGAAAATTAACTTATCTTAAACCCCCTAGAGTTTGGCCCCAAGGTTTTAAATTTATTCAAATTAGGGTATTTAAATGGAACATTTTTATCATATTATTCTATTTTCAAATCTTGATAGGGTTTAGATTCTCTTTTTCCTTGTGCAAAAATATATTTATTTTCCTTCAAGGTTTTGTGGTTCATTGCATCATCTTGTTTTCATCCATCATAACACCCTTGCTTTCTCCTCTAGGATTTTTTTTATAGATTTGGTCACATCTTAATGATTTTTTATTTGATAAATCTAGGAATAATTTATAAATTGCTTCATCAATTTGTCTCTCTTGTCCATATTTTTTTTTATGTCTTCAGTTTCTTGGGGCCCTAATCTACTTTGTGAAGGAATGCTCATCTAAACCCTACTATGGCTAGCCAATCTAGTAATAATGATATGTTTTATTATATACTAGTTAATAATGCTTATGTTAGAGGATCATTAAGATAACTTATATAATTATCATGATGCACATATATAGATAAGATATGTCTTTCTCTTACTTCAAAATTACTTGTTAATGTAATTACCAATGTTAAATTTCTTCAACAATGCGCTACTATTTTACATGGGGAATTATGTAGCCACTCCATATGATATGCATTTCTTTCATCATATTAGTACTCTCATGGCTTCTTCTAATGGTCTATCCTTTCATTAGATACTTCTCCATATCATCCCATAGTTACCAATTCTATAGCCTCTACCACCCATGTTACAATTCATAGTGTAACACATTTTCTTTAAATCCTATCTCTAGTGTCATGATCACCTTTCTCACCATTCAAATTCCACTCACCTCTCATCCTTCCACATATGTATATGTACTAGAAGAATCCCCCACATCATGTTTCTCATTCCATTCCTCATCCTCATAATATGACCACCTTACCTTATAATGTGATTTCTAAAAGGAAGAAAAGGCGTAAAATACACTTTCTACACTAAACTGTGAGAGGAGATATGCAAAAATGAAACTAATTATATAGTTTCAAAGATATAAAAATAAAATAAATGGAACATGACACAATGGTTTATATGGTGAAAATATTTTTAGGATAAAAAATCTAGACTTGAAAGTGACTAAATTTATTATTGAGTAATCAAATGTTACAATACAATTAAAAAGTTTAAGTCTTTATAGGAGTATCACCAACCAAAGATTTGGAATTCTAGTAGCATAATAGTACCAACAAAACTAACTATCAAATCTCCATCTCAATGATTAAATAGGAAAATAAATACATGAAAACATCAAATCATACTTACGAAATAATGAGCTAAAGAGACAAAAATATGGCACCAAAATCTTAACATTAGTCTATAGACTAAAAGTAGCATATTTCTTCAACCTACCATAAGTTCATCATAATCCACTCACCAACTTGGATGTGTCATTTTGGTTCCCTTATCTCCATTCAAATGTTCCTTATGATGTCTCATAACATGCTTTATAAGCTAGTCAACAAGAGTAACACCCTCTTACAATTCTTTTATGTGTCATAGATTTTTTTACATTTCCATTTTCGGAGGCCCAACTTATGGAGGCCATAATTTTTTTAATTTTAGAGGGACTTTAGGCCCCCCTTTTTAAGTTGTAAAGATTTAAGATATTGTTGGAGTTGATATTGAGCCTCACAACTCCCAAAAATCACCTACAATAAAAACACCTATCACATGGAGAGAAAAATAAAAAATGGATTTGCTATGAAACCTTGAGAAGATAATTTATCCAAAGAAGCATCAAATATTCTTTTGTTATGAATTGATAATTTCATACAATTGGATTAACCTGGATTGAATATAATATACAAATGAATGCTTATAAAACAAAAATAAAATCCTAGATGAAACCCTAGGTGATTAGATTAGATCATGAAAAGTATCCTTATCCTATGTTGTGAGATAACATGACCTAAAAAAGATGACCTAAATATATAAAATGTACTCCTAAGTTTAGCTTAAGTGAAATAAAGTAAAAGGGGGCTAATATTTAATTAATTAAATTCCTTAATTATTAAATGATTTTCTTGTTTAGTTTTTTATTAATACCAAGACCCCTAATGATCAAGCTGAGAACATATGATAGATAAATGTTATGGTTATAACAACTAAATTATGAAATCTTTTTTATATATAGTTAAATAGATGATTTATGGGGCATCACCCTATATTTATGAAAATTAAATTTTGTACATTCCCTTGAAAAGTTCATACGATCACCTTAGACCATCCCTATATTGACATTCTTTCAACCAACCTTCTACATCTTCTGATATCCCCATTGTTAACTAAAAAATACATTTCTAGGTTGGTTGGACTGGCCACCGACTAGCTTTAGACACCTACTATAGACATAGCTATTAGACCCATTTCATACTTTTTGGTTATGAAGAAAAAAAATGGAAACATCACTAGCTACCAAGGGTTCTACAAATCATTATCATTGGTTGCTTGCATCTTCTTAGCTTCAATTGCATTCAACACCACAGGGAATTCCATGTAGGCTTGATGTACAAGGTGACTAGATTTTTCCTCCATGTCCCTATATTCATTTTCAAACCATTATTCACCCATGCCTAGCTTCTAGTCCTTAGCATATGTTTCCCACACATTCCCTTCCAACCCTTCCACCTTCACATAGTCTTGCACCCACTCATCTAGCTAGTTCCCAACAATGTTTGTTGCATGCATCATGAATGTGATTCTTCTCTCAATCTCTCCCCAACTCTTTTCAACCTCCACCGGCTTCAGCGTGTGCACTATTGGAAATTTTGGCACCTCCAACCCAGTCCCTAGAGACATGTAGTAATTTTTTGGTCATGGGATCAACAAGTTGCCATCCACATTATCCAGGGCTTCGTTAATTTCTCCCAATAGTGAATGATGGAAAAAAATCTGATAGAGCTTCTTCTCTTTGGATTTAGAAACCACCATGTAGAGTAGCATAGCCAAAAACATAGTCATGATATTGGTGTTAACCCTATACCTTTGATGAGCCAGTGAGAATTCCCTGCCCAAAATCTTTTTGACAACACAAATCTCCAATGGGTGCAATGACACCACAATTCCCTTTAGCAACTTATCAGTGATTCTTACATGAATTTTTTGTTGTTGCTTAGTGGTATTCAAGAAGAGGGATTTTTCCATTGCACTCTGATGCATGAAATGTTATGAGCCAACCAACTTTGGGTTACAATGTTGCCACCCTTTCCTATTTCAACAATTTCACCCCACCATGTCATGATGGTTGTGTTGAGTAGCATACTGTCTAATACATACCATTAGATTTGTAAATTTCCCTTAAAGATATGTCCACCTCCTCCACCATTCATCTATAAATAACCATGCCAAGAATTAATTACTAATTTCAACATCTATCTTTTCCAATGTCATAAGTTTAGCAGTCATACTCAGAGTGTAGGTTATCTTGTGCAATATTGAAATCATTACCTTAGATTTGCAAATTTACAAATCTAATACATACCATTAGATTTGTAAATTTCCCTTAAAGATATGTCCACCTCCTCCACCATTCATCTATAAATAACCATGCCAAGAATTAATTACTAATTTCAACATCTATCTTTTCCAATGTCATAAGTTTAGCAGTCATACTCAGAGTGTAGGTTATCTTGTGCAATATTGAAATCATTACCTTGTGTTCTTTCCACCATGGCCTTGGCTAGGCCATCGACCACTTCATTCCCTTCCCTATATACATGGCTTATTCAGAAGGCTTCAAACTTTATTAACACGTATCTTATGGGTTGGAACCAATGGTTGAATTTCTAGTTTGGTGTAGAGCTGAGTCTGATGGAGTTAATTGTGATGAGTGAGTCTCCTTCCAAACCCAATTGCAATCCTAACATAGTCAGTTTAAACTCTGCTTCATTGTTAGTTCATTCCCCTAAGTAGATGGATTTGTCAGCAAGGGTTGTACTCCATGTTTGTCATGTGCTACACACATAGCTCCAACTTCCCCTAGATTTCCTTTAGAGGCCCCAAAAAAGTTTACTTTTATCCACCCATCCTCTAGAGGTTGCCATTTGACTTATGATCTCTTTTTTAAATTTTGACTATTTTTCTTGTTCCTGCCAAAAGTTGGAACTTTCAAGCCCATAAAGGATTTTGAAATTCTATCATCCCAATTTTTAAACACTCTTTGTTTGTTTTCTTTTTCCCACACTGCTTCATTTACTAGCCATATTATTACCACTTTAATTTTTCCACATAGCCTCTCATACTATGGATTTCTTTTCCTTGGAAGATTCTTTAGTTGCGTTCTTTCCATGCCTCTCATATAATGGCTAAAGGAATAACTTCCTAGATGCTTCCAAACACTAACTTCCTATATGGTAGTGGCCACATATTGAACCATTCCACAATGTCCACCAAGGTCAGACATTGGAAATTTAGCTTGGACATGAAGAATTTTGAGCACCTATCCACACTTGATATTCAAAACTACATGGAAATATTCATTACAAATTTTCTATCATTTATCAATGTTTTCTATGAACTTCTCTATTAATTTTCCACCTCATTCTAGTCTCTATTACCTTATTTTTAAGTTTTGGACATGTCTATACTGCACTCCAACCTCATAAACATCTTTATCACTCAAGTATGGATATATCATGACTACAACTACATCTATTCACTAGTTTCTCTATGATGTTTTAAGGTGTAATGATAGGTGTGGTTGAATGTGTTTGCATAATGTTGAGTAGTTGTGAGGATGGATTAGTAAAAAAACTGATGGGCTTGATGGTACGGTGTTGGAAAGCAAGTTTTTTAATGTATGTATATGTATTCACATGTACATAGACATAGATATATAATGAAAGATGCATACATGTGTCCATTTATATGTAAATAATGGAGGTAGAAATAGTAGAGAAATCATGTAAGAGATAGGTTCAATTTTCAATAACAAAATAAAATATTATGAACATTTGATGGAGCAAGGGAAGACAAATAATGTATTATAGTATGAATAGGTAAATAGGGTTGTCCTAATCAGTTTCTCCATAGCATAAGCCAATGAGTAGATAATTTTTTTGTTAATATAGATCTTGGCTATGTGTCTTTTCTCTTGGGAAGCCTATCTCATCATTTTGAATTGATTTTGTAATTGCAAGTATTGTTTAACTTGGGTAGATGTATGACTCATTTTGTAACTTGTATGTCTTGACCGGCCATATTTAATTATGAAGTCAATAAAGAAATAATTAATGATTTTGAAACAAATTGAGACATGTTTATTTATTGTACACATGCATATTTAGATTTGCATGTATACATGTAAAATTCATTTATAGATGATAGTTATAGTATAAGCCAATGAGTGGATAAAAGTTTTGTTAATATAGATCTCAGCTATAAGTGTCTTTTCTCTTGGGAAGCCTGGCTCTTCATTTTGAATTGATCTTGTAATTTCAAGTATTGTGTAGGTAGATATTATGGGTAGATGTATGACTCATTTTGTAACTTCTATGTCTTGACTAGCCATATTTAATTATGAAGTCAATAAAGAAAGAATTAATGATTTTGAAACAAATTAAGACATGTAGTTAATTTATTGTACATATGCATATTTAGATTTGCATGTATACATGTAAAATTCATTTATAGACGATAGTTATATATAAAATTGAAAATTATATGTTCATATTTATTTCCTTATTTAACCATAGCAAGCATACTATGTATTTTGCAAATAGGTGAAACTAAAAACGCTTGTAGAATGACTATTGGAGATATATTTTAAATAAATGCTTATTTGTTGTTTGATTAAACGTAAACTATTTATATTGGTTTATACATTTGGATTTAACTTGTTCAAATTATTTGTAAATTAGCCTAGTGAGTATAAATTATCGTAGAAAATTGTTGAAAACATGTAAATTTTTTTTGGAAAATTTCCCTCAAAGTAGTTTGTAACACCCCACTACATAACCCTAGAGGATGACACAAACATAACATAAGCGTAACAATTTTTTTTTGAAAGTGTAATTAATAACAAGTAAAGTGAACTACACTAAACTTATACATCCTCTAAGGTACTCGACAATGCTTACATTCGAATCCCATAATATACAAAAGTAAACTAATCCATAGCATATGAAATTAAACTCATGATATAAATAACATAAATCTAAGCATTAAACTCATCTCAATAGATACAAAGTACATTAAAGAATCATTCATAGATTAGATTGATTTACTATAGCAGTTACAAACCTCATTTCTAAAATGAGGAAGTCCATTCAATAATGTTACAATTACAAAGATCTAAGAATCCTCCTCGAGTACAAATGAGTAGTGCATATACAAAGTATCCAACTATTACAAAAGAATATAAGAGATGGTACAAATAAATTAGTACACATGAGCTCTCCAATTTGGAAGATCCTGCCATCACGAACATGAAATTGGGACCCAATGGTGTAAGGTGCATGTTCGACCCAACCAAGTGGTACCCGAAGGCCCACCCCCCATGCTAGGAGATAGTAAAAGGGCTTCCTATGAAAAAACCAACAACCTCTAGACATAGGCAACATACAATACTAAACTACAAAAGTACAACACATAACATAATGGTTATATTACTTCTAGAGTAAAATAATCAAGTACATCAACTCCACAATACATACTAACTATTTTCATAGGAGTGTCATCACAAAGCTACATGGGTTACCCTGGTGAATCTTCTTAGGCCATGGCCCCCATCTTGGGTTACCCTGGTAGCCTGTCATGAAATCTGGCCCCACA
The DNA here is from genome assembly GCA_007258455.2 of Sequoia sempervirens. Taxonomy (NCBI): domain Eukaryota; kingdom Viridiplantae; phylum Streptophyta; class Pinopsida; order Cupressales; family Cupressaceae; genus Sequoia; species Sequoia sempervirens. The sequence continues at coordinate 230,647,246 of VDFB02000013.1, forward strand.
TGCAAACTAATGCAGAATCAAATATCTTTCAAAGGAATAAGATAATTATCTTCCCATTCCAAGCCTTCTCGTTTCATCCCAAGTCTAAAAAATCCCTTGAGCCCATGAGCGAGGAACAATTAACAAGTTATATGGTTTAAGTACCCTTTCCCCTAAAACATCTATTTAATTTCCACTGAAATAACTAACTCTCACATCAGTTACCTTGGAACCACTTTGTGTGCTAGCCCCCAGTGAGAGCCACTCCCCTATTGACAACACAAGGATCTAATCCACAAACCATGGGTAGACAATTTTCACAAAAAATCAATAATAGATATCAATGATAATGCAAGAGACAACACATCTCGTTCATAGTAACCGGGTGTTAAACTGAATTACAACCAAGTACACTACCCAAGGAAAACAAAGGGATAAACCATAAATCATAACAACCCCCTCATAAAATAACATCATTCGGAAGACTTATAAAATCAACAATCCGATTTCCTCAATAATGTGAACAAAAGAAATCATAATTCAAATAGGCATTTCACATAGAAAATAAAGCTATCACTAGGGTTTCCTAAGCCCAATTTCCATCTCGAGAAAATACAATAATACATTGCTTGAAATAAACAAACATAATATGATTTTCATTTACAAACAATAGGGAAATTAAATCTAATTATTTAAAACAATTTCCCAATTACATCAATATAAGAATTAATTTCCTGTTTTAAATTGTTTCATTTTAAAATTATTTGATTCATGCATTTGCATGCATTTATCATAATAAAATATCCATTTAAATATATATATTTAAAATTAAATTACAATTTTCATACAATTACAAAATATATATACATATATATACATATATATGCATATATATATACATATATAATGAATATATTTACTTATATGCATATACATATATATATATATATAAAAATATATATATTATATTTTAAAACTTCTACAAAAATAATATCAAAATTGAAATCAAAATATAGGGGCGAACAATAGTTTGAAGGCTGTGTATATAACAACACCGGATGCTTAACATAGTCATTTCCCTTGACAGGGGTCGCGGCTATGAAGGTAGCGCTGGGTGCTGCCTCCACATCTACCTCCCCTTGTGGGGGATGGTTGTGGAGGTAGCCCCTGTGCCTCCCATATACATACAACTTACAATTTTTTTAAAAATAGAGCCTACAAGTTTATATTAAATTCATCGTACGGATCATCATTCCCACATTTTTTTCTGAAAGCCAATTTTTTTAATAGGGATTTAATATCATATAAAAAAAATGTATTTATATATATTTGTATATGTATATGTATATATATTAGAATATATATATATATATAAATTTATCGACATGAATGTTTTAGTTGGGAAAATTATTTTCACAAAAAGCTTTCGATAGGAAATATTTACAAAAAATATACAGAGGTTTCAATCTCCCAACCAAATAAAACTAATTGGGAAAACAAAACAAAACAATAATTTTCTACTGGAAGATCTTTTCCATACAAACAATATTTTCCATGAATTTTGATAGGAATATTTTAAATCCATTCCTGCAACGATTTTCCAAATCTTGTATTCTTTTCCTTCTAGGATTTTTGTTATTTTTTTTTTTAAACAATTTCTACAAAGGCTCTCAAATTTCACTATAAAATTTTTCTAGGTATTCTTTTAAAAAAAAATTCAATTTCGACAGAAGCTTTTAAAATTTTCATGGCAATTTTCCAAATACAACAATCTTTCAAAATAAATTAAATCTTTTACACAAATAATATATTTTTTTTGTACAAGCAATCTTTTCCAAGACAATTAATAAGTAATTATAATAGCCTTTTCCAATTTGTAATACAATGAAAAGAATAAAGAATCTATTTTAGATGCTTGAAGAATTGAAGTTTGAAGTAGAGCCTCGCCTTTAGATTCCAAAATTATCAAAAGCGTTTTCTAAAATAATCCTCTTTCCCATAAAGTTCAAAAATAAAACCAAAGACAATTTTTTCTCAAGAACCTCTTTTTCAATTTTCAACAACCTCCTCCAAAATATATTTTCTCCTTCCATGAAGAAGCCTCTTTCCTCTTTCAGTTTATGCAACTATTATCTCCAAGAATTCATTCCCAACAACTATGTTGAATTAATTTTTTCTAACACTTATCACAATTAAAATATCTTTCCCAAAACAAATCATAGATATTTCCTCTAGATATTTACAAAAAATAAAAGCAACATAGTTCCAACACCATGAAACAAGACCTAAAAGGCCATGAAAATAATAAAAGGGCCATTTTTCTATGACACATTTAGCCCCCACTTTAGTGAGAGGATGAACCTACTTCAAACTCACACTAAAGTGGCCATGAACATCGAGGGGAGGGTTCAAATGCACTTATGTTAGCAAGATGGAATACAAAAATCAAGAGGGATGATCAAGGCCCCAGGATGAAGATCCCATGGCAAACCAAGCATAAGGAAAAAGGCACACACAAGTGTTGAAAAGAATTGGATGAAGCTTTCAATCATCAATCCAACTATTTGTGAAAAGAGATCTAGATTGTTTGAAAAATATAATGTGCACTCACTTTGGGGCCGCGAAACTAGTTGTTCGCGGGGTGAGAAGGCCCAAAAAGTAAGAAACATACACTAGTCGATATGCACTCATAAAACACAAAGGAAAAGTGGCTATGGGGAAAATTCATGCCTCTACTTGGGCTTCCTTCTCAACCATGTTAAATTTATACCACTTGATAACTTAAACAAGGCACCACAAAGAAAAAGGAAATGTAAATGCTAAGCTTTAAATAATACGGTACTACAGGCATGCAAGTTGTGTTATGCAAGGTGGTCAAGAAATGCAGCAATATAAAATGAAAAAATGTAATGTGAAAGATTGTTCAAAGGAGTCTTGTTTAGTTTAGGCAAGGTTAGTCACTTAGGGAACATTGTGTCTAATGTCTCCAAGAGAGGACCAATCAAAGAATAGTATATTCTCAACTTAGGGGATGTAGTGTGTCACATTATTCCACCAAGAGGAATGTAGTATGCTTAGATAGATCACACTTATGAAGGATATTACACCCAATGTCATCCACAAAGTGACGAATGCATCATGTAAATGAAAAAGCTACACTGAGAAGCATTAATGCACAATGAAAGAATGGTAATGTATTCCCCCCACTTTAAAGGAATTGCTACACATCATTCTGTGAACAATTACTTGAAAGTAGAGAAGAAAAGATAATGAAAAAAGAAAACAAGACATGAGAGCCAACTTGGAAAGCTCTATGCTAAGTCATATGTTTCGAAGTTAGGCTACGTCATGTCAAGGAAAAATGAAAAACAAAGAAAGGGAGTTTCCCCCTAGCAAAGAAAGCACACCAAACACATAAGGGATCTATGGATTTGGGGTCAGTATGGTTGTTGCTACAATTTTTTTGTATGAAAGAGCTCAAAACTATCATCATTCCCCAAATACTCATAGAACTGGAAGAATGACAAAAAGAGAACGAAAACAAAGGAAAAATAAAGTTCATTTTGAGTCAACATGGAAGAGACATTATGGTCTCAACATTTTGCATCATCCCCAAAAGGAAAACACAAGTGAAAAGGAAATAAAAAGATGAAAGAAAATGAAAAAGGTTTTTGGGTCAACATGAAAGAGACATTTTAGTCTCAATGCTTTGCATCATCTCCAAAAGGAAAACAAAAAACAAAACAAAAGACAAGGAATAACACCATTTGGGTCAACATGGAAGAGACATAGGGCATCTCTATGCTTTGTGTCATCCCCAAAAGGAAAACAAAAAACAAAAGAAAAGAGAAAAAGAATAGGATTGTTTGGGTCAACATGGAAGAGACATAGAGCATCTCTACACTTCGCATCATCCCCAAAAGGAAAACAAAAACCAAAAGAAAAAAGGAAAATACAAGGACCATTTGGGTCAACATGGAAGAGACAGGGCATCTCTACGGTTTGCATCATCCCCAAAAGGAAAACACAAAACAAAAGAAAGGAGTAAAATACAAGGAGAAGAATAGAGGTATGAATAGAAGAAGTGTACAAAGAGAGGAAACATCAAGCACACAATACGAGGGAACACAATACACACATGAAAAGGAAAATAAAAAGAGAAAATTAAAAAAGGATAGTTAGGAAAATGCAGGTCAACCATCTAACAAGTCATCTACCTCCCAATCATGTTCAGTGTAATGTGAGGGTAGTTGGCTATCCAAAGGAAGAATTGCAAGTGTCGAACTAGGAGTGGTACTAGGTTATTCACTAGATGAAGAGGACTTATAGTTTAAAATCATTATGGATGAGAATAAAGAGTTTAAATTATTACATATTTCTTCATCTATTTTGGAAATCTCCACATCATCATCATCATCATCAAGATTGATGACAACGGGAGACTGAAGGGTGATTTCTAAAGATGGATTCATCAAATTTTTTGGCTATTGAATTGTTTCAGGTTGTTGTTAAGGTTGGATTGGACTATAAGGTGGTGGGTCAGGAAAGGTGGGGTGGTCATCGATTGCTTTTGTCAAAGGTGGATATGGATTGTCTTTTTTTTCTTCTATGTCAAATTGGCAAGCAAGGAGACAATGATGATGCCGATGTTCCCTAACAACATGGTTTTTGTTAATGTGTTTTTGGAGTTGTTGAGGTGTAAGAGTGTATTGAGTTAGCATAGGTTCTTCTACTTCCAAAGAAGGAATCACAAAAGAAGTTGAAGAAGACGGGTTAACCACTTTCTCTTTTTCTTTATACACTTGTTTAACATGAGGAGGTATGATACGCATAGTTTTAGGTTCTCTTGGTCATTTAGATGATGGAAAGGAAGTGTCTAAGCATGGTTGTTCATAACGTTGTATGGCTTGTTCAATATTAGATTCAGGTGTAATCATGGTTTCATCTAGGATAGGGTGGGTGAAGGTAGACAAAGATGTGTTATGAAGAGATAATTCAGCTATCTTTTTGGCTTTAAACTTTTGATAAGCAATATAAAAGAAATCCTTTCAAGGGGTGATAGGTTTCATGTGTTCAAGCCAAAAGGATTCTAATGAAAAGTGACCTTTGGAAGATAATAGATTAAAGCCACTGTGGTGTATGGTAAATACCTCATTGCTATGTGGAAACTTCAAGCACTTATGAACAACTAATGGGACTGCTCTCATTGAGGGAAGTCAAGGAAGGCCTAGACACAAACAAAATCGGTCAAATTATGGAATAATAGAAAATGTTACCCCCAAAGTCTTAGGTCCTATTTTTAAAGGTAGCACCATCAATCCAATCGTAGGGCATTAAAAACCACTGTGTTTTAATCCATGTAGTGGGTTTATTGTATTCATCTTGATATAGATCATGTAATACTAGAAACTCCTCTATGATCATGTTCTCACCACAAGCATGATCAATTAATATCCCATTAGCAGGTTTATCATAGTTTTTGCCAACTATGTAGAGAGGACCATTATGAAGCTTTTGCAATATGTCCTTAGTAGAAAAAGAAATATCAAGAGATTTAGTGGTTTGGCCCTTATGAGGGATAATGTCTATCATATCTACAAGTTTATCCATAGGACTATCTTGGGTAACAATAGGAGTTGTATCATGTTGTTCATTATTTGTATCAACAATCATTACATCAGGCTTCAAAGGGTCACTAGCCTTGATAAATGAGGTAGTGTGTTTAGGCATAGCATTGGTGAAGATTTGTAAATTTTGGTTAGTGGGTGAAACAGACTTATTGCCTTAATCATTAATACCCATAATGGTCAATTCATCCAAATCAATGAGGTCTTGAACTAAATGTTTAAGATGCTTGCAATGATTGGTGCCATGGCCATTTTGATAATGAAAATGGCAATAAGCATTAGGTTTGAAGGTAGGTGGTAAAAGTTGATTGTAATATGTACTTGAAAGTTACTAATGAAATCTTCCACCAATTTGTTAAAGGAATAGATGGAATGATTGTGCAAGTTGGAAAACCATTCTAAAGCAGTATCTTTCAAGGTCCTTGGAAATTTTTTTGCTATAAGTTTATCGTCAAGGACAAAGTCACTACACAAAGTGGTATAAGCATTGACATAAGTTATAGGGTCTTATTTTCCTCCATATTTCTCAAACCTTGGAATTTCTATCCCTTGTGACATTGGGGTATGCAATATTTCTAATGATAAGGGGCTGCTACGGACAAGATATGTGGGTGGAGTGGTTTGACCTTGACTAATGGTGGAAATTTGGTGTTGCATGGATGAAACAGTGTGAAGGAGTTGTGTAAGAAGAGGATTAGGATAATTGGGTTGAGGTGGAAGGGAAAATGGTGATGGAGTGTAAGTGATGTTAGGGGAGGTGAAAGGAACTTGTGATGCCACAAAAGAAGTAGGAATGCTAGTGGAAATCGGGAAAGAAGTAGCCACATAATTAGGTTGATGCATAGTTGTGTGGACTTGTAGATTGGTGTAAGTTGGTATGGAAGCTATAGTTGAAGGAGGAGGAACTTGAGATGCTCCTTGGCTTACAGGAATGTTTGCGGATTGGGTAGTTGAGGAGGCATGTTTATTATAAATCTCAACAATTTGTTTCAGCACTTGTAAGCCATCATCACTCTTAATTAAGCGATGAAGGTTCTCAATAGCAAGTATAGTAGTGGTGGAAATGTTTTCAAGTGAAAAATCTTGTTGTAAATGTGCAAAGTCCTCATGAATATGAATGACTTTTTCTTGCGGGAGGGATTCATTTTGATGGTCAAAATGCATAGGACGGAAAGGTGAAGGCATGGAAATGGCATTCTCAAGGCCTAATGCACCATTTTCCATACCAGGTGTAGACACTAAAATCTGGTTTAAGCCTGCAACTTCAATATTCTTCATCATTCATATTATTCACGGTCATGATTAAATAATGTCAATTATTTAATTATTTTCTATCTTTTGTTATTTCTTCTATGAATTAAATAATCTTAATTATTTAATTAATTCACACTTTTCTTTATTCTATCTGATTAATTAAATAAAAGCTTTTTATTTAATTATGTCACTAATTAACCTTATCCTTCTTGTCAAATTAAATAAATTTTTATTTAATTTACTCTTTATCATACTTCAGATATAATTAAATAAATTCTTTATTTATTTAATTATTCATTTAAATCCCTTTATCACTTAATTAAATAAATCTTATTTATTTAATTATTCTTCAAATATCAAATCTTGAATTAAATGAATTATTTAATTCATAATTCTATTTTAGCATTCCTCTATATTTAGATAATTGTGTGAGTTATCTAAGTATTCACTTTTACTTGACTCAAAGATCTGTTTAAATCGCTTAGTTAACTCTTGATTTAATGTTTGAGTGGTGTTCTCGAGTAATCTCTTTGTCAAATCATTGAATCATCTAGTTCTAACTCATTTTCATGTACATGTAGATTAATTAAATATTCCTATTTAATTAATTAAACCTTGTGTGTCCATTCGAACAAGAGTTGCTTTAATCCATCTTCATCTTTGTCAGGAAAAGATAATTATTTTGTTTTCAAATACCAAACTTGAAGATTAAATCATTTATTTAATCTTTAATTCTATTTCTAATTTGTATCACTCATGTCATTACTTACAGTTATCATAATGCATGTCTAATCAGTTGATCTCAACCATCCGTTGATCTTTCAATCCTGACCTATTGTTCGAATAATCAATTTTCTATAAATTGATATATTCTTTATCACTCCAATCTCTCTCAAAATTTTATGACTTTTTGGAGCACCTATCTTGAATCTTTGATGTTTTTCCAAATCCTTATCATAGGCTATACTTGCTTGAACCTTTGAAAATTTGAGGGCAAATATACTACAACAGCAAAATGGAGAAGGGAAATTGAGATGAATCATGGAAATACACAAAAATTTGGTTAGATTGTTCAAGTTTTATTTACATTTTTACTTTCCTTTGTTCTTTGTTGCTTAGCATTAGATTGAATTTAGATTTGCATTGCATGCTTGCTTTTAATCTTTTCTTTCTGCACATTCTAGACATTACATTTGGTGAACCCAATGTGAAGACACCATCTTCGCGTATCCGTAGATTTTTATTTTAATTTTTCCAAGTTTTTCATATAGAACAACACATCAGCTTGATGAAATGCAACAATTGAAATTCACAGATGCATTAGTTTGATGAAGTTATGCATATGACTTTCTGAACCCCATCTGACACCAAAAATGACATATCTAAAAAATTCTAAGGCATCTGCAAATTCCTGAACTGTAACTGAATGGTAAAATACCGAGAACACAATTGCAGAGAAATTCAACGCATCTGACTGGTAGAATAGCGATGCAATTTACTGGTAACCTTTTGTTTCTATTTTCGAAAATCTAAAATTTTCAATTGATTTGTGTGTTACTAATATCATATTTTCAGCATGTGGGCTTTTTTTTTTTGGAGTTAACGAGTTTTTGCAGGACGATTGACAAAGACAATACTGAAAACTACTAATGAATCTTTCTGCATAACGCATTTCAAAGACCTTAGTTAATTTTCTTGAAACAAATTGTTTGGTAGTGTAGCAAATCTTTCATTTGGTTTAAATTTAACAAGTGTTTACTGTGTTTGGTGTGAAAGCACAATTGTGTATTACCCTCACGATTTGGTACATCGAAGTATCCTCTCCCCTTGCACATCCATGTGATCCTAGGTGTCAGAGAAATGGTTACCAACTCTAGAACTTGGACCTATTCTTGTGGGAAAAAGCACTCACCCCAAGATGACTCAGACCGGTAGTACTGTGAACCCGAGGGACTTCCAGCTGGTATATAAAAGTGGATTCTTGGGGAAAGTCCATGAATCACGCGTATGGTTCTAACGAGATGGATCCAAAAGGGGACTCTCACCACATGGATCATGCCCTACGAATGGAATTCTTGTATTAAACACCTTTTGTTTTAGAGACCAACCATTTTTGGCTGTTGCTTGGTATAGTGAAGGGTACAGTATCATGCCCAAAGACACTCACTACTGATCCCCTTGAGTAGAGATAGTAGTTCTTGAGAGGTGATTACCCAAAGAATTAAAAATTGGTGTGCTCAAATGATGTTAATGAGTCGTGGAGGGGAGCCAATGCCACCAAATTTCTAAGCTATCTGCTCTCAAGAAGCTAAGGTGTTTATAACCAATCTGGGGTATTTAGGTGGGCTATACCAAGTATACAAACCCTTGGCCTTTTGGCCTATTAGGATATACATTTTTGTTGTCAACTTAAACATTATTTGAGTCCAAATTCAAACTAAAAACACTTTGCCTTATGATTGTTCTTGTTTGCCAGAATTTGATCACGAAAACATAGTCAGTTTTAAATCTCAAATCACTAAAAATACACAAAGAGCCACAAATGTTCACTAGAAGGTCACAATTGATTTTTAGAGTTGCATTTTTCATTTTCAGATGCATCTGTTTAACTTTGAGTTGCATTTGTTTAGCGTAGAGTCACATCTGGCAGATTAGGTCTCACTTGCTTTGCGAAAAACAACATATGTTATATTATGAGTCGCAACTGTCATTACGAGTCGCATATGTTAGAAGGTTAAACACATCTTTTAGAGTCAAACATTAAAATTTATCAGGGACACACAATTGATCATTAGAAAATTGCAACTGTGAAATTTAACCGCAACTGTGAAATTTAATCGCAACTGGTAAACTTAACCGCATATGTGAAATCCTGTGATGCATTTGCCTGATTAGAAAACCAAAATTCATGATCACTGTCTAGTCAACACGGCTATACCAGTCTTTTAGTTGGCTTCCCACAGGAAGACTTTGAATAGAAACAGGAAATGATTTTGCTCAATTTTGCATCCTTTAGGTTCATTTAGTCATAACAATAGTTGTCCTAATTAAGAGTTTGGCCTCATCTTAGAATACATATTACCTTTTAGATTTAAACTTCTAGGATGGTCATTTTTACCAACTTTAGGATAGGTCCATCATCTACACTCTAGAAAAATCATAGCATTAATGAAATCTGTCATTGAACTAGTCTTATCATTTTATCCTTTGTCCTACAGAGAGTCCTCCTAGCTCATCAGTCTAGTTAGGAAGCTCAAATTGTCTTTGATCCTCATCCTACATTGGTTCCTTGACATAACTAAATTGACGCCTTGGTTAGACTTTAGGTAGTTGGTCCCTCCGTCTGGGGTTTATAGAATTGAATATTTTAGAGCCTTGCATAGACTTTGCATCTTTAGATTTTAGGATAGCATCATCCTAGAACATTCCTTATTTGGCATCTATAAAATCCCAAAAACATAGACTAGAGTCATACTGTCCATAAATGTAGTTTTGCATCCCTCGCATATTGAGATAATCTTACATGGTTGAAACTAGGTCTAAGAGAAGAGAGAGAAAAGATGTCGAACCCAAACAAATTCATCAATCCATTTTTCTCAAGACCTCACAAGACTCTATTAGACAAATTCATCACTAGAAACACTCAAGGTCACATTACAACAGAAGACATAGAGGCTACCACACAAGACCCTGAGTTTTCCTCTTTCGTAGATGAGTACCTAGCAAACGATCTTCAACGATACTTAGCTAAATTGCTAGCTAAAGGTGCTACCTTACCTACAGGATTTGATATCAGCACCTTACAAAATCAACCTGCAAAAGGGAAAAATATAATGACTGCTAGTATTACTATACCTCAGGTGAGCATAACTATGCCATCTGGCACACCTACATAGAGTACAATAGTCCATACATCTCCATTTGGTACATCTAGCATGACATCGGGATTTAATTTCATTGTCAGAGGATCATCATCTACTCCCTCTGGTCCTCTTATTGGGAGTAAAAGACCTAAAATGTTAGCCTCTACACCATATGTCAGTGTCACAAGAACAACATCCCAATCAATGGCCATACCTAATGCCAGTGTCACAAGCACCATACCACAATTGATGGCCATACCTAGTGCTCAAGTCACTAGTACTATACCATGAATTACACAAACAAGAAGCATTCCCTCATTCCAATATGGCAATCAGAATCCATTTACACAGATTCTGAATCAGAATCCTTTCTCCCAAATTGGTAGTCAAAATATATTCACACAGATTCCAAATCAGAATCCATTCTCCCAGACTACCAATCAGAATCCATTTACACAGATTCTGAAACAGAATCCTTTCTCCCAAATTGGTAGTTAGAATCGATTCACACAGATCCCGAGTCAAAACCATTTAATGTAGATTCTGACCCAAAACATATTTACCAACATTCCAAATCCAAACCCACCTCAAATATCAACATTCAATTGAAACCCATCATGAGACTTTGGATTTCAGAATACTTACATGGATCAGCATACTCCGCTTAGTACATCCTTGATCCAAGTTGACATCTTACAAACACAAATGCATGTACTACGAAAATAAATGAATAACATGTCGGTGTCAACTAAGAAATCCTTTCCAACAAAGGATATATGTCCATTTCCCTTTGATAGATCATTGTATATGACCCCTTTCCCTCACAGATATGTCATATTGAATCTCCCTAAGTACAATGGAAAACATAATCCAATAGAACATATAAGGGAATTTTCTACCATATGCATAGATGTCTCCTATGACCCCACATATCTTATGAGACTATTTCCAGGAAGTCTTGTAGGAATTGCACTAGAGTGGTTTTCAGGTCTAGACTCTAGCATCAGATCTTGGGGTGAACTAGTTGAGAAATTTGTGGAGCAATTCTCTTTCAACATAGACCACGAGATAAATATAGCAACCTTGTGTCACACAACACAAGAAGAAAGTGAAACATTCATCACTTTCTTCCAGAGATAGAGGAATATAGCTAGTCGGTGTCCTGTTGAGATACTTGAAAAATAAAAACTTACTATGTTCCAAGAAAACCTTCATGCAAAACTAAGGAGTAACTTAAGGGTACATTGTTTTACATCTTTTTCAGAACTAGTGGAAAAGGGGGTTATAATAGAAAAGGATCTCATTAAAAAATGTGAACTTAAGACATCAACATCCAATAGAAATCTGATCTTATAAAACACCCCCATTGATAGAAACAGATTTTGGTCTCACAACAAAAATGTCACCAATGATGGGGTAGTTGATGCTAAAACGCTACAAGCAGGACCACTCATCACATTACAAGGACCTCACACTTTTTCCAACATGCTTAATGTTGTCAATCAACCTCCTAACATGGTCCAAAATACTCAACGCCCACAACAACAAAGTAGATCTCAAAAACGTGAGTTCACTCCCTTAGGGGAACCCATTGAGTTCGTATTCAAACAACTGTTACAACATAATCTTATACAGCTGCAAGACCCAAGATAATATGATCCAGGAAAATTTAAACCAGTTTGGTGGGATGATAATGCCTTTTGTGAATATCATAGAACTAAGGGACATAACCTACAAAACTATCAAAAACTAAAGAATATCATACAAGATCTTGTCTAAAGGAGAATAATTGAAGTTAGTGGACATAAACAAAAGTCATCAAACACTGATCATCAAGTCTTTTCTGATCCACTACATGACCGGGAAAGGAACTGTTCCCAATTCGAGTACTAAGATAAATATGTCAGCCAACTATGCGAGTATCAAGCATGATTATAATGGTGGAAAAATCATTCATCACCTTCGCAATGCTAATGAGAATATCAATACCATTACTATCAATACAAATCCTGAGTGCACAGTCAATACTCGTCGTACTAAGATCACTAACCAAGGCCCTCCATCACAGCAAACACCATAGCCTTCCAAGTTACAATATAACCTACTTGACCAGTTGGGGAAGACCCCAACCCAAATTTCAATCTTGCAATTGTTGTGTATTTCCCCTGAGCATCGATCTATTCTCGATAAGGCTTTACAGAACACCACGATCCCTAATGACCTTGATGTCAATTGTTTCCAAGAAATGGTGGGATACTTGACCAATAATCACCATGCCACATTTTCTAAACAAGACTATGCAACTAAAAAGATGAACCATGATGATCCTTTACATCTAGAAGTCCTTGTTGATGATACCAAAGTTAGACGAGTTTTGGTAGATGGAGGAGAAGGGTTAAATATATGCACTTTAAAACTAATTAAGGGATTATGTTTCTCAGAAGCATGTGTGGACACAACCAATAGTATTGTTGAATTAAAGCTTATGATGATGAGGAACGAAAATCAAAGGGGGTGGTAACACTTCCTATCAGAATTGGTCCTATGGTAATGGAGACAAAGTTCCAGGTCTTGGATCTCACCCTTCCTTATAACCTTCTGCTAGGTAGACCATGGATTCATGCCATGAAGGAGGTCCCTTCCGCATATTATCAGTGTCTTAAATTCCCTTACAATGGCAGTGCTGAAATAACCATAGATGGTGACTCTGACCCATTCCAATATTGTACCAATCTAAAAGAGATCCCCCAATGCCAAGTGTCAGTAAACCAAGAGGCTTCATCGTCTAATCCATCTTCCTATGTTGATCCATCCACACTCACTTGAACATCTATTTCATCCTCAATTCCTACCACTCCTAGGGTTGTGGAGAGTATTACATGATGACATCTTATTGTGTTAGCCATTTGATTCCTCCTAAGTCATACAGTTTACCTACACCAGATAGGGGACAGTCTATGGTCACTATACATGTTCCTCCTACAACAACTTTCACTAAATGGGAAGAATTAAGAAAAGAGGCTATAAATACAGAAGATGTCACCTCCTGGTTGTACAAGGAAGAAAATGAACAACCTTCCTCACTTGCTCACATTCCTACAAATCTATATGGAAAGGGTTTCACAATCATGCAAAGCAAGGGGTATGATGGACAGAGTGGTTTAAAGGCTTAAATGGTCAAGATGGGAGGATTAAACCAATATTTGTTTCTCAGTGGCCAAAAGGCGTGAGGCTAGGGTTTCGACCGATTCAGATTGGCATTCATAGTACCACATCACCCTTAATTGAGTAAGTAAGTGCTTCAGAAGATATTAAGACATCTTACAAACCATTGTACCAATATCACTATGACTCCCTCATCTCCAACAACTATGAGTGGGATTCCCTATCCTCTACCTCTTCTATGGACCTTGACAAGTTATTTGGAGAACTTGACTTAATGTTAAGATCCTCACCAAATCCATTGAATTCTTGTCCGCCAAAGAAAATGACAAAGGAGGAGTGGTTTAAACACTACTATTGGGAGTCACTTGATCCTATCTCTTGGCAACTTGATACATCTGTTTCAAATAATCAAACCTTGGCATTACGCCACCTCTCAATCTGCCTAGACCTAAACCTAAGAGCAAACAAGACTTAGTACAAGAATTTTGTGACCATATGAATAACTCAATCCTTACCTTGACCCCATTAAACTTTGATAACTCTAACGATTGCATGCCCTTAGTCTATCCCCAACTCATTGATTGGGACCAACAAGACACACCTATCTTAGACATTTTTGAGAATGACGAAACAATTGCTGAGTTCTTGGGATTATGAGAAGGCATACCTAACAGTGATCAAAAGGCTAGTTTTACCATTGACTTGGACAACAAAGCATATTCTAGGGAATTTGTTCAACCCTCCAGTCACAAAAATGAGAAAAAGAAAAAATAAGATAAAAAGGACGAGTCTTTAGGTGAAAATTGAAAGGCACCTTTGGACAATGAAAAAGTAAAAAGAAAGGACACATCCAAAGGTGAAAACCTCTCTGAGGCACCTAAGGATGGAGGTTTGAACATTCTCCCCATTGTACAGGAAAAGTCACCCATGCTCATTGAAGAATTAGTAGAAGTCAACATAGGTACAAAAGAGAATCTCCAACTGGTTTATTTTGAAGCATCATTGAAACAAAAGAGCAGCAAGAATTCCACAACTTCTTTGCAAAGAGATAGATAAATTTTGCCTGGTCATATGTAGACATGCCAGGGTTGGATCCTAAACTTGTTCTACATCACTTACCTTTACAACCAGGTGTCAAACTAGTGAAACAAAAATTGAGAAAAATGCACCCACAGATTGCTTTATTACTCAAGGCATAACTCAAGAAACTCTAAGACGTTGGTTTCATTAGATCTATTGACTATGCAGATGGGAGTTCCAATCTTGTACCAGTCACTAAACCAACTGGGGGCATCCGCATCTACACTGATTTTAGAGATATCAACAAGCCTTGTCCTAAGGTGACTTCCCTTTACCTAACATAGACATGATATGACACTTGGAAACCTTGGGCTATGAGATGTTCTCTCTCTTATGGATGTCTTTAGGGATATAATCATTTCAGAATTAC
>VDFB02000013.1:230669197-230889066 GCA_007258455.2 Sequoia sempervirens
TCATCACCACGGCCTCCTCTACCTCCCTGACCTCTACCTCTGCCACACCTGCCTCATGGTCTTGTCCCTTGTCGCTCTACTAGTGCTGGCTGATCTAGATCTGTCAAAGGAGTCAGCCTATGCATGACCCACCACTGATCATACTCCTTTGTGGTACCTAGGTTTTTTGGAACATCTCTCCACCCCCAAGGAACTGCATGCAATGCATCGATGTCTTCCTCAGCTATAGCCACTAGAATCTCTAGACCCCATAGGGGGACCTCTCGTGATGACCTCACGAACCTAGCCCATCCTCTAGGCACGTCCTATACCTCACCAAACTATTGCAGGATACGATCTGGCAAGTGACGCTCTATGATGTGGACATGTGACACTGTCCGCCCAATCAAGTATTGTGTCTGTCGGCAAAAAGGAAAGTGCTCATCCTCATCGGACTAGTTTGTGCATCCCAAGTATAGCCTCCATGTAAACTAAACCATCATGTCTATGGCATGTCTAAAGTATCATGTATCTCCTACGTGGTGCTGAGTGTTTTCCCTCACATAACGGAAGGTGTAAGGAGCTTCGTGAGGTACATCTACTGTCACTGGTGGCCGAAAGATCACAATGTGTTCCCACACCCATACCATGAAGAGAATGGTACCATAACTCATAGACTATGCCTCTCGGTAGGCCATATCATGTAAGTGAAAATATAACATCCCAAGCAGACAAGAACCCCAAGCATATACCACTTGTTGCTCTAACATGCCTACGAGCATCTCCCCCCACCCCACGGGGAAACCATTACCTCGATGGTCAGGAAGTACTATCCCACCTATTAGTGTGCATAAGAGACAGTCCAGCTGTCTATACCTCTGTGCTAATACATGCCATCTAATATCATAGTGATCCAGCCCTAACTGCTTGACATCAGCATGTGGGTAGTATCGGCACATCTCGGTAATACCCCTTTGGGTATCATCTCTCACCTGTGTGCCTCTCATAGGCAGTCTCAAAATCCTGTAGACGTCCTCTAATGTCACTGTAGCCTCTTCAGTAGGTAGGTGAAAGGATGATGTCTCTTAGTGCCACCACTCACACAGTGTTATCAATAAACCCCGATTCGCCCGAATCTAGGGCATGTCTGTAACATGTAGCAGACCTAGGTGCCATAGGAAACGTCACTCTATGCTTCGCAAGGTGTCTCAAAAGTGAAAAGTCATGGGTCTCGACTCTCACGTATATACACTGTCCAACACAACCTACAATGGCATTATACATGCCTCATGTCAGCATCAAACATCTATTATAATGCAAAATGACTAAATTAACTAATATTCAAATGTGTCATTGTTTTGCAAATGCGTCATTATTTCTTACATGCGTCATTATTTTACATATGCGTTGCAAGAACATCAAATGCATCATTCCATTAGACATATGTGTCATTCTTTTTCAAATGCATTGAATTAAATACATATGCATAAATAATAACAAATGAACGTGACCAATTACCTGTCAAATGCAATTGCGTCGAAATAAATGCAAATGCGTTTAAATAAATGCAAATGCATTGAATTAAATACATATGCATTACAATATAAACAAATGTAGCTAATTTAAATGAACATGCAATGCTATTTATCAAATGCGTTGAAGTAAACCACAAATGCGTCGAACCACACAAAATCTACGCTAGCCTATCTACGTGTTATTGCATATGCGTTGATCCGCATGCAAATGCGTGATTTGTGCATTCACATGCGGCATTTTAATAAAATGATGCATAAGTAAAATTCAAATTAAATTCATAAAAACATGTGCAACTTAAAAATTTCAAAAGTCAAGTTTGAGGTACATACCGGGGGGTCCGCGTCGGTTGGCCCCCCTAAAGGTCTGGATCCTATAAGCGCAATGGTGGGTGTTCAAAACATGAGACATCGTCGCTGTGGGTGTAGAGAAAATTCTCAATTCTCAAAGTTAGGTGGGTGAAAATGAATTGGTTTTACCCCAATTTCTATATATACCTAGGGCTTTGGTGGCATTCGTTTCTACTGGCTGCATCAATTTCTAATTTCAATCAACCCATACCCATCCATACCACTTCCAAATTCAATTTCGTCAACTCCACTACATTACTGGCTATCCAATGGACTAATCAAGATTATTTCCAAATTTTTTTGAACTTTTTCAAATATTTGTCAATTTTCCCAAGGGGGCATACCTTCACCTAATCAAACTAGGGCATGATTGGGGCATATTTTTATCGATTTTCTTTGACACAACCCTGAAATGACATTGTATCAAAGAGGGGAAAATGTAGACAAATCTAGTTTAAGCTTGCGACTTCAATATTCTTCATAATTCATATTCTTCATGGTCATGATTAAATAATGTCAATTATTTAATTATTTTCTATCGTCAGTTATTTCTTCTATTAATTAAATAATCTTAATTATTTAATTAATTCAAACTTTTCTTTATTCTATCTGATTAATTAAATAAACATTTTTTATTTAATTATGTTACTAATTAACCTTATCCTTCTTGTCAAATTAAATAAATTCTTATTTAATTTACTCTTTATCATACTTCAACTATAATTAAATAAATTCTTTATTTATTTAATTATTCATTTAAATCCCTTCATCACGTAATTAAATAAATCTTATTTATTTAATTATTCTTCAAATATCAAATCTTGAATTAAATGAATTATTTAATTCATGAATTCTATTTTAACGCATTCCTCTATATTTAGATAATTGTGTGATTTATCTAAGTATTCACTTTTACTCGACTCAAAGATCTATTTAAATACCTCAGTTAACTCTTGATTTAATGTCTGAGTGGTGTTCTCGAGTAATCTCTTCGTCAAATCATTCAATCATCCTGTTCTAACTCATTTGCATGTACATGCAGATTAATTAAATATTCCTATTTAATTAATAAAACCTTGTGCATGCATTCGAGCAAGAGTTACTTTAATCCATCTTCATCTTTGTTAGGAAAAGATAATTCTTTTGTTTTCAAACACCAAACTTGAAGATTAAATCATTTATTTAATCTTTAATTCTATTTCTAATTTGTATCACTCATGTCATTACTAACAGTTATCATAATGCAAGTCTAATCAGTCGATCTCAACCATCTGTTGATCTTTCAATCCTGACCTGTCGTTCGAATAATCAATTTTCTATAAATTGATCTATTCTTTATCATTCCAATCTCTCTCGAAATATTATGACTTTTTGGAGCACCTATCTTGAATCTTCGATGTTTTTCTAAATCATTCTCATAGGCTATACTTGCATGAACCTTTGAAAATCTGAGGGCAATTATACTACAACAGCAAAATGGAGAAGGGCAATTGAGATGAATCATGGAAATACATACAAATTTGGTGAGATCGTTCAAGTTTTATTTAAGTTTTTACTTTCCTTTGTTCTTTTTTGCTTAGCATTAGATTGCATTTAGATCTACATTGCATGCTTGCTTTTAATCTTTTCTTTCTGCGCATTCTAGACATTACACCAGGAGTGGGAGCTTGTGAGATCCCAAGGTCCACAACGAAAGTTCTATCATGGGATGCCATGAGTCTAGAACTTCTTCTCACTAAAGTATTATCAACAAGGCACTAAACACTCATGCAAGTACCACAAAGAAGGGGTGGATGGAAATGAAATCTAATCTAAGAATGTAAAATGCAACCGACAAAGAATATACTAACTATAACAAAGATGCAAATACATAAAATAGAAATGCAAAAAAATGCCAGAAAAAGAAAAGAATTACTGTCTAAGAAGTGCAGAGGGACTGATTCACCCTGGGTAGCGAATGAGTCCCAAGATGCAATTTTTTTGTGTTTTTTTAGAATTTTAAGGATGATTTAAATGTTCTACAGAATGCAATTATAGATGCAAAATGTAGATTTTTACTTTTTTCAATGAAATTGGATGCAAAAATAAAAACTAAATGAATGTTGCACTAATGCAAAATGAAACGTCCTATAATGCAATAACAATAAATTCCCTAATTGAATGATAATGCAAATGAATACTAGGAATCAAAAGTTTAAAGTATTCAAAATTCGAGTTCACCAAAATGGAACCTAGATTTTTGGGAACCTAAATGCTTGCTCTTGCACTTCTAGGGTTTTTCACCTAAAAGGAGAGAGATTCAAGTCCAAAAATGCTTATGTAACATTCCAATTAGGATGTGTGCCATGTAATATGATGTAAATGAACTTAACTAAATGCAATTATCTGATTAAAATGAACTAGAATGAATACAAAAGTACAATTATATCTATGTTTGAAAACACATTGTGATATGCAAACAACTATGTAAATGAAGAAATAATGTAGAACAAAAAGAATAGAGAAGAATCTAAGTATACCTAGATAAAGTAGGATGATTTTGGAGTGTTCTAGATGCTTATGAAATTTACTGGTTTTTCACAGTGGGACTCATTTGCCCAAGGTGGTGAATCAATCCTCCTAGTGATGGAAAACTGTCGAGAACTGATTTCTGTCTATGGGGATCTGAAATCTAACAAAAATCAAGTTTCCAGTCCTAAGGTGGGACTCATTCACCATAGGTGGTGAATTATTCCTCTCCCAAATTTCTCAAAAACTAGGAGACAAATCTATAACACCAGATCTAGAAATGTCTACTTGTCGAGTTACAGAAGTCAAATCTGTAGAAAACAAACAAATAAGTCTCTCCAAGCTTGAATTTGACTTATGTTGACTTGAAGCACCTATTTGAAATAAAATCAATCTTCAACACCTTATAACCTGTCAAATCTACAAACAAAAAGATGCAAATACATAAGCAAAAGGGGAAAAAGGATTAGGGTTAGTGAATAGGGGTTTTCCTTGGTCAAACACCACTTTTGGTAATTAAACCCTTGAAAAGATAATGAAATGCAAGAGAAAGATAAAGTAATAACATGCAAATGATATCAAGTCACCTAACTCTTGATCTTGTAATTCTAAAGTAATGTCAATGGCAGCTTCAAAGTGCTTTAATTGGTGATGTAAAATGCTTGAAATTGATTGAATGTGTTAGGAGATATAAAATGAGGTGAAAATCACTTATTTATGCAACTCTTGTTCCTTACTATCCTTTCATACCTCATCAGAGGCTGACATCAAGTGATTTTTGATAAAATCCTGAAAGGAAATTTGAAATATTTTGAATTTGGGCCAAGGGGGACTCATTTACCACCCATGGCAAATGGGTCCCACCTAGGACCTAAAAAAAAAGTGTCAGGAATTATGTTGTATTTAATGTTATTTGTCATGATAATATCAAAAAATACACTTAATTAAGCATATGAGAGCATAAAAAGACAAAATAAACGATGCACAAGGTGTAAATAGTGAAGATGTGCCTAGAAAAGAATGAAGGCTTGTTACAAGACTTTACAACACTTCAATATAGGACTTGTTGATGTGAAAAGAGGTGATTTTTAGGTAAATTGTATTAAATAGAGTCTAGAAGAATGTAGAAATGTCTTACAACACTTCACAACACCTTCACAAGATGTCGTTCTTTGAATTTTAGTACCTAAATAAGCATGTTCAAGTCATGTTACAACATACAATCAAAGGAACATAGTTCCAACACCATGAAACAAGACCTAAAAGGCCATGAAAATGGCAAAAGGGCCATTTTTCTACAGTGTGGTAGGATTTCTAAGTTAGGTTTAGTTTTTAGGGCATCTATCCATTGAATAAATGTGTGCATATATTGTCTCCAAAGTTAACTCAAAATCTTAAACCACAAGAACATTCAAAAATTTACTTGATAAACATGATATGCTCATGCCAACAAAGGGAACCAATCACAATAGCTGATAAATGAATACTCTATCAAACTAAGGTTACAATGCTAAACATGTGTAAATGGAAAGGCTTGTGTATGCTCCATCATGTAATTATCATAGCTTGATACAAATTTTTCCATTGGTTCATGGATTATAATATAATCTACAAATCCTGAGGAAGATATTTTCTAAATCAACTGTTATACTTGAGTAAACTTCGTAGTCTATTATTAAATATAATTTAAGCCCTTCAAAAAAAGTTCTTATTAGCCAATGAAGCCTTTTTCATTAGTTTTCCTTCCTTCTTTCTAAGAACTGGGGAAAATTGTTCACAGTTTTCTAATGGGACCTTTTAATTGCAGTAGATGCTTCTTGCCCTTGTCTTGCGACAAGTACCTCTATGTCACTTCAACTAGAAGTATTTCTTATTTCCAAAAGGCCTAATCACACAAACGACCACAATAGTTGATATATGCTATCTAGGATATTAACAGGGAATAGTCAAAGCCAAAGATCTGGTCAATATTGTAATGGTTTCATTCACAATTGATGGAAAACGAAGAAACAAGAATTAGCACAAGGAAAATTGAATGCTTTGAGAAAAGTCTTGTCTACTACAAAGGCATTCAATGCATTAACTATGTATCATTTCTTTAGTGGCCAATAGCTTATCAACAAAGTTCACAAAATTTCAATTTAATGTCTAAATATTTACAAAAATTTATCACGCTGGTCTATTTTGTTCCAAATTTGAGCAAATCGTTGGATGTGTATTTGATATTAGCACGAGTGAAATTTTATAATTTTATATTGGAGAGAGTAGAGGAGGTACAATATAGGCCAAAAAATAAATTTATAGATGTTATTGATGATGAGTACCAATCTGAGGCTAATCCTGATTATGAGGACCAGGATGGAGGAGCGGATGATGAGGAGGAGGAGGATTATGAGGAGGATGATTATTATGAGGAGGAGCCATCCCTAAGTGAGGGTGATGAGGTAGCGATTAAGGATTGGTACGAGCATGGAGAGTCCTCACATACCTTCAGGACCAAATCATAGGGAGTAGATATAGCAGGCATCAACACCAAGAGTCAAAGAGGGGCTAGCACATCCTCCATGCCCCCCAAAGGAAGAGGTTGAAATTCCTCATGCATTGGAGACATAGGTGATGATATTTGATTTTACGCATGTCCTTTAATGATTTATGCTTTATATTTATATATATATATATATATCATGATGATGTGTTACTGATTGTGTACATTATCTATCTTGCAAGAGCGATGAGAGACTAGGGAGAGTTCTATTGTCAGGCTACCACAGAGATTGCTTGCTTCCATTGACGAGGAGGAGATTCATCCTGACTAAGTACCCCCACTGATTGTGGAGGAGGAGCCAAAGTCACTCATAAATTTTGTGAGGTTACAGGTATTGTACAAAAGTGTGAGGTAACTCCATGGAGCTGAGAGTGCACTATAGTCAGCACATACCTCAACAAAGGTAGAGAGACTACATGCAGAGCTAGCATGGACATGACTGAAGAGGGATCAGATGGCAAAGGAGCGGCTTGTAGCTATTGGTCAAGTACAAGGTCTGGAGTATATGTTTAGACTTGGAAATTCACGATCACAATCACACATGATCATCTCGCGATGACCAGGGACCAGATTACAAGCACCAGATCCTGAGGGGTCTAGCTCTCACAAACCACTAACTTTGTATATGATATTGTGATGTATGTAAAACTTTGATATATATATAGACATGTGCATTTTATGTTATGATGATGTGTCCCTTTATGTGGATGTTAAATGCTATGTGATTAATTAAATGACTTATGGTGAAAGTATTTAATTAATGTCAACATGATTTAACAGGATTGATGTGATCTAGTGTAAATCATATTTCAGTTTTAGTGTAGATACAACATTATTAATGAGAAAAGAATATGTTAAATTAAATACACTAATAAAGATCTAACTTAACATAATAGGAATGTGAATAGTATGAAGCCTAAAGCAATTATATAATTAACTTAAATAATTACCTTAGTGTTTAAGACAAATAAAAAATTAGGTGTCAAGAATGAAGCAATGTGAAAGTTATTTAGAATAACATCAAATAACTTTAAACAACACTATTGTATCAATAATACCATTCAAAGGGGTTAAAGATAATACCGACACAAATGTGTGGCATTAACGGGTTCCTTAATGGGTGTTCCATCAAGCTGTGTTAAGAGATAAGAACTAGACCCATAATTGGTATCAACTATGTAAGGTCCCAACCAATTAGGGCTGAACTTATCTTTATCTTCATTATCAACACTAGTATTTTGTTGATTTTCAATAAGAACAAAATCTCCCTTACAAAATGATCGAGGGATGTCGTGAATGTTGTTTTTGTGTTGTAATTGTTTGATTTGAGCTTGGAGATGTTCGACAGAGTTAATGCATTGTTCATCGAGCATCTCAAGTTGATGTAATTGTTGATCTTTATAAGTGTCATCGTCAATAAGATCTTGGAGTGCAATTTGCAAAGTATGAATTTCTAAGTCCAAGGGCATAATTGCATCAATGCCATAAACAAGGTTATAAGGGGTATTTCCTATGGATGATCGAACATTAGTTCTATAAGACAAAAGCACATAAGATAGTTGCATATGCCAGTCTTTATGATGCTTGGTGATAGTTTTCTTATGGATTTGTTCAAGAAGCTTATTAGTATTTTTAGCTTGTCCATTGGATTTTGGATAATACAGTGTAGAAAAGTGATGTTGAATGTTGAATGTTTCCATAAATTTCTAAACTTAGTTATTCTTAAATGGTGTTCCATTATTGGAAATGATTGTGGAAGGGAGCCCAAAGGGAGAAATTATGTGGTCCAAGATGAAACGACAAATTTCTTCAGTAGTTGTAGAACGGAGGGGAATAGCTTCCACCCATTTCATGAAATAGTTTGTTGTGGTTATGATAAACATATGTCCAACAAAAGAAGGTGGTGATTTTTTTCCGATAAGATCCAACCCCCATAATGAAAATGGCTAAATGAGAACATTGGAATAGAGCTTAGCAGTAGGAGCATGGATCAAACTGCTATGTTCTTGGCATTTGTGACATTGTTTAACGTAGGTGAAGCAATCCTTCTCCATATCTCTCCAATAATAACCCATATGAATAATTTTTTTCACTAACGAATGACCTCCAAAATGACCTCCACAGGCACCAGCATGAGCCTGTTTGAGCGCTAAAGGGATTTCAGAATCTTTAAGACATCGTAATAGGAGACCATTAAAAGATCTTCTATATAATGCATTTGCAAGGATCATATATTTAGCCATGGTTTTACGTTAACATTTTTGAGTATTCATTGTGGTAGGTTCGGGAATGGTACTATCTTTCAAGTAGTTGTATATTATATCATACCAGTCACATGAGGCATCTTGAGTTATCACCAAAATGTCATCTAATGGAGTATCGATCAAAGGTTTCATGATGGGATGGATAACAAAGGTGAAGTCTCTAGAAGGATTGTGTGGGGATATGAGAGAATTTGCACTCGCCATTGCATCTACATGCTAATTATCTTTGCATGGGATGTTATCAATGGTGAACAATTCAAATTTTTCTAATAGTCTCATTATAAGATCCTATTATTTTGATAATTTGTCATGTTTAGTTTGATATGCACCATTGATTTTTTTGATGACCAATTGTGAATCACCAAAAATCTTGATATGTTTAGCATTTAGTGATAAAGCATCTTGAAAACCTACAATCAATGCCTCATACTCAGTTGTATTATTTGTGCATAGGAAATTTAATCAATAGGATAAGGGAATAGATTTGTTGTTGGGTGGAATTAGTATCACTCTAGCACCAGAACCTATTCTACATTTAGATCAATCAAAAAATAATTCTCATGGTTTAATGTCAGCAGTTAAGGCATGATCATCAGGAAAAGAATGCTAAGTAGGTAAAGCAGAAGGAGAAGGAGCATCAGTTAAGTGATTGGTTAAGGCTTGGCCTTTGATTGCTTATTGTGAAACAAATTTAAGGTCAAACTCAATTAACAACATCACCCACTTAGCTAAGCATCCCGAGAGATCTGTTTTGTTGAAAATATATTTAAGAGGATCAAATTATGTGATGACTTGTATTTCAGCATTTAGTAAATAATGTCGCAACTTACTAGTAGCAAATACAAGAGCGAAACATTGTTTTTCAATTGTTGAATATCGTGTTTCATAATCAATTAAGGTTCAACTAATGTAATAAATAGAGTGTTCTTTACCATGATCGCCGTGCTGAGCCAAGAATGTTGCAAGAGCATGGGCCGATGCGGTGATGTACAAGATGAATGGTCTATGTGGCACAATAGGTTGTAAAATAGGTGGAGTGGTTAGGTATTCCTTGAGACTCTCAAAATTCTATTTACAATCCTCATCCCAATCAAAAGGGATGCCTTTTTTTAGGAGATATGTGAAAGGTAATGTGTGATGGACTAAAGATGTAACGAAACAACATATAGCTTGAATTTGACCTTGCAACGTGCACAACTAAGAAATATTCCTAGGAGGTGGCATGTTAATGATTGCATCAATTTTCTTTGTGTCCACCTCAATGCCTCTATGAGATATGACAAACCCCAAAATATTGCCACTATCTACACCAAAGACACTTTTTTGGATTCAATTGCATATTTTATTTGCGTATTCATTCAAATATTTTGTGAAGGAAATTTACATTATCTTGTTGTGTTAACAATTTGGTTAGGATATTGTTGACAGAATCTTCCAAAATTTTGTGAATGTAATCATGAAATATTAATTTCATAGCACGTTGATAAGTTGCGCTAGCATTCTTTAAACCAAAGGGCATCACAACCCAACAAAATGTTCCCCAAATAGTTGTAAAGGTAGTTTTGTATTGATCTTGAGGTTTAATAAAAATTTGATTATAACCAAAAAATTCATCCATGAATGACAACAAAGCATGTCCAGTATTTGAATCCATGATCATGTCTATATTAGGAAGTAGAAAATCATCTTTTAAGGAGGCTTTATTCAAGTCTCAAAAATCCATGGATATCCTAATAAGATTATTGGGTTTTGCAACTGCAATATTGTTTGAGATCCAAGGAGAATAATCAATAGGTCTAATAAAGCCTGCATCAAGGAGTTTTTCGAGCTCCTTTTTAACACGTAAGGCTATGTTAGGGTGTATTTTTTTTTATCTTTTCATGAACGGGTTTAGCATTTTCAGCAAGGACAATGTTATGCATCACAATTTTTTGGGTCAATTCCTGGCATATTTGAATATTTCCAAGCAAATTTCTTAGGAAAATCATGAAGTAAAGTGGTAGTGTCCTCATTTTCTTCATCATCATGGTAGTTCCCAATATTAATAACTGTATCTTTATCATTAATGTCCATTGGCACATCAATTGTATCTCCTAAAGGGAGTGCATTGGATTTAGGACTTTCACATTCAAAGAGCTCTTCAGTAATATCACTTGCTTCTTGCTCGGTAATGGTCATGGCACGAGGAATTTTTTTCATGTAAGTAAGTGAGGATGTATTATCATAAACAATTAACATTCATTTCAAAGCCTCATCGCTATCGACATACTTGCATGAAGGTGGTAAGGTTATATCAAGAAAATCAAGATGTTTGATTGTGAGTTTGTGTTGTGGTTAACATGTTATAGCATTAATGTTCAACGATGGTCATTAAGTATCTTTGGTCATTTTAGAAAATGAATATCCCAATCTAGTTTGTGTTTCTTGTGTATTAGGTTCAATAGGGAAACAAATACCTTACTCATGTTTTCCACACCCTTTTCCAGTATAGCCTAATTATTTTACAAATTTATAGTATTTTCCATAAATTCTTTCCATTTCATGCGAAGTAGGTGGGGATTGGTAATCTATCTCATCAAAATTTGTTGTGTACGTTGCATTGTCATCCAAATTATAGGAGATAGATGTTTGAGAAGATTGTTTAGAATTTTGAGTGGACATGATTGTTGGCTATTCTTGTTTCTCATCTTTCTTTTGTGTGAGTATGTATTCACCCATAAACAAGGGTGTGAATTCTAAGGATCTCCAATCATCACCAAATAATTTAGATACCGATTCCTTATGGTTTTTCTCAATTTCAAGAGGATCTATATTAGATGTTGGAATTAATGTTTTCAAAGGACTAGTACCCCTTTTTCAACGTGCAAGCAACTTTTCAGCTCGGGGTCGATTTCAATTTGATAAATATGATTTTTATAAATGTATTTCATAATACAATGAAGGGATTAAGGCATTGCATTCATCTCATGAATCCATGGTCAGCCTTAAAGAAGATTATATGAAAGATCATAAGGCATGATATGGATAGGATTTTGCAAAGTAGCCACCGCAACTATAATATGCAAAGTAATTTTCCCAAGTGGTGGCTTTGTTGTATTATTAAATCCTTGAATGGAGATGGAATCATGTATTATTTGTGATCTTTCAACATCTAATCAATCAAGGATACTCACACTACACGCATTAAGGGAAAAACCATTATCTATGAGACTGTGTTTGATAACTATATGATTGAAATGAGAAATTATCATAAAGGCATCATGTTGTTTACGCAACTCCAAAAGAGGGAACTCATGTTGATGGAAAATAATGTCAAGATTTAGTTTCTGGATGATAGCTACCACATCATTTGGGGTGGTACCAAGAGGAATTGTGATTATTTTAAGGTTCTTTGAAGAATATTGTGATAATTTGGTGAATTTTGAAGCAAATCCCAAAGGGAAATTTTGGCAGGAGTATTCTTTAATTGTTCAACAAGATCATACTCCTTTTTGTGTGGGCAATAGTGAGAAGCACTAGGGGGATTGGGTAAAGGTAAATAGGGTGGGGTTGGTTGTGGTAGTTGTGGGTTATTTTTAGTGTTATATGTATGACCAATAGTATCGTTACTAGATTGTTGTGATGCATTGGTTTTAGGTGGGCAGAGGGTGTATTGGGGTCTATTAGAGGGGTGAAGTTTATGTGAGGGTGGGTAAAGGATAAGGTAAGGTTAGATTACATTAACATCATTGAATTTAGAGGTCTCACAAAAAACCAAATCCGATGAGTTGGGTGAGATGAAATCTTGAAGAGACTCATCTATCAAATGAAAATCATCATGACTAAAACGTTTGAGGGGTAAATTATTGTCAATTGTTTTAAGATGTTCAAGAGAAGCATTAGAGGTGTTAACATTTGGTATCGTGAGTTGTTCACCACAAACTGTAGTGGATGGCTTATGCGAGATGAACTCTTGGAGGGCTTCATCTAACAAATAAAAGTAATCACAAGCAAAAGATTTGTGGGGAAATTTAACATTAAGCGGTTTAAGTTTCTCATTGCAAGCATTAGAGGATGAAGTGAGTGAGAGGAAGTCTTGAAGAACTTCATCTAACTTGTCAACATGATCACTACTAAGAGGCTTAGATGAAATTTTATTTCTAATTTTAATCATATGTTTGAAATGATGATTTGATGTTTCAGTTCTTGTGTCTATATGTATCAATGAATTTGACCTAAAAGGACTAGGAATGAAAATGAAAAAGGAAAATTTCAAAGATCTAAAACTATCCATGAATGCCATGAAAAGAAGTGAAATTTATGATAAGAAAACAAAAACAACTAAACTATAGTAGATATGTAATTATAGAAAAAAGAAAGATGCAATGTAGGAAATTGAAATCTAAAAATGTTGATGTGAAAACTGTAGTGGAACTGATTCGCCCTAGGTGGCGAATGAATCCTAGAAGATGAATTTTTTAATTATTTTTTGTCTTTTCTAGAGATTTTCAAGTCTATACAATGTATAAATAGAATGCTAATGTAGAGTGTTGAAATGATTGAATGAATTACAATGTAATAATGAGATCTAAATAAGACTTTCACTAATGCAATGTTTAAGAAACCTTAAGATGCAAAAAAATGTAAAATGATGAAGTAATTAAGTCATAAGATGCAAAGAGAAATGTAAATTAGAATGATGTTATGCTCAAAAGTTGGGTTCACCAAAATGAACCGTAGATTTTTAGCACTCCAGGACCTCTCTTACTCTTTTAGGGTTTTTCACCTAAAAGGAGAGAGGTAGGGCCAAAAATATTAAGGGTTCATTCAAATTATATTACATATGATGTTATCTAAGCTAAATGAAATGAAAAAAATGCAATTGAGTGATTTGTACGATTGAATATGAAACAAAAACTAAGGTCTATGTTATGTTTGAAAACACAATGTTGTTTGCAAAAAAAGCTTCAAAGAATGAACAAAAATGCAAATTAAAGTAAACAGAATGTTGTTTTTTAGAATGTGTGCACCTGGGAAATTGGAGAAGACTGGAAAAAAATTTGTAAAATGGATGAAATCTGAATTTGAGTTGACTAGGACTCATTCGACACCCTGGGCGAATTAGTCCTAGGTTAGGAGTTTTCTACACATAAGTTGTTTTTTGTTAACTGAGAACCTAGATCTGCATCTACCTCAAATTTTCACCTCAAGAGGGACTCATCCACCATGCATGGAGAATTAGTTCACTTTCAAATTTTTGTAACTTCAAAGTTCTATTCTATGCCTTGACACCTGAACAACAATTTCTGACGAAAACTCAACTCAACATCTTGGAAAATTCTTGTAAAACAACTTAAAATTGTTTGTCTAATGGGGGATTTTCCTTGGTGAAACTCCTAGTTGGGTCATTAAACTTTAAATGGAGAAAAAATTGCATAAACCCTAGCCTTAAATGTGTTAAAGACTAGGAAAAGCTAAAATATGACAAAGGTCCTATTCTATTGCTCTAGAATAAAAAATGCAAATATGATTTAAAGGATGCAAGATCTCAACCCTAGAAACCTTACAACACATAAAAAATGGGAATGAAATGACATGCAAATGATAAGCAAACAAAATGAAAACCTTAATTTGAAGATAGAGTGAAAATGGAAGATGGAATCAATAGGAAACCAAGTCCTTAGGTGTGATTTGGTGGCTAGTTGCACCTCTTCACCCTAGATTTCTTAATGATTCGCCATAGGCATCCATCATCAACCCTTTGCAATTTTGGATCTTGACAAGAGAAGTGAGCTTCAAGACCTACAAAAACCCTAGTTTGTTGCCCTAAAACTTCAACCTTTGCTAATGAGACTTGTTGTGTAAGACTTGACTTTAGGAATTGCTCTTGAAAAATGACAATAAGATGTGTGAAATGACCTTAGATGAGTATTTATAGGCAACAACACCTTTTTTCCCCATTATTTAGACCTAAGAGGCTGACATTCATTAGAAATTAAAGTTAAATCCATCAAATTCTCGCTCAAAATTGAATTTTCCCTCAAAGGGGACTCATTTGCCACCCTTGGCGAATGGGTCCCACAAGAGGGGACTCATTCACCCAAGGTAGCAAATGGGTCCCACTAGTGCTTTTTAAAGGTGGGTTTTCAAGGTATGAGATAATTAAATGTTGTTTGTCGAGTTTTATGTGATTTCTCAGGTAAAACGTGCCTCTAGATAAAAAAATAATGGGTTTAAGGGGCTGAAATTTTTTTGTTTTGAAGGGTAAATGATGTGAAGGGACTTAAAAGTGGGTCCAATTATCCATGACATTATCTCTTTTCTCAAGAGGGTCCAATTTTCTACGACACAATTACAAAGGGGAAAACTGTATACTTTGGACAACATATTGCCAACCATGGAGGAATTTAATGCAAGAGCCATAGATTGATCAACAAGTGTACCATATCGAATGTACATTTTTTACAATTGTAATAGCTACCTACCCTGATTGAAACAACAACTTGTCTCTGAGCAAAATTCCAGGTGCATCAAGTGCATGATGACAGTAAAGGTGACACAATGTGCATTAAATTCTTGATTTTCTCATTTGCAATTATAATACTTACTTGCCCAATAAAATTTTATTGTCTTGCAACAATTCTACTATTCATTTTGTTTAAGTAATTTGGGAGAATAAGACACTCTATATTTTGGAAAATGTTTAATCACTGGACACAAATAGCACAAGGTTTACCAGTGGGCTGGTTGGCACTCGTAGTGCCCTCCGTTGTGACCTTTCCAGATTTTGTGTAAGTGTTTAATTGTGTTATTTTTGTGTTGTGTGTGATTAGTGTTAACATAATATTTGATGGAATTTGTACTCAAATAATTAAAATAGCATTGAGTAAATAAAACTAGAAATTAAGATGAAAATTAAATAAATTAGTTTTATAAAATAATAAGTAAAGAGTTCTTAATAAATAAATAAACTAATTGTTTTGTAAAAGTATTCTTTAATGATATTCGATAATAATTAATAATTCATGAGTTGTTCAAAGATCATTATTATAATAAGGAATTTAAATAGATAGGAAGTTGAAGTGTTTTAATGCAAGGAAAGCAATTGGAAAAGGGAAGGTGAATAGTTTATTGCTAACTAAATAAATAATAGCTATATTCAGCTTTGTGAGGGGGGACTACGTCTCTTTCGGGCTTGAAACAAATTGGCGAAATAAGGACTTGTCTTTTGAAGAGGATTTCGGATGGCATTAGCACGGGGGGGAATTTGGTCCATTTTATGGGAGGATTTTAGTGCTCTTCAAAGGGAATACCACCGCTGGATGATACAGAGGTCGCTTTTGGAATAACCATGCACAGCGTTGAAAGATGAGAGGCTTTTGAATGGAAAAATCAAAACTAGATCGCTCGACCCTCTTATAGTGCAACTCATGCGGTGTGTCACTTAACATGTTTGCAGTTCAAATTTGAAATGTATATCTGTGGCAATATTGGTATTGGTATTATAATATTGTAGCTGTAGAATATGAGAAAGTTTGGAACTCTTGGTTAAGTAATCCCTCTGATTCTTTGGTAACTTGTTCCACTGTGGTATTTGAAAATAGAGTGGCGTGGAGAATAAATAATCTACTTGTTTATTTATGATAATCTATCATAGTTGCAGCTCTTGAAACTAAAATATCGTCACAGTTAAAAATACCTTCTTCATTCCATTAGCAACCTATTTCAGCTGCAACACTTAAGAGGGTGCGACATTTATTTAAGCTCTCTGATCTGTTGGCAATCTGTCAATAACTGTAGCACATGAAAATAATAGGAAACTTTTAAAGGTTTAAATAGTCTCTTTGTTTTTATCATCAACCTGTCACAGCGACTCACTTGAACATGGTAGGGTGTATAGATTTAAATAAACTCTCTGATTTTATTATCAAATCCCAAATGTTATCCACAAGACTGAAGGAAAATGGCTTCTCACATTTTTTCAACCGTAACCATCTCAAACTTGGAGGAAGCTTGGTTCATGTGTCTTCTCTGATGCCGTCAATGAGCAGATTGTTCAAGTGAAGAAATTGAGGACCAATGAGCAGATTATTTAATTCTCTTGGTCTGCACAATGTTTCAAGCCTTTGCCAATTACCTCCGTTCAGTCGAAGCTAAGAGAAATTGATGTTATTGGATACAGTGTTTAGATGAGCTCCTTCACATAGTCTGGTAATCTAAATTTATATAATCTCCCTGATACCATTGGCAACCTATCACAGCTGCAGTGTTTAGACTTTGGATCGTGTATAAATTTAAATATTCTCCCTAAAACCATTGGCAACCCGTTATAGCTGCAACTCTTAGACTTGCATAGGGGTAGTAAATTAAATAATTTCTCTGATTTCATTTGTCAAACTGTCTTAGCCGCGTAACTGAACATAATAGAAAGTTTAAAGGTTTAAAGGATCTCTCTGATTTTTTTTTAATCTACTTATCTTTGTTGCAGCTA
Source organism: Sequoia sempervirens (assembly GCA_007258455.2). Taxonomy (NCBI): domain Eukaryota; kingdom Viridiplantae; phylum Streptophyta; class Pinopsida; order Cupressales; family Cupressaceae; genus Sequoia; species Sequoia sempervirens. Next base: position 230,686,847 of record VDFB02000013.1, read on the forward strand.
TAATCACTTAGTTTAGTGACAACATCTAGAATGTTACCATAAAAGTAGATTAGGGAATGATTAGTAGAGGGATATCTTTTCAACATATCATGATATCACGATATATCATTGTCTGCATAATAATTTATTATTATTCACCTATTTAAGATAATAGGTATGGCTCAAAATTGGAGATTGGGAAGATGTTAGAAATATTGCATTAGTGTAGTGATTTAGAATTTGAGTGTAGAACACTATAATATATATAGTTCTGCCTTGATTAGATTCTATTGGATTAGAGACTTTTTGGATGTGTTAATTTGGAATCCTTGAAATGGGTTGGGTCTAAGGAATCTAATGAAGAATGCTAATGTGAAGTAGTATTTAAGTTGTAATTTGGGTATTTCCTTATACGTGTATACTTGGTAGTAAATCTTGTTATGCATACAATCAAGTAAGTCTTGGTGCTTCTTTAATCATTGTAGAAAATAGTGAACCTAAAATTGGGACTAATAAAGTAAATAAGACTATTTAGGTTGAAAATGGTTACTTAAATAGAGATACGCAAAGTTAAGTTTCCTTGACACGAAAATTGAACGAAGGTTATTTCCATTATTAAATGATTAGCAAATTGTCTAAGAAGAATAAGAAATTTAGGATATTATTATTACCACAATTATTATAGTTTAATTTGCAGGTGAATATTGTTATTTTATAACCTTTAGAGTGGAATGGTAAGTTTAGTGTGTAAGCTAAATAACTAGGAAATTGTATTAAGATTTTCTCAAATGTTATTATTTGAGGGAAATAATATTTTAATTTAATTATGAGATTAATGATAAGGAATATTTGGAATGTAAAAATAAGCCTTGAGATAATTACGATATGTGATTTTAGAGTTTCCTTATTTATTTTAAATTAATTCTTTTTGAACAAATGGATAAATTGTATTTGATTGGTCATTGATCATTCAAGGGTAATTTGGTGTATCCTATTTGTGGTATTCTCCTTGGAATTGCTTGGTTTTGGAAGTATTTTCATTTCATTGGGTTCATGTCGCTTTATGAGTGATTTGACATACTCTTTCATTGTGACTCTTCTTGTGTTGACATGAGTTGGGGATCTTCTTTAAGTTAAATTGTGTTGATATTCATTTAACCTTACATGGTGAATTCTTGGTTGGTTTTGAGTTAAGGGGGTTTTGTGGTGGAATATTTTGGATACTAAAGTGATGATTTGGTTGTGATAAGTTTATGCTTCTTATTGAATGCAGTCTTCCCACTTTTATTATTTTGGTGAAACATTAAATTATATTGTTGTCATGTTTGTTGATTTTATCAAAGGTCGTTTGTTTACCAATTATATAGGTATCTTGTGAGGAGAAAATTGAGGTCTCCCGTGGAATACCTAATTGGTGGCTTTTGGTTTTATTAAGTGATTTTGTTGAATTTAAGGTTGATTTTCTTTGCATTTCCCTATTTTAGGTGACACCATTGTTGATTTGTGGATGGGTCTTGATGAATCTTCTTTTTTATGGCATTTCTGAGTTAATCCCATATTAGAGGGAAATTTTATCCTTGTGTTGGAATTATTGGGGAAGAACTTGTGTTGTTTCATTTTACCCTTGTTTGTGGGTTTTCATTCGTTTTGGCTTCCAGAGGCTTGAGATGATTGACTTTTGATGTTTTCTCTCTTTATGTGCCCTTGATGTGGCAAGTGTTTTGGTTTCATGATTTTGAAAAGGGTTGTACAGGAATTGTTGAGACTTTGATTATGTATTTATAGCGAGATGGGTAATGCCTCCCATGTTTCTCTATTGTGATCTAATGTTCTTATTATGATGGTACAACCCTTGGTTTCTTGGTTGTTATGTTGTTGGGTCTCTAGGGAGAGTGGCTCTTCATGGGGGCCGGCGCCCCACTTAAGGGGAAGGGCACAGGATAACCCACGAGTGAGTTAGTAATCAAGTGAAAACCTAATAATTAACTTAGGAGGGTTGGTTAGTAATATCATTATAAGATAAAAAAAAAATGGATGCCTCATCTTCATTAGTGCTTCCACAGACTAATGGAAGGCTGAGAAGGCTGTGGTTGGCAAGGTCGTAACCTCGTCCTCATGAGAGGTTATTAGCTCCGCATGAGCTACCCTATGGTGCTGGCGCCTCAAGTAGGAGGAAGGGCCAGGATATCCATAGATGGGGGCTGGCGCCTCAGTTTGGAGGAAGGGCCAGGATAACCCATGTAGGCTATGCGATGACACTCTCCCCTAGTTGCCCATGTGTTTACTTTATTGTGTTCCTCTGGAAGTATGTTATGGGAGTTGGTTTAGATTGTTGTTGATTGGACTTATATTGATTTATGGAGTATTGTCTTGATACATCTTTGGTGTACTTTGTGGTCTTGTATGATCTCATTGATATTTGACTTATGACCTTGTTCTGTTATGGTACTGTGTTATGATGTTATTATATTGTTTAATTTCAATATTTGGAGTTGTATTATGTTTATTAATTCAGTTTGATTTGGAAGTGTTTCATGATCATCTTTTGATTACTTGTTTACTGGTCATTGCTTTGATTTATGTGATGGGATTTATGACTTTAAGTTATTATGTTGACTCTTAGATGTTGTTGATTGTGTCATTGTAATCCTTGAGTTTTATGATACTTTTGTATGATGTTGAGTCTTGTGGTTCCGTGTTTTGGATGTTCTTGGTTGAGGACTCTTTCTTGCCATCCCCTTAGCACGGGGGGTGGGTCTTCAGACCCACATGGTCGGGTGGAACGTGCTAAGCACCCCATTGGGTCCCCAGTCGAGGATCGAGAGGTGCGGATTGGTGCTATTGCAGTGACTCCAGAGTTGTATCCATCTTGGAGCCAGTTTTCATGTGTTTATTTGTATCATGTTATCTTATGTATGGTTTCCATTTATGTTTGGAAACACTTTTGTATCATTGTACCTCTTGAACATTGTACTGTAATGAAATGTCAAACTTGGTGTGGATATTGGCCATGGTAGTTGTTATTCAATGTGTTAAGTTAATCATGCATATGTTGTATTTATGTATGCAAATGGTTCTTATCAATTATTTATCATGTATGTGTTATATTGTTAATGTTTAATTTGTTATAGATTATATTTTTGGATTTTATTCTTTATTGTCGTTGTGTGGATCTAAGTCGTGTAATGACTCTTCGTGTACCCCAAGGGATGTATGTGTTAGTGAATCTATTTAAATGAAATTCATGTCATGACTTAATGTGTATTACATGTATGTTATGTTATTTAAAAAAAAAAAATTTGTGCCGTAATTATTATGTAATTGTCCTTTGGGGTTCGCACGGTGGGGCGTTACAACACTACAACAGTGAATGCATGATTAATTCTCTAGGTCTATTATTGATATTTTTTTAAGAAAAATAGTAGAGTAGGAAGACACTATAAATTCTGGGAAATATTTAACAAATGAATTGCATATCCCACGATTGCATTTATGCATATCTCTTATTGCAAAAGCAATTTGCTATAGAGCAAAAAATAGTTTCAAGTTTATGAATTACATTGCATGTCATACACTATTACCATTTGTTTCTTTGGGAAGTCAGATTCTTGAACCAATGTTCTCCTTTATTGTTCATAACTCTTCCAATACATAATTGTCGAACACATTGGCAATCTTTTTACAAGTCAGGTGGCATTTGATTTTGTATAATTTTATCCAATCTTTTTATGAGTATTTGTATAGATAACATCCATTAATTTATATTTGAAATCTTATTAAAAAATTGTGAGTCTTATTTTATATCTATAGAAATAAATAGATAATTAATTAGATGGAAGAAAAGACACAAAACTATGTTTTTTTTACTTTCAAATTAATTTATTTAATCATTATGAAAAAAAAAATATATTTTCACTTTTCTCTATATCTTTTCATGGACAATGTTCCTTGCAAACCATAATAAATTGAAGCAATTAATAAAAAAAATATATATATTTATTTGTAGGAAGAGTGGTCTTCATTCGTCTCATTTAAAAAAAAAATCTTTGGTTAGATTTCATAATATTTTTTCTACAAATTTTACTTATTTTGTGGACTCTCAAGTTCATTTAGGGAGGCCTATCATAATATATTTGGTTTACCATAGGCTTTTTCAATGTGATAACTGTAGTAAAATAAATTAATATTGTCTATCCAACCCTTATAATTATTTACTAATTAATTGAAAACGAAAAAACAATTCAGCGGAAATAATGGTTACCACTATAGTCGATTCCAAGTATTTATCAAGTTAACTTTACCTCTCGCTGGGAGAAGTTTCGAGCATTTAGTCTTAACACGTTGCATTGACTATGATTAGTAAACGAGACTTGATTAGGAATAGTTCAACAACTAAAATAAATAATAATTAAATACTGTATACTTTCAACAAACTCATTGGCGTCTCCCGAAAACGAAAATAACGTTGCGGCCAATTCGCAAACTCGAAGAAAGCAAAGCGTCCAATGTCTTCGTTTTCTGCATTTGTAATGTATAAGACGCCACCAAACCTGTGTGTAATATTCAGGAAACATACTTCTCGGGCATTGTTCCAAGAGCGTTTAACGTTTCATAAGGAGTATAGAAATGGCCCCAGACAGTCTGTTTGCATGGTATTGCTTCCTTTCAGTGTTTTATATGCTTGCTCTACCTCACAATTGTGACTCCCTGGCAGTTGATGGTGGAGACAGCATCGAGTTGGGGGCCTCTCTCATTGGAAATCACAGCATAGTTTCAAAGAATGGCACCTTCGAATTGGGGTTTTTCTCTCCTAATGGAACCAATAATTTGTACATCGGTATCTGGTATGCCCAAATCACCCAGAAGACCATTGTTTGGGTGGCTAAGTCCCATTAGAAACAAGCCGGGCATTTTGAAGCTTTCAACAGAAGGCTATCTCAAATTGCATGATCAGAAGGACGATCAATTTGGTCAACAAGGAAGAACCAGAGAGCGATAGCCTTGAGAGCTATGATACTGGATTCCGGTAATTTTGTTTTGTTGGATGTACGCAACATTTTTGAGATTGTGTGGGAGAGCTTCTTGTATCTAGCGGACACACAGTTGTGTGGAATGAAGTTGTGGAAAGGCATAAAGATAACTTCTTGGAAGAGCTCGTTGGATCCAGCACCTGGACCCTTCTCTCTCGAAATGGATCCAGCCCCAGGCAAGACTCAGTTTTTGCTGCTATATAATAACAATACTACTTACTGGAACAGTGGAGAGTGGGATGTTGACCATTTCATCAATGTTCCAGATATGTCTAATAACGACTTTCATAAAATTGCTAATTACACCTTTGTAAGGATTTCTCCCACAACGATGTACTCCATGTATTATCAAATATCAAAGTTCGATAGTTTCATTCTGCGCACGGTCCTGGACAAGTCTGGAGATCTACGAACGTACCTTCGAATTCGTAATAGCAGCTGGAGCCTTGCCTGTTCTGTGCCGCGAGACATTTGCCTTGTCTACGATGTATGCGGGACTTACGGAGCATGCAACAGAAACAATCTTCAATTCTGCAGCTGTCTGGATGGCTTCAACCCAAAAGACAATCGCGCCTGGTATTCACAGGATTGGTGGTCAAGCGGATGCATTCGTAGTAGCCCTCTCCACTGCACTCCCACCAACGGCACTACCGATGGTTTCTTGCAAAGGAACGACATATCCTTAGCAGAGGAAGAAGCTGTTCCATATTCCCAATACCCATCTCTACCAGCATGCCGACTTGCATGTTTGGAAAATTGCTCCTGCACAGCCTGCGATCTCACTAATTCTGTTTCCCCTGTTTGTAGAATGTGGTTTGGCGATCTCTTCAATATTCGCATTGCATCAAACACTCAGCCCGTCTTCCTTCGCATGGCTGCTGCTGAGTTGGGGCAATCGATAGCCAATGGAGGAAGTGCCCAAGGTCGTGTCCTTTCGATTTCACTTCCCGCCGGCGCTGCTTTGATTCTTGTTTTTGCTTTCCTTGCTGTAATGCTTTTTCGTTGGAGGTGTCGAATAGTGGAGGGAGGAAACATGCAAGATGAGCTGCCCGCTTCGCTGAGAACATTCACTTACAAGGAGCTGCGAACTGCAACCAACAATTTCAGGGATAAGTTAGGGAAAGGAGCATTCGGCTCTGTCTTCAAAGGAGCTCTCCCAGGCAATACGCTTGTGGCAGTCAAAAAATTAGAGGGCTCTCCACTGGTAGAAAAGCAGTTTCGTGCAGAAATAAGCACAATCGGAACCAAACAGCATGTCAATTTGGTCCGGCTTTACGGATTTTGCAGGGAACGATCACAAAGGCTGCTAATTTACGAGTACATGCCCAACGGTTCTCTCAATTCCTTTCTATTCGCTGGATCATAAAAGCTGTTGGAGTGGAAGACACGATTGGAGATCGCTTTAGGCACTGCACGAGCTTTAGTTTATCTCCACGAAGAATGCAGAGATCAAATCATTCACTCCGATATAAAGCCCGAAAACATTCTGCTGGATAGCGATTTCAGCGCAAAGGTTGCTGATTTTGGGCTGGCAAAGTTAGTGGGAAGAGATTTAGGCAGGGTTTCGACAAGCATGACAGGAACTCGAGGTTACATTGCTCCCGAGTGGCTCGCCGGTATAGCAATTACTTCCAAGGCAGATGTGTATAGCTTCGGCATGATGCTGCTGGAGATAATATCGGGACGAAGAAATGTGGACATGAGCGTGAAGGAACAGACTAAGCAATACTTTCCGTCATGGGCCGCAACTCAAATTAAAAAGGGAAACTTGATGAGTATTGTGGACGAAAGAATTGCGATGCAAGCGGATGTTGAGGAGGTGAGAAGAGCTACTCTTGCAAGCATGGTATGCATTGCAAGGGATGAGAATGAGAGACCAAGCATGACTCAAGTTCTCCTGATGCTCCAAGGAAAGATGGATGCTGATACGCAAGTACTCTTGAGATCTCTACAGTATCTAGTGGACCTCTAGATAGATTTTGTATGTTATTACTATTGTAGTTGGATTATGGGTGAACATAGTTGTGTGTTATAAAGTCATCTGTATTTTGAAACTCTATAATAGATGTCATGGTTTTTATTCTTTGTATTTGAGACTTTTGCATATTTGATTATTTTGTAATTAACAAATCATAATTGTTATCTTGTTTGCCTTCATCTAACATCAGAACAAGGTTTTCTATAAAAAATACTTTAGTTAATACAACTGTTTAAAGGGTATGAACAGAAGAGTGCAAAATCCAGCAGAGACATCCAAGAGGCATAGTTGTCAAGAAGCAATGGAGGCTACTATTTCTGTGAATTTTGTAGAAGAAAGCAAGGATGTTTTTTGCGGATTGAGTTGGGTTTTACTTTGTTTACAGTAAATCGTGGGAGGATATGTGGAGGCCGTAGGAGGAGGTATCGAATTAATTTTAAAGGAATCTTAAAATTTGCATTCCTTTAATTTCAGCAATCCCCTCCTTTATTCGCATGATTTTAAGTTAAAACCAGTAAAAAGCTTTCGAAGATTTTATATCCACATAGAAAACCACCTCTACTGTCTCTTTATTTAAAACATTCTCTTGAATTTAGTGGACAGTCACATGCTATGTAAAAGTTTCTTTCAAGAAACTATTTTTCTCATGAGACTTAAAACAAGAGGAAGATAGCTCATTCTTTTAGAAAAAAATAAAGAGAAATATTAGAAGTAGTAAAGTACGGTTTAATTTTTAATAGATTTTTATTGTTTTCTTTAGATTTGTCTTTAAATCATTACAATATGGTCATATGTGAAGTGATATTAAGGAATTGAAATTTCTTTTAGAAGAGTTATAAGTTCAATCTTTTCAAACTATTTTTTTTTCATCTTTTATAATTAAGTGAATTATTGGTTGAAGTCGACACTTGTTAAACAAAAATATAAATATTAAAGAAATTTTAGTGTGTCCCATGTAAAGGGATAAGGACATTATTCATTTGTAGAGATCTTTTTAGTATTTTGTGTTGAGCATTTGAATCTTGAGTATATTTCTTTTATGGAAAATATGATAGGAAATGTAATGTCTCACATACTAATTTCCATCTTTGGAGATGCAAAATCTCCTCAAATCTAAAGATTTTTGGGATATTGTACAACAAGGGTGTGTAGAACTAGCGTATATAAATATCTTCAATAATTAAATGATCGACAAAAAAAATGTATAAAGAAAATTTAAAGAAAGATAATGAAACCTTTTTTATTATTATTCAAGGTGCAATTAATCAAGCAATTTTTCCTAGGATAAGTGGTGTTATTAATTCTAGCTAGCCATGGAAAATACTCAATAATACATATCAAGGTGCACAACTACAATATTCTAGACAATGAGTTTTTTATTTTAAATTTGAAGACGACTTCTAGTGAATTTGTGAATGATTTTCTAATAAAGGCCGATGGTTTAGTATGTCAAATGAAAGTTTTAGGGGAATATGTAGATGAAAAGAATGTCATTGAGAAATTATATTAAGGATCTTGATTACTAAATTTGACAGTGTGGTCTCTACAATTGATATTTCTAAGGATCTCACAAGTATGCAATTAGATGAATTAATTAAAAATTTCTTAACTACTAAATAAAGAATGAAAATTTATGAAGAAATCTTAGAGCAAGAATTTTTCTTTAAAGAAACAATAAATGGAGAAAAAAAATTTCATAAAGAAACATTATAAAGGTGGGTATACCTATAAAAATGAACTTGAAGGTCAATCTAGTAATTTTGGAGTAAGAGGAAATAATTTTAGAGGAATAATTAGTAACTTCAACAGAACAAGAAGATGAAGAGGTAGAAAGAATCAGTGAGACAATAATAAAAGGAATGTCCAATGCTTTCATTGTAATAATTTGTAACACAATGAATCACCTCCACAACCCCAGAGGGCAAACGGTTGGCATGGTCGGGCTAAGGCTTTGGGTTTGTCCCATGTAGGTCCAAGGTTTGATTCACGCTGGCTGAAATCAAGTGGCAGTAGTTTAGTGCGGCCCTAGGCTATCACTTGACCAGTCTCGCCTCAACTCACCTCCTCCGTCCCTTAAAACATGGCCAAAAGTAAGCCCAGGGAAAGGGTGGTGGAGCTCGCTGGGCTGAGTCACGGGGATACCACTGGGTTACCAAAAAAAATAAAAAATTCTAACACTATGAATCACAATGTATGAGTAAACAAGTTGAAATAGAAAAAAAAATTTATAACTCTAAAGATAAGAAAATTTGTTCATTTCTTGCTTCAATAAATATTTTAGTAAAAATAATGTATGTTCTTTTGACTCTAGATGTTCTTCACATATGACATCTAATGATAATTTATTTATCAATTTAGATGAAAAGTCTTATAGTATAGAGGTATTAGAAGATAATCAATCTCATGGAAGGAAAGGTAGGGGTACTATTGCAATTACAATAAAATAAGGTGAAGTAAAACATATTGATGAGACACTATTCATTGTAGCACCCAATAAGAATTTGTTGTCTATTGGATAAATATTAGATAAAATTATCAAGTGTCTTTTGATAAAAACGAATGCATAATAAGGGATAACTTAAAAATAAATGCAGTTGTTGCAAAATTAAATATGATAGCTGATTGGATGTTTCCTCTTCATTTCACTGATGAAAGCAAAGCACTAAGGTATGGTGAAATGAATGAATGTAAAATTTGACACCAAATACATGATCACCATAGTTTTAGTTGGTTTATTTTGCTTAGGAGCTAACCAAGGTATCCTTAGGATTAGGGTGTATCCTACCAAGTTTTCTCTAGGTTTTAAGACCATAAAATCTACAGTGCATTCCTATGAGTCTAGTGTGATTACTAAATCTCTATAATGCCCTCTAGTTTAATAGTTGACCCATCTACTAGTTTCAAAATAATAGGCACAGGTCAGATTTCCATTAACTAAAGTTGTTTCATAGTTTCTTTTGTCATAAAATTTATGGTTGCATCATGTGTCATTCATTGATTAATTCTATGGAGTGCACCATGTGTTTTATACACATATTAGGTAGTCTCATTGTTCCTCTCAATTAGCATGAATTTACACCTATCTTATGGGATTCTACTACAAATATTTGTACACTATGATCATGATATTTTTGTTTAACGATAAATAGGTTTTGAAGGGTTTGTAAAACCCTATACAAAAAGGAACAGTGGCAGCAAAGATACAACAATGGGCTACCCACCCAAAAAAACAAAAAACAAGCTGATTACATAGACATTAGCATACCATCAACGCAAAATAGTAGCAAAAAGAAAAAAACAAAAGAGAAAAAAAAATGGCCATTAGATAAGTTCCTTGAGCATCCTAGCCACTTTTGGGTCCTTGGATGCCAACCTATCATGCATCTCCATGATGTCTTCCACATCCTGCCTAGGGACCATTTAGCATTTCTTAGTTTTACTCCGAGTGTGCACACTTGGCCCAACACCCATGCTCGTGGTCTACAACTCCTTGTCAACAGTCTCCCCCATCTCCTTACTCAAATATTCACATAAAAGAGTTCTACCCATCCATTCTTTTGCCTTCTCATTGAGGAAAACTAGACCTTCCGCCGAGGCCTCCAATTTATCCTTACTAAGATTAATGATCGTGTCTATGTCCTTGCATAGTTGCTTGTAATTCTTTTCAAAAAATGCCATCCTCAAACCATAGTATTTCTTCAAGTTATCCAAATCGTCCACCACAAAGCCAACACTAGAGTTCATCAACTTGGCCAAACTGAAAATGGGGCCGTTCCCCTTGAGACTTCGAAGTGCAGAGATATTGCACAGGGTGATTGTGTCATGCTTATTATGGAGGTCTTGTACCTCTTGAACAAGCCACATCAATAAATTAAATGAAATTTCTACCCCTTCTTTAACCATACTTGAGGCTTGTGAAAATTCCATGGTCCCCCAAAACAAACCTCTACCCTGATGTGAACCAATGGGAGGATCCTCATCCTGAGAAGCATCAGGATTAATCTTGGAATTTCCCTTATCCTTGGAAACTGACACATGAGAAAATTTGTCCACATTAACAATGCTATTCACCTTACCAGCAAGAGGGATCCCATCCTCACCATCACAAACTGGGTTCAAATTCCCCAAATTCATGATCTCATGACCCTGAATATCCTCAGAGGCCTCTAAAAGCTTATCCACCAAATCCTTAGAGCATAAACCTTGAGTCTTATCCTTCTTTCCACTACAAATTCCCTCCTTTATAACATCCTCATAGACCTCCTTAATTTTGTGCTTTACTTGCATGAGGGAGGGTTTAGCATTAGAAGTAGAGGGTTTCTTCCCACAAGTCAAGGGCCTATAGTCGAGGTCAGTATTATACCCATCAGACCAAACCTCTGAATCCACCTCAATTTCCATCCCCTCACTCTCAAGGACCTCCTCAATCCAACATTTCCCACTCCCTTTCCTCTTCTTTCTCGAAACAGGGGAACAGGGGGCTTCAACAATATAGTTTACTTTATTAAAATCAACTATAAGAAACATCAAACCCTCATGCAAAAAGGTGTTTCTAGGGTTCTTCCTAAAATTCTCAATTCCCTCCTCTAGAGAAAGCAATAGATAAAATAGGAAGGAAATGAGCTTACCATGCCAAAAATGGTTCAACATAACGAAGTGGTGACCATATATTGTCATGTATCTGCCATCAAGGGTAAATTACCACATTAATGCCATATCCACATCCTACCAAATAGGTTTAATATTAGACCTATCATACCCACCACAATCCAATCTAGCCATTTTAGCATGCTCTTTGTCCTAAAGAAAATTCTACTTGGCCAAACATGAGAGGTTTTTATCTCTATAGAACTTCCTTCCATTGACATCCCAGTCACTTCTACAATGAAATCTTCATTAATCATGGTACCCATACCAAACATGCTTAAAACGTGGCCATGCCAAGCATCAACAAAGTCTTTGGAGACACTAGACTTAAAGCCATGCAACCTTTCCATAAAAGGGGTCACAACTCCCTTCCACAAGATAGCTCAAACATCAGCATGAGCTTTGAAGTCGTCATAGGAAAGCGGTTCTGTTCTACATCTCTCCCCACCCATCATCAAAAACTTTGCAACTGCAGAGAGAAACCACACACAGATGCAAATAAACAATAAGGCAAGAGGGAAATGAGCATCCATAAAGCGTGTGTGTCTACCAGGTGTGGTACTATGAACAATAAATGAAAGGAGGCTCAAGCAACTCAGATTTAAATTCCCACAAATTCCAATAATCATCACCTAAATGAAGTGTCTAATCAACAAGATATATCCATCATCATAACCATGCATTCCTTCAACAGAGGAGATGGAAAATGCCAACATACTAAGATTTGTCATTATGGAGTAGATTAATTAACTCATATGGAAGGACATCATTCACCTCCCAATTCCTTGCAGACTGGCTCGCACTCACAAAAGGATATGAATATCACAGTAAAACTTTCCTGGGAATTGGACATTCTGACAGGTGACTAATATTTCTCTGTGGACGTTCATTTACTTGTCAAACCAGGGGACATAGACTTTAAATGGCGTAGCAAAATATATGGACTAGGAATTTGTTTTGGTCAAATCTTAGCAAAAATACATACTAGAACGAAATTCTATCTAAGCCACAGAATGGTAATGCAGAATTCTTTAACTCAACTATGCTTGATTAAAACAGAAACTGTAACAGCTACGACTGAGGCACAAACCATGAACTGGCCTTAGGCTACAGGAACAGTCACAGGGATGGACTCTTTATGCTGCAGGAGCAGTATAAGACTGAATTTGTATAAAAACTTCAAAGATGAAAACTAACTGGATATCAACAGAAAAGAACATCTAACTAATTAACTACAGATACTTACTAAGTGGGCCCCCTTAGCAAGCATCTACTGATTACACAGATGCTGAACTCAGAACTTCATCGATCTTTATTCATGACAACAGAATGAGATACATTGTTTTGTTGATGTGAAAACTAACAACAAACTCTATTTCTTGTCAAATAGATTCTGTCTTTCATTATCATACTAATTCTTACATGATATTTGCTACTCTATTTCTATCTTACCCTGAATATCATCTATTACTCATTCTATTCATCTTCTACTACTCTCTCGCGCATGAGGAGTATCTTATTTTTAAATCAGAAGAACAACTAACTAACTAACTTCATCAAAGAAAGACGTAGAAGTAAAGTGTATCCCTTAATCAAGGAACAAACTTCATAAATGAATTTATGTGTTCAACCCGATTCAGAGAGAATCTAGCGCTCCACTCTTTCCAGATTGACTTATCATTAAAAATCTTTCCAAATTGGTTTCGTTCAAAGAGTCTTCACTGGAGCTTCCTCAAAGTCGTGCACGAAATGGACTTTAGTGCAAGGCCGAGATCGACTGCGCTTGACTCGATCATTTTTCAACAACCTGTGAGAGAAAAGGTAACAGATGCACAAGAAAAGGCATATGGCACATACACGATATCTATTCATTAATCACATATTTTAAATCTACTTCACCATTCAAAAATTGTATATAATATACCAGCCATTTTCGGGAGTCAACAGGGCAATAAATGCAATCAAGTCAACACAATAGGCTGCAGAAATATAAAAGTGTCCTGCTACAGGATATCCCCACAAAAGGTTTCAACAAAGTTTAAATAGCCGTGAAATAGCAAAAATAAAGTCATTTAAAAGTTTATCATAACATCAAATTATGAGCATATTTTAGGCTCATCACTGCCCCCTACTTAGCCCAATGTTGGTCCTCTAGCATTAACTTTCTTGGTGGTTTCTCTTAAGTCAATAGTGGCTGCATGACTCTGGAATGGATGTCCAAACCCGTAATAGAATCCTCTGAAATCCCGGCACCTTTCATATTTTCGGTCTTCTAATTCATTGTTAAGATTTGTAGCCTGATGAGGATACAGGGGCCACATTAGCACAGGGGGTCTGAATGTCAGTGGCAACCACAGTTCAAATATTGTTTGAAGTCCCAATTGAATATATCTGTTGGTTCATTTGAGTGCAGCTATAAAGTTTAGGGGACCATGTGGTTCTGACTTTCTTAACCCAACAGTTAATTTTTCCCATCTTTTCTCATTTCTAGTATATGTTAATTTCCAAAATGAATATTGTTGTGCCTGGAATTCATCATATACTTGCTTTCTGATGTCAAATATTTTCACTCTGGCTGAAACATTATTAATACCATATGTCGAAGCAAACCAATCTTTCAACATTGCATGTGGGTTTGAACTTTGAGAGCGTAATGGGACAAGCTATGTTTTCTCAATTTTCTCATACGTTTCCCACTGCCTGCCATAATTCACCTCATTTGCTGCCCATGACATAAATGCTCTCAAATGAATATCACCAATGTATGGAAGAGGATTCCATTCAATTTCAAATGGTATTAAAAATCCATGCAAATAGAATTCACACAGAGAATTCCTTAACCAGTTAGGGGCTGCTTGATATGCTTCATAAAATTCTTTGGCAGTATGAATTATAGGGTTTTGGTTTCTAGAAATTCTCATCAATTGAAACCATAAAAAATGTTCTTTAAGGCACAAAGCATAGACTCTGGGTGGCATTCTGCATTCCATAATTTGACCAGTTACCTTCAACATTTCATCCATTTTTTCTTTCAACTCAACAATTTCCTGTTTCTGACTTTCATTTTTTTTTCAATTTCTTCTTTTCTACTTGCCATAGACTTTGTTGCATGTCAGTTTGGGCTATGTGTTGAAAATTCAAAGTTTGCAGTATAACTGTTTTCCAATTATTTTTAACATATTCCAGAAACTCAATTAAAAAGGTCCTCCTATACACAACAATGGCTTTACACATTGCAGGATGAAATACAACTTCATTAGGTACATTCAGTTGTTCAGCCTGTTCTTGTTCTTGCTGCAGGATAAATTCTTCTTGTTGCTGTGGTGGAGAAGTCTGTGCTTCCTCCGAGAATTGCATAGCAGTAGTAGCCAGATCATCAAGATTTGGCAACCCATGCCCATTATGCCCTGCTTCTTTTGTCTCTACTTGTTCCTTTTTAGGAACGAGCGAACTCTGAGCAGCATTCTCAAATTCATTCCGAGAAATATTAAATTCAGATTCAACAGACCCCTCTGAAATTACAATCACCTCAGGTTGCGGTGAAACATGGGAGGTCCTAGATTGTTTCTTTGTGGAAACCCTTCTTGGTACTGATGTAGTTGCAGGTGGTGTTCCGGTAGCTTTTCTTTTTCTTATTTTTTCAGGGGGCTTTGCCCTAGCAGAGGATGACGGTGAACTGGTAATATCAATAGTTGTTATTGTAGGAGAAACTGCTGGAGGGGAAGGTGCTGCAAGAGAGGAGCATTGCCTTTTCTGAGAATGAGGGTAAGATTCTGGGGACCCTTCTGCCTTTATTTTTCCTTTCTCCCTCCTAGTAGCAGACCTAGTTTGTACCCTAGCAGAGGATTCAGCTGTGACGGCTATAGGATCGGGTGCTACAGGAGTAGATGACCCTTGCCCTATTCCACTGATAGATGCAATTTCTATCTTCTTTCTTTGAGGTCGTGGGGTAATTACCCTAGGGGGTTGTGGAGGTTGCAAACTCTTTTGGGCAACAAATTGTTGTCAGGAGAGAGGTGAGACGTCCCTCAAAGAGCGCTCAATCAGTAATTTAATAAGGCCATGATGAGTGATAGAGTTATCTTTCCCCTGTTGAGTTCCATGGGAACTTTTCTCTAAAAACTTTAACAAGAAATTTAGAACATTCACAACCAACCCATGCCTTATGTGGCTTAATAATTTAAAATGATGAGAATGCAGGTAGGAAAAATGACCTTCACAGGATAAATACCTCATTATATAAGTGGCATACTTCGAATATGGAAGAGACAGTGACACACACTTGCATCCTTGCTTGGAGACTTCCCGAGGTCCATCAGCAGGCATTGAAAACTCAGCCCTTGCAGCTACATCATCTGAAGAAAAGTTTTCTCCAACGGCTGGGAGCCCGGTTACTTCAGCAATTCTGTCTTCGGTTGCAACAACTATTAGACCCCATATGGTGGCTTCCCCTTCAGAAAGTGTTCTCAAAAATTCTTCCGCAGCCTCCTCATCAAAATCATTTAAGCTCAAAAAATAATTTAACCATCCACAGAGGCTGAATGCGCGGACTGTCTGTGGATTTTGCAATAACAATTCATGAGCTACAGGCTCATGTCGCACCAACTAACCACCCATGTTTGCATTTTTTCTAGTTGAACTCAATTTCTTGCTGAGGATTCAAATTCTTTATTTTCTTTTCTGTTCTGGTTTTTCTCTGTCATGCCGCCACATTTCTTTCTTTTTTTTCAAAAATAAACTTTTTTAAACAAGCAGTATTAATCGTAGTTTGCAAGAAAAGATGCATTAAAGAAGGACATGCAATCATGTTTGGAAACTACCAGAAATGTATTAAAGAAAGATTATTTTACAGTTATGGCAGCGGCAAAAAGGCAGGTTTCAAAAGATGGATTACCTCGCCCCCTTCTTAAAGGATGACATGTGTCCTCACATGTACTAAAGAACAGGTAGAGATTCGGGGGATAATGACCGATACATGCATAGCAGTAATTGAATAGAATAAAATAAATCAAATATATGATAACAAAAGATATGGTGTACCTTTAGTAATTGCATGTATGTATGAAGAAAGATGACGGCGCTGCATGAATTGACAAGTTGGAAAGATATCTTAATTAAGGTTGATGCGGACGGTTGAAGTGGATGGGTGATGTGGGCGGATGAAATGTACGAATGAAATGGATAGATGGAATGGATGGATGGAAGATAAAGAAGCGAGATGGGGGCAATAAATAAAAATGGGGAAAAAGGGGTTTTTTTAAAAAGAAAATCTTTATTATAGGCATACTTTTTAAAAATTATGGGAACGTTGCAGGAGAAAGGCTAAAGCCTTCAGCTGCAGGAAGAGTAGCAGGTGGAACCTGAATGAACTGCTTCATGAAGTCTTCCTTGGAAACTGGCTTATGGTACAGTCAGAGTCGGTGGCCATTGACGAGCAATTTGAAATGGACTGAATCAATTATGACTAGCTGCACAGCTCCATTGTCAAACACATTTTCAACTTTATAGGGGCCAAGCCAGCGTGTTGTGAGTTTACCCTGGTTTTCTTGGTACCTGGAATCATATAACAAAGCCCAATCTCCAGCAGAAAATTTTCAGGTTTTGATGTGCTGATCATGCCATTTCTTTCTCTGCTGTTAGATTACTTCTGTATGCTGCAGGGCGGCTTTTCTCATTTCATCCAAAGTATTTAGCTATAGGAGATGATCCTTCTGTGCTTCGGATAAGTCCATGTTTAGTTCAAGAGCTGTCCTCAAAGTATTATGTGCAAATTCAATGGGTAACATAGCTATTTTCCCATAGAGCAACTCAAAAGGTGTAAACCCAGTTGTTGTTTTCTATGTAGTTCTGTAAGCCCAAACTGCTTCAGGAAGTCTATTACTCCAGTCTTTCTTATGAATCTGCACTGTCTTTGTGAGGATCGCCTCAATTTCTCTATTTGTTACCTCCGCTTGACCATTGGCTTGAGGATGATAGGGGCTGGACTTCGTATGTTTGATCTTATAGTCATTCATAAGTGTAGTGATCAGATTTGACGTAAAATGAGCTCCTTGATCAGTTACAAGCTCTCTGGGAACTCCAAATCTTGTGAAAATTTGTTCATACAAAAATTCAACAACTTTGTTATCTCGGGTATTAGTCATAGCTTTTACCTCGACCCATTTTGTGACATAATCCATGCAAACTAGAATGTATGATTTTTCGTTTGATGGTGGATCAATTGGCCCCACAAAATCCATCCCCCATTTATCAAAAAGGGTGACTATGACCTACGGATATAGTGGCATTTCATCTGACTTAGTTGGTCTTCCCATACGCTGGCATCTGTCACACTTCCTTGTATAGGCCACATCTTTGTGTAATGTTGGCCAGTAATACCCTATTGTAAGAACTTTCATTGCTGTTCTTTTTGCTGCAAAATGCCCCCCACATGGTTCATCATGGCAAGTATGCAAGATATCATAAGTCTCATCTTCTCTTACACATCTTCGCATTACTTGATCAGGGCCAGTATAGAACAGACAATTTGCAATCCACGTAAAGTTAAAACTTTTCTCTATCAACAACTTCTTTTCTTTTGGGGAAAAATGAGCTGGTATTCTGTTTGCTGCCAGATAATTAGCAATGTCTGCATACCAGGGTGTATGTGCAGCAATGGCAAACAAGTGTTCATCTGAAAATCTATCATCAATGACCTCATATTCCTCAGATGCAGTTGATTGAAGTCTTGATAAAAAGTCAGCTACAACATTAGCTCTTCCTAGTTTGTCAATGATTGTGATATCAAATTCTTGTAACAACAGGTGCCATCGTGCCAATCTACCAGAAATGACAAGTTTTTTCATCAAGTACTTGATTGCTACATGGTCAGTGTGGACGAATATCTGATAACCTGTGACATAATGCTTAAATTTATTCAAAGCATACACTACTGCAAGAAATTTCTTTTTTGTAACAGTATAGTTGAGCTCAGGACCTTGAAGGTTTTTGCTGATAAAGTAGATAGCATACTCAATTGAATTTTCTTTTTGACTTAAAACTGCTCCTATACCAAAATCAGATGCATCAGCATGTATGTGAAAAGGCAGGTTCCATTTTGGACCTTGAAGAACAGGGGCTTTAGTAAGCAAGTCCTTTAGTTGCAGGAAGGATTTTTCGCAGGCCGTGGTCCACTCAAATTGGGAATCCTTTGTTAACAAAGCATAAAGTGGACTGGCAATTTTACTTAAGTCTTTTATAAACCTTCTATAATACCCTGCATGACCAAGAAAACTTCTAACATCTTTTTGTTTTAGTAGGAGTTTGTAAATTCTGAATAACTTCAATTTTAGCAGGGTCAACCTAAATTCCATTCTTTGAAATATGATGACCTAGAACAATACCTTCTTCCATCATTAAAAAGCACTTTTCACTGTTTAGAGACAAATTTTGCTCTCTACACCTTTTTAATACTTTTTCTAAATTCACCAGTGCTTCTTCAAATGTGACTCCATATGTAGTGAAATCATCCATATAAATCTCCATACATTCATAAGATATATCAGCAAATATACTAATTACTGCTCTCTGAAATGTTGTTGGTGCATTGCATAAGCCAAAAGGCAAGACCGAATAAGCAAATGTTCCCCATGGATAGGTAAAAGTGGTCTTTTCTTGATTTTCAGGGGCAATTTTTATCTGATTATACCCGCTGTAACCATCTAAGAAGGAAAAATATCTTTTGCCAGATAGTGAGTCTAGTACTTGGTCTACAAAAGGTAATGGAAAGTGAATTTTTTTAGTGGCATTGTTCAACTCTCTGTAATCTACACATACTCTCCATTTTTCTCCTTTCTTGGGGACAATGACTAATGGAGAAACCCATTGGCTGTCACAAATTGGGTAAATAAAACCAGCATTAAGCAACTTTTGAAGTTCATTTTTCACTATTTCTCTAAGTGTTGGATTTACTCTTCTCTGAAGTTGTCTAACTGGTAAACAATCTTCTTTGATATATATCTTATGAGTATAAACTCGAGGATCTATTCCTTGCATGTCCCCATATTCCCATGCAAAAGTTTTATGCTGTTCTTGGAACATTTTTAATAAGTTAGCCTCTTAAGACTGAGACAACTTGCTATTAACATTCAAACAATGATCTAGAGACAATTCTATCTGCTTAATGAGATTACTCATAGAATCAACAGGTAATGTTTGTACCTCTTGTGGAAGCAGGTTATGAAAAATTGTCAGAAGTTTAGGCAATGAACTCTTGGAATTCAGCTGCTGCAGGAAACATTGATGATGACTGTCACTTGGATCAGATAAACTATCTGTATCAAGATTGAATTGCAAAATTTGAAAAAGCAAAGCATCTTCACTTTGAAGTTGAGAGAATGGATCATTTTGGAGCATCATTAATTGAGCCAAAGAATTGGCTTCTTCTGTTTCTTCTCCCACATCTGACCAAACAGGTTGGGACAAATCTGGTTGAGGTTTAGCAGGCGGATACAAAGCCAATTTCTTTGTGGACTGCCCATCATAAATGGTCATATCTCCAGAATGGCATCCTATAAAAGCATCAGCAGTTTCTAACCATGGCCTACCAAGGATAACTGGATACCCTCCTAAAGTTGTCTTAACTGATAATATTGTGAAATCAGCAGGATACTCCCAAGATTCAAGAGTGACAATTACATCTTCTACCATCCCATCAGGTTTGACTGTGGAGCTGTCTGCAAGCTGCATAACTGTGGGTGTAGACCTAATGTTTGAAATATTCAAGGAGTCCATAGTATGCTTTGTCATTACATTCACGGCAGCTCCTAAATCAATCAAAACATTTTTTTACAACTTGGCCATTTATATGTATCTGTACTACAGGGATTCCAGGGTTAATATACTTTGGAATGACTATATTTTCCAACATTATATCAGCCAATTTCCCTAAGACATGAATTGTTTGGGGATCCTTTTTCTTTTGTCCAAGCTTCTTCAAACAAGCTTCTTTAATAGCTTTTCCACAAATGGGAACATCTTTAATAGCCTAAAACAAAGGGATTTGAATTTGGATATTTTTGAGCTGATCTAGAATGTCAAAAGTGGGTTCTTCCATGAGTTTAGATTCAGTACTTTGCAACCTCTGAGGAAAAGGTGGTTTATCTTATCTCTGCAAAACAGGTTCCGTAGAAACTGTATCGAGTATAGGCATATGCTCAGTGGGAACAACAGGTGCATTAGGTTCTTCAAGGGGAGAATCAGATATTTCTGTAATCAGAGGTGGTTTGGGAGCAGGTAAAGTAGTTCCAGACCTCAGATGGATGTCATTAACATTTAAGGCATAAGCTTGATATTGGTTGGCTTCAGAAATATACACAGGCTATTGAGGCTGCTGCTGTTGCTTATTATTGGGATTAGGCAACGGCTGGGCAGGCATAGGTGTTTGCTTTGGAGGTCCAATATTTGTGGTAGTTGCTACAGGAGGCGGCATAAGGGCCTGTTGTTGTGGCTGTGGAGGCTGCAGGAACCCAGGAGACTAGTTTTGCCATTGTTGAGGACCTCTCCATTGAGGATTTTGTTGCCAATTTCCTAAAGATGGGGTCCATTGCCCTTGTGGCTGCTGCCAACCTCCTTGAGGAGATTTTCACTGTGGGGTTTGATAATTAGGCCAACTTGGTTGAGGCGGATTCCATGGTGGTGGTGGTCCATATGCTTGTTGCCATTGGTTATTATAGCCAAAATAGGGATTACCAAAAGTTAAAGGGTCTTGAGGCATACCTTGCCTTTGGGCCCATGGTCTCCTTTGTGCAACAAAGAACACTTGATCATCATCACCTTCCACTGGTTTGAAATCAGTGGCAGTTGTCTAGCTTCCAAATTAGCCACCATCTTGCATCTGTAATCACGCTTCTTTTGTCTACAGTATGGACAGAACTCAGCCAAAACTACCTCAACTTCTGCATGTTTCTTTCGAGCTTGCATAGTGTCCAATTGTGTAGCCATATTATTAATGATGTCCTGCTTGAAATTAGATAGCAGATTTGTGATCTCCATCCGGGAAACTCCACCAGAAGAAGACTTCCCCATTGAAGCATGATGACCTCAACCTTTCTTAACTATTGCTCGAGAGTAGTTAAGACATATCTTCTGGATATCATCCCAAGGCAGTTGAGTTATATCACCTCCTCCCATTAGGTCCAGGGTGTCAATACAGGCATCACTGATTCCCCTTAGAAAAAGTAGTTTCTGAGAGTCCTCGTTAAGAGTATGGTTTGAGTTTCTTTTTAATGAAAACAAAAACCTTGAAATATAATCTTCCAGACTTTCATCCTCCTTCTGCTGAATTCAGAATATGTCATCACCTTTGCTGGCACACTTACAATATTCCTTATACTTTTCAAGGAATGTCGTCTGCATGGCTGCCCAACTATTTACAACGCCTCTTCCCAGACTCATGAACCATCTGAGAGCTCCCTCCTTCAAAGTGGAAGGAAATAGCTTCAGTTTATGAGCGTCTGTGTTGTAGTCATAACTATGACAGAGGACATCAAATTCAAACAGAAAGGTTTCTAGGTCTTCTATGACCAGGCCATAAAACTTTGGAAGCAAGGAAGAGGGGATGTTTTTAAGATTGTCAATATCTTGTTGGGGAACAATGAGAAACTCAAATGCAGGAGGTGGATTATTAGGTGGATTATTTGCCATGTCTGGGTGCTGGAATAGCAGAGCAAATGGATTTTCCTTAGGTTCATTATCAGCTGGGTCAAATGGTAGTTCAATAAATAGATTTTCAGGGAGGAACCTTCCCAGTGCGTCTCTTCTTCTTCTATGCATGCAATACAGTGAGTAATGGCTTGAAAGATTTTGAAATTTTTTGACTAACAGACTAAACTAATGCTGAAAATGACTTTGTCAAACTCCTAGTTAGATGCCATCCCCAACAATGGCGCTAAAAATGGCTCGCACTCACAAAAGGATATGAATATCACAGTAAAACTTTCCTAGGAATTGGACATTCTGATAGGTGACTAATATCTCTCTGTGGACGTTCATTTACTTGTAAAACCAGGGGACGTAGACTTTAAATGGCGCAGCAAAATATATGCACTAGGAATTTGTTTTGGTCAAATCTTAGCAAAAATACATACTAGAACGAAATTCTATCTAAGCCACAGAATGGTAATGCAAAATTCTTTAACTCAACTATGCTTGATTAAAATAGAAACTGTAATAGCTACGACTGAGGCACAAACCATGAACTGGCCTTAGGTTGCAGGAACAGTCACAGGGATGGAATCTCTATGCTGTAGGAGCAGTATAAGACTGAATTTGTATAAAAACTTCAAAGATGAAAATTAACTAGATATCAGCAGAAAAGAACATCTAACTAATTAACCACAGATACTTACTAAGTGGGCCCCCTTAGCAAGCATCTACTGATTACACAGATCCTGAACTCAGAACTTCATCGATCTTTATTCATGAAAACAGAATGAGATACATTGTTTTGTTGATGTGAAAACTAACAACAAACTCTGTTTCTGGTCAAACAGATTCTGTCTTTCATTAGCATACTAATTCTTACATGATATCTACTACTCTGTTTCTATCTTACCCTAAATATCATCTATTACTCATTCTATTCATCTTCTACTACTCTCTCGCGCAGGAGGAGTATCTTATTTTTAAATCAGAAGAGCAACTAACTAACTAACTTCATCAAAGAAAGACGTGGAAGTAAAGTTATCCCTGAATCAAGGAACAAACTTCATAAATGAATTTATGTGTTCAACCCGATTCAGAGAGAATCTAGCGCTCCACTCTTTCCAGATTGACTTATCATTAAAAATCTTTCCAAATCGGTTTCGGTTAAAGAGTCTTCGCCGGAGCTTCCTCAAAGTCGTGTAGGAAATGGACTTTACTGCAAGGCTGAGTTCGGCTGCGCTTGACTCGATCATTCTTCAAAAACCTACGAGACTAAAGGTAACAGACGTGCAAGAAAAGGCATATGGCACATACACGATATCTATTCATTAATCACACATTTCAAATCTACTTCACCATTCAAAAATTGTATATAATATACCAGCCATTTTCAGGAGTCAACAGGGCAATAAATGCAATCAAGTCAACACAATAGGCTGCAGAAATATAAAAGTGTCCTGCTACAGGATATCCCCACAAAAGGTTTCAACAAAGTTTAAACAGCCGTGAAATAGCAAAAATAAAGTCATTTAAAAGTTTATCATAACATCAAATTATGAGCATATTTTAGGCTCATCACAGACATCACCCCAAGATTTTCCACCCAATCAGCCACCCAATTTGCCTCTCTAAAAGCATGAGAAATATATATTTCATTAAAATCCCGAATCAAAGAAAGGGCATCCAAAATGAAGTTTTTAATAGTTCATGATGGGGGATAACCCTTCCTAAGACAATTAACAATATTAACGGAGTCCCCTTCAATCCATAGCTTTGAGATCCCCTTGTCTCTATCCAACTTTATGCTATGGTAGGCTATAATACACTATGTTCATGATGTTTATATTCCATGGAAAAATATTAATGAGTATATAAAAATAGTATCAATAAATAAAGGAAAATTCTTTGGTTGGGATTCTTCTTCGACACAAGTAACTAAGAAAAAACCCTATATGGCTATCTATGTTTACAATACCCTAAAACATGGCCTTCAATCTCAATGTGAAATATCTATTTATCAAGCAATTAGATGAATAGTAAGCATGGTTCACCATAAGTTCATCATATGAGGATAGAAAATGTGCTACTATTTTATGTTACTAATGACTCTCCATGCATCTTTAATCCTAAAACCCTTAGAACCTCAAATAAAATAATTAAAAATAAATAATTTAAATCCTTTTCATTGCTAACATCAAATATAGATAAAAATTCATTAATAATATTTAAAGTGGCTAACTAACAATGTTGGTTCTACTAAACAGAACTCAAGTCGAGAAGGAGGGAGTGACATCTTATTGGGATCATAGGGGTAGAATTATTTTTTCTTATGAGACTAATCTTTGCACCTAGTCTTCTATTTTTATAGAGGTGGTTGTGGATTATCATGGTATTCAACTGGCTAAGCAAAGAGGCATAGTAAACTTGGTTATGAAAGGGTACTCTAGGAGTACAATCATAATGTTGAATGGTGACACCTCTCCAAGCTAGTCACTCTATGACCTCATTGTTTTTCCTTGCATAAACATGATGATAATAGGAAAATGCAAGTTAATTCATGTTTTCTGAAAAGAGAACTCTAATACAAATGGGATGGCCAATTTAGGGGACTTTGTCAAAAAATTTAAAGTATGGGATGGTCTTCATTTAATCCTAGAACATGTGAGAAAATCCATCATAAATGAAGCAAGCAATCAAATTGCACACCATGCTAGAGGTTGACATCTATTTCTCTCAAAATTGAAATAACATGTATCCTCTTAGGTGTATGAATAATATTTATTGCATCCACTTCTAGCTCCATTTATCAAGCTTGCCTCATGAAATTTCTAAAAGCTTATGGATTTTTTAGTGGTTCACTTTAAGCTACTACTCCATTGCTCCCCTATCAAACATAATGGGTGGGGATTTGGTTTAAGTGGAGCTGAATAGTTGTGACTCTTTGAGAAACGAGCCTCATATTTTACCTATCATTTAGAATGGGAAGCTTTCCCCATACATTGAAGCCATGAAGCCTTATCGAGGTGCAGAGATTTTCCTTTTCTATTTCTATAGAGCTTATTTCTATGGCTATAGACATCCCTCTAGAGAGAGATAATATTCCTAAAAAGACTAATGGAAATTACTAGTGTATTTAATGCTTTCCTACACATATCTTGACCTAAGACTACTTAGGCATGGCATTTATTATGTTCCTGATATTTTCCTAGTATTTTCATTAGCTAGTTTGTAGATTGTTGAGGTGTTGAAACACCTCAACACCTCATGCTTGGATATTTCTCCTTTATAAGGAGACCCCTAGTTGTCTAATAAATCAATTTGATTGCATTACATTCATGTGTTTGATAGCTAATTCATGATCTTGGTCTCAATGTATTTAATGCTTTCCTACACATATCTTTACCTAAGCCTACTTAGGCATGGAATTTATTGTGTTCCTAATATTTTCTTGATATTTTCATTAGCTAGTTTATAGACTACTGAGGTGTTGAAACACCTCAACACTTCATGGTTGGATATTTCTCCTTTATAAGGAGACCCCTGGCTGTCTAATAAATCAAGTTGATTGCATTACATTCATGTGTTTGATAGCTAGTTTGTGATCTTGGCTTTCTTCATGGTATAAGAGTAGTGTGATTAGAATCAAATCTTGTTTGCTCATTTTGCAAATTGGAGGGAAATGTTTGGATGTGAAAGCAAGGCCACCATCGGCTCATTGCTTGCAAGCAATGCCTATAGGAGGAAGGTCGACTCCTACCAAAGCTTTGCACAAAGGAATTTTGGCCTCTTCTCTGCTACATCGACCTCACATAGAGGTCGCCTCACCTGGTTGTAGCACCATGTGGTGCCTTTGACATGCCCTCACTTTTCTAACAGCCCACTCAATCCCCACGCAATAGATTGGAGGATGTGTTTTTTTGTGTCTGTTTGGTTGTGCATCCTTCCTCAAGCTTCACTATAGGCCCTATTTTCTATGGAGAAGTGTTTATGTCCTTCATAAGAGGCATTATTTGCATAAGGCAACTCTGGCAGGCTTCTGTCGACTCTCAGTTGGAGAGGCTCAATCTTTTTGAACAAGGGCCATGCTCCACCTTGGCTAATGATGCAAGAAGGACAATCTGCTTTTAAATTAGCAGACACATCAAGCATTATTAAAGAGGTGCGATTTATCTATTGAAGGGCATGTTTTTTCCCATAGGAGGCGTGCTACATACAGGGGGCTGAGCATATCTCATGCATGCCATAATCAGAGTTTTTTCGCTTGCACAAATTGGAAACACCTCACTGCAGACAGGAGGCGAGATTCTATTTGACGGAGCCATATCACTGTTTGCAGCTGCGTTTTTTACTTTGAGGGCCATATTTCCTTACTGGTCCATTGTTTTTATCACGTTGGCCTCTATTCTTAGTGTTGCTACTGAGGTGGAGGGCGCTTGTAGCCATAGCCTTTGGGATCCATAATGTGTTGTTGTGCATTTGGGTCCTTTCTTTCTTGTCATGCAACATTCCTCATAGGCCACGTTCCACAACTCTCAAGAATTCTTTCATCAAAAATCTAACTCATCTGCATTTGAGCTTGGTTCAAGGTGCATTAATATCTCATGATTGCCAACTGATCAAGGTGATGCTGCTATCAAATTGACCCAAATCTGCAAGTTAATCTTTTAGCTAGCACGATTTTGTGTGGAAGAGGCATAATTTGTAAAAGCCCTCCACCTCCTCTTTGACTCATTATTCCTTTCAAGCAACCATTTTGTTTCATAAATGCTCCTTTTACTTGAGTTTTTTATGTAAAATAGTTAAAGTTGCATTTAAAATGCAGTAACTATTTTTTTTAACCATTAGCATTTATTGCTATTTAATAGTGGTTAGAAAAAGATTTCCTGGTTTATTATCAAATGCTTGTAAAGGGGGTCAAATTTAATTTAGCAATCAATTTGTAAAAGGAGGGAAGTTATTTTTCCTTTGTTAACAATTTGTGAAAGAAAATTTAATTTCTTCTCATTGTAAAACACACTAACCTATAAAGTGCCAAATTGGGGGGAGACAAATAATCAAGTTGGGTCTTGTATGGTTCACTTTCACATTTCCTCGAGAGGTGGTTGTGTATTGTGTTTTAATTTCACTACTGCATGCTTGTCTATCTTTTGTTTTATGCATTTCTTCAAAACAACTATCTTAGTCAAAGCAATATGGAATCTAGTGTTATTATAGTGCCCTTAACAACTTTCAATTATCATAATTGGAAGGTGGAAGTAATTCTTGTGCTTAAGAACAAAGGTTTATATAGGGTAACTATGGGAATAGAGAAAGAACCTAATGCGGATAAAGACAGAAAATATTTTTAATAAGTATGATCAAGCATTTGGCTTTCTATGTTTAAATTTATATCCTGATTTGTTGTTCCATGTTGAGAACTTAATAACACCCAACAAAGTTTGGGAAGGTCTTGACAAAATTTTTGGGAAAGTAGATGAACTTAGAAGCCATAAGTTGGAAAATCAACTCTTAGGTCTTAGTCCTAGGAATTTTTCAACCTTACAAGACTTTTTTACTAAGTTTAAATCCTTGAAGTTGCACTTAAAAGATTGTGGAATTGACAAGAAAGAGGATCAATTAATCCTTTTTGTGCTTTCCAAGCTAGGTCCAGAATTTAATGTGTTTGTATCAACTTTCTACCCTACTAAAAGGGCTCTTGGAGCCTCATGGTCAATGCCCACACTTGATAACTTCATTGTTGACCTCACAAGGGAACAAGGTATACATGTAGGATCATCAAGGAAAAAACAAGCCCTTAAGTGGCAAAAAATTAATAAAAATCAGAGTTAGGTAACTTGACCTAAAAATTTGAATAAGTTATTTGTATTATTTCAAAATTATGTAAGAATAGAATCTATAGCAAATTGAATGTAGTTTGTAAACTACTAGGTTTGTTTAGAAAAAATAATCTATTTGGTGAAAATTTGAAATTTCAATGTAGTGGTACTTAAATTTTAGGGAAAAATAAAGAAGTAGGTGTGTTGACCACCTAACTACAATAAAATGATAATATTTTATGATTTTAGATATAAGTAGAGGACTCATGCCCCAATGTGATGCATATTTTTTGTAATTTTTTTCCAAGTAAATAATTAATTATGAATTTTTTATTACAACTTTTTAAAAAATATAAAACTTCATTATGTCGACCACCAAGTTATCTTGGTCAAAACTTTATGAAATTCAAATTTTCTTTTTAATCCTATAGTATGTGAAGCATAGAATGTGACACATGTTTTGGATTAAAAAAATGTGACACTGTTTGAAAGTTATAGATGTTTTTCAATCAACCTATCAATCAGGACTTTAGTCGTAATTTTAATTGAAAATAAATAAAAATTTCTTATTAAATTAAAATTAAACCATAATTGAGGACTTCATGATAGAGAATGGAGCTATGCAGAGGTTTGGTGTGAGCTAAGGCCTACGTGCCCTAGCATATTCTGCTTTTGGCATCCGTGCTCAGATTTTGAGCTTTATGTAGCTTGCAGGGGGGTTTTAGATTTCTTGCAGGGTTTTGCTTTGGTCGGGCAGGGGTGTCTAATCATTTTTGGCTGGTGGGTGGGAATTTTTTGCCTATTTTTGTGTGTGGTGTGTCCTTGGTAGGAGGTGTGTGGTGGTTTGAGACTGTGGGTCACCTACCTGTCTCATTCTCTTTTTTGTTGAAGATTTGGTTCATTGGGCCATGGAGAATCGTGGTGTAGCTTCTTCTTAGGTATCCTTAGGGGATTTGGAGATGATAGATCTGTCTTCTCTAATGCATGCCAGTAGTAAGGAACATATAGGTATACCCCAATCTGGGGAAGGTACCTCCTCTTCAAAAGGGATGTTTCAAATAAAAAAAGTAAATAGATGTTTGGAGAGATCTGAAGATTGACCAGTTTTCATTATTCAACTTGAGGAAGTTTTAGAGGATGTTGAATGCTGGTGCAATCATGCTCTTGTTTTCAAATTTTTGGTCCTTTGTCTTTCTCTACCTGTGTTGGAATCCTGGGAAAATTAGGTTTGAAACCCTGAAGGAGATATGGAGATTCTTTTAGCGGCTAATAACTATTTTCTAGTTATCTTTTCAAGCATGTCGAATAGGAATAGGGCTTTTCAAGGAGGCCCTTATTTATTTAACCAAGTGGGATTCTTCATCAAGCCTTGGCACATGGGCTTTAACTATGCTGAAGAGATCCCCTTGCGAGTGCCTATGTGGGTTCCATTTCCAAGGCTTCCTTTGGAATTCTAGAGGGAAGATATTCTTCATTCAATCTCGTTGCTTCTTGGGAAACCTCTGGGATCAGCTTCACAAAATCAAGATCATAAGGTAATTTATTTTTCTCGTATTTGTGTAGAAGTTTATTTAAATAATCCATTACCAAATTCTATGGAGATTTGCATGGGTTCATCTTCTTGGATCCAACAGCTGGATTACAAGACCATACCATTTAGATGTAGAATTTTCCATGAATATTGTCATCTACAGCGTAGATGTCCCAGATTTAAATCTTCCCCCTTGGCTACCTCTGGGCCTCCTAGGCAGGACAAGGGGAAGGCTCCTTTGTCTGATGGACCTATTTATAAGGAGGGATTTAATCTGGTTAAGTCTCATAACAAAGGAAAAGGAAAGAAGAGAACCTTGATGGATAGACAGAATGATGGCACCATTAACATGTTTGAGGCTCTTGATATCTTAGTCCAAGAGGAAGGAACTCCAGTTGAGCTCTCTTCTGGGGCTAAAGGTCAGCATGAGGCTCAAGATGAGCATGCAAAGAAGGAGGATCAGATTTTATCTTTAGGGGACCAACAGGCAGGTTAGTTGGCTATGGAGTTGCCTTCTCAAGTTTAGGCTATCAAAGATCTCCAGGGGTCATAGGCTCCGATGGGTACAGTTGTGGTGGCTCCTTTTCCCCTGACTACTAAGGGGACCTCAAATCCTATGAAGGGTAATAAGGCTTCTCCTGCCTTAGGCTTGTAGTAAAAATCCCTTAAAAAGTGTCCTCTAGACAAACTGTCAAGGAGTGGAAGGAAGACTGATCAAGAGAAGGTCAAAATTATGGGTGATACAATTGTTGAGTCTAGGTCTGTGAATCCCATTGATTCCCACTTCTCTTACCCCCATAAATGACCGTTTTACCATGGAATGTAAGGGGGTTGAACAAAATCCCTAGACAAAAGGTTGTTTGTAGATTAATTGAGTCTTAGTCTCCTGATGTGGTCTTTATTGAGGAAACCAAGCTTACAGTGGATGGTTTGGATAATTGTGCTCCACATATTTGGCCCCAAGGGGTGGGGGCTTTAAGCAGTTCTGGGGGGGTGGCTTGTTTCTAGAACCCGAGGAAAGTTTCCCCCTTATGGTGGATTTCTAGCCGGTCTTCCATTTCTATGGTTGCCTCTAGTTTTGAGACTAGAGAAAGATTCCTTTTCTCCAATATTTATGCTCCTACTGATCTTTCAGGTAAGTCACATCTTTTGGCTCACATCAACTTCATTTGGTCTCTGGACCTGTTTCTCCCATGGATTATGGTTGGTGATTTTAATGCTGTTATAAGTTTGGATGAAAAAAAAGGCGGGTTAGCTAGGCTAGGCCCTTCTTCAAATTTTCTTAGAGATAATATTGGTTTCCTAAATCTCATTGATTTGAAGCCAATCAATGGTGTATTTACATGGAATAATAGGAGGTGTGGTGTTGAGGCTATCTCAGAAAGGCTTGATCAATTTCTAGTTTCCTATTATTGGATGAATAGTAGGTGGACCACCAGTTCAGAAATTCTTGATTGGAGGGGCTCTAATCACTGGCCTATCAAATTCTCTGTCTCCTCATATGGAGTCACCAAAAATCCTTCTTTCAAATTTCAGTTGATGTGGTTAAGAGATCAATCTCTAAAGGACCTTATGTTGGATTGTTGGTATGAAGGGATGCCTGCCCATGGGACAGCCATGTTTACTTTTAGTAAGAGGCTTCAACATGTGAAGTATAGGCTTAAGAGGTGGAATAAACAATGTTTTGGGAACCTACATGCTTAGAAGATAACTACTCAATCCAAGTTGGATAGTGTTACTAGTCATATTCGAGACCAAGGGTTGTCCTCTGATCTTAGGAATGATTAGTCCTTGGCTCTTAAGGGCTTAGAAGAGTGGGAGCTTCGGGAGGAGATTTTCTGGAAGCACAAATATCTTATTGATTGGCTTCAGGAGGGGGATAGGAACACTGAATTTTTTCATAACTTGATTAAGGCTCAGATGTATGGGAACTCTATTTCCTCTCTTTTTTCGCCTGAAGGGGCCCAACTCTCATCTTGTGAAGAAATTTCTAGGGAAGCTATCAATTATTTTTCAAATCTATTTACTAGGGAGGAGCTTGCAGCTAGGACCAAAGAGAGGGCCATCTTGGATTGTATTCCCCACCTAGTCTCTGCTGAGATGAATGGGACTCTTTTATGTCCAATCTTGTTACCTAAATTGGAGAAAGTTGTGTTTAATATGAAAAAAAGGTAAAGCTCCTGGCCTAGGTGGGTTTCCAATTGAGTTTTTTCAAGAATTATGGGAAATAATAAAGTATGATCTCCTTGAGGTGGTTTAGGAATCACATAGGCACAAAAAAATGCTTAAGTCTTTGAATTCTACTTTTTTGGCTCTCATACCTAAGAAGGAGGGGGCTAATCGGTTGGATCAATTTAGGCGTATTGCTTTATGCAATGTTGTCTATAAGATCATCACAAAGTTGATTGTTGAGAGACTCAAACCTCTCCTTTGTGCTTTGATCTCTTCTGAGCAATGTGGTTTTGTTGAAGGAAGACAAATTTTGGATGGTGTCATGATAGCAATGGAGGCCATTTACTCTATGGCTTTCTCTAAGGAGAAGGCTATGTTCATTAAACTTGACATTGCTAAAGCTTATGATCGGGTGAACTAGGAGTTCTTAAAGAAAATTCTCTTAGCTTTTGGCTTTGAAGAGGAGTGGGTGAATTGGGTTCTCAGTTGTGTGACCTCATCCTCCTTTTCTATTCTCATTAATGGGGAACCTTCAAATTTGTTTAGTGCTTCTCGAGGACTTTGGAAAGGGGCCCTCTATCTCCCTATCTATTCATTATCATGGTGGAGGGTCTTGGAAGATTTATTAAATCTCAGGTGAGGCAAGGTCTTATTCAAGGTTGGAGATGGAACAATAATCTTCCTCCCTACTCTCAACTTCAGTTTTTGGATGACACTGGACTGA
Source organism: Sequoia sempervirens (assembly GCA_007258455.2). NCBI lineage: Eukaryota > Viridiplantae > Streptophyta > Pinopsida > Cupressales > Cupressaceae > Sequoia > Sequoia sempervirens. Next base: position 230,719,407 of record VDFB02000013.1, read on the forward strand.
TGGGCTTGGCTAGAATTAGTGAAGCAGTGAACTTCAGGAGAGCTTTAGACATCTATTTGAAAGCTTCAAATCAGAGTATTAATGATGATAAATATTGCATTTATTTCTTTAATACTCCTCAGCTTATTCCAAATAGGATTGCTAGGATTCTTAGATTTCATATTGGTTCTCTTCCCTTGATGTACCTTGGGATTCCTTTGGCTTTGGGATCTCAGCATAGAGATTTTTGGTAGGGGATTTTGGATAAATTCTAGAGTAAGGTTAGTCACTAGACTTATAGATGGCTCTCTTCTATTGGGAGAGTGATTCTCTTAAAGACTGTGATGTAGTCTCTCCCCATTTATAGGTGTTGTGTACAGGTTCTAACTTCCTCCTTTGTGAGGGAATTTGATGCTCTATCTCGGTAATTCCTTTGGTTGGGAAACCTTCTATCCTCGAAGTGGAGTTTAGTCAAGTGGGAGTCTATCTGTAGGCTGAAGCATGTTGGGGGCCTTGGTCTTAGGTCTGTGGCTCTTGTGGTCATGGCCTTGGCAGCCAAGCTATACTGGAGATGGTGCAACAATTAGGATTAGGATTGGGCCAAGATTCTTTCTCTCAAGTATCTTCCAGGTGCTGAGAGCCAAGATGTGCCATGGCTTGCTTTGTTGGGAAGAGGTTCTTGTATTTGGGATACTCTTAAGAAGGGACATCAACTTATTAAAGATAGTCTCTTTGGTTCTGTAATAGAGGCTCTGATGCTCTGTTTTGGTAGGACTCTTGGGATGGCCACCCTCCAATTCTTTCTAGTTTCCCTCAGCTTCAACCTCTCTGCCAGATTTTTTCTGATGCTGGATGGATTAAGGTGTAACATTTTAAAACAGTCAAGTGTATTTGTTAGGTGGAGGTGTCTTGCTAGAAGGATCCTCAGGAGTGGCCCGTTGGTGGTTTTGATGAGGATCATGTTCTTCTGTCTAAAGTCTTGGAGGGTAGGCTTTGTAGCTCCCTTAATGAGAGGAACAAGTTGGCTTGGAGTCCTAGCCGAAAAGGTAAATTTATTGTTGCTCAAGGCTATGCTATGCTAGACAAGAACTTACATGGTCCAGCTGAGGTTCCCTAGTGGAAGAAGGTTTGGAACAACTTTTCTTGGCCCAAATGCAATTTTTTCTTATGGCTGGTTGCTGAAAAGTAATGTATCACTTGGGAGAATCTTCGCAAGTGAGGTTTTCAAGGACCTTGTATTTTCTTCCTTTGTTCATACAGTGAAGAATGTTCTTCCCACTTGTTCTTTCTCTGCCCTTTTTCTATAGAGATATGGCACAGGTGGTGGGAGGCGTGGCATCAAGGTTGTGTTCATGCTTCCTCCCTAATTGATTTTTGGGAGAGTTTGGGCATGCCTCCAGGGAAGACTTCTTTCCTATAGTTAGCCTGGTCTATTGGGCCTATTTTCATTCTCTGGAACCTTTGGCTAGAGAGGAATCGTAGAGTTTTTTGTGGCTCAAAATTAGGAAGTTGTCAATTGTGGAAGAAGATTATTAGTACGCTTCAGGAGACTATTTCTACTAAGTGTGATATGTCTGATAATATTGATCCTAGTGATTATGCTATTATGAGGAACTTGAACTTGGGGGATAATATAGGGGATGCATTGCTAGAAATAGACCCTGACATGTCAAGCAACGAATTTTTCATGATGGGAGGTGGATGCCTCCCTTGATTGGGGTCCTAAAGATTAATACATATGGTTCTTCTCGTGGGAACCCTAGACATGCTCGTATTGGGGGTATAGGTAGAGGTAAAGATGGTGATGCAATTTTTTTCTTCTCTATTTACAAAGGGAAACACTCTAATAATCTGATGGAGGCCCTTGCTATTAAGATTGTAGTTGAGTGAGGATTATCTTTAGGTTGGAGGAGGATTATTTGTGAGTCAGATTCTAAGATTGTTGTGGATATGTTGAACAACTAGAGTTTGGATGATGTTAGCTGGCAATTAGCCTCAGTGGTCAGACAAATTCTAAGTGTATGCAGTTCCTTGGATTTTGTCTCCTTTTGTCACATCCTTAGAGAATGGAACAGAGTGGCTCATTGCTTGGAAAAGTGGGCCTCAAAGAATAGGGATGGATGGGATATTAGTGGAAGGGATGAGTTACGTTATGATTATCTTGGGACCCTAGAGATATTATTATTGGATGACAGGAATATTTAGTGTTTTTGGTTTTTTTGGTTGTGTTCCTGGTTTGGTGAGCCTTTGGCCTTTGCTTTGTATCTTGGATTTGATTGAATAAATTTTTACCCCTTCTCTTTTAAAAAAAGTAAAATTAAAGCATAATTTATATCAGTGGAAAGATGAGAATCTCCTTTAAAAACCATTTTCATTTCAGCAATTTTGGGTGAAAAAATAGTCATCAACCACATACCCATCCTATTGCCACTTTTTGGCCCTTCATGATCCTACACATATCCAGCAAGAAAAGTGAATTCAAAAGGGTAATTCGAAGTCTATGAAACCTCAAGACCTACTTGTAGGGAATGAAACACCACTAACTTCAAAAGGGGAGAAGAACACTAAAAAGGACAAGCAAGTTAAGAAAGAAAACAAAATTCACAACTCCAAAATGGACTCTCTTGAGGTAAAAAGAGAGTTGCATGAACCTTTTGTAAAAATATTGGACATGATGAACAACACTGCATGAAGAAAAAAATTGAAGTTCTACAAAAAATTCTCAAAAAGAATAATATAAGGCTACCTTATTCTATCAAGGCATCTTCATCAACTCAAGATAATACTAAGGACAAAGAGAAATTGAAGGGAAAATCCTTAGTTGCTAAAACATCTTTATCTCCATCATGGATTTTTGACTCAGGTGCTTCACACCATATGGGTTCTTCATAGGTTGTCTTTTCATCCTTAGAACCATCAAGTATGTCTACAATCACCTTAGGTGATGATACCCCAACATTGGTAAAAGGGAGAGGGTTTTTTGAAGTTGAAGGAGGAACATTTGCCAATGTTCTAAGTGTACCTTCACTCTCAACTAATCTCCTTTTAGTGTATCAAATAACTCATTTAGGGAAGGGCATGAGAGTATAGTTCTCTCCAAAATCAATTGAGATAAGAGAATTACAAAGCAACAATTTGGTAGCAATATTAGAGGCAAATCACTAATTAAGATTATATGCCTTTTCCAATTTTGGCATAGATATTTCTCCAAAACCACTACTAACTCATTCAGATGAAGTTAGTAAACTATGGAATGAGCGGTTTGGTCATATTAACTACTGTTATCTTTAACAACTATGTCAACAAAATATAGTTAAGGGATTAACTAAGGTTAATTTTTCTAAAGGACTTTGTGAGGGTTGTGCACTTGGCAAGCATCCAGAAGCCAAATTTGAAAAAGGTAAATCAAGGAGGGCAACACAAGTTTTAGAACTTGTTCATTGTGATGTTTTAGGGGCATTTCCCTGTCCATCTTTTACAAAGGCTAGATATGTTCTCACCTTCATTGATGATTTCTCACGTTTTGCATGGGTCTACTTTCTTAGACAAAAATCAAAAGTGTTTGATTCTTTTCAAGATTTCAAAGCTCTTGTCGAAAAACAATCAGAGAAAGTCATCAAGGTTCTTCGAATAGATAATGGGAGAGAATATGTCAACAATAGTGTTGAGAAGTTTTGTGTATTAGAGGGGATAGATCTACAAAGAACAACTCCTTATACCCCACAAAAAAATGGTGTTTCAGAATGCAAAAATAGATCTTTAAAAGACATGGAAAATTCTATGATTCACTCTAAGGGCCTCACACCATCATATTGGGAAAAAGCAATCAACTATGCATGTTACATGCAAAATAGAGTTCCACGTAAAGATTTAAAGGGTATTACTCCCTTTGAAGATTAGAAAGGATGGAAACCAATAGTTGATCATTTCAAAGTCTTTGGCTCACATGCCATGGCACACATTCCAAAAGAGAAATGTAAGGCTATGGATCCTCAATCCAAACCTTCCATCTTTGTGGGATATCTAGGTGGTGTAAAATGCTATCACCTACTCCACCCTACCACACATGATTTGTTTATTGAGAGAAGTGTTAAGTTTCAAGAAACATCTCTTGAAATTATACTTGACACTTCTCAACATATTGTGGACTCTTCAGATCTTGACTACAGTATTGATGAGTCAGATCATTCTCAGCAAATTTCTAGTGTAGTATCTTCTTCTTCCAATTCTCACAGTGGTGAGGGTTCATCTTCATCTAGTTCAAGGATTACATTAGAAGTTGATATATTTGCACTAGAATCCCCACATCTTCCACTATACATAGGACAGATACATCGGTACAAGATTCAACAGATGATATATTGATTCAAGTAGATTTCCAGGAGGCCACATGCCTTCTTTGATTTAGTTTTTGATCCATAGACATTCAAAGAGGCATTAAGAATACCATAGTGGGATATTGCTATGGATGAGGAATATGATTCCTTGATTAGAAATCACACTTGGGTTTTGACTTCACTTCCTAAGGGAAGGAAGATAGTTCGATGTAGGTGGATATATCAAACTAAATTTGTAGTAGATGGGTTAGTTGATATGTACAAAGCACATTTGGTAGCCAAAGGTTTTTCACAAGTTGTAGGCATTGACTATACATAAACCTTTGTGCTAGTTGCTAAGATGACTTCCTTTAGACTTACACTTGCTATAGCCGCAATACATGGATGGAATGTACATCAAATGGATGTGAAGTGTGCTTTATTTTACAGAGACCTTAAGGAGGAAATCTACATGGAACAACCACTAGGTTTTATTCAAGATTCATCCTTAGTTTGTAGATTTAAGAAATATCTCTATGGCCTTAAACAAGCTCCTAGAGGTTCGTATGCCAAGATGGATTCCTACCTCCTATCTTCAAGTTTTACTAGATTTCATTCTAATCCTAATATGTATCTACTACGACAAGATGATTCACTTTTGATACTAGTTCTATATGTTGATGATCTTTTGATTACTGGGAGTACTTCATTTTCCATTGTAACAGTTAAGACATCACTTCAAGATAGATTTGACATGACAGACTTGGGTTTATTGCACTACTTCCTTGGAATCAAGATTTCACAGTTAGCTTCAAGGATTACTCTTGCACAACCCAAGTATACTCTTGTTCTACTTGTACGGTTTCATATGACTACTTGCAAACCATCTTAGACTCCCTTTCTTTCTGGAGTCAAGCTCAAGACTTCTTGTACTACATCATTGGTTGATGCTACATTTTATCGACAACTTGTTGGTAGTCTTATATACTTGACTCATATCAAGATAGAAATTTCCTATACAGTAGGCATGGTTTTGAGATTCATGCAGAAACCTCATGAGCTACATTGGAAAGAAGCAAAGAGGATCCTTCACTATCTTCATGGTACTCATGGGTTTGGGATTCACTATAGAGTTGGTTCATCACTTGACTTGATTGGTTATACAGATTCAAATTGGGCTGGTGATACTAAGCATCATAAGTCCAATTCAGGTTACAAATTTTCACTTGGTTTAGGCCTTATCAATTGGTCTAGAAAGAAGCAGAATGTTATTGTTGTATCATCCATAGAGGCAAAGTTTAGGGGGGCTGTTAAATTAGGTACTAAGGCTATATGGCTTCAAGGAATTCTTTTTGAGTTTGGCACTCCTTTCAGGCAACCTATTATTATCTATTGTGACAACCAAAGCACTATTCAGATATGCAGGAATCTAGTTCAACATCAACAAACTAAGCACATAGAGATTCGTATGCATTACATTCAAAAGTTGATTCATGGTCAGTTCATCGACTTAGTATTTTGCTAGTTTTCAGAGCAAGTTGCTGACATCTTCACCAAACCCTTCACTGACAGCAAGTTCATTCATCTATGAGCTCTTCTTGGCATGCATTCTATATCAACATCATCATCATACTTGGGGGGGGGGGGGTTTCTAGTCTTCTCCACTTCTCTCTTTTTTGGAGGATAATTTTTTCCCACTAGGTTTTCTATCTTACTCCATTTTTTAGAGAGATTGCATTGTACATGGGTACCACACCAAGGTAGTAGCTAGGACCCAATTTTTCCATGCCCACGTAAGTTATGCTTAAGGTGGGGTGTCAATGTATTTAATGCTTTCCTACACATATATTGACTTAAGCCTACTTAGGCATGGCATTTATTATGTTCCTAATATTTTCCTAATATTTTCATTAGCTAGTTTGTAGACTATTGAGGTGTTGAAACACCTCAACACCTCATGGTTGGATATTTCTCCTTTATAAGGAGACCCATAGTTGTTTAATAAATTAGGTTGATTGCATTACATTCATGTGTTTGATAGCTAATTCATGATCTTGGATTTCTTTAGAAACTATCAAAGAGACATAGAAAAATTATTAAATAAAGGTGAGAAGGTCAATAGGTTAAATACTAGTTAGAATAGAGAGGATGTAATGCCCTAAATTTAACACTCAAAATATAGTTAAGGACAAAACACAAATTCCAAATTTTGTTCACTTACGCTTGAAAACCTCTCAAAGTTTGCTACCAAAGCAGAAACTACAAGAAGGCATACAACTTTTGACCAATCATAAACTAGAAATCTTTTAGTTAGATAACTAAATTGTTTAGACCATCATGGTCAGTTCAATAGAAGACATGAAATCCACATCTCTGAGGCAGACTTAAATAGTTCAACCAATCCAAAATGGATCTGAAACATTATATAAGTCACATGCCAACAATAACATATATATATATATATATCAGTAGTAATCACAAAATTAATAAGAGAACAATTCCTAAGGGCCAGACCTAGTCCTCGGGGGCTTGTCTCAGATGGCCTTGCCTACATATATATTTCATAGAGGCACCGTAGTTCGACAACTAGACTTCAACCATCTCACCCATGGTTGGATAGCAAAAGGGATATAATCCACTAGATTAAAATGGTGTCTCTTCCTCAGTTATCATTTGAAATTCAATTATACTACTCGAGAGGATTACTACCAAGATATTAAGTAAAGTAATAATTAAACACACTTGCACAACAATGCTGTAAGGTAAAGCAATATGCTAAGAAGAATTTAGGCCAGTCTAATAGGAAATCACGAAATATTAATATCACTTATTTAGATTGTTGAATAAACATTTGCAAGATATAGTTTCGTCTTAACTTAAGATCAATTACACCATAAATTAGGGAATACTAATACAATGGGATTAATTAGTTGATTTCGTGTGATAACCCCTTAACTGGTCCTATGAAGGTCTTAACCAATATTAGTTTCTTAGAAGTTCAATTTCATCCAACCGAGATATCTTCATTCAATTAATGCAAGATAAAAATACTTAAAAAGTTATCATTTCTTTTGTAATAATAAGACAAAATAAAATAAGATGATTTTCTAAATCATATAAATCAATTTATAACAATTATATGTAGATTGCAGCCAAAAAGAGTATTGTTGAAACAATCATGACTTTTATGTTCCTTATCCAAAATTAAATATTCAATATATTATGGAAAGGGGAAAGGACAAGGAATAAAACCCAAAAAATAATTGGCATATTTCTAAATCATGCATGAGCAGTTTTTTTTTGTTTGCAACCTAGTTCTCTAGTTTCACCCAAAATTCCAAAACAGTCAAACAAAATAACTTATATTTCAATACTATACCCTCTATGTGTCATGACCTTTATCTAAAGGATGAATATACAAATATGCTATAATCTCTATATCATTAGTCTACATAGTAGGACAACTTATTTACAATTAATGATGTCTATATTTGTATACATTAACAATGTAGCAAGACAATGTTGAATACATACACAAAAGAGTATAGATAGTTCTAATAGAATTAACATATTTACTTACTATGGAAATCCAAATCTCTTTTTTTTCAATGTGTTATTTCAATGAAGATTAATTTCTAATGCAAGAAGATCAACAAGTAGCAAGGGTAATTCATAAATAGAATATGAAATCTAATAATAATGGAATTTCTCCCTACATTTCTATTTTTCAAGATACATTCTATATGGAACCTTTTGGGAACATTAACTCCTTCATAAAACTATTCCAATAAATAATTTCACTAAATTTTATAACAATAGAAAATACATAAAATAGATTGTAATATCACTAGTTTACCGAAAAACAACAGTTTGACCATATAATACTCTTTATATGTACTAGAAGCTTGCATGCCACAAACAACAATTAATTTTTAAGAGAAGAAAAAAGAAAAGACAAGATGGAGAAAGGATTGCAAAGCAACTATAATTTAAATTCATGAGTTATAGATCTTATACTCTAATTAGATGTAATAGTTGCCAGATAAATAATAAATTTAATGGAGGGTTGCACACAATGTGTGCAACATTGGATATGAATAAGGAAAATTAATTTCTTTCGTTTTCTTTTAAATCGCCCAATACAAATATGGCTGGATATGACAATTATAAAATACATATATTCAATTATTTATAAACCTTTAAACATATAGCATAATATTAATTATAGAAGATACTACAGATAATTTCAAACAGTCAAAATCTTATCTCAGCAATTACAAATAGGATATTAATGGTTCAATCAACAAATGAAGATTATCTTCAAATATATTTTTTTTCTTGTTTCCGATCATGTCCGAGAATTGGTTAAAGCTATCTACAATTTTGCATATCATTAATTATGAACATTGAGGAAGAGTCTATTCACCAATGGAAAGTCTTGGTGGTTGAACTGAGGAAAACTAACAGTATATGGACTATCTTCAAAATTTGAACAGTTTCTCTCCTAATGAAAAGCATAACCTCTCTTTACACCCAACCAATTATGAATTTAGCTGAGGCTTTAAATGTCTCAGTATTCATTTATAAACATACACATGCATTTTTTTGTCTTAAAAAAAACCATGTATATATGCGTGTACGCACTAGACACATATATTGAAGAAAGAAAAAACATAAATATAAATATATTTGTAGGGTAGACCTAGTATATTTTAAATTCCAGAACAAAGACTGTTATTATTGCAATCCATCATTTTATGTTTCTTGTGCTTCATTCTCTAGCATGACTTCAGACTCATTGTTAGCACACTAAGTCTGAAATGAAAGTACTACTGTGCTGAAATATTAATTCTAACTGGTTGAAGGGTCTGGCTTTTTCTTTAAAAATCTACTTGATTAGTTATTTAGTGCAATGTGAAGAAGGAATTTTGGGGCCAACTAGTGAAATGGAAATGAGTAAGTAGTATCAAAGATTATGGCAAAGATAAGTGCATGGAAGGATTTATCCACATCCACATGGAATTAGTGGGTGAAATGAACATTCCCATGGAATTTTAAGATGGCTATTTTTTTTTTCATGCTATTCTTGCTACCATCGTACTGATACAGCTTATTTGCATAGAGCTACATATACTAGAGTATGGCTGGACAATATAGAAGGTTTTATTATTTATTTGTTTTCATCTCATGAACTTTATTGTTAATGGAGTAAGGGCCATTAACTTTGGATATCACAAGATTCATTTGTGTTCAAGTTAGGAGTTTTTACAATAATGCCACTAGATCTTCCCATAATATAGTTCTTTTCATTATATACATTGCTTATTCTATTTAGGGAAGAGATATACTCTCAAGAAAGAAGCCTTCCTACTAAGAAAATTCAGTCAACATATGGTGTAATCCATTTTATTCAATAGTTTTTTTTTTTTGCAACATTCAATTTTATACATTTTTAAACAATTGTTTTCTGTGAAAGCTAGAAGAATAATAGAAATTTTTTTATCACAACTTAACCCATAGAGCCATGGATTCTGAAATAGAAGTTAACTCCTTTAGAAGCTAAATGTCAAAGAACATACTCGTTATGAGTGTAATTATGCATGATTAGAATGAAGGTCAAATCTGTTCTGATTGAATGCCTGTTCCAACTGGGCGTACTAATCCTCTACTGATTCTCGATGCTTATCTCCTCACCATTTTTGTGATTAGTGCTGAAACATGACCCAAATTTTTCTACACTGAGCAATCACTTCGAATTACATATCCTCCAATATTTCCCCACACTTCACCCCCTAACATGATAAAAAAGGGTGTTAGGAAAGATAAGGCATTGTAGACTATTTTACCCCCTTTTGTCACATCCGTGACAGGGACGAATAATTCATACATGAAATACATTCTTCCCATGCTCTACCCAACTACTTTAATCAATGCATCGGTGTGAATCCTCCCCTCTGTTGCTAGGCATTTAGGAATTAAAGTGTCGTATTTACTCTGTTGGCTATTGGTTTTTCCAAGGGCCAAGTTACCAACCTTATCAATGCATAGCCCTTAAATACGTAATAAAGAACCAACCACCCAAGATTTCCAATCCCTTTTGAAATCTGATAAAATATGATCATTCTCATTAAGTTGTTAATTATTACTGATGCTGTTATTATTAAAGTTTATGTGACATTTAGGAAAGCTATCTATGTTAATGTGTAGGTAATTTATTTTTTTATTTTTTTATTCAAGGGGTAAGCGCTTTTGACCGGAGCTATGAACCGGATACAACCATTCAACAATACCACCCCAACGGGGTTTGAACCTTGGTGGCAAGAACAACAATGCCACCTATAAACTATCACACCATGCTAATACCAGAAACGTGTAGGTAATTTATTAATATTATTATCTTCACCAATTGTTTTATGATTTATTAAGGATAAGTGGGTGAATAAATAGTAGTATTAATGGTTTCCAAGAATTGGATAAATAATAACTTTGTAAGTATTATTTTAAAGGTTCATCCAATAGGTATGTTATTGTTACCACTTTCCCGACAATATCACTATGGTTTGATTGCGATGTAAGTATAAGGAAACACTGCGTTAATCAAGTGCAACTATGTTGGGTAACAAGTATTAACATTCCATACTCATGTAGTCATATATAAATATAACGTCATCTATTACTAATAATAAGGATTAAATATAGAAGTAATTATCCATATATATCAATTGTATTGACTACATATACCATTTCTTTTATCATATCATCATTAGAATCATACTCTTATTTATTATATTGCTATTACATAAACAAAGTTGGCTATGAACAGAACTTGATGTCATGACTAGTTAGGCACAATTAACAAGGCAAAATATATCATAATGTCATTATATCGACAAGATTAAAACTAAGTAATTGCATTGTAATGATATTGATTTTTTTTTTTAAAGCAAAATAAGTTCAGTTCCATAATATTAATAGGGTCAGGCCTCATATATGAATGCCATTTACTCAATGATAGTATTGGACTACCTCATAATTCAATTTCACTACTAGGCTTGAAATTACTGTTAAGATGTTTATTAATACCATTGGTAATAATATTATTACTATTAACACTAATCTTGATACGATAATTTAGAGGGAGAGATAAATGACCTCTATAGGGTTTATTAATGTGACTAATAATCTCCTCAGTTTATGACTCCATAGCACCTTTATGGTAAAGGCAATAAAACGTGAAATGAAGAAATGATATACAATATCGTTGCCACACAAAATCACCTTATTTATTGCTTATAATAAATCTAGTTATCTATTTGAGTAAAGTATGTAGAAAATTAGGCTTGTATTAATCACATCTGAGGTGGGGCCTTACATCTCTCTCCCCTTAGCTTAGAGTTCCTCCTGGAAGTCGTTAAGTTCAAAAACATAATTTCAATATAGCAACACACATTAATCTTTTACACAATACTAATTCCTTTAATTTTGTGATGAAACAATGAAAACACTGCACTACAAGGACACATTGGAGAAAATATCTTGCATGGACTAAACATTTAGATACTTGGACAAAAATTCCACACAATAGAACATCTATCCAATTTATTTTCATTACAACATATGTTAACAACCATCCATGTAGCTATGAATTATCACTCATATAACCATGTAACCATATTCAATAAGATTACAAGGGAATATATCAACACACTTTTAGCATTCTAGGATACACATCAAAATTTATTTTTCACCACAAACATCACTCATGATATTAGCAATATTTTTGTTTTAATGGCCAATCATGTCTCAGATTTATTGACTTCACACTTTGTCCAAATATGTCCTTGATAGAATAGTTTACCTTATAATCATGGCACTCATACCATGTCTCAATTATGACACTCATACCATATCTCAATAAATATTAACTTGCATCATTTATTACTATTATAATAACACACTTCATAGGTATTCCACATCATATATACTTGCAACTTCACATGTACACAAAAAAATAATGAGGATGCTCTTCCCAATGGGTCCGCTTGTCTTCATATAATCACATAACTTACAACATAGGGCTTGAAGACAATAGGGTTTACAAGGATGGATATTCCTAGACACCATAACAATTCAAGAAGATGGTCTCGAGGCCCTTCTCTAAGGACTCCTTAATATAGATAACAACAATCATAGAATGAGAGAAAGAATGGATTAATGACTGTTCCATACCGGTCCCATTCACAACCCCTTTCAAAAATAATTCCCCAGTACATCTACTCCCCTATACGACCTGCCAGGGAACCCCCCTAGATATGGCAGTTTACATATGTCACATTACACCACGATTACCAGTAGTTAGAAAATATTAAGAAAGCCTCAAGTCGAGAAATCATAAGATCATAAACCAATGTTTCAATAAAACATAAAATTATAAAATCAAGAGAAAAACCAAATAAAGATCAATTGTAGCTACATTTCAACATTCCAATCTTAATTCAAAAATGAAATTAAATAAGTCCTTGAGGCAATTCGGACTATAACAACCTTCAAGTGGCTAAATAGCCTAATACAATAAATAGAAAAATCTGCATTGCTGACACATTATAAAATAAAACATCAATCAAGAATTGCCAATAATTCATATTCCGACAATAAAAACTACACATTACAAGCACCATGTGACTTGATAAGCCACCTAAGGGGAGGAGGGGAATGGTGGTTCTCTAACCACATAAGTATAATATCATGCAATAATCCAGTGGTCCCTGACCACATAAATATGAATAATTGGTGGTCCTTGACCACATATATATGCATCACTGGTGGTCCCTGACCACATGAATTTGAGTCACTGGTGTTCCCTGACCACATAAATATGAATCATTGGTGGTCCATGTAATTCCATCCTTTACACATGGGTTATAAACATCAAGGAATAGGTTTTCACTATGAACCAATAGCTCTGGCTCTCATATGTGGGGGAGTAGGCCACGATCAACATCCATGGGAGGATTACAATGACTCGACATAGATCCTTTATCAGGATTAGGGACAACACCCTGACCTCATAATTTCCCGATGGGAGAACATGTGCCTCTCAACCCCTATTTACACTAGCTGGCATCACACTCCCATAAGGGGGGAACCAAATGCTATGGGTACACATTTAACATACAAATAAAACTAACACAAAGGAATACATCACATTTCATTTAATAGACACACTTATACACTTAACACATTCATTTTAACTCACAACTAGCTAGCTTACATAAAGGCCATCACAAAGGGTATACATAGGGGATCGTACATGACATCCCCTCACCCTTATCCCAAGTTGGATACCTTGTATCTCATAGTTGGGGTACATCACATTTACTAGTTTTCCACTTCACAAGTCATAACACAATATACTTTTACAAAATTAACCATATTATAGAACAAAATAATACACTTAAATACATTCTAGATATTTGCTTAAAACAATGTTCACTTTGCTTCTTAATTTTGAAGATATCCACTCACTTGCATAAGTAAAAGAAATCACTAGACGATGTGCAACATTAGCTTAGATATATTACTCCATCTTCTTAGAACTCAACAATACTTGGTTCACCACACTCTCTGTCTTGTTAAGTTAGTGTTTGGCATCACTTTAAAATAAAGATCAGTTTTTTTCTATAGTTATCATACCATTCTTTTTATTTTATTCAACTATGTTTGTTATGTTCACAACATATCCATACAGGTAATACCACTATGTTTTTCACACATGATAAAGAAAGTTTCCTACTTATAAGGAAGATAATTAACCATTTTCATTTGAAACATCACAATATGAGACAAAAAAATAAAAAAATAAGTAAATAAAAATAAATAAACTCAATGCATAAAACACATGACAAATCATGGAATAACTTAGTTCTCACAACTTATTAATATCTCTTTTATAAATCTTGTATTTTTCTATCTAAGGTTGAACCATTCAATCGTATTGTCCTAATCATCATTTTCACAATCATAGCTCCATTTAATCTCATAAGATGAATAATAAGTAAAAGTCTTAAAAATTTTACCAACTTAAAGTTTCCTCCTTTACATTTGGTTGTAAATTTTTTTCCCTTAAAGAGTAAATATAGTCAATGTTATAGAATACATAACATTAATTAGAAGTTTTACAAGTCTATTTTAGTGTCTCTTATCTATATTTTAACTTTCCCATCACATAATACACCATGAGCCACACCTAATTCATTACTCAATCTATAAATTCATACAATTTATTATTCAATCCTTATGACATGTGCACAACCTTCAAGGTCAACACGTAATTGAGTGTGTTATTACTTCCTATGCATGACATGCACCTTTTCTTATTCGGGCAGCAACAAGTCTTTAGTTCTTAAGTCGTTTATAAGGGAGTAGTAATAGCATGAGTTCTAGATAACGTTTTAACTCCAAATTCTCATTTTGAAAAGATCTCTTTACAAATCTTCTTATGTTTAATTAATATAAGGGAGTGTTTTGAGACTATTTAAATATTTTCCTCCTAGTGAACCTTAGGAAAGGGTTAAATCAAAAATCATAGTTAAGCGTAATTGAAAAAGATGAAGATGGGGTTAGTGTTTAAATTAGAGGCAACGTGATTAAGAAATATTAGCTCAAACCGAGAAGGTTGTACTAGAATTTTCCTAAATGTTCTCGAGTAACCTTAAGATGAAGGAACGATTTACCCATAAATATTCCTAGCATGTTTCAAATCTTGTTTGTAGAATAAGTTTTTCGTAAGCATCATTTATGAATAAACTATATGTTCAACAAAGAGTACCACACTAGAAATCTCATAACTCTTGTCATGTATACATTTAAAACACATCTAGTGTTAATTAGAGAATGGATAAGGAGGAAATTAAGGTTGTAACTTGAAAGTGAATGATCCTTGGTTCTACATGATGATATCTATGAGAAACTTAAGGATGTGTTAATATCAATCTTGTGCCCATACCTTAGACATCAATAACTCATAAGCCTCTTAAAACTCATTTAAATCGCGATTCAACATAAGAAAGAGACCCACTAATGAATGTTTGAGATTCTAAGGTGAGTTAACTTATGGTTGGTAGATAAGATCGCATGATTAGAACATCAAATAATATTTGAAACCTTACATTGCATAGTAAACCCTATATAAAAAGCGGGGGGGTCAAAACTAGATGTTACCTAGAATTGAAGGGTGAAATGTAATGCCCCGCCAAGCAAGCCCAAAGGATACAATACATATAACTTTTATGGCACAATTTTTTTTTTTAAGTACTTGCATACATCATAATAATCATATACCATATGAATTGAAAACTAAACATGAACTATGTATATCAAATTCCTCGGGTTTACAAGACTACATTACTTTTCACAACAACATCATTACATCACATGGATGGTAAGTATACACCAGTAACCATAATATAACATGTATATGGACAATATATTAATCAAGGATTACAATATTACAATGCCGCTTCCCAACATGAATGGGAAAGATATAATAAAATAGTATGATACATTTGAAATGAAGAAGTACAAAGCTGCAATACTGGATCCAACTCTGGTACACCTTAGGAGACTCTACAAGGTACAATTTCACATTTCTCGATCGACGAATGGGGACCCAATGGGGTGCATAACACGTTCCACCCAACCACGTGGACTCGAAGGCCCACCCCCCATGCTAAGAGATGACAAGAAGGATCCCCAACAATAACCATCATACAGAACAAGGGTACAAGACTTCACAACAAGATTCACAATAACATAAGGCAATCTCAGCACAAAATATTACCAACACAAGATGTGCCTAACATAAGGAATAACCAATAAAGCATCAACATACAAATGACAACATGTGCTTCCAGAGACTCAAGAATGTCATAGAGGGAAAACAAAGCATACTTGGTTGTTTAAGGAAGAGTGTCATCACAATGTTGCATGGGTTACCCTGGCAAATCTTCCTAGGCCTCGGCCCCCAACTTGGGTTACCCTGGTGACCTCTTACGAAACCCGGCCCCACATGCAATCCAATGCGGTCATCGATTATCTTTCATAAGGACAAGACAATTATTATGCCATTCCAAGCCTTCTCAACTCATCTCAAGCCCATACAAGCACTTGAGTCATGAGTAAGGCATTCACTTATATCTTGTTAATGTGTGATTCTATTCAAAACCCCTAAATAAATATTATCGTTTTCACTTGTTTAATAAACTTCCAATGAGTTACCCTGAGACCACTTCCGGGTCTCGGCCCCCATTGAAATCCACTCCCCTTATGAACAACAAAACTCAAAAGACACTATCAGGGTAAGCTCTATGCACCACATATAAAGCCACAAGATAAATTTCATTAAGCAAGGAAAACACCATCCTACACAAAATCTTCATAACAAAACTATTTTCAAGTGCAAGGCTAAATCTATAACATCAAATAGATCATACAAGCAATAGTTCACAAAGAACCAAAAGTGGAAACCAATAATAAAGCAACACCCTTCTTTCCCTTTCTCTGGAAGACTGATAAATCACTAAAACAGGGGTTACCCAACAGGGTGGCAACAACACTTGATCTCCAAATCAACATCAAACTCAAAATCAAAGCAATATTACTTTCATAACTCAAGTTACGTAATTCACCTCATTATCAATTCAAAATAATCTCAATTCCAAAAAAGTTTAACTCATCATCACAAGATACCCAAACAAAAATTTCCCAACAACTTATGATCTATTCAATAAACAACTTAACAATTTCAAAAACCATTACAATAAGGAGTAATCATTCGACAACCTTTTTAGTTACTTAACAAAATAAGTACAACAATTTTAACTATTATAACCACTAATATGTCATAAATTAACACAACCCTATTACATCAATAACTTGTAAAATGAAATAACAAAAATTACATGTTTCTATATATATATAAATATTTCATATTCTTATTCCATAAGTTTATTGAAAATGGCATTCTTAATCCTTTCAACTAGCCAATAGATCTAAATAGTTTTACATCTTACCTCAATAATTTACATAATTAAACAATAAAGTATCACCTAAGCCTTATTTCTATAGATGACTTTACTTTCGTACTTTTCTTACATTATTGAAATACTTACACTTTGATGCAATATTAGATATAATGAATCAAATTCATATTCAAATAATTACAAGGAATTATCTAACAATTCCTATACACATCCTAAGTCTTATTGTTGAATAAACAACTATAGAATTTCATGCTATATAACTAAATCTCATCAAGGTAAGTACTTCAAGAATGTGAGCAGGCATATGGAAGCTGAGTTCGGGCTGCTACACCGAATGGTCTCGTTTCTAAAGCCGAAGAAAGCTTACAGGTAGATGCAATTGGTAGTTGATAAGCCAAGTACTAGATTCTTGATCACGTCCTCTTTGTTTTAAACATTAGGTTTCATTTGATGGGTATTCTGAAGGAAATTGAAAATTTTGGACTTTCACAAAAGTACTGTGGATCACCATGATGTGCTACAAGGTCCTCGACCTAAATGGGGCAAAAATGCAAGTGAAACATAAACACATAGCAAAGGTTTATAGGCTTCTTCCCTGATGTCCTATCCTTGAACAAGTGAATCTCTCTATCCTGGGCAGAACTAATAGTGTCCTCTATACCATCAAGTAGGTGTTAACAAAGTGGGATGCCTCCATCATAATTTTTATAGAATGGAAAGATACGAAGAACGTCATCTGAACCATAAGAAATGCTAAGAACCTCGAGTATGACCTGGTTACGACATAGTATCAAGATTAATCTCCAAATTCGTTGCAAGCAAAATTGTGCTGAGAGATGACTGAAGGCCAAGACGACTCAGGTTGGTACAAAGAACAATGCGGTCCAGGTACCCCTATATGGCATCATGGCTCTATTTCATGCGGCCACCTTCAAGAGTGTTATCGGCTAGCAAAACCGAGGGAGTTCTTATATAAGGATAATTTTTAAATGATTTAAGTGCTACAACTGTGATAGATTGTCAAGAGAATCTAGGAGATTATTTAAATCTTAGAACCTTTAGTTATGTTCAAGTATTGCAGCTGAGACAGGATGAAAAAGTAGTCAGAGAGATTATTTAAATCTATACCTCCTATCATGTTCGAGGATTGAGGCACATCAACTATGCAGTACAAATGATTAAAAACTACAGTCGATCTGAAGCAGTAGAGAGTCTAACATGGCTGAGAAAGCAACATTGGTGACTCAAGAGAATCCTCAATTTATTTACAGAAGGAGCCATGATAAACATGTTAGGAATACAAGGAAGTCGTACATCTGATGCTAAAACGCGATGACATGAGGTATAATAAATTTAAGCAAAGCCAAAAACGAATTTTTTTTAAAAAAGTTCCTAGATACAGCCGACTCCATCCTACACGTAAATATTAATCTCATTCCCTGTATATCAAATACATAACATTTCAACTGGCGTTTAGACATAAACTTTAGGATAACTCCTAACTCACGCTTCTATTGCAAAATACAAGAAGATTCTTTGCCAGAAATGGTTTAATAGCTCGAATCTCAATACGCCTACAATGTTTCAAAAGACTATCAAGCACTAGAGATCAATTAAAGGAAGGCTTCCATAAATCTGGTTAATCTCCCATCTCACAAATAGTACTATAACCAGGAAATGACACGCAAATACCAGAATAGATTCAAGGGGAAGAAAGTTGTAAGGCTGTAATAGAAATAAGAGAGACCACCAATATTACTGAGAGAATGAAGGCAAATAATAAGTGGCATGAATTGGTTATTTCAAGCTTACCTACAATCTCAAAACATAGAACATAAAAAATGACACAAACCAATCTCATCGGCATAATCTTGAAATACTTAGTGTTGAACATAGCACACTTAGGCGTGGCTTCTAGACTTAGTCATGCTATTATCTGCCAAACATCGCATGCATAAGAAATATAAAAGTTGCACCACCAAACCGACATACCTAGTATCATTCCTTCACTCACCATTATTCGATCCCCTTGGTGGTGTGGCCTATTTCCTTTCTTAATCCCAAGCCGTCCTTGTAACAAAAAATTAGACTTCTCGCAGGTAAAGTCAACAGTGGATTCTTTGTTCTCCATAATAGAAAGAAAGTCCCAGATAGACCCAGAAGATCTCACAGGCAAAATCCCTGCAATAAATAGAGCCTAGCCCTGGTAGAAGAAAGCGAATGTAGCAAGACAACCATGCTCCCTACAGGAACAGTTCTTCCCTCTAACCAGGGGCGTAATCCGTTAGTTAATGCATGCATTCTTAAAAATCCACAGCTCACTTCCTACATGCAAGGAAGTTCGTTCCACCCTTTTTCTAATAATAAATTTATCTCCCTCTTGCGTGTCTCCTCTCCACAAAGTCTGGGGCATTTCATGTTATCTGCTAGCTTCGATACAAGATGGACTTGGTGGTTTTAGCTACTCTTGGTAAAATATTTTTTTTTTTAAACCTCTTAACATCTAACCTTTAATACCTATTAACATGTTATTTTTGTGTATTTATTACAATGCACATTGAAAATATTTGCATGGTAATCTTCCAACCTTTTTTTTTTTACCATTGCAACCCTACATAGAAAGTTTAAATATTATATGGCCTTGGTTAATAATTAAAATAACTCTACACACTTATTAGTCTATTAATTTCTAAGAAGTAAATAAGTTTTATTATGTACAAAGATAAATAAAATTTAAAGTTGACCTTTTGAATAATCTAAAATGTACAATGACCCATTTAGATAGGCTTGATCAACATAACATGTTGATAATACTACTAGGTCATTTGTGATTCATGAAGATCAACTAGCGAAGCATTTGAGCTAGTGCTATATGCATTGAATATATTAAATTATAGTATTCACCTTGAAGCAAGCTCTTGGAGAATGACTTTGATCATTATGATAAATGATAAACGTAATCTCATGTAGAAAGTTTGTATATAAAAAAAAATATGTACTCATATTATCAAGTGCCCATGTTTCAAAAATAATGACCCCTAAATTAAAAAAGTTTTCGAATGCTTTAAAAAAAAGCAATTATTCAATTTATTATTGAATACATTAAATAATTAAAGCAATTATATAATCAATACCTTAAATATATAAAATCTTGTATTCAACTATCACAATACCTTTAACTTCAATTAACTATATGGTCAAGACGAAGTGCAAAGGAGGTATTACATGAAACCCCATTCAGTGATGTGAATTATGTGTAATTTTTGTGAAGTATGGGTAAATTTGTAAATAAATTACGTGGAAATACTTGACTATTATGAGAGAAAGAAAGTGATAGTTAAAATTGAGTCTACTAGTTTCGGGGTCACATGAATTGATATTAGAACAAAAATATTTTCTAACATCATGAGTGATGTTTATGATGCAAAAGAGAACCTTGAAGGGTATCTAAGGATGTTAATGTGTTGGATACATATTGATTTCAAGAATTTTAACTACATGGATGACTACTAACTTTTTTTATAATGTGACTATATTGAATAAATGTTCTATTGTGGAAAATTTTGTTCTAAGCATTTAAATGCTTGATTCATGAAAGGGATTAATTTAATGTCTACTTAATGGTTGAATGCTATGATTTATTCATCAAGAAAGTAGAATAATTTATATTCTAATAGATTTATGTGCATTGCTACATTGAGATTTCTTTTCTTGACCTTAATGACTTCTAGGAGGAAGTCTAAGTTAAGGGGCGGGGGATGTAAGACCCTGCCTCGTAGGTACTTAATACAATCCTAATTTGTTATATGCCTTTCTTGAATTGATGATTAGATATATTATGGATGATAAATAAGGTGATCTTTTGCTGATATTCTTGCATTTAATTTTGACATTTTGTTTATTGTCACTACCATGAAGGTGGAATGCACTCATTTATTGTGAAAAGCTAATTGGAATTTTAAATGGATTATTATATAGCTAAAGTATTAAATATTTAGTTAACAAATTTATGTGATCAAATTGTTACTTATGATTGTGTTGGTATTGTGCAGGAAGGTAACGGTGTTAGCATGGGAAGGGTGAACCATCGAGAGAAAATTGAAAAACTCTTCTTGAGGGTATAAGTTTGACCCCCTTTTAGAGCTTAGAAAGAAATAAAGTTAACATGTTGAAGTGGTGAGGGTTGATATTTAAGGGATAATTTATTTTGGATTTGAGAGGGTATTTGATAATGTTTCATGTGGGTGTAAGTGGGGTTAGGGGTTAGGAACCCTTATCCAAGTTTGAATTTCGGATGGGTCATTAAATGGGCCTTTAAAGAGGGTTGTTGGTCAATTTCCTTGGTTGGGATGCAAAAAGAAACCCCCTAGGGTTTATACCATAGTGGTAGGGGTCAAGTGGGCATATAATAGTGCCCCAAGGACATGATTTGACCCCTGAAAAGTCCTCATAATGGAAATTAACGAGTTTTGAAGAAAGGATGGGATGGAAAGATGGAGGGGTTGTCCAAGTGCATGTTTCGTCTTTAATATGGAAAAGACTTCAATTGATGGAGGTAGGCACACTCCACACTTCCCCATCCAAAAAGGTTGCAAGTTGAAAATTCTATATATCTTGGAGAGGAAGGAAGAGGAGGGTGCTACCCACTTCTCCTTTTGGAGAACTTAGAGAAGATGGTAGGAAGAAGGAGAATTGAAGAGTGGTCCAATTGGGAAAATAGTGACCCAGATGGCTTCGTTGGAGAGGAAGGAAGGATAAAAGAGCTAAAGACCAGCATCTAAAGAAAATAGATAATTTTTATTAATTCCATTTTTCCTTGTTTACTTGCAGCAAAAGAGTGATATGTTTGTGTGGATTTTCATTGAAAATGGTGGGCGAAGAGTATATATGTATGTAACATGAATTTTGTGCTATTTTCATTCCTTCGTAAAAGTTTGATAAGATCCCATTCATCATCTTGGGGTTGGAATATTTCTTGCTCGGTGGTATGGCCAGGGCCCACGAGGCTCCATGATGCCATTACAGTAGGGTGGAGAGCAAGCCGCAGTCAGTTTGTGTGTCATTCATTATGTTTCTTAAAATTAGTTGTAATATGGAAAATTGAAGGAAAACATTTGTATTTGATTATATTGAGGAAAGAGAAATCACCTTTTAAGTTGCAATAAAACTGTGGGAAAGGAGAGACACTTGCATTTGTTATTAAAGAAAATATTGTGTAAATTGGTTTATATTCTCTTTCTGTAATACCCCTCCTCTTACTGGTAGGATTTAGTATTTTTCAATGCGGTTGTTTGCTACTTGTGACGATGATATTGTTTGAGTTGGATAGTTAGACTTTTGATGATGTTGTATTCCAGTAGTAGACTGTTGGTGACTACGTTTATGCACTTGAGGATTTGATTATTGCGTATGACATTGTGGTTGGTTAGATGTTAGTTGATTTTCAGAATTATATTATGATGCAATGATTTAATGAATTATGTTATGTGATGATTGTTAGTTAGAAATATTAATTGATTAGTTATAGTATAATTGTTAGAATAGGTGTGATGAAGGACAACATAGCATCACTCATTCGCGAGTGCCCTGTTATGTTGCGATTCCTTCTCACAATGTAGTGCTTTAATTTAATGCTTTGATGATTATATATATATGTATGCACATGTACACAACTTCGTTTGTATGCAGGATTGCAGGTATAAGTCTCGACTCCACCTGCTTCGGCAGGACAGGGCGAGCACCAAATAACCCAACGGAGAAATGTTGATACAAAGGTGACGATGAAGTCCTCCCGTTCCATGATGTCAGATCGTCTCATTGTTTGGTATAGTTGTTGTTTTTGTGTAATTTTCGTCTTTGTCTGTTGTGTTTGTGTTTTGTCTTATTTTATTTATGAGGGCATTTATAGTTATGATTTAACTTAATGATTGAATTAAATTATTCATTTTAATGTTGGGGTAAATGGTATTTAAATATTTAAATAATTTAATTATTTTTGAAAATCTTACATTGCAATTAAATAATAATTAATTATTTCAATGTTAGATTAAATTCTTGTATATATAATTAGATGATTTAATTATTTTGAAAAAACATATATTTCAATTAAATAATAATTAAATATTAATTATGGCTCAATTATTTTAATCAATTATTTGGTGGTGGATAATTATGAGAATAATTTATTTAAATTAAATATGTAATGTGAGGTGCAAGAAAAGTTGCAAAACAGAAATTAAAGCAATAAAACAAATAAAAGAATAAAAAAGATAGTGTGAGCCAATAGGAATGGAGAGTTGGGAAAAAGCCAGTTTTTAAAGAATTGATTTTCTTTTAATTTTGATTTTTGAGAGTTTTTGGGAAATGGGAATATATTTGTATATTATTATGAATTTTTGGGGAGTTTTGAGACATACACAAAAATATTTGTTGGGAAGTTGTGCAAGGGTTTGGCTAGAGTATTCTGAAATTTTAGAAAGGGTTTTGAAACCTTCTATTGTATTGGGAGAAGAATTTGAGAGAGAGATTGTGAATCTATTTTGCTGTATGTTCTGGAGAGTCTTTGGAACAACAAAATAGGATCCAAGTTCGAAGGTGAAGTTCTGTGGAGGAGATTCGGAGGCACGATCAAGGAACACCTCGAGGGCATCAGAATCAACCAGGCATCTTCAGACTTTCGAATAAGCGCTGGACATCAGGTTCCTCTTATGTTTTCCTTCTAGTACTTTCTTTCTTTATCTTTCTGCTTTAGAGAAAACAAAAACAAAATCTGTTAGACGTGATTTGTTTGAATAGGGAAAAACTGTTGTTGAATCGAAAATTTAGGAAAAAAAAATATATATTAGATTTAAACTTTTGGAAAAGAGAAGAAAATATATATATATATAGTTTTGAACTGTTCTCTTTTTTTGTCAAAACAAAAACCCTTGTTTCTTGAAATATTCAATTAGAGAATAATAAATGTGAAGTTTTGTTGATGTATTTGTGTATAATGGATCTATTTTATTTCTCTGTATTTTTTTTCTATTTTGTTAAAATATATGAAGATCTGTTCATCTGTATTCTTTTCCTCTATTTTTAATTATATAAGAAAGTAATATATATATATATATATATATATATATATATATTTATACTTATGCAGACCTTACCATTTGATTTTGAGAACCTATGATTGGTCATACATCTGGTAAATTAATATTATTTTGCTCTGAATTCGAAAATTTTTGTGTTCATAATTTTTTTGTTGTTATATTGAATTTATTTTAAATAAAATATAAAATTTATATAAAACAAATTTAAAAAAAAGAAATAAAAATTAAAAAAAAGGAAGGAAGTACTTGTCCCTCGTCCCTACTGGAAAAGGGGTATACCACAATGATCCGTGAATCAACATCTTGTGATCCTATGAATCATCTTGCTTATTATCATGAGACATGCGTCGTAGGTCTATATAAATCTGTGATGCAGTGGTACCTCAATCGATTTCTGTATATTCATTTTTTTTGACATTTAAAATTCGTTTGGTTTTTTTTTCTAATATCATAAATTCGTTTTAAAAAGGTATTTAAAATCTGAATTCGTTTTGTATTATGTATATTTGAATTATAATTCGTTTTAAATATAATTCATTTTTATATATATATTTGTTAAGAAATAATTGTTATGTATCTTATTTAAAATATATATATATATATATATAAATAAATAAATAAATAAATGTGGAATTGAAATCATTTTATTTAATATTAATTATTTTAAAATGGGATTATGGTTAACGATAATTTATTATTATTTTGTTTAAGAATGCAAGTATAATTATTTTATTTAATATTCTTTATTATAGTTTTAAAAAGGTAATGTTGTATTTTATTTAAATGTTAAATAATATTTATATATAGAGTTTTTTTATGTTAAGAAGGCATTATTTTATCAATCGTTATGTTGAATAGATAATATAAACATATAATTGGCCCTATTTTGTATTGTATACGGATTAGATTGAGTTAGTTGTATTTGATTTAAAAGTGAGAGTCTTATTTATTTTCTTTTTTGTAACGATTTGCAAAATGGGTGGAATTAATTTTATTGTTTGATTGGGAGTGAATTACATTAAGTTGGTGCAGTCTTGCAGTATTGTATTGTTAGTTTTCATTTCTGTTATGGTTGTCATTTAGTGATGTCCTTGTGGGAACCCTATGGTCTTGTAACCCTTGTTCCAAAGGCATGTGTACTTTGGGGCTGGCTTCATCTTATTTTATACCTTTGGTTTTGGAAGTTTAATGATTTATGCTTGGAAGGGTTGAACGTGTTTCTGTGATAGTTTGTTATGGGTTGTCGCGAGAGGAGTATTACCTCGCGTGTGTGGATTCGAGTTCTATGTTATATATGAATTAGTTCAACCCTTGTTGATTTAAGATATGTTAAGGGTCATAGGGAGAGTGGCTCTTCGTGGGCGCCGGCGCCTCGGGTAAGAGGAAGTGCCAAGGGAACCCACACAAGAGTGGTTAAACAAGTGATAACCTAAAAATAGAATTTAGGGGGATGGGTAGTAAAACATACAAGATAATGAAAGTTGGATTCCTCGTCTATGCATTAGGGCTACCGTAGACTAGTGATAGACTGAGTAGGCCGTGGTCGGCAAAGTTGTAGTCTCATCTTCATGAGAGATTATCGGCTCCGCATTAGCTACCCTATGGTGTCGGCGCCTCAGTAGGAGGAAGGGCCAAGTGATCCATAGATGGGTGCTGGCGCCTCGGTTAGGAGGAAGTGCTAGGGGATCCCATGAGAGCTATGCGATGACACTCTCCACTAGACATCCTTGTTCTTGTTTCTTGTTGCCTCTGGATATTGTTTTATTATGTTGTTCTGATTGTAGGGTTAGGGAATCCATAGGTGGGTGCCGGCGCCTCAGTTGGAGGAAGAGCCAGGGGATCCCATGAGAGTTATGTGATAACCCTCCCTACTTGACACCCGTCTGACTTGTTTTTGTTGCCTATTGGAATGGTCTATTGAATGGTTGATTCAGAGTTATTATGGAATCATGTTCTTTATGTTGGTTCTGATTTATTTGGGATTGTATTTTGGGTGTTGGCTCGGTTCTTCTGGATGTTATCTCCTTGTGATGTTTCTTTAAATTCTTGTGAATTGATTCTTGATTGTTAAGTGATAGTACTTCATGTTATCGTGATGAGTTCTTGGTTTAATCTTGTCATGTGATTTGTGAAATTTGATGGTTATTATTTGTAAGCTTTGAGTTGTATTTGGTTTATATTATATTATGGTTGAGTCGGTTTGACATTCATGGTCGGGTTCACTTCCTCGCCACCTCTGAGCACGGGGGGTGAGTTACTTGTAATTCACATGGTTGGGTGGAACGTGCTCCGCACCCGTTGGGTTCCCCATCAGTGTCTTGTCTTCTCAGCTTTCCGCAGTGGAATTGTACCAGTGATCAGTTGTACTTCATGTTTCAATATTCTTGTATTAATTCCCATGTTGGGAAATTCAATGTAATTCATGTATCAAAGAAAATTGTAATATAATATTATATCAATGATGTAATAGTTAGGTTCTTTTGTAACTCTTTTAAGAGTTTTATCATGGATGTAATTATGCGATGTTTATTATGCTCGCATCATGATTCTCAGATGTATCATTGTATATGGTTATCATAAATTTGGTTATCATAAATTAAATGGTTATGTTATATTCTTTATCTTTATTTATGTGTAGTGTTGTGAAGTAGCCTTGCGTGCCCTGGAGAACTATGTTAGTCATTGCTATGTAATATGCTATGTGGTTATGTGTTAATGTTGTGGCACATGTTTACTTTTATTATTTAAAAAACAAAAATTTGCATTGCGTGTGTTCTCTGGGGTTTGCACGACGGGCGTTACACTTTCACATTTAGACAACCATATGTTCATTGAGTAGAAGAAAGAATAGGAGAGAATTGGGAACTAAGTATGAGTAAGGAATCAAATTTTATTGAATTAGTGTTTGTAACAAAAAGAGCATATATGCAAGGAATCCATAATCAATTTTCAACAAAGGGAGTGTTCAAGATAAATAGTAGTTTTCTTTTGGCACATCGATAATAGAAATGTAGGTTTTGTCATCTTACCATACTTGAAAATGAGAACCTGCATATTGGTACCAAAGCATAAGTGAATTCAACCATCTTGGAAATCAGTATATAGAAAACACTTTTTTGTCTTGCACATTAAAGATTGCTATGTAGTAGGCTAAGTGGAATTAATAGTAAGTCTTTATGAAATGAATAGTTTTCTTATCATGTTTTTCTAGTGAGAATTCTTGGGCATGAAACATTTTTTCCTAGTATGTGGAAGAAGGTAGTTGAGCTGCTAGTGAGGTATGTTACCCTCTTAGTCACTTCAAAATTTTCCATTCTCATTTGTTTCCTATATTAAATCATTTCCACCAAAATATTTTTAAAAAAAAATCCATATTGGATACACTCCTTACTAGAGCAATCCATTAAAGCTCTATAAGAAAATGGAAAACCCCTACCTCTTCCTCACAGTTTTGGTTTACAGTTTATAGGAATAATGTGTTTTTATCTAGCCTTATCCTCACTCCCACATGTTGTTAACCTTTCACTTGTTCATAATTGTGTTGGTATTTCAGAGGGTAACCCCATTACCCCATATTTGGCTACCTCTTCCACCCCCCTCAATCACCCTAAAGTCACTAGTTCTAACCCCCCTCAAGCTTATAAAGGTAAGTTCAATGTGATGCATTCCCCTTCTCTCTCTAGTAAGAAAAAGGTGTCATTTTGATAGCCTCCCAAAATATTTATTTCAAATAATAATTTTGGCTCCTCCTAGTCCCCTTCACCTAATGTTACCCCTAAAGACTCCCCCTAATTCTTTTATATTGATCAATATTTCTACTAGTCCCCTTTCTTCCCCTAAGTTCAATGTTGGCCAGGCTCAAGAGCCAGTGACTACTCCTATGGAAACCCCCAATCCCTATTTGAATTTCTCCTCCCACAGTGAGAAAGTGGAGGATCTTTGCAAAGCCACTAAAATTCAAAATGATATACTTATGTTGTTGTTGACCCAGTTAATCCTAGTGAAGGATACAAGTTAAGGTATGGAAATTATTATGCTCAAAAGGACTAAATATTGGATAGGTGAAGAGGAGGATGTGAATCAGTAGGAGTTTTTGAGAGGCTTGGCACTAACCTAAATGACAATTGGGCCAATCTAGAAAAATAACAAGGGGAAATTAAAAATTCTATTATGTTCACAGTGTGTAAGCATGAGAAATGAGGTTTCCATACTTCATTACAATAAAGATAAGATCCTCCTTATTTTGTAGGAGATTATTGAGTAAAACAAGGAAATAGTTAAAAACATGATGGTCACCATTCAGTTGTTTCAACAAGAGCTTAAAATCAACCATGCTAAGTGGGACAAGGAGGATCATTCAAAAGCCCTCTACTAGCTCCAGGAAAAAAGGTAAGATAAGGGAAATTTCCTCACATGCTGGCAAGGACAACACATCAAAGAAGAATCTAAAATCCTAGTCTTTTGAAGAAACCCTTTAGTTTCTCATTGAGGAGTTGTGGGAAATTAAAGCTCTCCATCTTCTTGGAGAATAATAATTGGTGCTATATAGTTTCCAGTCCATGACTAGTCTTGTTTCTTTTTTTGTTGGCTATTTGTTTCCATGATTTAGTCTCTTTTCTTTAGCTTTCTTATTGTTTCACCACTTGGGAGACTCTTTTTCTCTACCTTAATGGTTGTTATGTAATGGGTTTAGGGCCTTCATGATTTATCCTAATCAAAACAATGGTCAGTCAAATATAAATTTATTAGAGAACATTATTTTTTTGAAAAAACATTTGTATTTATAAATGTTTCTCTATATTTAAAACAATCAAAATAATTAATCAAATAAAAAATTTAAAAATTATATAATTAAAAAAAAGTGAAGCAATGTGTAATTCAACACAAACTAAACTAATGATAATAGTATAATATGTTATTATCTATTTAATATAAATTTATATAATTTATGAATTGTTCAATGATATAAAATATACGTACATCAAAATAGATTATACAATTACTATTTTACTATAAATTTACATTATAATAAAATCTAATTTATAAAAGCTAAGTATCATGACCACACTTTTAATGTGGACACAAACACAATAATTTTATTTTTGACACATTCCTTAGGTCATGATGCTCCTACAAACATAATTGTCTTTAGTGACACGACAATTTACAATATCACCTTATTGATGTACAACACATGTTTGGAACTGCTTTCACCACTTATTACTTGGTATGAGGTGAATACTAGATGAAATAACACCCTTATAGCATTGGATAAAATATGTTTCCCTTGAAAAAAGCTATTAAGCCACTAGCTATCTAGACATTTGAAATGTTAACATGATTTTGATAAAATATTAAAAATATCAAGGTCCTAGATCCCCCACATCCATGTCAATCACAAAAGTAAAAAATAACATTTAACATTCTTGATGGGATTTTGATAATTTCAATAAAAAATTTGGTCATGAGTTCCTTAGATTAAAAGTGATATTCTATGGCTTTTCTTGAAGTTTTCCCATTTTAAAATAAAAAACATGTAATTAGGGACAAAGTTAATTTGTTGGAATTTCTGCATAATAACCTTGATAGGAGTAATTAAAACTTTACAAGGTTTTGAAATGTCTTTGATTAGTCAAAAAATGGATGCTTTATGGTTTAAGACATAGAACATCACTTTTCTCCAAAGTAAACATTCAAGGATGCCCTATAGATCTCAACCTAAGAGTGAAGGAAGAGATCTAACAATAGGGTATCTTAAGATATGTTTAGAGATTAATTATGGATGAATGAGGGGTTCACTACCAAGTTTAAACTTGGAAAAGACAATGAAAGTTAGGATGCAACCCTAGTTTGATGTGATGACCTACAAAATGACCTAGAAAAGTAAACAAAACAACACATAAAATTGCAAAACAGAAAGTGTGCACCTAGAAACTTGTAGAGGCTTGAATGAAGACTGGAGATGTTGTTGACCCTAAAATTTTGGCCTATTGGGACTCATTTTCCATTCTGGGCGAATCAATATCAATCAAGAGTTTTGTATAGGAGAAATTTTTAGACAAATGGGTATCCAAATCTGCAAAGATATTCGAAAACACCTATAGTGGGACTCATTCACCACTTGTAGTGAATGAGTCTAGTTTGGATTTTCTAGAAATTCAAAGTCTAAATTTTCTCTTCTCAGTCTGCTTAATCTGCTCTTCCAGGTTCTTGGATCCCAAACCTTGATTTCAGGGCTATAGGTGACCTTTTAGTAAATATTATGACCTTGCAAATAAGGGGATAACTTCAACAATCTTGTAACCCAATCTTAAATTATTCTTCAAGTCTTCAAAGCACCTAGATTTACAATCACACAAAGAGAGAAAAACTTGTTGATTGTTAGGGAATATGGGTTTTCCTTGGTCAAACCCCTATTAGGTAATTAAACAAAATGATGAAATAGGATAATGAAGCATGAACATGAAATAATGCAATTAGAACCTTTCCATGATGATGAATCTTGAATTTTTGCAACAACTGATGAAGAATCTTCCCTTGAATGCCTTGGAAATGATCTTGAAAGCTATCTTGATGACCTTGTGAAGACTTGGAGTGCTTAACTCTTGGATGCTTGACTTGATAACATGAATTCTTGTTGAAATAATGATTTGGAAGATTTTTTATATAGTAAATCCACTCAAATGACCATTAATTGTATCCTCAAGACCAACACGGAAGAAATTTGAATTAAAAACCCACTTTTCCCACTCAGAACCTTAAAAATAAGCCAAATGGGACTCATTTTCCATCTTGGGAAAATGAGTCACACCTAGATGGGACTCATTCACCCAAGGTGGCAAATGGATCCCACAAGGGCTATTTTTAGTCATAAAGTGTCGATGAGTCAAGAAATTAAGCTTATATATTGATCTTGTCAGGTTTTTTATTAAAATCAGCCTTGGGATGCATGATATGGGGTCATAGGGGCCTATGAATGATGATATTAAGGTCATGAATGCAAGAGGGCCATAAATCCAATGTGAAAGTGTAAATAAATACACTTTACAACACTAAAGTAAGGAAAAATTGGGTCTATTTAGCTTAGAAAGGTCTCAAATCCAGTTTGAATGTTTAGAACACATTACAACACAAGATTAGGTCCACCTTAGTTTACAATCCTCCCAAATTTAATGTGAAGATGTAAATAAATACATTTTACAACATTAAATTAAGGTAAAGTTAAGTTAATTTAGCTTAAAATGGGCCCAAGACCTAATGGGGATGTGTGAAATACCTCACAACACTAGATCAAGGTGACATTAAGTCCAAATTATCATTAATTATTCCCATATCAAGCAAGGGATACTTTTT
Organism: Sequoia sempervirens; assembly: GCA_007258455.2. NCBI lineage: Eukaryota > Viridiplantae > Streptophyta > Pinopsida > Cupressales > Cupressaceae > Sequoia > Sequoia sempervirens. The sequence goes on from VDFB02000013.1 coordinate 230,751,189, forward strand.
TATACACTATGGTCTCTATCAATGAAAAACAACTAGGAATGGCATTAATGAGTAGACACTCACTTGAATGATTTCAATAGGAAGCTAATTTTCACTTTCTTTATATTATAACCCACATAAGGATTAATTTGCACAAAAATAAATGACTAAATTCATACATTAGAGAAGGCTAAATAAGATTAATTTTAAAATGAACCTCTTTAATTCAATTAAAAAATTAAACTTGATTTATTAAAACCCCACTCAAAGAATAATTCAAAGACAACTAGATTAAAGTTCTTTCAAAATATAATTGCTTAAAATTAGTCTTTTATTCTCCCAATTTCTCAAGTGATGCATTTAGGATAAGGGGACCTAGCCACCTAATTTTCCACCATTACCATTAGACCAAATTAAGTTAGATATACAATTTTTTTTAAAAAAATAGACAACCTTTGAATATAGGACATTAGAATGGAAACTCCAATTTCCATAAGAATAATCTTTATTATTATTTTTCTCTATCTTTTATTTTCCTCTCCCTTGTTATATTGTTTTTCTCTTGCTATTTGGAAATACACCAAATATTTTCAAAGACATGAAGTTTCTTTGGTTTATTTTGACTATTGTACCATCACACTTACCTTCTTTTTCTTTCCTATAACTACATGGAAAATATACTCTTTCATTTTGCATTTGATCCTTACTGGTTTAGCAGTGTAAATATTTAATTATATTTTTTTTGGTATTCTTATTAATTTGTAAAAATAAATACCAAATATAGTAGAAGAACCATTTGACCTGAGTTGGGTTGAGATTGCTAGAAGTATTTTCTTGTTTCTTTTTAAGTTGTAATAAGTTTTTTGGGAATAGAGTCAACCCATGAGAGGTCTATTGGCCTCCCTTGAGGCCCACAGGCTTCTACAAGCTACAACCTCCAAGGGATCCATGCAGCCTTTAGTTGTGGTTTCCCCTTACCAAAGGTTTAAAACCCTTATTTATTTATTTATTTCACATTAAATTTAATTTTTCTTATACAAATTTTTAAATAAGTTTAAAAAGATCTATTTTCATTTTTTGATGATTTAAAATAAGTTTAGTGTATGGTTCTAATTATTTAGTTTCAAAAATATCAAGTCTTTGGATTCAATTATTCTCAAATTTATAATTATTTCGTTTCACCAAAATATTCATATTTCCTTGACAATGTGTATTTTATAAGAGTACATCCATTCTTTTTATTTCTCATATCTACTAAACTAGTCCATTTAACTATATGAATGGATAAGAAAATTCTTCCCTTTTCTCATTTTCATAAAAAAAATGAACAACACAAGAATCAATTACATTCTTTACCTAAGATCACTTCATAAGGAGCATTATTTTTAAATAAATTTCCACTAGAATTGAAGCTATTACATCTTCCCTATTTTTTTTTGAGCAAGAGAGGGAGTTAAGATTAATGTATTTACTTCTCTTACACAATGAAGATATTCAAGAAAAGAAAAAATTCAAGAGATGAAACTCCAACAAGTCTTCACAAAAAAAAAAAAAAATTCAAGGGTCATGCCAATGAGAGAAATAAATATCTCCACCCATCCAAAAATGACATCATCAAGCCATTAAATGGCGCTAGTTATTCTTTGAATAGGGAGAAACACCAAAACCCAAAATTCATAAGTTAAACTAACTTATACCCATCATTAAAATAAAATAACATATCAACACAAAATTCATATAATGTACTATATCAACCCACCATCTCAAGAAGAAATTGAATGAATCACAAGCCACTATACTAATGGAACAAACAAATTTCACAAAACCAAAACACACAACTATTTTCAACATGAACTATAAAACAAATTTATAACATTCATAAAAAATATCTCCATTAGCATTAAGAGTAAGGATGATTTATCACTTTAGCTTGATCTTACCTCACTTTTTCTTTTACATCCCCTTCTTCAAACAATTTTCCAAGCTTCCTACCCCCTTCCAAGAAAAATTAAAAGAGAGAAAAATAAGTCTACAAGAATGAGATTTCTAACCCTATAAGCCCCATTATTTTTCACAAAGAATGAATAATAGAACCCTAAATCTCCAAATCCGTGAATGTACAATTGACACTTTTCACCTTCAGTTGATCCATGTAATTAGCCATCTCTAGCCTTAACTAAAATTTGAAGGATGAAATGGGATGGTGACTTCTCACCTGCATTCCACCTCTCAATCACCAAATTGCATCACAATCATAAAGGGATAATAAAAATAAGTTAACACTCATTTATAAGATAAGTTATGGTATCCATAATGTACCTAACTGTTAGGTACATAATTAAGGCCTTCAAAACCACAAAAATAATGCAAAAAATAGAATTTTAGGATGACCCTTCAAATCCCATCCCTCTCATAGGTAGTATCCTCATCCAAATACATAAAACAAATTAGATCACTCATTAACTAAAATTGATATATACCCCACCATTTCTTATTTCTTACTCTACCAATTTCTCTCATCATAACAAATTATTTTTAAAAATAATTTCAATCAAAATAAATCACACCCAGTCCTAAACTATGTTGAACAATCACCATTCACCAATCCAACTACTAATGAAAAATATTTGACATAAAATGTTTATTTCAAGTTTGGATAATCAATGGTTCCTAGAAATTTAGTCATTTGACCTCAACAACGCCATTAAAATATAATCATGTAAATAAGTACAAGAAATAATAGTTCCTAAAATATAAAATTCATAAGAGATTTATGCAAAATTTCTTGACAGTAGTAACCACAATTCTGATAAAAAATCTCTAATGAGAGAGAATTGATAATTTGCATGATTTCCCATATGATCAATGATACAACACATAAAAAAACTTACATAATGCATGAATTGATTTGAGCAATAATAGAACACACACAAATGAAAGAAGAAAGTGTTAATAGTCATACAAAGATAAACCTTACACTAACTATCTAAATTCAAAATAAATTAAAAATATACATCTATTTATAAATTACTATTTATTTATATAATTTATACTTTTAAAAAATATTGAAATTTTTTCTTAAATATGATATTCAAAAGTACAATAAAAATTTCTTAAGGAAATTTGTAAAATTTGATAAAAAAATATAAGATATGCTCAAAATTTTAGTATAAAAATTTCTTAAGGAAATTTGTAAAATTTGATAAAAAAATATAAGATATGCTAAAAAATTTAGTGTTAGATTTATTCTGAAGAAATTGATTAAGATTATTAGTTCTTTGAAAAATATGTTATAATTTTGATTTTATAGCTGTAATAGAATTAAAGACTTTGACTAAAATTTAAACTGATCAATTGATCAAGATTCAAATAAGCTTATTTTATTTTTATTAAAAAATAAATGTGCTATTAATTTATAAAGTATAAATTACTATTTTAAACTATAGATTTATCTTACATTGAAAAGTTTAAATGCAAAAAATTATTTTTTCATTGATTTTTTATAATGACTCCTTAAATTCCTAGTTTCAATTTAATACTAAAACAAGTATTTGGTAATGTACACATGTATTCTTTAATTTTTATTTCTTAAAATAACAATCATGATATTTTAGATTTGGCAAATAGAATGAACAAATGTATATGTGCATATTCATATTTACAAGTACCTTTATAGATTAAAAATAAATTATAATTTATAAAAGAATAAATATAATTATATTATCATAATAGTTAAAAAATACATAATATGTATGTATTTATATAGTTTATAACAATATATTTTATTCAAATGTAAAAGAAAAATCATAATTAAAAGAAAATCTTTACAGCGTCAATACTTGTATTTCTATAGAATTCACTCTTATATTATAATTAGTTTTTATGCAACATATGAAGCTTTTCGTGAAGATTAAGTCTTAGAAGGCAAAAATGATTACTTTCCTCCTATTTTCCACGATATTTGTTTTGTTGTGCGAGAATAGTCACTAACTTCACCACTTTCCTTCCGCGTACGAGAAACACTCGTCACTGTAGACTTTGTTATGCAAAAACAAAAAGACTTGCCCCTTACAAATGCAAGTTTGGACAAAATTGTCATATATTTGTAAAGGACACGGCAACAGTTTTGGAGTTTAGGAGAATAATTTTTTATCATATTAAATATAGAAAAACAAAAAATTAGAGACCATCAAATTTCAGGTCTCTTGCTGTGTCACATATAAATATACTAGTACTCGCACCCCAATGAGGTGCAATGGTTACGCCGATAGGCTGATACACTTTGGTATAAGATTATGAACATGTAGGAGTGGTGCAATTTTTTTTGGGGATGAGCTTATGTGGTCTATGCGATTTGTCTTGAAGACCTATACAACAAAAGGAATGGGGTGGCTAGGTGCGTAGAATAGGCATTGATGAAGTCAAGTTGTAGAAGCAATTTTAAGCACCATGGGAATTGGGGAGAAATATCAAATGGATAGGGAGGAGAGCTGCATACCTTGTTTTAGGATAGACATAGTTGTTGTAAGCATGCCTCCTCTCACTTCCTTATGACTGCAAATGGATTGGTTTGCATTTTGGAATATCTTTCAAAAGAGAATGGTGGTTGAATGCGAAGATCATTTAATGATTTAACTCTAGATATGGCTATAAATGTTAGCCCCTTCCTATCTATTTTACCAATATCAATTGTTTCCTTTTTGCAATGTTAGTCCTTGAGCTTTGTGTATGGTAATAGCCCACACCATCGTAAGCGGTATTTTCCTTCTATTGCCCAAGGAAACAAGTATGGTAGGTATTCTCTTAGGGTCATGGTCATTACATAGGGGTCCACTATAGCTATCAAACCTTGTAACAACATACATGGGAACATCTGGTGGTTTGGAACCAGGGCTGTAAATGATTTCAACAACTTCACCAAGAGCTCCATTCACCAGGCCTGCTTGTGTCCATATGTTGGATGTGAGCATGATGTGTTGCCCTTTACAAAGCAATACTTCTTTTTCAAGCTGTTCATCATCAGTTGCACTATCTATTCCATGCCTAGTACTTGTCACAGTTTATATTACAAAAAAAGGAATATTTTAATTTATTTGATAGAACCTAAACCAAATCACTAAGGAATTATCTTATGGTACATATTGATAGACTCCTTACAAGCATGTGTCTTAAAAATATTTATTTTTAGGGATGCAATTTATGTAACACCCATACTTTTTTATGCATTGGGGTGTCTATTATTAGAGTTATATTTAAGACTGTGTTAGGGGATGCATAAGTTGTGCCCCTTCTGATTTAGAAAGACTATTCCATGGTTAACCCATCTTCTATTTCAAAATTTCTCACACATGTTCCATAAGAATAGAACCTGTGTAACTTGGGTAATTCACACAAGGCAACCTATCTCACATTGCACATTTTTGTGTTCTTTACGAGGATCAAAATAGGGCCTCTAGAATTGGAGCTGGGAAGACTTCTAGAAAGTGAAACCCACCTTACCCCTAAACTACATTGCTCAATTTCATAAATCCCTAGAAAATACCTCTGTAGCTCAATATAAATAAACTACATGGCTTTGGCTGGGGTTTGGCAGTGGTGCCTTTATTGTCCATCCTACGCAGAAGAAAACTTCAAGTGCTTCCAGATTCTTGGCCAGGACCATTTGACCCAAGGAATACGACACACATTCCTAAGCCCCCGCCGATGTGACCAGGAGAGAAACAGGGGCTAGGTCATCATAATTCATGCCTCCTTTGCAATATATATATAAACCATGCAATTAACAAATATGTTATGATCAAACTATGTTCAAGATGCTAGTCCTTCCTTTGATATTCATAAAGGCTTAATTCTCAAATTTAGAAATAATGGCATATTCAAATCCCACAAGGCATTGATGTAGTCAATTGATCAAACTCCATTTTACATATTGGGGAAACACAACCATTTAAAAAAAAAAAAATTAAACCACGACATGAAAACCACTAATAGTTGATAGCCATGCATTAGCATGGGATGTAAACTATACACATTGAATTGGTGCCTCATTCAACTTCATTGCAGATGTACTGCTTGGGAAGGAGGAGAAAGGATAATGAGAGTGGATGTGTGGATATCCTTCACATACACCCTAAGACGTAGCACGAGTGTTTCTAACTTTAAGTTGGACTCAGCATAAAGACTTGCCACACTCTAATCTATTACCACCCATACCTAAAGATTAACATTATTATTTAATTACCATAAATTTCTATTAATTAAATTCAACAAAAGACTTTAATAATTATCATCATTGATTGCTCAAAGGAGAAATAATACTATTGTTTGATCCTTGGTTATATTTTCCTAATTATTTTCCAAAGGGAAATAATAATATTATTTCCACAATTTGAACATTTATGATATCCTCATTCTCCTTAATGATGTTATTATCATTTTCATGATGTAATTAATATTATTATGGAGTTACCCTCCATTTAAAATTAATTCATTTTATCAAAATTGGTATTAATATTAATATCATAGTTACTAATTTTTAACACCATATTTACTCATAGTTATAAATTTTGAACACTATATTTACTCATAGTTATTAATTTTCAATACCATTTTTACTCTAGTTATTTTATTTCTATGTTTATGCTATTAAAAGAGTTAAAGCGGGAAAATCTTTATCTTTACTTCAATGGTAATTATGTACTTTCCATTAATGGTTCCAAGATTACCTCCTCCCTAATCCCTTTTAAATGCATTATGTAAATGTTATTGAATATTTAACAACAATATAGTTGTTTGATCATTAAATAAGAAATAATAATAACATTATTAAGATTAAATCTAACTGTTGTTGAATACTTTACAATGTAGTCATTTTATCATTAAATAAAAAAGAATAATAATATTATTAAGATTAAATCTAATTTTGAAAAAAATACTACACTATTGTTAACTGATCATTGGCCAGCATTATCTTTAGGGATATCCCATCAATTTTTTATACTTTTAAATGATAACATTATTTAAATAAATTACTAATATTTGTAACGCCCCATCATGCAAACCCCAAAGGACAATTACACAATAATTACAGCACAATTTTTTTAAAAAAATTGACATAACATACATGTAATACACATTAAGTCATGACATGAATTTCACTTAAGTAGATTCACTAACACATACATCCCTTGGGGTACACGAGAAGTCATTACGTGACTTAGATCCCCACAACGACAATAAAGAATAAAATCCAAAGATATAATCCATAACAAAGTAAACACTAACAAATATAACACATACATGAAAATCATTGATAAGAAACCATCTGTGTACATAAATACAACGTATGCATGATTAACAACTACCATGGCCAAAATCCACACAAGGTTTAACGTTACATTACAATACAATGTTCTAGAGGTACAATGATACAAAAGTGTTTCCAAACATAAATGGAAACCATACACAAGATAACATGATACAAATAAACAGATGAATACAAAGTATCATAACTGGCTCCAAGACAAATACAACTCTGGAGTCACTGCAACAGCACCAAACCGCACCTCTCGATCCTCAACTAGGGACCCAATGGGGTGCTTAGCACGTTCCACCTGACCACGTGGGTCTGAAGATCCACCCCCCATGCTAAGGAGCTGACAAGAAGAGTCCTCAACCAAGAACATCCAAACAGGGAACCTCAAGACTCATCATCATACAAAGGTATCATAAAACTCAAGGATTACAAGGACATAATCAACGACACTCAAGAGTCAACATAATAACTTAAAGTCATAAATCTCATCATATTAAACAAAACAATAACTAGTAAACAAGTAACCAAAGGAAGATCATGAGACACTTCCAAAACCAACTGAATTAATAAACATAATACAATTCCAAATTGCAATTAAACAATAAAAAAACCTCATAACATAGTACCATAAGAGTACAAGGTCATAAGTCAAATATCAATGAGATCATACAATAGCACAAAGTACACCAAAGATGTATCAAGGCAATACTCCATAGGTCAATATAAGTCCATTCAACCACAATTTAAACCAACTCCCATAACATACTTCCAAAGGAACACAACAAAGTAAAACACCTGGGCAACTAGGGGAGAGTGTCATCGCATAGTCCTACATGGGCTATCCTGTGCTCTTCCTCCCAACTAGAGGCACTGGTCCCATCTATGGCTATCCTGTTCCCTTCCTCCCAACTAGAGGTGCCGGTCCATAGGGTGACTCATGCGGAGCCGTAGACCTCTCATGAGGACGAGGTCACGACCTTGCCAACCATGGCCTTCTCAGCCTTCCATTAGTCTGCGAAAGCACTAATGAAGACGAGGCATCCATTTTTAAAATCTTATAATGATATTACTACCCAACCCTCCTAAGTTAATTATTAGGTTTTCACTTAATTACTAACTCACTCGTGGGTTATCCTGTGCCCTTCCCCTTAAACAAGGCGTCGGCCCCCACGAGGAGCCACTCTCCCTAGAGACCCAACAACATCACATCAAAACCAAGGGTTGTACAACATAACAAGAACATTAGATCACAATAGAGAAGCATGCGAGGCATTACCCATCTCGCTATAAACAAAAAATCAAAGTCTCATCAATTCCCGTACAACCCTTTCAAAATCATGAAACCAAAACACTTGCCACATCAAGGCACATAAAGAGAGAACATCAACTGACAATCATCTCAAGCCTCTGGAAGCCAAAAAGAATGAAAACCCACAAGCAAGGGTAAAATGAAGCAACACAAGTTTTTCCCAAATAATTCCAACACAAGGATAAAATTTCCCTCAAATATGAGATTATCTCCAGAAAGCCACACAAAGAAAGTTTCATCAAACCCCATCCACAAATCAATCAACTCTAAAACACAAATGCAATCCATATATCAACAATGGTGTGACCTCAAAAGGAACCATAGAAGAAAATCAACCTTTAATTCAACAAAAATCACTCAACATCCAAAAGCCACCAATTAGGCATTCCACGGGAGACCTCAATTTTCTCCTCACAAGAATCCCTTAGAGTTGTACGTAAATCACCTTCGTAAAAATCAGCAACATGACAATGACGACAATAATCCATTTACATTCTCAAATAAAAACCAACCCACTCAATAACAAAACAATTACAATCTCAAGGTTCTAAATAACTATCCATATAAGAACCTCATTTAATAGAAACTCGGATTGTCATAAAGACTAACTAACAATCCAAAAGAAATAATTAAGAATGAAAACTCAATTCAAGAGACAATTTTAAAACTCATTTTCATAATAACACTCAATTCAAGGAATAATTTATTTCGTTGATTCAAGTTTATAAAACTACCATAATGAAGTCAAATAGAGTTTACTATAATATTTAACCATGGCCAAGGATACACAATTCCATAAAAGTTCAGTACAAACACCCATGACACGATACTCAACAATTACTTAATTAGAATATACAAATAAGAGAATCATTGTTCCTACTAAATTTCTATAAGATGGGAGGAGTTAGATACTAAGATAATATTTATTTAATTCTAAAAGAGATATAAAAGAATTAAAAGATATCACGAAATTAATACTATAAAATTAAATCACCAAATAAGAGAACATATAAGAAAAAGTCAATATATACTCTATATTTTAATTTTCATTAAAATAAATCTCACGTTAAAATTTTTAACCTACCTTTCCATTCTAATTTAGATATAATTATTAATAATATTCTAAAAGAACATATGTTTCCTCATAAAGTAACAAATGTGAGGATTCTATACTTCACCATCCTTTCATACCAACAATTAATAACTTTATTTATTCAAAACAAGATCCTTTAATTATATATATCACCTCAACCAATATCCAACCTATTTATATTATTAACTTCTAATATTGAAATCAATCCCCTAAAACTAATAAATCAATTTCCCCTATTCCTTCTCACAACTCACTTACCTATTACCTATTAAAACAAATAACTTTCATATATTCTTATTTTATTTATTTTATGAATTTGTCATTGATAACTCTTTCCCTATTAAACATTCTAGTTTATGGACTAGCTTAATTAATCACCTAAAATAATATTATATTTTTACTTAGTTCACTATAAATCCAATAATTAAGGACGAAGTCCCCATTCTCCAGAATATTACAATATTTATAATTAATTTATTAAGAAAATAATCTAATAACTAATCTCTTAACAATTAAAAAGAACACTAAATCTAATGACTAATTTGTAAATAAGCATCTATAGATATTTATATTCACATTTGAAGTAATTGAAAACATTTCCACACGATAAGGATTGATATGATAGTATTCTTAGGATTCAAGTATTGAAGTGATATGGATTATAATATTACGATATTTGACCCAAAAGAATGATATTACGGATATTACATATCTGTTCAAGAATATTGTTCATAAATTTTATGGAGAAGTAGAAAAAAATAAAAAGTATAGGGAAGAGGGTAAATGAATGGACAAAATTTAAAATCCAAGAGAAGAAAAATAACGTATCACTTTTGGAGGATTATGAGAATGGTATATATATATATAATTGAATACCAATTATAAAATAAAATCATTGGATTATATTTATATGAATGACTACCAAACATAATGTAGAATTATCAAATAACCTATAGATTTGCTTTCCAAACCAACATAGCATAACTAAAATACCTATGGTGTTTGATTTTTTTGATAAAACACATCACAATCAAATTACAAATGTGATTAGATTTTCTAATAAAGCACAACAAAATTGAATTACAAGTGTATTCGATTTTCTATCAATGCTCAATGTATAAAATCTGAAAACAAAGTACAAAGAATAGATGCAATAAGGAAGTATCGATTTCCATAGAAACTAAGATAATTCTAAATGAAATCATTGATGACGTGAGAATTTATTGCTATTATCCCCTTCGCATGGTTTATGTTCATTCAAAATCATACATGTAAAATTCATCTTAAGTTCATGGTCTTATATTATTGACAACCAAGGCTTCCATTATAATTGATTGGGTTCAAGTAATGACTCACAAATCTCCCAATAGTGGAAGACTCTCGAATGTCAAACTTGATAAGTTAAATCACATTCTAGAATTGAACAGGTGCCCACGTATACACAATCAATGACAAACATTCCAATTCGAATGTGAATTCCCAATATTCTAAAAGGTAAAACTTTTATCTTAAAAGGAAGAGAAATGTCATATTCAATAATTAATAAAAATGCAAAGATAACCCTAGAGTGTCGCTGAGGTAACAAGATCACAGGGTAAAGAGATGGGATTTGGCCATCGGCCATGCCTAGTTTACCATATTTTATAGATGGATATTTTCCAAAAGGGGCAAGTATATTCAAGTTCCATAGTGAGGACTTTTCTATTTCAAATCTAACAAGCCACGACTCTACTATGCAAGCTATTTGGGTGCAAGTACATTGAGCACTTGGATTCGACTTGGGTTCCACTGGAAATTATACTAGGGCATGGTAAAATATAAACTAGGGAGGAAGAAGGCAATTTCTAGATGGCCTCAAGGTGATCTTGGCTCAAGGCAAGAAACAATGGCACAGAGGGCACAAATTAGATTTGTCGAAAAGGCTTATAATCGAATTCCATAGAAGACAAATAAATCCAACTTAATAAAAGGCATTCCAACGATATCTAGACAAGGATAGATACATTTGGTATGAAATAACACTAGAGAAGCTTGGAGAACAGAGCTCGTAGTTTTAAAATTGCAGGACAACATTTAGGTATAAAATGTAGCTTAAAGCACTCATCATCCTAGTCGAAAGCACCAAATTGTAACATCTCAAACTATAGATATAGCTACCCATAAGAGTTGAGAAAAATAGAACCTATCTAGTAATTCAGGTTGATGATTTATCAGCAATATTAGTGTGAACCTGATACTGGTATCGTCCCAAGAGACAAATGAGGACCACTCCATATTCCTTCCAATAGGCTTGACGATGAACTTTGAAGACTCTCATTTGCACTAGTCGGCTAAGGGTCTCCCTCTTTCGCCATTGTCACCATTCTAAAAGGTCATCCTCCAGGTCAAATCTCACTCTGAACCATTTCCCTCCCTTCATCCGACCATCAAGTGTATAAGAGAACAATCCAGTGGGTGACCCTCAACAAAAAGATACACAACTTCTATTGAACTCCCCCCTTCCTCCAGAATAATTCTTGTTTATAATTTGTTTCATGGTGTCTTTTCCACTCCCATCGGGAAACTGTTCGACTTCCATTACTTATTATAATTTGATCAGACCGCTGCACTTCCAATAGTTAAGATTGAATGCCAGCCACTACCCTTATTTATTATTTTTATAATTGACTCTTTAATATATGAACCAAATATTTAATAATTTAATCTTTCTTTTAGTTACAATAGAATATATTTATTTTGAACAAATATTTTCACCTTAATTTATTTAAACTTAAGTACAATTTTAATATTTAATCCTCTCTAATATTTTCTCACTTTTAAATGAATTTAATCATTAAATGATAATTACCTTTCCTCATCTAATCTGATTACTTTAAATAAATAACTCCCAAAGATAATTAAATTAATTTTTATTATTGAATCTAATTCTTTATTTAATTCCAAATAAAACAAGTAACCTTATAATTAAATTAATTTTATTAATCGAATCCAAACATATTATTAGTGTTATTTCATAACCTTAAAGTTAAATTAAATAATAAAATCACCACATCATAATGACATTACCAACAACAACTTACTTGACATCAACGACAACCACAAACGGAGGGCACTACAATATTTCATTTAAGACTATTCCTATTATTATAATCATGTTAACCACTATTTCTAAAATAACAATTAACACTCATGATTTATATTAATATTTTTATTGCCTTGTTTTTTTTTAATATACTAGAGTTTCCCATGATATCATGATTACTTCTTAAAATTGATAATATAATATTATACTAAATATGAAATGTAACAAGTTTTAAATTATTCTTACTTTTGAAAACTCAATTAATTTTGATCAAACAAATTTCTTATTTTCTAAAAAATAAATAAAATATTAAAATACAAAAATCAAATTTTTTTGACAATTGATCTAACTAGAGATACTGAAAACTATGGTAAGCAACTTACCCCCAAATTTGTGCAGACCGCATAATGTCCCCCTTTAAATTAATACTTATCCTTTATAGTTGGGTGCACTAGTTGGGTAAGAAACATCTTATTGGAAGTACTAGCAAGCGAGACATTAGGTAGTTGAAGGAATAATTACGGCGCCAACATAATAGAGATCATAAGCCAAAAGTTTCAAACCAAATTTTAGAATGGAATGTTGATCACTAGCATTGGCACATGTAAACAACCTCCAGCTAATTCGAGCCCTTTCATTAATGTTCAAGTCAAAAAGATAGGTGAGCATATCCGAGAGTAATCTGTTAGTACACGCTACAGGCGTAAGGTGCTGCAGTAGGAAATATTAAAGTCTGGAGAAAACTCAATAGACATGCTTTTCAAATCACCGTACTCAAAGATCTGCCAAATCCATCACCCTTTTTGATAGCACATCATGTCATTAATTTGGACCGTAAGTATTGCTATAAAATTTGTTCATGTCAGATCATCCGTCAACATTTGTCTCTTACAAATTAATCCGCGGGGCCACTAAAAATTATCGCTGGAAGCTCTGTTGTTATGGGGGTGGAGCCCCACCAGAATCTTCCCGATGGTGTCAGACTGGGGGAAATCCTGGTGGGGTTCCCCCACATGTAAATCCTATCGGCTAATGACAACTACAGGTTATAAAATATGGCTTGACTTTATGGAATATTAAAAGATGTGAAGAATATCAAATTTTAGGTCTTCTATCGTGTCATGTACAGCTATATGACAATCATGTGTCATTAAATATGGGTTGACTTTATGGAATATGAAGAGATGAGAAGAATATCAAATTTTAGGTCTACTGCCGTGTCATGTACAACAATATGACAATCACAGTTCATTGAATATGATTTGCTTTTGTAAAATATCAAATTTGATTTTTTTATAATTTTATTCAATCTTATTACAAGTATTTGTATAGATAACATCCATTAATTTATATCTAAAATCTTATTAAAAAATTGTGAGCCTTATTTCATATCTATAGAAATAAATAGATAATTAAGTAGATGGAAGAAAAGACACAAAACTAAGTTTTTTACTTTCAAACTAATTTATTTAATCATTATGAAAAAACAAAATATATTTTCACTTTACTCTATATTCTATTCATTGGTGATGTTCATTGCCAACCATAATAAATTGTTACAATTAATAAGAAATTTATTTATTTATTTATATGTACTCTAAAAGATTTTATTTTTTATTTCTAAATTTTCATTCATAGAAACAAAGACAATTTGGAGGGGAAAACTAAAAGTTATTTCATTTGTATATCATATATTTATATTTATTATTAAATATTAATACTTTGACATGTAAATGATTGTCAAAATGAAAGTTAAAGATAAGAATTTGTTAATAGTTCACATCATTACACTCCATTCCTTACCACTATAAAACACTTCTAAATATAATAAAACTAGCACACACAAACACACACACACACACACACACACACACACACACACACACACACACACACACACACACACACACACACACACACACACACACACACACACACACATAAAAATAAAATGTTGAGTGATATCCTTCTCGAGGCATTTTTTAATCAATTACTCACATAAATGTGCAATAGATGCCCCAAGAAGGATATCTCTCAACATTTTTATATATATTATTAAAAAATAATATATATTTGCTATTAGCAGTCGCAATACAACATGGAAAAAAAATTATCATGGAGAGGGTTAGGGTTAGGGTTAGGGTTAGGGTTAGGATAAGGGTTAGGGTTAATATTAGGGTTAGGGTTAGGGTTTGCATTAAGCTTTGGGTTACAATTGGAGTTAACATTATGAATAGGATTTGGTTGTAATTAAAGTTAGCAATAGGGTTAGGGTTAGCATTTGAGATAGGGTGAGGGTTAGGGTTAGAGATAAATTTGGGATTATGGTTGGATTAGCCTTAATAGTAAGATTAGGGTTAGGCTTAGAGCTACGATTAGGATTAGGGTAAGGATTTTAGTTAGAGATAGGGTTAGGGTTAAAGTTAGATGGTAGGGTTAGGGTTAGAGATAGAAGTAGGGTTAGGGTTATGATTAGAGATTAAATTAGGGTTAAGGTTAGGATTAAGGTTTTAGATACTATCAAAGCTATAATTAGGGTTAGGGTTACAATTACGATTATGGTTTAGGTTAGGTTTAGGGTTAATGTTAGGGTTATAGTTAGACACAAAATTAGGGTTAGGATTAGGGTTAGGGTTTTGTCTAGGATTAAGAGTAAGGTTAGGATTAAAATTAAAGAGATAGAATTATAGTTAATATCAGGTTATGGCTATGATTAGGGTTAGTTTTAAGGTTAAGGGTAAACCTAGGGTTAAGGTTAGGGTTATAGTTAGAGATAAAACTAAGGTTCTAAGATTTAAGGTTAGGGTGACATTTAGAGTTAACATTTAGGGTTAAAGTTAGGTTTATGGTTAGGATTGGGTTAAGATTAGGGTTTGAGTTAATTTTTTGGTTTTAATTATGGTTATGATTAAGGTTAGTATTAGGATTAGGATTCAAGTGATGCTTATGGTAAGAGATATAATTAGGATTAGGGCTAGGGTTGCAATTAGAATTAGTGTTAGTTATAGAATTAGGTTTGGCTACAAATAATGTTAGTGTTAAAGTCAGGGTTTGAGTTAGATTGAGGGTTAAGGTTAGCATTAGAGTTAGAATGAGTGTTAGGGTTAGGGTTAAAATTTGAGCTTGAATTAGGGTTAGGGTTGTAATTACAATTAGCATTAGTTATAGATTTTGGGTGGTTGACAAATAGTGGTAGTTTTAGTGTTACAATTAGAATTTTAATCTTAACCCTTTTCCTACTTGTATTAATAATCCAAATTATAATTGTAACTATAATTATAACCTTAAAAGTAATTACAACTTTATTCATAATTAATCAGATGGGTGTTTTTTGAGATTAAGGAACTTAAATTGAATTAGAGCGCTATGAATAGTAAAGTGGAAAAGGATTAATCAGATGGGTGTTTTTTGAGATTAAGGAACTTAAATTAAATTAGAGCCCTATGAACAGTAAAGTGGAAAAGGTTGAAAAGAATGACAATAATAATAGAGACAAAGATAAGGCCACCGAATTATGGACTGAGGAAGAAATTAAATACATGGTGGATTGCCTCAAGAAAATAGTTGAGGATTTGTAGCAATTTAAGAGTAACCATGATGGCAAGCTTTCTAGTACATGGAGGAAAAGATGAACATACAAGATTCTATCCACAAGGTTTTGGAAATGAGCCACAAAATTTTAAAATCTACTATGGAGACCATGAATATGATGTTTGATAATCTAGAAAATGCCTAGTAGGTCAAGATTACTATGTATGTCGATGCTGAGAAAGAGGAAAGCCAGGTGGAAGGCATAGGGCTGAGTAAAAGAACCAGAGTGAACCTAAAGAGGAAGGCTGACCAACCTCTTGTTAACATTTAGGAGATTAAGAAAGCTACTTTAAATATGAATAAACTCGAGCAGGAGGTGGTGGATATCCTCAAGAATCTGGCCTAGTCGCTGGACTTTTGTTGTCTTTTTGTTATGCTACCTTGAGATGGTTCCTTTTTTTCTTCTTTGATGGCAGTTTTCTATTTCTTTTCATGATCCTTTTGATGTTCTATCTTTCTCTTGTTTATTGTTAAGGGTTTCAAGGTCCCTTCAAAACCTACTTGTTCCTTAATCAATTTTTTTTCATAATCATAATTATAATAAATTCCTTAATTTTAAATGTAACCCCAATTAAAACCTAACCCTAACCCTAAATTATCCTTAACCCTATCCTAAATTTAATTATAATTAAATTTTAATCCTAACACTAGTTGAACCCTTACCCTAATTGAATATAATCCCTAATCTAAACCATAAATAAATCCTAATTGAATCTTAAATCTAGTAGTAATTGCAACCCTAACCCTAATCTTGGTTGAATTCTAACCCAAACCTAACTCTCACCCCAAAATTTATCGTAGAAACCTTACCCTAATTTAACACCAATTGAATCATAACCCTACCTCTAATTGAATCTTAACTCAAATTAAACCTTAGCCTTGACACTAATTAATTCCCAACCTTAAACTTGTCCCTTACTCCAACCCTAATTTTAATCTTTTCATTTAAATCCTAACCCTAACCCTAATTGAATGCAAATCCTAACCTTAGGATCTATCATAGAATCCTAACCCTAACCATAACCCTAATCTTGTTGAAATTTAACCCTGAGTAACCCAAATCCCTAATCCTAACCCATAGAAGTTCAACCCTAATCGAACCTAAACACTAACCCTAACCTTAAGTATAACTATAACCATAATTAAACCCTGAAATTAAGCCTAAACGAACCCTAATCGTAACCTTACTTTAACCCTAACTATAATTGAATATTAATCCCAACCTTAGTTAAACTCTAACCCTAATTGAATATAAACCCTAACCGTATCCCTAATTAATTCTTGATTGAATCTTAACCCTTACCATAACTATAACCCTAACTCTAATCCTAATTGAATTCTAACCCAAACTAATCCTTACCCAAAACTTTATCCTAGAACCCTTACCCTAATTGAACATCAGTTGAACCCTAACCTACCCTAATTGACTATTAGCCCTAATTAAATCCTAACGATAACACTAGTTAATCATCTAACACTAACCTTAAACCTTACTCAAACTCTAACACTAATCTTAATTTGTAAATCCTAACTCTAACCCTAATACAAATCTATCCCTTACTCCAACCTTAATTGAATGCAAACCCTTCAACCCTAGGATTTATCATATTATAAATATTAAAACATAATAATTTACAAAGCATCATAGATCTAGTGTCTATTATGTATAACTATATGGCAATCACAGTCCATTGAATATGATTTTGATTTTATGAACTATCAAAACATGTGAAGATAATTAAATTTTAGGTATATTCTTATGTGGTGTAAAAATATGTAACAATCACAATTTGTCCAATATGATTTGATTTTGTAAAATATCAATTTGATTTTTTATAATTTAATCCAATCTTTTTACAAGTATTTGTATAGATAACATCCATTAATTTATATTTGAAATCTTATTAAAAAATTGTGTATCTTATTTCATATCTATAGAAATAAATATATAATTAACTATATGGAAAAAAAGAAACAAAACTATGTATTTTTTACTTTCAAATTAATTTATTTAATGATTATAAAAAGGAAAATTATATTTTTTCACTTTCCTCTATACTTTTTCATTGATGATGTTCCTTACAAACCATAATAAATTGAAGCAATTAATAAAAAAATATTTATTTATTTGTAGGGAGAGTGGTCTTCATTCGTCTCATTTAAAAAAAAAAATTGGTTGGATTTCATAATAATTTTACTACAAATTTTGCTTATTTTGTGGACTATCAAATTTATTTAGGGAGGCCTATTATAATATATTTGTTTTACCATGGACTTTTCAAATGTGATATAGTTATAATAAAAGGAATTAATATTGTTTATCCAACCCTTAAAATACACATTTAACTATATTTACTAATTAATTGAAAACAAAACAACCATATTTCATAGAAATGATGGATACCCCGATAGTCAATTCCAATTCTTTATCCAAGTTAACTTTACCTCTCATTGGGAGAAGTTTTGAGCATTTAGTTTTAACACATTGCATTGACTATGATTAGTAAAAGTTACTTGATTAGTCAGCTCTATTTAACCGTAAAATAAAAATAAAAACTAATCTGTCACTTTTTGTTATGAATAGGTTAACCACTAAAATAAATAATTAGCCGATAGGCTTTTTTTTTTTAAGTTTCCACTAGGATTTTCGTTAATCCAGCCATGAATTAGATTTGTTGGCATTAGAGATATTCAGGCCAATGACAACTTAACTCGGTTTTTTTTTGTGGCGACGTGGGGCTTGGTAATTACATGGGTTGGCGGTGGTGGAGTTGGTTTCCTCGATACATGGAAGTTGAGTCGTAAGTTTTTGTTCACAGGAGTGTTAATGCATCATGTTGTTGTACGACGATGACGAAAGAAGTGAATGCAATATTCAATGTTGCAGTGTGGGAAAGTATACTTTGATTAAGTTGTATTTTTTAACAAGCCATTGTGGTGTTGGTTTGATAGCAGGCTATTGTTAAAATCATCGTCTTCAACTCTATATTTTACCAGATTGGAGGGTTTTAAAACTGTTGTGCTGTGAAATCTATGTCATTTTACATGGGTATTTTGCATAAAATGTTTAATTTATTGTTCATGTCTTTTGTTCTTTGCTAATTGTTCCTTTTTATAGTAGGTTGGAGGGTTTCAACACTGATGTGATGTGGAATGTGTGAGAAAGTATATTGATTAAGTTGCATTGCCATTGTGGTGTTGGTTTGATAGCAGACTATAAAAATCATCACCTTTGGCTTGGTTTTATAGCATATTGGAGGGATTTAAGACTATTGTGCTCTAGAATCTATAAGTTTTTTTACATGGGTAATTTGCATAAATAATTAATATATTGTTCATGTTTTTCGCTCTCTTCTTATTGTTCCTTGTTATATGTTTGCATCTTTACTGTTATACCCATTTTGGAGACTACGAAGAAATTATGGCTTTGTATGGATGAATTTATTGCAATTAAATCTTGTTTCTTTCACCAAAATATATGGTTAGGGTTAGTAAAGTTTTGGGTTTCATTTATTGTTTGTAGTTATTGTGGTCCAGAATTTGTAAGTCATTTTACATTGGTATTTTTGCATAAATGATTAATTTATTATTCACGTGTTTCACTCTCTACTTATTGTTCATTGTTATATGTTTCTATCTTTGCCATTATAGTCATTTTGGAGACTTCAAAGAGATTATGGTTCTATGTGCATGGATTTATCACAGGTAAATCTTCTTTGTTTCGTCAAAAAATATGGTTAGGCTTAGTAATTTTTTTGTACTCCGTTTATTGCTTGTAGTTATCTTTATGCATTGTTGATGGTATTTACATGACGAAAAATCCTATTCAGGGTTGGGTTGATGAAAATCCTAGTGGAAACTTCAAACAAATAGCCTACCAGCTAAAAATGTAAAGCTGAATAGATAAAAGAGCTATTAGATTAACACTTAAAAGGCATGAAACTATTTTTCCCTATATATATATATATATATATATATGTAGAGGGTTAGTACATGAAAGTTGTTATGTGTTATTGTAATAGCTCTTCTATAATTTCTCTATTTCTATGGAAGGTTGTTATAACAAACTATTATTTTTCATGGTTATTTTGTCTGTATTGAACATTTTATGTCTCTTTTATGTATATGTTTGAACCTGATAGTCTTTTCTTTTGTACTGTTAGAAGTTCCCCATAAGAAACTATTCTTCATGGTATTCTTTTTTCTAGTTCTCCATAGCAAACTGTTCATTATTGTAGTTTTCCTTTTCTATTCCCCATATTTTAAAGTTATACTTAATGTGGGTTTTTGAACATCTATCATATTCATGTGATTGTTAAGTGTTTTTGTAATAGCTCTTTTCCAATTTCCCTTTTTGTCTCAACTATTTGAAGGTCCCCATAACAAATTGTTCTTCATGATATTCTCTTTTTTTCATTTCCCCATAGCAAACTCTTTATTATCGTAATCTGCCTCTTCTATTTTCCATATTTTAAAGTTATATTTAATGTAGTTTTTTGAACATCTATCATTTTTAACACTTATTGGGTATTGAATATTATAGAAAAATGTGAAATTGTATTGAATTCCCTGGTAGATACACAAATACATATACACATATATATGTATTGAATTACCTAATCCATATTTAAAAATATACATATAGGCAGATATATATATCAATATATACAGACAAAGACCACAATGGCTCATTTGAAAATGCAACAGGAATATATATACATATATATATATATATATATATATATATATATATATATTTCTGGAGTGTTAATCCATTCTATCGTTGTTGTAGGATGGGGGCAGATGAAGTAAATGCAATTTTGAGTGTTGCAGTGTGGGAAAGAATAATTTGTTTAAGTTGTATTGCCAAAACAACCTTTGTGGTGTTGGTTTGATAGCAAACAATTGTAAAAATCATCACGTTTAGCTCCATGGTCGACTTCATACTAGGTTGGAGGCTTTTAAAACTCTTGTTCTCTGTAATCTATAAGTCTTTTTACATGGGTGTTTTTCATATATGATTTATTTATTGTTTATGTTAAAATTGTTATTCTCTAGAATTTGTAAGTTGTTTTACATGGATGTTGCAATGTTGGAAAGTATAGTATGAAATGTGCTAGAAAATATATTGATTGAGTTGAATTGTCGAAAGAGCCATTGTGGTGTTGTTTGTCTTCAATATATATATGTCTATATGTATCTATCTATGTTTTGAAGCATTGATTTTCACATTCAATTCACATTGTATGTAAATAAATAGATATATATGTATGTATGTATGTATATGTATACATTTATATACATACATACATACATACATACATACATATATATAAATATGTACATGTGTATATATATGCATATATGTGTATATGTATATCTATATGTATGTATGTTTAACTAATATAGTTGTTTTATAATTTCCCTATTTGTCTATAATACTGAGTGCCACATAATGCAACTTGATTTTAGATTTGACAAGCTAGTTATTACATAGATTGCTTGTCTTATATGAATATGTTTCATGATACTCTTTTTCTCTTATCTGTTTGAAGCTCTTTGTAACAAATTATTCTATTGTTCTTGCAAAAAGGATTAGTTTCAATTTTTTAAATTCAGAAATTTTGGGGTTTCTGATCATGTGTCATTTTCTTGTGATTCTTAAGTGTTTTGTTGTTATTTGAAATATTTCCCCAAAAAAATTTATATGTGGACATGTATATATGTGAAATTAGTTACAAAAAACATTCAAAGTGAAGAATGTAGTTCAAATGAAGACCCCAGTGCAAGTGAAGAATTTTTTGTTACACCTTGTTGACATACTGATAGAACTTCAGGTACACTTGACTATGCTCCAAACTAAAACTCTATCAGTATCTAAACAAGGTGTAACAAAAATGTCTTTGCTAGGACTGGGTTCTTCATTTGAATTGTGCTTGACAAAAGAAATGTGACCAACACTTGAGGAAAAAATATATATGCATATATAGAGAGTAAGACTGATGTGGCTCCTTTCACAATGCAACAGTAATAGACAAATAGAGAAATTGTAAAGAAGCTATTGCATGAAAAATTATATTCATGGTTGGGATGGAAAAAATATCGGTGGAAACTTCAAACAAATAAATTGAACAAATAAAAGAGATATTGGAAAGAATAATACTTCACAGCCACCAAACTAATTTTATCTCTAATATGTTTATGCTTTCACACTAACCCTATGCATATACATATATATGCAATCACTCCTATGTTAAAATCTACAATTACTCTTATGTTATTGGGTGTAATGAAAAAGATGCACAGATATAAATAAACGAATAAATGCCATATAATTGTTGTTACATAGATACATGTGTACAAAAATTCATACTTTCTATTTTGGCTTTTAATGACATATTTTTTCTTCAATAAATTTATTCATTTATTCTAAAAATCCAAATAAATTTGTATTATGTTATCACACTCTTCTCTTTATCAAGTTTGTTTATTTGTTTCTAATAAAAAAATGGTTTGACTGAGTTTTCAATTTCACTATGAAGTAATTCATTAAAAATTGATATTTTTATTTTGAACTCCATTACAAGAGGAATGAGCTTGATGCACAATAATACTTAACAACCACCAAACTAATTTTATCTCCAATATGTTTATGCTTTCACACTAACCTTGTGCACATACATATATATGCAATCAATCCTATGTTAATCTACAATTGGTCCTATGTTAGTGGGTGTAAAAAAAAAGATGCACAAAGATAACTAAAACAATAAACATGATATATTATTTCTTACATAGATACATGTGTACACAAATTCTTTGTTTTTTGGGTTTTAATGCCATATATTTGTTTTTCAATAGATTTATTAATTTATTCTAAGAATCCAAATAAATTTGTATTGTGTTATCACACTCTTCTCTTTGTCAGGTTTGTTTATTTGTTTCTGATAAAAAATGGTCTTATTGAGTGTTCAATTGCACTATGAAGTAATTCATTAAAAATTGATATTTTTATTTTGAACTTCATGACAAGAGGAATGAGCTTGATGCACAAATAATTTATGAAACAATTGATGTGATTAAGGAGTAGGGTGTCAAGAGTGTGAAATGTTTCATGAAGCCTCTGTACATCAAGCTCATGGCCTATAATTGATAAACATGAAAATATTTTTCCCTAGTGAGCATGTTGTTTTTGGAGATAGAAATTTGGTTAATTGTAATCATTTGTTGTGTAGTTCATTGGTCAAATATTTGTGGATTTAACTGTAATTTCTCCTATGGTAATGGGTATAATTCCAAAGATGCATAGATATAACTGTAAACAATAGACAAAGGAAAAAAAGTGTATGTATGTGTGTATGTGTATGTATATGTATTTGTATATGTATGTATATGTATAATATGTATAAATATATGTATGTGTATATGTATATGTATATGTATATGTATATGTATATGTATATGTATACGTATCGAAAGTTTTATAAGCCAGTAACATGTTTTGGACATCCTAGTGTATTAAACTATGTATGCACATAGTGTAGAAACATTCTAGAAGAAAAATGTGTTGCATTTGAATAATAATTTTAAAATTCTACATCTATGTTGAATTTTCCATTTTTTGTGCCTATATACCCTAAGTTTCCTTATTTGTCCTTGATGATTTGCTTGCACATATTCTTATATGTTCTTCCCACCTTTTCAATTGGTTTTATGTGGTTCACATAGCTAGGAAATGTTCATCTCTAGAATTCTCTTTTGACCATTTTTTTTTTTGCTATTCCTGTATATTAAGTTCAAAAATATGTCATTATCTATATTTTTTTTTGCCTAATATATGATACAAGTCCATGGAATTTATGTCACATCACCCGACCATCCTGCTATTGTTTTGTGTCAGGGCAGGGGGAGGTAAATGCAATATTCAATATTTTAGTTTGAGAATGTATATTGTTTTGGATATATTATGAAAATGACCTATTATGAGGTTGGTTTGATAACAAACTATTGAAAAATGGTACAATGCACCTCTGTTAGATAGTAGATTGGAGAGTGCTATGAGTGTTGTACTCCACAGCCTACAAAATTTGGCCTCCTATTTTTGTTGTAAGTTGTGTTGCAATGTATTTTCCCCATTCCATACACATCTAACAAGTGAGACACATTTTGCTAGATTGAAATAAAATGCTGCTTCGTATTAATCTTATGTTGGGCTCAATGCAAGAACAAATGGACATGGAGATTTAAAGCCCATTTTCAGATAATTGGTGCCTAGAAGATGACAGTCATTGTAATCATAAAAAAGGATTGTTTTATAAAATTATATTTTACTAAGTTATACATTTAACTCTTTTCCTCTTCCACGACTAGATAGGCTCCAATACATATCAAAATCGGGCATGTTTATTAAGTTATTTGTGTACAATTTATGCTTTGAAGTAGAACATTTCATATTCCTTTGATTTTTTCCTTTTTATGATATTTGGCTACTTCATCCATGGAATTGGTTATGTTTTCAAACAATACCTTCCATATATTCTTCTTTCCCTATACTTAACAACATTATAGACAAGTCCCATCTTTGAACAGTTTGTTATGGGGAATTGAAAAGAACAATATCATGAAGAATAGTTTCTTATCGCAAACTTCAAATAAATGAGGAAAAAAGAATATCATGAAACATATTGATACAAGACATATAACATGTTCCATCCAAACAAAATAACACATACACAAAGCAAAATAAATTGAAAGCAGTGGAAAGGTACAGGTGAATGTCATGTATTGGTTCTATTTTCAAACAAGACCACCCATAGATTCTTCTTTCCCTATACTTATCAACATTATAGATAGGTCCCATCTTTCCCAATTGTTTATCTGCATTATGTTTTCCTTAAAGTTATTGCAGCAAAAAAAGCACTACAAAAAATGTAATCATCTATGAGAACATGGTTTTTTTTTGCAACTTCGTCATTGTGCAATGTATGATATACATGAATGCATGAATTCTTACATGCACTGGAGAAGAATAAATATCTAGTCTATTCTACACATTACATTTTTCCATGTCTCTATAGTTATCTTTTTAGCTTATGATGAACATTAGCTATAGGAATCTCTTTATCAACATATCCATCTTTTTAAAGTTGTTACACGAAAGAAAAAATAGTGTAATGTAAGAAACTATATATAGAAACAAAAAAATTTCCCCTGCTTCACCATTGTGTGATATATGATATCACTCCATTAAATTTTTTATGGACCTTGAATACTTTTCTTGCTTGGGGGTTTGGCTAGATATGTATATATTAATTATTATTTGCTTATGACCATGTTGCTTTTGTAGGTGGAAATCTGCATAATTGTAGTCATGGGATATGTAGTTCATTGGATAAATATTTATAAAGTAGATATTTCACTTTAAATCATTGGGACAAAAAAACAAAAACAACTATTTTGGCCTACAGAGGGTGTAGGGAAATGTTAGAAAACTTGTGGCATTTTTCATGGCTTTAAAATTGAAGAAATTTTCCAAAAAATTATAAGTTATGTTACTTTCCATGGATTTTATAACATTTTTTACTACATGTTATGTAGCCCAAGAGTGCTTTGGTGTGCATACATCAGATTTACCACATGGTCATCATGTCGATTACATGTTTCATATACATTTATTTTAGGTAGCTATTTATCGACATATCCATCTTCTTAAAGTTGTTGCATGGAAAAAAATAGTGCAATATAAGACATCATTTATGGAAACAAAAAAACTTCCCTTGTTTCACCATTGTGTGATATATGGTATGGCTCCATTCAATTTTTGATGGGCCTTGCATACTTTTCTTGCTCAGGGGTTTGACTAGAGCCTATGAAGCTTCATGATGTCAATATGGTACGGAGGAGAATGAGCATGAGTTTTGTGGCTTTCCCTTTCACTAAGATACACTGGTTGCTACATATCCACAACATATTGTATTCCACCGACTGTATTTCTCCACGATTGTAGAGCTATCTTTTCATCTTGCTAATTGAACTATTTAAACCTTATTCTTTATGACGATACCTATTTTTTTAGGTTACGAAAAAAATTATATGATGTGATTCTAAATGTTTTTATGTAAAGAAAACCCTGCCCATCTCTTTAAACTTATACACAACTAACATAATTTGAAATATATTGATACAAGATTCAACCTACATGTCCTTTGGTGGTAAATATTCAAGACAACTAGAGAATTTTATAAGAGGTATTAGAATAAGACTAATTTTCTACTGAACTACAAATTTTTGGGTACGATTTATAGGCTACTCTTGCACTCTTAGGATGTTTCACCTAAAAGGAGAGAGATAAACCCCACTCAAAACACTAGGTAGTTCACTTAAATTAGGAAATGTATGATGTAATTAAAGCTAAATGAGATTATCTAAATGTAACTAGATGATAAAATTGATTGCCAAACCTAAGAAATGTGACTTGTTTGAAAACACATTATGTAATGCAAAAACACCTAGAAATGAATGCCAAATGCAACAAAACTTGACGAAATGAATTTTGTTGATGCTAATTTTTCAGGCCTAGTGGGACTCTTTTTCCATTTTGGGTGAATCAGTCCTAATTTTGCAAAACTATTCCAAAACCCATTTTAGAGAAAAGGGTATCTAAAAATGCAAAAAACACAAAATTGACTCAGAAGTCAGACTCATTCACCAATCATGGTGAATGAGTCCACTTTTGAAATTTTGGATATTCAAAGGTGGATTACAGAGCTTCCGGTCTTCACTTTTTCTTTCTATAGGTGTTTGCTTCTGAAATTATGATTTCCAAATCTAAAATGGAGTTTTTGTTGATATTTTGACTTGATCAATGAAGGGAAGACTTGAGTAACCTTGCAACTTGATCTTCAATGATTTCCAAGCTTCCAAAATTTCCAAATCTATAAACACACAAGAAGTTTAGAATAAATTTTGGATGTTAGGGAATGGGGGCTTTCCTTTGTCAAACCCCTTTTAGGTAATTAAACCAAAATGACAAAAGAATGTAATGAAACATGTAAGAAAGGAGTTCATTACCTTTCCATGATGTTTGATATTGAAATTATACAAAAAACATGAAGGATCTTCCCTTGAATGTCTTAGGAAGCTAACCTAATGATTTGCAATGATGAAACCCTAAGTTTCTTCACTTGAGATGGAAGAATGATGGATGGATAATGAAGAATGGTTAAGAGATTGAATGGGGAGATGAAAAATGAGGAGAAAAAAACTTATTTATAGGCATTTGTGCCTTAGTAACCTGATGATACCTAATCACAGGCCGACATAAGGTGATTTTGAATAAAAACCCAAAATAAAATTTGAAATATTTTAAATTTTGAGCCAAGAGGGACTCATTCACCACCCATGGTGAAT
Organism: Sequoia sempervirens; assembly: GCA_007258455.2. Classification (NCBI taxonomy): domain Eukaryota; kingdom Viridiplantae; phylum Streptophyta; class Pinopsida; order Cupressales; family Cupressaceae; genus Sequoia; species Sequoia sempervirens. The sequence goes on from VDFB02000013.1 coordinate 230,778,967, forward strand.
GGGTCCCACCTTGGACTTGAAAATGGGTGTCAGGAATTAAGTCACATTTAATTTAATTTGTCGGGTTTACATTAAAAAATACACTTAATTAAGCCTTATAAGGGTATAAAGGGGTGAAAAAAGCATAAGAAAGGTGTAAATAGTGAAAACAGGCCTAGAAAAGCATGAAATCTTGTTACAAGACTTTACAACACTTTAAAATAAGACTTGATGGTGAATAAAAAGGGAACATTTAGATGAATTATTGTAGACATGCAAAATTGGCATCATGCATTTAATTAAGTCATATTCGTCCATTCATCAAATAAATCAAGTTTATTTGATTAATATCTAAAGTCCTCCATTTAAATTAAATAAATTCATCTTTAATACTAGCATCATCCCCTTTAGCTAAATAAATCAAAATATTTATTTAACTAAGTCTAAATCATTTTCCATCTCCTTTTGATTTATTTTAATCCATAAATCTAAGTCAAAAAGTAAAATCACCCAATCTTCACTTAAGTTAACTAAATCATGATTAAGGGTAAATCTAATGCAAGTCCAATCCTCTAGATTTTCCCACTTGCACAAATAAATGATTTTTATTAATTTATTAAATCTTCATTTTTCATCAACATGGCATAAAAGTGGAATATACCCCCATTTCAAATCTCCCTCTGAAATGACTTCTCCCTTCCAACATAGCATTAAATCCCCTCTTACATGTCCCCCACTTGGTATTTAAGACCCTTTCTTCTCCCTCCAACAAGCCAAATTTTAAATTTAAAAAGGCCACCTAATGTCATTTATTTGAACATTCATCAAAACTTGCACATCCTTCACCCATCCATCTATTGACAAGTGGCACATTTCCATTGGTTGAAAGTTAGTACCACATTCATCCCTTTTGCCTCTTCTCTAATAAAAATATTCTATAAATGGAGAGGATATCCTTTATTTCACAATCCAAAATCTTCATGCAAAGTTACTCTCTTCACATTGAGAGCTAATTTTTCCCACTTCATTCTCATAGAATTGCATCTTCTCCATTGGCTTATCAAGGATTGGGAAAGGGCTACTTTCCACATCAAAGTAGCACCAATCCATTATGTGATAGATATGTATCATGTTTTTATGCTATCAATTAGTTTATTTCATATTTTGTTGTTTTAATTGCATTATGAAGCATGATTCAATATTTCATAGGGGTGCTTAGTTTGGTTTACTTCATTTTCTAATAACACTAATGTTTGTTGGTATTTTAAGTAAGTGAAAAAAAAGTTCTCACATATGGTGCTAGAAGGAAGGGAACTCCAAATCAACTACAAACATACGTAATTTAATTTTTGTATTGATATACAAAAGTGTGATGGTTTTTTGTTTTCTTGTTTGAATTGTGCAAACTGTCTCTAACATTTGTTGATAGAAGTATTCAAAGTTTCAGGAAATATATCTTGGTAGCTAATGATTTTGAGAGAAAATCTATCTTGTTGAAACTAGAGATTTCTCAAAAGAAAGTACCTTTTGTTTTGTTCTACCAAACTCAGATAGTAATCACTCTTTATATTAATGCATAAGAATTAGTTTTAGAACTGAAAATCTTTTAAATATATGATTTTTTTTGGTGTTGGGAATTCTATTTTCTTTTCTTCAGCTAAATGAGCAAGGAATGTCATCATCTAGATTTTTTTACTCAACCCCATCTTATCAACTAGGATGTCATTCAATCCCTACTCACAACAATTGAAAAGCCACTGAAGACCCTTTAGTTGGTATTCTTTCAAAGTGCCATTAAACAACTTGGGTGCTTGCACTAATGATGTGATAGGATTTGATGAAGGGTTAAGCAGGTCTACGTCACTAGGGCCTTTCACCATATTATGTAGTATTAACTGTAAAACCCCGTCCCCCAACCTAGAGGATGATGCAACACTGCGGAAGCATAACTAATTTTTTTTTCTTAAAATTTAAACAAGATGAGTAAATTATCCTACTCTAACTACATACATCCTCTAGGCTACACAACACATCTACATGTGAACACCATTATGTATAAAATTTAAACCAACCATAGAATATGAATATATTAAACTCAAGATACAACTTACAACAAAGCAATAAACCATTGCAAGATAAATCTAACACATAAAAATGTATTGAACATATTTCCATAGATACAACACCACATAACATCTAATACACCATTAAATCCTATAATCAATAGATCATAAATATTATTACAATTAGATCACAAAGGTTCCCCTCAAAACAAATGAGGTACTACAATTAGATAGAATGATCCATAGTTACAATGAAGAGAGAGAAGAAAAACTCTAGAGAACCACACAAGCTCCTCGAACAAGAAGATCCCGCCATCGAATAGGAAGGGAAATCAATAGTGAAGAAGCATGCCACCCAACCATATGGTACCCATAGGCCAAACCCCCATGATAGGAGATAGTAAAAGGTAACCGAGAAAATCCTACTACCCCTAGACACGTGCAATATACAAAAATACTCACAGTATAGATAAACAAGAACTATGGTCACATTGCTTCCATAATCACTGAATCAAGTACAATCACAATACAAATAAATTGACTGTATTCATAGGAGGAGTTTCATCACAAAGGTTGCATTGGTTATCCAAAGGAGATATTCCTAGGTCCCGGCCCCCCTCTAGGGTTATCCTAGTAACCTCTCACGATTTCAGCCCCACATGCACACCAATGCAGAATCAGTTATCCTTCGAGAAGAAAAGGTAATGATCTAGCCATTCCAGGCCTTCCTGACTCATCTCAAGTCTCATACAGGCCCTTGATCCAATGAGCGAGGCTAATTATCTTGTTAAATGTGTTAAGCTAATAGATTATTTAATTCCCACTTGATTATTCTGACTCCCACACGAGTTGTCCTAGGACCACTTTGTGTCCCATCCCTCACTAAAAGCCACTCCCCTATCAACAACACATAACTCAAACTACATGCCAAGGGTAGACAGTGCACTAAAACTGACCACAATAACCATTTCACATCAAAAGGTACACATCTCTATGGATTTCCAATACTGAATCCCAATACGTGCACTACCCAAGAAAACTCAAAGGGTAAACTAAAGTTACGACAACCCTTTCACAATTACAACTCTGGAAGACTTAGATTCACATAATAACAAATATTTTCCCCCTAGTACACAATTATAGAAAACATGTGCTTTAATAAACACAACACCAAGCAATAACAAATGCTATCATTCGAATTTCCTAAATCCAATACAATCAATTTTGCCTATTAAAATATACCATTTAAATATAATTCCATTCAGTAAATCCATAACAATTAAAACAAAAGCTTAGTTTCCAAATCCACAAATATAGATAAAACAAATCCAAATCTTACTAATAAAATCACTTCATTATAAAATAACAACTGGTGCTTGGATGCACTTACCCCTTCAATATTTCTTAAAAAAAAAAACATTTACTAACTAAAAAAAAAGAATTTAAATAAATATATTTAAATATATATATATATATATATAAAATATATACAATTATACATATACATAATAAATATATTATTTAATATACATAAAATTATATACATATATTATATATAATATATATACATATTATAATATTATTTATATATCATATATAATATATATATAATATATAAATATATATATATATATATATATATATATATATATATATATATTTTCGAGCCCAAATGCAATATATAAAACAAAACACAAATACCCACGTGCATAGGGACACAGCCCTGGCTATGCCATTAGCATGCAGGGCATTTTGTTGCTTGTGGCAGTGCTTACCCCACATGGATGTGGGGAGTGCTACACATAACAACGCACCCCTAGTGTGGGTACAGTTGGGGTTTTACCCCCAACCAAACCAAAAATGATGGATGGAGACCTGAATGCGATGAATAATGGAAGAAAAATGGATGGATGATGTAGAAAAAGCCATAAAGATCTTGTGGATGGAAAGTGCTTATTTACGCAAGGTGCCTGTTTGTTAGGTTTTCATCAAGGTACTTGCCCAAAGTGCCACCAAAGTGGTTTTCACTAGAGGACGATTTTTTTCTTTATTGTTTTCAATCCTTTTTCTATTTTTTTTGGATTTTCTACTTCTTTGATTTTTTTGTTGTTACCAAGACACCTGTTTTCCAGGCTTTCACTGAAGTAACCATTTTTTCAAGAAATTTTCTAACTTTTCTAGATTTTTTTGTTTTATACCTTGAAAGATTTAGGCATAAAATTTTTTGAGATGAGAGTTATTCATGGGCTCTTGCAGAGGTTCCCCTTCGGGTGTTGATAACTGATATGCCCCTAATTTGTAACTTGTTATGATGAATAGTCCCAACCAATTGGGTTCAAACTTTTCTTTGTTGCTTGGGTTTGGGACATTCTTTTGATTCTTCTTCAATACTAGTTCTCTGACTTCGAACGTGTTGCTTCTAATTTTCTTATTGTAGCTCCTTTTGAGTCTATTCTAATAGACTTGCAAATGATTTAAAGCATCTATACGTCTCTCATCCAGTAGCTCTAGCTCATTTAGTCTTGATACCCGGTACTCTTCATATGTGATGAGGTTTTGCAGTGATATCATGAGGGATGGGAGCTCGATCTCAATGGGGAGCACCACTTCTGATCCGTAGACTAGGGAAAAAGGGGTGGCACCAGTGGGTGTGTGAATACTAGTTCAATAGGCCCAGATGGCGGGATTAAGTTGTAGGTGTCAGTCATGACCTACATCATTAACTGTTTTCTTTAGTATTTTCAGAATGGTTTTGTTTGTAGCTTCTACTTGGCCATTGCCTTGGGGATAGTATGGGGTGGAGAAGCGATGTTGGATTTTTAACTTTTCACATAAGTTGCGGAAATCCTAATTTTTGAATGGTGTCCCATTATCTAAGATAATGGCTTGTGGGACACCATAGTGGCAAATGAGATAGTTCAAGATGAACTTTGAAATCTACTTCCTAGTTATGTACGTCATGGGTATGGCTTCCACCCACTTAGTAAAGTACTCAGTTGTGGTTATGATGAATTTGTGGTCATTAGATGAGGTGGGTGTAATTTTCCCAATGAGAATAAGTCCCCACTGCGAAAAGGGCCATGGTGTTACGATAGGATGAAGCTCTTTGAGCTGGAGCATGGATGAGGTCCCCATGTTGTTGACATTGTAGACACTTTCTGACATAATCATGTGCTTCTCTTTCCATTGTGGGCCAATAATACCCCATCCTCAACAGTTTCTTAGCTATGGTCATTCCACTCAAGTGTGAACCACAGATACCATTTTGAACTTCAGTTAGAGCAGTTAATACCTCCTCAGCATTTAGGCAACACAGTAGGGTTCCTTCTATGCTCCTACAATAATGGGTATCTCCTAGGATGACAAATCTAGATGTCTTTTTGACAAAGGTTCATTTTAGGTTTGATGGTAAGTCGGTAAGTATGGCTCCTATTCAAAGGTATGTATAAATGTCGTGGTACCAAGGATCACCGGGACCAACGATTTCACACACGAATTCTGATTTTGGTACCTCAAATGTGGGCATGAGAAGCTACTCTATCATAAATTCATATTTTGGAACATTGATGAGGATATTCAGTAGGGACCCAATTGTTGCCATGGCATCTACTGCTCTATTGTTGGCTCTAGGTATCTGCTCAAATGTAATTTCAATGAAGGATTCTTTTAGATTCTCCACCAATTTCTTGTATGGAGTGAGCTTTTCATCTTTGGTCTAGTTTTCATCGTTCACTTGATTTATGATCAATTGGGAGTCTTCGTACACTTTGAGAGCTATGATGTTCCATTGCACTGTTATTCTGAGACCTATAGTCAAAGCCTTGTATTCTGTGATGTTATTGGTGCAAGGAAATGCCAGTTCATAGGACTTTGGTATGCAATCCCCTTGTGGTGTGATAAAGAAAACACTAGTTCCTGATCCATGTTATGTGTATGAGCCATCGAAGTATAGTTTCCAGTGGTTAGCTATGTTGAGATTAAAAATGGATTCATCTGGAAACTTTGAGACAAGAGGGTTCTCGGAATAGATTGGTGCTTCTGTCAGTTGGTCTGCGATGACTTGGCCCTTGATTGCTTTCCTCTCCACATATTTGATATCATATTCTGATAATATCATTACCCATTTTTCCATTCTTCCTGTGAGCATTGAGTTTGATAGTAGATACTTAAGAGGGTTAATTTTTGCAATGAGTTTTATTTTATGTGCCAACATGTAATGTTTGAATTTTTGTGATGCAAACACTACTGTGAGGCATGCTTTCTTGATGAATGAATAGTTTATCTCATGACCAACCATTGTCCTGCTGATGTAATAGATAGCCCTTTTCCTTCCATTTTCATCATGCTGAGCTAGAAGAGCTCCAAGGGCTGCTACTGTTGCTGACACGTATAAGATCAATGGTTTCATTGGGATGGGTGGCACTAATACTATGGTGTTAGTAGATATTCTTTGATTTTGTTAAATGCCTCTTCATACTTTGTATCCCATTTGTACGCTACTCCCTTTTGGAGTAGGTGAGAATATGGGTTTTGTTTGTATGTTAGTTGTGCTATGAATCTTCAATAATAGATTGGAGTCTACCTTGGATACCTCTCAGTTGCTTTAATGTTTTTGGTGCCTCCATCTCAAGGATTTATTTTACCTTTGTTGGATCTACCTCGATACCCCTCATTGACACTATATATCCTAGGAGCTTTCCTAATTGTACGCCAAAGACACACTTCTTTGGGTTTAGTCTGACCTTGTAGTCCTCCAGTCTATCAAAGATGGCACTTAGGGTTGCTATGTGATCTTTTATCTTTCTAGACTTAGCTAGAATGTCATCAACATAGTCTTCAACCGTCTTATGGATCATGTCGTGGAATATCAATGTCATGGTCCTTTGGTATGTTGCTCCTATGTTCTTTAATCCAAATGGCATCATATTCCAACAATATGTCCCCCATGGACAAGTGAAAGTTGTTTTATGTTGGTCCTCTTTAGCTATCATGATCTGATTGTACCCCAAGAATCCATCCATTAGTGACAACATCTCATGTCCCGCTATCATGTCTACTATCATGTCGATGTTGGGAAGCGGGAAGTTATCTTTTGGACATTCCTTGTTCAAATCTCTGAAGTTTGTGCAGATTCTGATATTTCCACTGGGTTTTGAAATAGGTACCAAGTTTGATACCCATTCTGGATAGTCTACCAGTCAGATGAATCTTGTGTCTAATAGTTTTTTTAGCTCCATTTTGACTAGCAAGGCGATTTGAGGGTCCATTTTTCTAGGATTTTGTTCGACAAGCTTTGCTTCGCGATATACTTCTAAATGGTGGACCATGGTCTCTGGATCAAGTCCTGGCATGTTAGCATAGCTCCATGCGAAGTTTATCTGTCTTTCCCTTAGGAATGCTACTAGGAGCTCTTGCTCTTCTGATAGTAGTGATTCCATGTAGAATGTGGTATGTGGGGTCCCCTCTATTCCGTGGTTGACCGGATTGCATTTTTCTGCCAGGACTGCTGACTTTTCCTGATGAATAGCTCTTAAAGGAAGATTGAATCCCCCATCCTTAGGTGCCTGAGAGAGGTTTTCACCATTGGATGCATCCTTTCTTTTTACTTTTTTATGGTCAGAGGGTGCCACAGTGTGGTTTTCACTCAAGGACTTGGATATTATTCTTAATTTATCACTTTTGTGACTGAAGGATTCAATCATTTCCCCATAAGAGGCATGTGTGTCTAACTCCATTATAAACCCTGCTTTATGATCCCCATCTAGAATGTTATCCCAGAATCCCATCAATTTCGAGAGCGCCTCAGCGTTTTCAAATGTATCAAGAACTGGTGGTGCTCGTTGGTCGTAGTCGATGAGTTGGGGATATAATAGGTTGATTTCATGACTTTGGTGGTCTGATTCGAAAGATAGGGTGCTAATCATGCAAAGATTGGTATCCTCAAATAGCCTAGGTAAGTTGGATATGGGGTCCTCGTCATCGCTACTACTACAGATGTCGATTATATCAAATGTAAAGTTATCTATAACTCTACCTATAGACACTAGTAATCATAGTTATGTTGGGGTTGGATGAGGAGGACTATTAACCATTCTAACTAGAGGACTTTGACCATGTATGGTTATACTCAGAGGGGTACATCCAAGGCCAAGATTTGTTATCAATCGTGTCTCTAGCATGATAGGTACTATGAGCACATTCTCGTTTTGTCCAAGTCTTTGGTTTCTATCGTAGCCCATTGTGAGAATCATTTGTAGGCCCTTGCTTCTATCATCCATTGGTAAATCAGCCATTGGTCTTTCATCTTGATATAGCATGTGAGATGGCTCTACCTCAATAACATCTCATCCAAGATCTCCCCATCTTGTGAAGGTGGGATAGTTTTCAGAGACATTTGGGATGTGGAAGCCTCATTTATTTGCAAGCATCCCCATGATCTAGGAGATTGTGGTAACTCTCCTACCACAAAGGAATTATTAGGGAACTTGTAGTTTCCATAGTCGTTATCTTGGATAATGAGCTTGATGTCAGAGATGGTAGGAATGGTGGGAGTGGCGGGTTTCTCTGTCACAGAAGTGGATGTGAGAGTGGCGGGGTTGATGTATGTTGTGGATGGGCCCTCATCATTTTTTGGTACTTGGGGGATTTTCTTGTACTTTGCTTCAAGATTTTTGCAGTAGGAGAAGGGTTAGAGATCTCTATGGATAGTGAATTCTTGTCCCTCATGTATGAATTTCACACATTGGTGGAAAGTTGATGCTATTTCCTTCATTGTATGAATCCATGGATGTCCCAGATAGATGTTATATGGTAAGTCAAGGTCCAAGACCTAACAAGTGGTTTCCATGAGAGTCGGCCCTACTTGAATAGGAAGTTTGATCGTGCCTTAGGACAATCTTTTTTTATCGTCATATGCTCTTATTGTGATACCCTTTCCTTTGTCAATAGAATCCTCTAGGATTTTCAATTGTTTGATGAGGTTGAGAGAACATATATTCAAACCTGCACCTCCATCCACCAAGACCCTTTTGACTTTTCTCTTGTGTACTATGACTTCTAAGTGAAGCACACGGTTGTGAGATGGCTGAGCGGGGAAATCCTAGTCAGAAAATGTGAGAAGATTTGGCATAATGATATTTTCGTGCATAGCTTGGAATTGCTCTGCATCAAGATCTACGGGGATAGTGGATGAGGCCAATTCTTCTTCAAGAATTTTCTTATGGGAAGATGATATTTTTAGCAACTCCATGATGGAGATTTGCGCTGGTGTTCTCTTGAGTTGATCTAGCACATTGTAGCCATTGGGGATAGATCTAGATGCAGGGACTTTATTTGGCTGGGATGATCCTTCAATGGTAACTTTGTCGCCTCTTGTGGTGACTCCACAATCAGCATGGGTGCCTTTGATGGTGATGACTATGCAGTATTCATCTAGGGAGGTGACAACTATTTCATACACATGGTTTATGTTTGAGTGGGTACCTTTCCCTTTATCATTGTTATTCCATTTGTTGCCATGATTAGGTATCAGATTCATATATATCTGAAGATCTTGATTTCCTGTAGGTTATTCCACATTTATAGTTCTTTTATCGATGAGTTCTTGAATGATGTTTTTCAATCTCATGCAACTGTTTGTGGTATGGCCTTTGATTTTATGGAATTCACAAAGTTGATTCTCATTATACCAAGGAGGTTCCACATCCGGTTCTTTGTAATTTTCAAAGGTAGGAGCCTTGATGAGTTTTTCGTTTATCAGCTTTTTCATTATGTCTTCAAGTGGTTCCCCCAAAGTGGTGTGCTTTCACTTGGGATAATTCTTGTTCCACTGGGGTGGTCCCCTTTGATCATTGAGATTGTTGATTGTTGGATTTTTGTGCGGTTGGTGTCTTGCGTGATGATTGTTTTGGTGTTGGATTTTGATTTGTGGTGTGGGTGTATTTTGGTGAGGTGTACTAATGACCACCTTGGCATCAAAAACACCATCATTAGAAATGTTTTTGTTCCTTTCCCACGTGTGAGGTTTATCATTGTAGTTGGATGGTGGGTGGTTGTTTTGTTGTTTTGGGTATGAAGTTGATCCCGCAGGTTGAGTCATAAGGGCTCTTTTGATGCTGAGCACCTTGGGGATCAACTGATCATATGTGGTGATTCCTTGAACCTTGAGATGAAATTCCAAGATGCCATCAAGGTTGGCGATGATGGTGCAAAATTGTTGGTCTTCTGGCATGGTCCACTTGCTTCAAGTGGCCTTGGATTGCCATCATTGTAGGAATGAAGTGAATGATTCACCCTTTCCTTGTTTTAGAGCTAAGAGTTCTTCTAGACTGACATCCATTGCGATGTTGCATGCATAATTTTTAATGAATGCGTCTATAATTTCTTGGAATATTCTAATGCCTGAAGGTAGATGAGAGAACCACTCCATAGCGTGGCCTGCCAAACTCGTACGAAATAGTCGCATCAGATAAGTATCATCGTATGCGACTTCCATGCAATGAACCTGGAATTCCCTTATGTGATCTTCAGGGTTTCTCATCCCTCAATATTTGTCAAATTTTGGGATCTCAAATCCCTTGGGGAATGGTTTCATCACTAGGCTCCTATCAAATGGATACGAACACAAGTTGCTTGGTGTCTTTGTGGTTCGCCCTAATTGAAGATCGAGCACTTGTTGCAAGAGCAACCTGATTTGTGCCATCACATCATTTTGTCGATCAGGGGGTGGGATGAAAGTGTTTTGGGGTGTTTTGATTGTGTTTTGGATGGGTGGGTTGGTCGGTGTGTTTTTTGATGGTATTTCTATGTTCTACCGAGCTAGGTAGGCCTCCATCTACTTTTGTATGAACAACACTTGTTGTTGATCTTGTTGTTTTTGTGCTAAGATTTGTGCTTGCTATTGTGCTTGTTGTTGTTCCAACAATACTTGTTGTTGTGCTTATTGTTGTTCCAACAACACTTGTTGTTGGGTTTCCAATTCGGCTGCTTCTTGCTGCTCTTGATATTGGTTAATTGCTTGTTGATATGCTTGTAATTGCAATGCTTACCTTTGTGCAAGAAGTTGTGCTTGTGCTTGTGCATGCTTTGCTTGATATTGGGCATTTTCCTGAGCTTGTGCTTGCGTTGCTTGTTCTTGGGATTGTGCTTGTGTGACTTGTTGTTGTAATAGAGCTTGTGCTTGAGCAGTCGTTTATGCTTGCAATGCTTGTAATGCTTGAGTGGCTTGGGCAACTTGTTGTTGTTGCAATAAAGCTTGGGATTGTTGTGCTTGTAAGGCAGCTTGAGCTACTTGGGCAACTTGTGCAGCTAGAGTGGCTTGTTGAGTAGCTAGTTGTACGGCTTTTTGTTTCTGCACTTGTTGGAATTCCCTTTGAAAATCAGCTTGTAATGTCACGTTGTATTGACTTTATGTGGTGGAAGTTGGTGGTGGTGGGGGTGGTGGTGGATTCAGAATGGCATTTGTGGTAGTGGTGAGCGATGATGTCATGTTGATGATTTGTGTGGTGGATGGTGTTGTTGATGTGGTGGTTTGAGTGATAAGTGGCGCTATTGATGTGATTGGCCTTTGAGAGACCATGCTTTGTGATGTTAGGGGGGTGTTTGATGATGTTGTGATTACTTGTGTAGTTCTCATCTATTGTTGCAATATCAATGACAAATTTTGAGCATTTTGCATAATGCTTTGATTGATATTTGTGATGTTGGTTTGATCAATACTTGGTAAGGGGGGAATCCCTAAGCCAACGAGTGGTGTGGATGATGATGGAAAAATCAGAAGTGGTGGAAATGTAAGGGGTGTGAGTCCTTACAAAAGTGTTGTGGTGTCGAAAATTCCCCTTGGTCCGAACATATCTCCCTATCTCCCTCCTCTTGAAGATTTGTGAGGAGAGAAGTTTGGGGTGTTGCATGGAAGAATGATCATGATGGATCATGATGGAAGGTGAGAGGAACATTCTTATGTAATGGGTTTTGGGGTATGTTTTGTTCCAAGGTGGTGTTTGCATCCAAGTTTTGATTATTAATAACGGGGTGTGCTTGAATAGCATTGAGAAATGCATTTCCCTTATTAATGTTAGGTTAGGTTGGAGCAAAATATGTCATGATTTGTGGAATGTTTTGAGTGATATTTTGGGATGGAGGTGTGGATGAGATGGGAATGGTGGATGAGATTGGAGGAAAAGATGTCTCCACTATGGTACTCATGTCAAAATCCAAAGGAAATTTGGCCCCTTGCTTTGCTAATTCAAGCATGTATAATGAAGGGTTAAGCTTCATCATGATATTGATGATCTTATAGTTTTCCGAATTTTGAAGCATTTCATTTATTTCGTCATGAGACATCCCAAAGGTGAGGTCTTCTCCTTGGGATTCCTCTTGTGGGTTTTGTGATGATGTCAGAAGGTCAACTGTGAGATTTCCAGACCCAATGGGATTCATTTTAGGAGTGGTTTGACTTAATTCACTTGTAGTAGATGTTTCTTTGTTGGCTTCCATGTTCCTCTTGTGTTGCGATCTAGTTTGCACCATAAAATAGGGATCAATCTTCAAGAATACAGAAAGTGAATTCTTTAATTCTTTTGGATTGATCTAAATTTTGGGTACAAAAGAGACATTTTAGGGTAATTTTAAGGATCAAAGGGTGATAATAATATGGATGTAAGATGGATGTTCGATGAATGAGTGGAACTCTTATGAGAATCTTGAAGGGAAATGTTAAACTTTAAGACTTGATATAGGATTGATTTGTTTCAGATTTGGATTTTTGTGGACTCATAAACTCTAAGAGGTTGGATGTTGTCCTAGAGTTAGATCATCCACAAGATGATAATTTGTCTAGGTGTGTGAAGAAGGATTCATCTAAACACTCCTATCCAAACAAGATGATTTTGATAATGAAATCCTAAATCCCAAGATGTTGGATGTTATCAAGGGATGAGTTCGTTTGCAAGTTTTGATAATTTGATCCAATATGTGTAGAAGGATGCATCAACACACATTCAATCAAACAAGGTGATTTTTGATTTAATTTCAATTTTTTTCCCCAAAGTTTAACATAAAGGATTTTTCCAATATTTTCAAAGAGTTGTTGATGAGATGATTTTAGTTTCTTGGATGTTTCAAGGATGGATGAAGTTTTGTTTTGATCCTAAGATGTACCTAAAAATAAACTTTTTTACTTAGACCTTGATATTGAAGAACAAGCTTTTCTCTAAACAAGATGTCCAAACTCTCTAAAAAGATTTGGGTTTTGGCAGTAATAGAATCAATACAAACTAGGATTGTTCCTTGAAGCCTTTCTGTAAAAGTTAAAAAGTAGTCTTTATCTATCTTCGTATAGCATAGAGAGATGTTCTTGATGGGGTTTCAGACTAAGGGCTTTCACCTTTGGTTTCTTGATCTTGATTTTGCATCAAATCATTGGAGACACATGTGTGGGGTCCAATTGTATTTAATCTTTGCTTAATGAATTCTTTTTACCACAAACACTTCTTGATTAGCTTTCAAAATGAATGTTCAATCTCTCAACTTCGTCTCATTTCAGAAGGTATATTATGCAAAGCTTTGATGAAATTAAGGAAATGGTTACCTATTGTTTAACTTTAGTGGGAAAATTTAGATGTAAATTCAAGTGCTTAGAAACCTCTAAGGATGTAATCCCAAGGGAAAACACGAGAATTTGATCAATGGTATTTTCCTCCTAAAGGGTTTGAAATTTTGAGGATCATGTTGAATGTTTGTTTTCAAACGTTTTTGAACAAGCAAAGTGTTTTGTAACCAAGAACAAGTACAATCCTATGGATGTGAAAGAAAGTATTTGATGAATCTCCACTTGGACAAGTCCAGCTATGCTTATCTTTAATGAATGGTTAGATGCTTGACCCCACTAACTCCCCTCCACGACACTCACTTATATGGGGCAGCCAAGCATCAACACCCATGAGACTCCCATGGCATGTTTTCCATTTGTACTAAAGACCGTAAAAGTGTGGGGTGGCTTTAGAATGACCATTCTTGCACCAACAAATGGATTAAAGGATTTTGGAAAATTCTATCACATGAGTTTTAATAAGGACTTTTCGTTCATGGAGATTGACCCATACGGCAAGAGTCCCCTTTCGGATCCATCTTGTTGGAATCAACCGTGTGATATTGGCGTTTACTCCAATACCCACATTTATATCCTGGTTGGAAATACTCTTGGCTTTAGAGTGTTACCGGTTGAGTCGTTCCCTTGGGTGAGTACTTTTTCCTCAAGGCAGGCCCTCTAGGATAAATAAAAGCAAGCAAAGACAAAATCTGTAACTCGATCAATCTTTGACAACACAAAGAAAGAGAATATACGTGATGATGCTCTACTCACACTCACACAAGATTTTGTTCAATTTTTAAACACAAATTGAAGTGTGGAGGTGATTGCTTTGTCTCAACCTAGGATCATGAAAAAGGCCTTTTGGTTCTCAAGATCACTATAAAGCACGAGAGAAGCGCATATGTCCTTTTCCAATGATGTTAGTTCAAGTCATCTCTCACAAAAAAAAAAAGTTGCACTTGTTCTTTTTAAATCCACAAAGAAAAATGTGATTTCTTTTTAAGCCCCAAAAGATGAGTGAGAGATACTTTGTTCAATTGTTGAGCAAAGAAACAAAATCTAGTAAGTTGCATTCCTAATGTTCATTTTAGCCTTTACAAGAAGAAATTGAAAGATAATTTTTAAAACCAAACGACATTAGTGTTCTAAGAAAGAAAAGATAACAATTTCTTGAAGAATTTTTTAAACAAACACTTTAATCTTTCAAAACATCATCCTCATGCTTCATTTTCCTTCTTTGCTTTTATTTTTTCTCCTTCATTTTTACCTTCGCTTTCCTTTGTTCTCCTTCATTTTCACCTTTTACCTTCATTGTCCTTCGTTATCCTTCTTCGCTTTCATTGTTTTCCTTGTACCTTTATACCTTTTAAACAAAAAGACAATTAAGTGAGATTTAGAACATTAAATTCACTTTGATCATTAACTCCAAATGAATAACATGATTTCTATTTGAAAGAACAAATGATTTGGATGAGTATGATAATAAAAAAAAAAGAATTTATAATTAGACCATGCTTTGACTTTAGTGAAAAGATATCATACTTGTGAGACACCTTTCTTCACACTGGATATTGGCTAAAGTTATTAAGCTCATAAATCAATCATAAAGAATAAATATTTCAAAAGCACCCTCCTAATCCCACATGTTGACTATCATACTAATCAAAGTGATGTGATAAACTTTGAAAGCTCATGAATTTTACCAACCATGAAGAAAACACCTTTCAAAAGCACTATCATGAGTTCAAATTTTTGCTATCTTAAAATGGACCATAATGATGAAACAACTTATAGTTCACCATTTGGAAAGTAAATTGCATCAACAAGTCAACCCCTAAAGGAATAAATCTTTCAAACCTCCTTTTGGCACTCTCTAATTCCCTCCAAATTTTAAATTACCAAATTTTCAAATTTCAAGCATTAAATTTGTAACAACAAAACAATATCTGTATAAAACCTAGTGCCTTTTTGAAATCCACAAGCCATAAAGAGAATTCCATCCTGCGTGCCCATAAAAGAGTGTATTGCCATGTAAGTTCCCTCCCTGAACATTGTATGGGCCTACTTCATGCATTAATGATCTTAACAATTCAAACAAATGTGTTTGGTAGGTGTAAAGGCACAACATCCTACAAATGAAGCTTAGTGAAAAGAAGAAGACATCCATCGAAACATAGTACATGCAGTAATTTTGTTAGATGTTAATAGATGTATATTCAAGATTGGGAAACATGAAAAGGGCACATGGTTCCTTACTGCGCAATCATGAAACAATAGGTACCCTGCCTGAGATTGACACACATATCCTTAATTCACAACATTCTATTGCAGGTGAGAATGGACCCAGAGACTTTCTAAATTACACTGTACTACCATTAATGACAACACGATCAAACTCAAAGTTTATAACATCAAATCACCTATTGAATGAGTAAAGAAGACTTAGAATGATGTGATTGAAAGGAGGAAGATTGATGAAGTCTTGAGAAGTTGTTGGCCAGCTTTAAGTGAAGAACAATAAAAATCATTAACTACAGAAATAAATACCTTTCTAATACATTGTATCTCCATCATGAAACACTTCAGGAAGAATTTATGGTCCTACACACTGGTTAATGACATGGAAAATAAATCTTAGACCAATAAATATGCAACAGAGGTCTTCTAGAAGGCACACAATCATAAACATCATCTTTAAAGAAATAATAAATTGTTAAATGAACTAATCACTCCATCATCCAAACATCGAATGATTGTGTCTGAAGCAGCCAAATATAGCAGATGGTATGTTTCTTCGGTATTTAATAGGGCCTTTAAATTTTCTGACATCCAAAAGAAACTCTAGGATAACATGCATTGGTGTGTAGTAGATCTCTTTTCTAGATTTACTTTAAAAAAAACAGTGCAATATTTTTTCTTTTAATCTTTTTTTTATCAGATACTTCATATTAGAACAAGGCTTTTGGTTCCATCAAATCAAATTGGTTGTCTTATTGGGAAGGGTAGCAACATAATATCTGAGATGCATAGGACAACCTGGGCTAACATTCGTGTATTTCCTAAGGAAAATTTACCAAACTGTGCTTCTCAAAATGACGAGCTTGTGCAGATCGCAAGAGAAACCAACTTTGCCAGAGATGCTCTTGTACACATTGCATCTAGGCTTAGGACTAAAGCTTTTCAGGAGATAGATGGTGCTAGAAAAGCTTCCTATGGTGCTCTACCAAAATATGCACTTACAAATCCAGATGTTCCTATGGCATCACATTATTTAGGAAGACAAGAGAGAGTATCACCGAGGAGATGTATCCTTCGTTTGGTTTTAGGTATCAAGGAACTAGAGGAAGGACGTCTTCTACAAGTTATTTTGGAAGTATGCAGTGTGGAGGAAGTGGATATGACCCTATTCAAGGATATTCATCAAGTCATTCAAATGATGTTGGGTATTCGGGTGGGTTTATGAAAATTTTCTCAACATCAACTATGGAGGTTACCATACCGAAAGATTCAGTTGGTCCAGTAGTTGGGAAGAGAGGAAGTAACATGCAACAAGGTATTGAGAAGATATGGATAAAATGGCCTTGTCTAAAGTTGAACTGGAGGAAAGGGCCAACAAAGAAGAAATGGCACTCAAGAAGACTCGATTGCATAATGCTAACACTGTTGGGAAACTTTAGAAAGAGCTTAAAAATCATTCTTTACAGATTTCTTGTACATTTGATGTCAATGAAAAACTAGCAACACAAGCATTTGCAGAAGCATCTCAACTGTGTGAACAAAAGAATGACTTGGAAGATCAATTAACAATACTGCAAGAATCATTTGAAAAGAATATTGAAGACATTTCAGAAACCAAAAAACAAGGTGAATTACAAGCGCAAAAAATTACAACACAACTGAATCCCTCAAAGAAAAGTGAAGAGTTGTTGTTAAAGGTTCAAAACATAGCTAACGAGCTAGAAAATAAAATAAAAAGTGAAAGAGACTATATTAAAAAAGAAGAGAAGCTTTCTGTCCGAATTTAGAGGCCCTCCTTCTAGCACCATGATGAAGCTTTGCAAATTTTCAAACACTTAAACTTCAACTACACATTAAATAATGGGTTAGTTCAAGCCTTGCATACCTACAAGCACTTCTATGGAATAATACATCATGCTTCAATAAACAAATCAATTAAAAACATCAAAGAAGAAAACATGATCTATACCTATTCCATATTGGATTGGTGTCAAATGTTCCAATGACCCTTTCCCAATCATTGCTAAAACTCATAAGATGCAATGCAATATGATGAAGAGAAAAATTAGTTCTCAATTTAAGAGAGTAACTTTGCATGAAGATGTAGATGGATTTTTTGAAGAATCAACCCTCTATTTAAAGATTTTCAAATTGGAAGAGAGCTCAAAATAGAGCAATGTGGGATAATGATTGGACCAATGAGATGAGGCCACTTGTCAACTTGTCATAGGTTGAGGAATGTGCAAGTTTTGGCCAATGTGCCCAAGAGAGGGAGATTCAAATTTGAATTTGTGAATTAAATGTTGAGAGGGGGACATGAAAGAGAGAATTTAATGGAATGTTGGTAGGGATAAGTCAACTTGTCTTCATAATCAAACTTGAGGGAATATTCCATTTTTATGCCAAGTTGAAAGAAAATGATGAATTTATAAATGAGTTAAAATGATGTATTGGTGCAAGTGGGAAAAGCTAGAGGATGTGATGGGTGGTTAGGTTAGGTTAATTAGGATTAGATTATCTTAGGTGATGATTAGGTGATTTTCACCCCTTTGACTTGAATATTTTGATTTATTTAAATCAAAAAAGGATGGAAGGTGATTTAAGACTTAATTAAATAAATGATTGATTTATTAATCAAGGAGGGTGATGTTAGGATCAAGTTGATTTATTTAATTTAAATTTGGTGACTTTAGGAGATTGATAAATCAACTTGATTTATTTGATGAATGTATAAATATGACCTAATCAAATGCATTATGCCAATTTTGTGTGTCTACACCTCCCATGTAGCCGAAGTGTCATCTCTAGGATCCCACTAGACCCTCACCTACTGAATATCTCGACCCCTGAGGGTGAGTCTCCTGTGTTAGGTAACGACCATGGGATCCTAAGCTAGTTGCTCATCCTCTAACTGTAAAGCAGTCCAATCAATGATATGAGAAATGTCTGGATGATAAGGTCTAAGTACAAAAACATGGAACACATTATGGATATGCAAGAGACTGGGTAGTAAATCAAGGCAATAAGGAACTGGCCCAATCTTCTCTAGAATCTCAAAAGGCCTAAAAAAACAAGGTGCAAGCTTAGAACCCTGTCCATAACAGATCAGACTCTTCCTCAGTCACACTTGCAAGAAAACTCAGTCACCTACAACAAACTAGCGATCCACATGGTGTGCATCCGTGTACTTTTTTTGCATATTTTCTGTAGCTAATAAATGCTCTCTGATCCAATGCACCTATTGCTCCATATCCTATAACATATCTGGACCTAATAGAATCTTGTCCTCCAACTTGTCCAAACTCAATGGATTATGACACGAACGTCCATACAAATCCTGAATAGTTGTCATGCCAATAGAACTCTGAAACTCGTTGTTATAAGCAAACTCTACAAGATAGAGATAATCTTCCCATCATGTCTGCTGGTCCATGACATACATGCAAAGAATATCTTTGAGGATCTTATTGACCCTCTCAATCTTTCCATCCATCTCTGAGTGATATGCTAAATTGAAGTTCAACTGAGTCCCCATAGCATGCTCTAATGATGTCCAAAGGGCCAAAGTAAACACATGATCCCTATCAAAAATAATTCGATGCGGAATGCCATGCAACCTCATAATGTCCTCCATGAAAACTCTAGCAATTTGTGAAGTGTTATAGGAGGAACGAATAGGTGAGAAGTGTTCCACCTTCGTCAACCTATCTACCGTCACCATAATCGCATTGTGTTGTCGCAAAGAGTTGGGTAAATGAACAATGAAATCCAATGAAATGATGTCCGATTTCCACTTAGCAAAAAAATGAGGCTATAGAAGGCTAGCCAGATGTTAGTGTTTAGCCTTAACTCGTTGACACTCTGAACATCGTGATACATAATCAGCTATATCCTACTTCATACCTACCCAAAAATAAAGCGGTTGTAGATCGACATACATCTTCTTCACTCCAAGGTGAGATGAGTAAGGTGCCTGATGTGCCTCTCTCAAAATCAAGGTATGAATCCCTTTCGAAGATGGAACAAATATGCATCCCATATATCTCAATAACTCATCTATCTCTAAGAATATCCTGAGTACCTGCCATCCAAAGTCCTGCCTGACTCAATCTCAGACCTTACCTCCTGGCACTAGCTATCTGTAGGAAGTGCAGTAAGAATTTGACTCCTCAAATCCACAGTAAGAGTCATCTCAGACAGTTCATGCCTCTACTGACTAAGAGCATCGACCACTACATTCTCCTTCCCTTGTATGTACTTCACCTCAAAATTGTACTCACAGAGAAACTCCATCCATCACCTTTTCCTAGCATTAAGGTTAGGCTGTGTAAAAATATACTATAGACTCTGATGATCACTGTGTAACTCAAAACAGAGGCCCAATAGAAAATGTCTCATTGAGTTAGGGCATGTACTGCTGTAGCTAACTTAAGATCATGTGTAGGGTAGTTCAACTCATGATCTTTGAGCTTGCATGACTCATACACAATGACTCATCCATCCTGCATCAATACTGCTCCTAGCCCCTCTAAAGAAGCAACATAACATATAACAAAGTCTCCTGTAGGATCGGGTACTACAAGGATCGGTGCGCTAGTCAACCTCTCCCTCAATGTCTAAAATGTAGCCTCGCTCTGCTCTGACCAATCAAACTTCTTCCCTTTCCTCTAAAGAGAAGTAATAGGGTGACCTACCCTAGAAAATTCCTGAGTAAAATACATGTAGTAACCTGCTAGTGCCATAAAGCTACACATCTCTTCCACATTCATGAGCGCAGGCCAATCAATGATTTCCTACATCTTTGCATGATCCACTACAATTCCGTCTCCTAATATAACATGACCAAGGTACTTGACCTCAGTTTTGAAGAACTCACCCTTAGAAAAGTTGGCATACAACTTATTATCCCTTAGACAATACAATACCTGCCTCAAGTGTTCTTCATGCTCCTCAATAGTCCTGGAATAAAACAAAATTTTCATTGAGGAATACCACTACAAACCTATCCAGTTACATGCAAAAAAAATATGTGCATCAGGCTCATGAATACCGATGGTGCATTCATCAACCCTAATGGTACCATTGCGAGCTCATAGTGGCCGTATCGCGTGTGAAATGTTGTCTTATGAATATCAACCTCTATAATCTGCAACTGATGGTATCCTGACTTAAGATCAATCTTAGAAAAGATTGTTGCACCTTTGACCTGATCAAACAAGTCATCAATCCTGGGTAGAGGGTATCGATTCCTAATGGTGACCTTATTTAACTATCATTAATCTATGCAAAGATGAAGATATCCATCCTTCTTCTTCACAAAGATCACCGGTGCTCCCCAAGGTGATACCCTAGGGTGAATGAACCCCTTCTCCAACAACTCCTCAATCTGTAGGTGGAGCTCCTTAAGATCTTGAGTCATCATGCGGTAAGGTTCTCATGAAATTTGTTCAAAACTAGGTAAAAGATCTAGCTTGAAGTCTATGTCACACTGAGGTGGCATCCCTGGAATATCCTCTAGAAAGACATATGCATACTGCTGTAGTATGGGGTGGCTATCTACGGATGAATTCTCCTCTCTATCCCCCATCTCCAAATCATCTACTATAACAACAAATAACTAGAACCCCTGTTGAATACACCTTCTCAACTACATAGTTGAGATCGTCCTCAAAGATATAGGCCTCTGGACCCCTACTAACTCTACCTCACTTCCTGATGCATAAGTGCATAGTATAGACTTGCATTGAAAATCAATCACAACCCTGTGAGCATCGAGCCAATCCATCCCTAGCATTATTTCATAAGAACCTAATGGTATAACACGAAGTTCTACAGTGGTGTGGAAGGAACCAATCTCTAGTCTAAAATTTGGTACAAAGGAATGTACTGCAACCCTAGCACTAGATGCTAACTCAACCTGCCACTTACCCTCTTGCCTTAATGGTCCCAGTCTATCACATGCCACAACGGATGTTGAAATTAATGAGTCAAAGGCTCTTGAATCAAACAATATGGTAACCCAATTACCCTAAAACATACATGTAGTCTCCACCACTGTACTCTAGTGGTCAGCCTGCCAGTTATCAACCACAACAAATACACGGTGTCCTCTACCTGCATCCCCTATAGTTGGATCTGATGCCACTGACCTCTGTATATATCTTGGCATGCCCTTATTGGGATGATGTTGAGCTATCTGACCCTATTGGCCACAAGTGAAACACCCAGTACCTCTACCATAGCCCCTACCACCAAAAGATGCACTAGAATGCTAAACACTACCCCCAAAGGTAGACTGAGAACTTTGTGTTGCATGTGCATTACTAAAGCGTTTAACACACCAATTATGATAACCCCCTATCTAATATCTATCATTTTGTCTAGGTGTAAAATCCTTTCATTTTTCTTAAGAGTTCTGGTACTGTCCACTCTGTGCTAGTGTCTGTTATGCTCTGGGTGGTCCAGCTCCTTGCGGCTAAAGTGCTACCCACCTGTACTCCAACATAACCACCTAAGGCCATCACCAAATTCTCCTCAATAATTTTGGCCTTATCTACCGCCGCCTCCATGGTCTTGGGTTCGAAAACCCGCACACCATTGATTTGGGTATTTAAGCCTCTAAGAAAGTGTTGCACCAACATGCCCTCATCGTCACCTATGCCTGCATACTTTTTGAGCTCATAAAAATGATGCTCATACAACTCCACCAATATAGTCATCTACCGTAGAGTATGGAACTCATCTCCATGGCGTTCCCACCAATGATCTGAGAGAAATTCAGAGTGAAACCTCTCTAGAAACATCTCCCAAGATACAATACTGATATCAATATAGAGCTTTTGATCCTCCAATCTCCACCATGTGGAGGAAAATCTTCTTAGTTACATAATCACACATCTGGCTCTAGTATTTCTACCATATGGGTGCATAGAAAATCATCTGTTTAGGTCAATCAGACAGGTCCCTACCTCTAAAACATTGCCTAATCTATCAAATATGGGGGGTTGAGCCCTAAGTAAATCCCTCATGTGTGCAGCTACAACTACATCTAACTGAGCTGGTACATTCCTCTCTAACAACAATCTGATGTACCTTCTTCCTTGGCCTAAGACATGCAAGAGTCTCCTCCAATAACTGACGCAACTGTGCGCCCTCGATCCCTGGTGGATCTACATCTTGAATACCCCCTTCCAAAATGTTCTAAGAAGCCTGTTGCTCATCATGGTCATAATCATGAGAAACATGTAGAGGTGAGTTCTGCTGACTACCCCCATGTTTGCCTCCATGGCCACGACCATGGCCTCGACCTCTCCTAGGTGGCATGATCCTGCACAAACACACCAAGGTGTAAGACAATAAATGCAACTTAAATCCTACGCAAAAATTAATGGTTCCAACATTAACCTAGAGTTCCCAGTGCTTAAAGCTAGGCTCTGATACTGAGTGTAAAACCCTATCCTGCAACCTAGAGGATGATGCAACACTATAGAAGCACAACTATTTTTTTTTCTTAAAAGTTAAACAAGACGAGTAAAGTATCCTACTCTAACCACATACATCCTCTAGGCTACATAATGCATGATCTACATGTAAACACCATTATAAAATTTAAACCAACCATAGCATATGAATATTAAACTCAAGATACAACTTACAAAAAAGCAATAAGCCATTGCAAGATAAATCTAACACATAGAAGTGTATTGAACATATTGCCACAGATACAACACCACATAACATCCAATACAACATTAAATCTGATAATGAATAGATCATAAATATTATTACAATTAGATCACAAAGGTTCACCTCAAAACAAATGAGGTACTACAATTATACATAATGATCCACAGTTACAATGAAGAAAGAGAAGAACAACTCTAGAGAACCACACGATCTCTTCGAACAAGAAGATCCTGCCATCATGAACTGGAAGGGAACTCAATAGTGAAGAAGCACCTCACCCAACCATATGGTACCTGTAGGCCCAAACCCCATGCTAGGAGAGAGTACAAGGTAACCGAGACAATCCTATTACCTCTAGACAGAGACAGTATACAAAAATAACCACATAACAGATAAACAAATACCTGTATGCATAGGGAAGAAGCCCTGGCTACACCATTACCATGTAGGGGGTTCTGCTACCTATGGCAGCACTTACCCCACATGGATGTGGGGAGCATTGCACACAACAGTGAACCCCTAGTGTAGGTGCGACTAGGGTTTTACCCCCACCAAACCAAAAAAAAAACCTCATTTAATTTTTATTTATTTATTTTCACTCTACAGTGAAGCATTTGTCATATAATGCTTTTAGAATTCGCTTCCCAATAAAAATTCCATGGTGTTTTAAATAAAACAAACATTTAAATATAATATATATTTGTATATGTACATATATATTTTAATATATATGTATATATATATGTATATATTTATATGTAAATCAATCCAATCATAGATTTAAGTTGAGCAAATACATTACAGAGAAGAAGCTTTCTACAGGAAATTTTAGAGATTTCATTTTCCCAGATAATTAAAAAGATTTGGGAAATCAAAGTAAACTGAAGGTTTTTCTACAGAGATTTATATAATTTCCTTTTGTATCAATTTCTTTCAAATGATCAATTTACATAGATGATTTTTAATTGTTTTCTATAGAGGTTCCTCTTTCACAATAATATTTTAAAAGAAAGGAGTAAAATCTTCTACAGTATTGCAAATCTCTTCCTAAACTTTTCCAAATTGCATTACAGTAATATAAACAACTTTTAAATTCAAAATGCACAAAAACAATAAAGGAACCCATTCCAGAAGAACTGATGCCTCAAGAAATGTCATTGAGCTTCTCTCTAGCTTCAATTTTATAATGTGGTCAAAGCTTCCTCCAGTGCTATTGCCTCTTTCTAAAAAACAAAACCATACACAAAAATACACAACCAAGAATTCTACAGCAAAACCCTAAAACAAATTCCTCAGAGAGATCAAAAATTTCCTCAGCAAATTTTTCAACCCCCAAACAAAAACTCTTCCCGTGAAACAACTTTCTTCCCTTTTTCCCAATCTTTTCTCCGAGAATCAATTTATAGCAACAAGATAGAAAATTTCTAACTCACAGTTATCCCAATCAAAATATCTTTTCCCTCAACCCTAGCTATTTTCCAACCACACGAATTTAAATAAAATAAAACAATTTACTAATTGCAACCAATTTAAATACTCATATCTATTTAATTACCATTTATTTTTAATAATAAAAATTACTCAACAACATAACTAAATTAAATTTATTTATTTATTTATTTTAAAGCCTTCATAACAATAATTCAATTAATTAAATATTTAAATCAAATACACATTAATCTACCAAATTAAACTTGCACAATAATAAAATACCCAAAACAACAATGATAAGGCTAAGACCAAAACTCAAACTGAAGACACACTGTACTAGGATAAATGTATGACTAGGTAGCCCGTTACTATCTCCTAATATTACTGTTGAGTAGTGGACACGCTTAGACTTGTGAAACTATGTGAAGTCATTGTCCTATAACTGCAAACCTACAAAACAAGCAAGAGTCGCACATGTATACATATAGTAATTCATACGCACCATGAAGAGAGAATCATGGAAATCATAGGAAACTCACAAGTGAGTGATGCAATACTGTTCTCTTCACCAATACAATACCACATCAACTGACGAGATAATATATCAATTAAACTATAATAAGCATATATAGAAATGTCATCACAACTAAGAATCTATGCAAGCATAAAGCATATTAAACATAATCAACATGCATATAATGTCTCATCACATCAATATAGTCTATCAACACTCTAGTGTCAGTGATAGAATAACAATAAAATAAAATAAAGTCTAACAAAGTATTTGAGCTGATAAGAAAACATAACAAATCAGAGGGGTGTCACATTAACCCATCTCCTATAGTAGCTTCATGAATCTTCTTGCATTCATTGTCAATCCTTCCAAGCCCTCCATTTCCACAATTCCAAACCACTTGGATTGTGAAGGTGAGTAATACATTGATTTGATCACCATCCTCATGTAGCAAAATGAATACCCCAGGCCCTCATCTAGCGGCTCTAAGAAAACCAGTCCCACGTGATCCTGCTCATATCCAACTAACATAAAACATTCCACCACGCGTTACACGCTATTATGCTATTTCAAAAGTATAGATTATAACATTCTTACATGAATCAATGACACAATTAGTTGGCCTACAGGAAAGAGGAAAAAGGATTAAATCATTTCTTACTTATGGTTTACAAAATTGTTAGTGCTAATATTCACAAACACCATTGTTCATGTAGCATATCTCTTCTTTGATTTTTTTGTCTCCAACATCCTCATGTTTGCTTGGTAGCAAGATGGAGTAATTCTCTCCACCATCCCAAGTTTCCTTCTCACCACAAGCCAAAGCGACCAACTCTATAATTGCACAAAAGGAATATATGGAGGAGTAGAAAAGGTCAATCCTATGAGAGGGTGCATGGGTAGCTCTCCTCTAAGGTGTAGCTAGGGACCACTATTTTACATTGGTACAAGCCAATGATGAAGAATGGAGTCATATGCATATATATCTTTACCCTTGACAAGTGAATGATGAAGAATAGAGTAATATGCATATTAGTTCTTTCAAATAGATATGGATTTTTGTCAAACAGTTCATGTGACTTGGCTATGCTTCCCAACTTTGCATACATGCCTGCCATAGCATTTTAAACTATAACATCTGACAGAGTCTCTACAAGCTTTATTTTTTTATGGATATCCCTAGCCTTTTACAAAGCTCTATTTTTTTAGCATAGGGGAGGGTGTTGGTCAAAGGGCATGTTATTTGGCTATACACCTACAGAAATGCATGTTTTGAAGGTTTTTAATGATCTCTATTCACTGCTATTTAATACACCCAGTGTCATTTAGGTGCCCCATGAATGCTTTATTGTTTTTACTATGTTAATAGTGTCTTTTCATTTAAAAAAAAAGAGAAAGGAGTCTCTAGTAAATGAAATTAAATGGCATGTCTTTATTGCATTAAAAGTGGCTTTGCATTCAAAAAGGAGTCCGAGAGTACACGCATATGTTTCTATTATTTTGGGTTGTATAGATATCTACTTTTAGACTTCAAAACTCCCCTTAGTAGCCATGGTGAAAACTTAGGCTTAATCGATAAGTAAAGAAACTTACTCTAAATCCATAATTCTCCTCCAATTGGTCCCTACGCCATGCCTTCTTTAATGCTCGATGGAGGCCTATATGTGTGGAATGAATATAGGAAGTGGAGGTGTAAATTAGAGTTCAAATCAATCTTAAACTACTTTTGAACTTAAATTCTACCCACATGGTTGTGTACTACATCTACAATTAAAGATGATGAGATTGCAGGTTTTGAACAAAATGAGAATTTCCCCTTCAACTTGATTTTTGTAGATATATTGAATATTGTTAGATGAGTTTTTCCATATCGAGTAAATGGAGCCATCACTGTGTTCAAATAAATCTTTCCAACAATCTTGTCCTTCACTCATATCACATCAAAATTCTTTGGAGTGTGAGCCAAGGAGAAGGCGAGTTTTACAATCAACATCAACCAATTTTTTGAGTGATATTCACTCTCAGAGGGTAGCATCTGGTTTTTCTAGCATAATAAATGAAAATGGAGTATCCAGGTACTAAAGTAATATTTTAATTGACATGAATTGTGGAGCTAACCACCATGCTCAACAATTTTGGTTACATGGATTTTTCATTGGTGTGAATCAACATTTTAGAGTATGATTATTAAAATAAAAATTGCAGCCAAGATCCTAGTGATGACAAAGGAAATTTTTAAAAAATAATAATTTTAACTGATGGTCATTTCATTAATTCACTACAAATCTTTACTTATCTACAATATTTAATGTATACATTGTCTGATTTTAGATTGCATTAATCTTGTCATATGACCAAGTAGTTTAACTAAAGGATTTAATATGGTGAAAAGACTATGGAAAGAAATATTCCTATTGATGATTCATTAGTTTAAAATAATTAAAAGCCTCTTTCATTTGAATTCAGTCTATTGTTTGAGGATAACATGGTTGTCACATGATTTGTCTTTTTTTTTAATCTTATAGGAATGAAAAGCAAGGAGGAAGAATTTTCATTTGCACCAAAGACTTGCAACGTTGAAGCATTGGAAACAATCTTTGAACGAATCTTGGAGTTGAAGAAAATCGGGCATTAGAAGTTGATAAAGCATTTTTAAATGCTTAAGTCTTGCATTCGATGTTTTAGTTTTTCTATTTTAGATGAACTCGCATCTTTTTGGGGCTCTAAAAAGAACATTCAATTTTCATGACAAAGGGATTAAAAAGAACTTTAGGAAAAACTTACTAGAATTTTTTTTCAGATTTAACAATTGAACAAGGAAACTTTCATATCTCATTTTTGTACTTTAAACAGAATCAAAATCATTGCTTTATGGATTTAAAATGAACAAGCATTTTTTTGTTTTGTAATTTATTACTCAAAGTAATACCATCGAAAGGACGTATGTGATTCTCTAGTGCCTCATGACGATCTTGTGAATAAAAGACCTTTTGTTGATCTTAAGTTGGGTAAAGTAATTACCTCCACATTTCATCCGAGGATTAAAATTGAACAAAACATCTTGTGAGTGTGAGTGGAACATGTTGTATGTGTTCTCCCTTTATTTCTAAATGAAGGTTGATTGAACTATGAATATGTTTTCTCACTTTTTTTTATCTTAGAGGGCCTACCTTGGGGAAAAATTACTCACCCAAGGGAACGGCTCAATCGGTAACACACTAAAGCCAAGTGTATTTCCAACTGGGATATAAAATTGGGCATTGGAAAAAAATACAATATTGCATGGTTGGTCCCAGTGAGAGGGGAAACAATGGTCTCTCGTTGTATGAGTCAATCTCCATGAATGAAAAGTATAAATTAAAATCCTTGTGTAGAAAGCCCAAAATCCCTATCTATTTTTTGGTGCAAGAAGGGTCGTTCTGAAGCTTCCCCACACTTTTATGGCTTTTAGTAGATATGGAAGGTATGCCATGAGAAATTCATGGGTACTGATGCTTGGCTTCCCCAAAAGAAGTGTTAAGTCATGGAGGGGAGCCAATAGGGTCAAGCATGTAACCATTCGCTAAAAATAGGCATAGTTGGACTTGTCCAAGTGGGGAATCAACAAATATTGTCTCAATTATCCATAGGGTTGTGCATGACATTGGAAATGAAACACTTTTCTTGATCAAAAAAATTGGAAAAAAACAAACATTCAACATGAGCATCAAATCTCAAACCCTTTAGGAGAAGCAAATATGCTTGAATGAATTCACATGCTATTTCTTTCCCTTGGGATTCACATCCTTAGAGACTTCTAATAATTTGGATTTCATCTCAATTTTCTCCTACTAAAGTCAACATTAGGTAGCCTTTTCCTTTTTTCCTTGATTTCCACATAATGCACTTTGTGGGATGAAAGAGAATTAGGACATTAGACATTTAGTTTCAAAAGCTAACCAAGAGTGTGTTTGTGGTAAAAATAACTCATTAAGAAAAGTTAAGAAACAATTGGACCCCACACATGTGCTTGGCATCTTTTAGTCATATGGTTTTCATGCAAAAATTGGTCTTTTTGTTTTGAACTACTCTTAGAGAAAAGAATGTTCTTCAATATCTTGGAACAAGTCCTTCTTACGTTCATTTAGGATCAAATCAAACAATTCATTCATACAAACATTTATCATCTCATCCCACAAACAACTTTAGAGATTTGGAAACATCATTATCTAGACTTGGACCAAAGAAAAATCACTTTGTTTAGTTAGGAGTATGGGAATTTATCATTTCTCATACCTCTAGTTAAATTAGCATAGCTTTGAAAAATTTCATCCTAAGATAACATCTAACATCTTAGGGTTTACAAGCCCATTATCCAAAAAAAATTAGACCAATCAAAATCAAACCCTAAATTTAGCATTGATCCAAAATTCCTAAAAGTTCAACACCCATATCATTCACCCCTTTTATCCTTCATCTCATCATTGGTCCTAAACACCTTGGAGGTTCACTTTTTCAACAAGGTCAAAAAACAAGAAGAACATGGAATATAAAATTGATCCATACATCATGAGTAGTCTAAACCAACCAAACTATCAAAGTTGTACAATGCTAATTCATTATCAACACTAACATTTATACAATCCGTACATGGGATCATTATCTCCTACAAACCTCAATGGTACAAAAAATATGAGTATGCCCAGTCAAAATTTTGGAACACCTTTCCCAATGGTAGATTTAAATCCAAGACCAAACCTACAAATCTATCAACCAAACAATCAATGCATGAGTCTTCAAATGAGCAACATTATCCCACCAAATCCATATATGCCAAATGTGAAAATACCAAGTACAAGTTTACCAAACATGAACATTTCACATCAACACTTGGTAAACTTTGGGATAGATATGCTAGCAAAACATACAAATGTTGTTCAAAGTCCAAACAAGATGATAATGACTCCATGTATTGATCCAAGTCAAGGTAATACCTTGCAAAATCAAAGTTACCTAAATCAAGGAAATGTGATTCCCAACCACAAAAATGTTCAATTTCAACCCATAATGCCAAATTTGAACATCATCCCAAATCAAAACATTGTCCAAACTCAATTTGTCCATGATCCCATGCAGAAACCACAAGTGTAGATTCCAAATCTACTTGAACAAAAGCCAAATCAACCATATCAAGGGATTCAAAATCAAAATCAAGATCAAAATTTTCTAAATCAACTTGCTTCACTTGCCAAACTAATTAACTTATTGAGCCAAGAGACATATTCACTCCAAAATCATTATGCTCTTCCTTTGATTGAACAATGTCCTCAAAGCGTTGAGGTGTGTCCACAACCACATCAAGAACAATATCTCCAATGTCAAGAAGTTAGATATCAAGATTGACCACATCAAAAAATACAACCCCCACATCTCAAAGATCAATCACCACATCTCAAAAATCAATCACTACAAGGTAACAAACGAAAGTGCACACCACTTGGGAAACCAATCGAATTAGTCCTGCAATAATTGTTACAAGAAAATCTCATCAAGCTCCCCATCTATGGGCACTATCAAGAACCCCTAGTTAAACCACCAAGGTATAACGAGGAGCACCATTGTGATTTTCACAAAACAAAGGGACATGCAACATCAAGTTGTATTCAACTAAAAAATTCCATTCTAGACCTCATTGATCAAAAGATAATCACTATTGGGGATAATAATGAATATTCAACCACTAGTGATAGCATTGAAAATCTCCCCACCATAATTGTTGAAAACAATGATCAAGATCTATCCATCAAAGATAATATTGAAGATGTTTTTATCTCATCCGAATATCAAATCAACATATATCAAGAGTCACTTCTCAATCATGATCAAAATCCACCAACAATACCCAACAATGATCCAATTAAATAAATGTCAACATCACTTGACCCTATGGTTGAAGGCATTGACAATCCATCTCCTACAATTATTGAAAATAGTGATCAAGATCTCTCCATCAATGAGCACATTGAAGATGTTTCCACCTCATTCGATGACCAATTCACCATACATCAAGAGCCACTTTTTAGTGATATATTTCAAGGAGTGTTAGAGTTATTTAATGCTAATTACATAATCCATGACGCATCAACCAATAATCATGTTGAAAATGTCTCTACATTATCTAATGAGTTAGAGGACATATCTCAAGGATTTATTCCAAAGCATGATCAACATCTTTCACCAAAGTCTAGTAATGGTCCTTCCCAAGACATATTGACATCCTTTGAGATCATGGTTACAGAAGAAATCCTCTACACAACATTTGACCCAGGTCCACTCAAAGATCAAGAGGATATCGAGCCACTACCTAGGCCTAATGAATATTTCCATGAACCCTTTGTAAGAAATCCATCTTTGGAAACCACCCCATGTCAAGAACTTGATCCAAAGCATGTCAAAAGAAATTTCAAAATCAATCAAGATCAATATTTTGTATCTCCAAGATACTACAATGATCTAATGGACACTCTCCTATCTATACAAGATGATCATATCCACACAGAACATACTACTCCATCTATCCACGAGATGCTTTTTGTGGATGGAAACGTAGATGATCTTCATTTAGAATAGGATTATGTTACACAAAAAGAGTAGGGTATTGATTCCTATAGTCAAATAGATTTGTCAACATCAAGATCAAATATATCCCAAATTCTGACTGAGGACATCATTTATGAAGATATCCAACATTATCCACTCAAGGAAATAGGTCAGATAGAACATGATATTTCGGAGTCAACAGAACAATAAATTGAAATAACATCATCTATAGTGGTCATTTATCAAAGAAGGCTTACCAAACAAGACATCTAAAAACAAAAAAAATCAAAGAACAAAGGTGCTACTACCACCATACTGGGAGAAACTATGTCTCAAGAATACATCAACATAGGGAGCACAAATAATCCTTATGATGAAACCACTGCCAATATTACAACCAACCATGTCATGAATCTTCATCCACCCATCACCTCATCCATGAATTGGGACCAATGCCAAAAGAAATATTTGAATCAAAGCACAGGGAATGTTATCAAAGTAGAACAATTAGGGAAGCATAATGGAAAAATCAAATACACATGGATACCAAAGAATAAAAAGAAAGATTATCCCTATCAAACTCCATTATTCAAAGAAACTATGGGGAAAAATAAAAAAGGGAAAAGTATCTATCAAAGATGTTCACAAAAGAAAAATAAATCTTCTCAAGTGACGTAAAATGTGTATCAAGTAGTTGGTCCTAATTCCACACACACTTTCGCATCCACCCATCATTGCTCATCTTCCCAAGTTTGGAGAGTCAAAGGTTCCAAACTATCAACCAGTCCATCTTTTATCCCTAAAAACACTCCATCCACGCCTCCACGCATGATATCTAATTCTCACATTAACCAAGTATTGGCAGCCACCCTTCATCATAAGGATTCAAAAGGCATTATATCATGATGTGCGCACAAAGACAAAGTTAACTCTAATATCAACAAAGCAGATCAGGAATCTCAAAGGTTGTATTCTAGCGCATGTATCTTGGAAAAACAACTTCTTTAGGAAAGATATCGATGGCACATTATGATAGAAGCATCTACATCGACACCACCAGGTGGTTCAACATGAGCTTAAAATCTTTCAAAAAATACAAAAAAAAAAAAAATCCAAAAAAATTAGAAAACTGATTGAAAATAGTAAAGAAAAAAATCATCCTCTAGTGAAAACCACTACAATGGCACTTTGGGCAGGTAACATTATGAAAAACTGGTAAACATGTGTCATGTGTAGAATCAAGCATCTTTGTGTGCCAATTCAGGTAGAAGCATCTCATCCCATCCATAATAAATCCAACATTCCATCCATCTTATCCATAATAAGTTCATTCATCCATGAACCATTTATCTAAACCATTTTCATCCATCTTCCAAATTATCTTGATTTTGACAAAGCTTAGTGCACACTTTACACTTGCTTATGGTAAAAATCTTGACATGAGTCATTTTCATCCTACCCAATGTTATATGAGCCATTAAGCATTATCCAAATGAGCATTCTTTATTTGGACACCTCATCTTATTGCAAGATAATCCATATCCATCCATCCATACACCTATCCATGCATACATCCATGGAATTCCAAACATTTCTAGAAATTGGGGATAGATATTTAGATCTCGCTTTAGAAATAAATATTGATCTATATCCCCCAACTTATGTGGTGATCCTAACATTGGAAAACATGAAATCAAATTCGTCAAATAATTTGTGAGCCAAAATCAAAGTCACTAGCCCATGGCACATTTTGATGAGAAGACATTCATTATCAAGCTTCATCTTTCATAGAACATTAATCCAAAAAATAACTATCATTTGAATCTAATTTTCACTTCAAAGGTCACATCAAATCATTCAAAACAGTTTTTTTCCAAATCAAGCTTCAATCCATATCAATCAAATCTAGTCAATCCATCATCTCGAGATATCCTTTCCAATCCTTGTGTTGCTTAACACTATCCTTGCATTGTTTTGTATCCTAAAAAATGTTATCATCATCAATCCCTCATCATCTTGGGATATCCATCCTAATCCTCATGTTGCTTAACACTATCCTTGCATTGTTGCGTATCCTCAACAATGTTATCATCATCAATCCATCAATCCGATAAATCAACCTTAGCTTGGTTTTCAAAAAAATCCCAAAATAGAGCACTGATATCCTCACACATATCCATAACCAAATCATCAAAATCATGTGAAAATCCAGAAAACATTAAAAAACAAAAAAACACAAAATGTAATACCCCCATGTTGATACTCTTTGCTACTATTTGTTACTCTTATGTGTTAGTGTGATACTGGTTTGTCATGGTGATTAGTTCACCAACTTGGTGTGTGTGTGTGCATAGTTTAGTTGACTGCTACATTTGACATTATTATGATGATTTATGATACTTTATGTGGTGTTTAGATTATTTGATTATGCAATGGTTTTTCCTTAATATTATATATGCTAATGTTCTGGTTCTATGATGTTTAATTTGGTTTTAGTAATACATTGTGATGCAGTGGTTTACTAATTAGTTTATGATGTGATTAGTTAGTTAGAATTGTTACTTTACATCTAATGTTGTATTTGTTAGTATATCTTAGGTGAGAGGATAGTGTAGCACCACTCATTTACGAGTGCCCTGCTACGTTGCAATTCCTTCTCACGATATCATTTGTTCAATTATATATATATAGATATATGTTACTTGACGTTTATTGACCAGTATGCATGGATTGCAGTAATAAAGTCTCGATTCCACCTGTTTTGACAGGGCAGGGCGAGCATTAAATTAACCCAATGGGTACAATGTTGAAGAAGGGAGTTAATTAGGAAGTGTCCCCGTCCCAAGTCCGTCATCTTGTGCGATTTTTTTGTGTCATGATTGAGGTTTTGTCCTTGTCTTTGTATAGTTTGATTGTTGATTAATTATTTATTTTTGGTTAGTGGTTATTTAATTAATCTTTATTTCATAAGATTAATTAATATTTTTTTGTTACTTGATTAATTGTAAGTAAAATGTGAAATTGTAAATATATTGTAAATTAATAAGTTATTTAATTAATGGTCCTTGAAGCTTTTGGGTTTCCAAAGAAGCTTTGTAGAATGATTGAAACTCTTATGAAAGATTCTAATGTGCAAATAGAGATAAATGGTTGCTTGACGAAGGAGTTTGAGTTGTAGAGATCTATAAGACAAGGTTGCCCCCTAGCCCCTACATTATTTGTGATAGCTACTAAAGCTCTGCACTTTATCCTTAGAGATAACTATTTAACCCCCAAAGTAAATGGCCTTATCCTTCCAAATAAAGAGGAGTTAATAAACCTTCAGTTTACGGATGATACAACCCTTATCGTAAAGTTGGAAGAAGAGAATGTGAGTCATCTCATGGGAAAACTTGAATTCTTGGAAAAGGCTGTTGGTTCTAGGATATCAAGAGCCAAGTCTATCATGCTTAGTTTGGAGGAAAATCAACCCCGTTGGTTTGAAAGGTTGGGCCTACAATGGGGGGGACCAAATAAAATAGTAAGATACATGGGGATCCCCTTTACAGCTAGCCCCAACCTAAGAGACATTTGGGAGTGGGTGAAAGGAAAAATTGAGAAAAAGTTAAACAATTGGAATAATAGGTACCTTTCATTGGTAGGAAGGGCACAAGTATGCCAAAAAATCCTAGCCTCTTATAACATTTACTACTCCTCAGTTTGGCTTTTCAATAGCTATCAAGTTGAGGAAATCCAAAAGAAAATCAAACAATTCTTATGGTCTGATGGAAAAGGCAAGAAAATGCATGCAATAAAGTGGGAAATTTGTTGTATGGACAAGCAGCTAGGGGGCCTAGGACTCAAGAATTTAAAACAACAAGGCTTAGCCCTAGCTGCAAAATGGATCTGTAAGGCTCTCACAGGTGATGAACCTTGTAAATTCTTGGTTAGAAACAATATTAGGCTAGCTACACCTAAAAATTCCAAAACCTGGAAGCACCTTCCTCTTTGTGACTTGGTCTTTGGAAAGTTTGTAACAGCCCATGTTGGATCCAAGGTGTTTAAAAGCTTGTGGAAAGCTTGGGAATCCTCTAAAGATAAAATTATTGAGAAGTGTCTAGTTGACATTAATATCAATAAGATCTTCTTGGAAAGATCCATATGGTGGAATGTATTCCACAAGGACAAGCCACTAGATTTACTGTAGGGATGTTCTGCTAAATCCTAGAATAAAAAAGGTTTGTCCCACTTTGACCAAATCATGATAGAAGGTAGACTGAAATGTTGGGATACCTTGAGAATTGAGTTTGACTTTCCAAAATCTCAAAAAAGAACCTTTGAAACCATTAAAAAAAATGTGGTGATCCCCATTGTTAACGTAATTGGTAGGAAAAATAATGTGCATGATCTTGATTGGCTAGAAAATAATAACATTGATGGTTTAAAAGCAAAAGAGATCTATGGTCTTTGAATAACAATTCAGAACTTCCAGAAGGCTTAAATCAAAAGTGGAGGATAAAATTAAATGATGAAGAATGGAAACTCGTTTTCAGGCATAATTGGAACATCACCTTGGAGCCCAAGAAGGCAGCATTTAGATGGTTGCTTTTGATGCAAAGATTACCAAATGTGGACTCCAGCAAGAATCCACTTGTCTGTAATATCTGTAAAAAATCTGATTTGGTAATGCATTTTTTTTTTAATTATTTTTTTGCCAAAGAAATATGGAATATCTTTAAAATTGACATGTTAAAAGCTAGGAAAACTAGAAAAGATAGAAAATTAGAAATTATAATGGGAAAATGTAATGGTTTTGGAAAACCTAGTAATTTATTTTGGTTAATTCTATCAACTAAAATATTATGGTTTATCTGGAAGGAAAGGAATAAAGAAATCTATCAGGGCTGTAGAAGAGATCTTACTGAGTGTTATAGAAAACTCACTCTACACTCTGTTTATGTGTAGGTTTCCATCATCACCCAGGTAGCTAAGGAGAAACTTCAAAAACTATTGGAGGAGGGAAAAACATAAAACAACAACCAGATTCAGCAATGGCTAGAACATAGAAAGACATACAATCTTGTGAGAAGTGGCATCAAAAAGGAAAAGAAAGATAATAGCACTTTTGTTTAATTCTATTTTCTTATTTCTATTTTTGTAATACTACTTTTGTAATAGTCTAGGACTGCAAAAATGTGTCCATGGTAGAAAGCTACCAGCTATAATTTGGGCTTAAGAAGTGGCCCTGTATGTAAGCCAACACAATTACAGCCACTGATGTTGTTTATTCATGTTCTTTCTTTAATCTATATTGAATATATAAAAAAAAAAGTGCAAGTAATTAATTTAAATTAATAATGATGATGATAATTATATATTATCTTTTTCCTGATATTAAATTGGAAAAATCTATAGAGAATATGTAGAGAAAATAATTAATTTTTAATTAAAATTGTGAGATAAGTGTGTGCTTTTAAAAAGAAGGAAAATAACCAATGATTGAAGAGGATTTTTGAGGAAAAAGATGATGAGTTCTATTTATTTATTTTTAGTTTTATTGTGAGAAAATTTATAGAGACACAAAGGTTTTTTTGGTTTTTGGTTCTCTAAAAGAAAAGAAAAATAGCTCTTTGGGTTTCTGGGTAAAAGAATTGTTTCGAAGAAAGAATTGGTTCAAAAGGGAGCTAAAGGGAAGAAATTGAGAAGAAGCTACAAAGGGGATTCTACATCGAACGAAGGACTCCAGGTTCCCTTAAACTTATTGTTTTCTTCTTTTAAAATCTGTGAACAAAATCTTGTTTGACATGTTTGGAAATTAATTCATCTACGTTTTGAAAGAGGTTTTTGTGATTGAAAATTGGAGTTGTAAACCTTTGAACTTTTCTATTGAAATTTATAATTAAACCTTTCGAATTTCTTCAATAAAAATTTAGTTGTGAAATTATTGTTTGAAAAGAAAATCAATTATTGTGGGAACTAAACTTGTATGCCTTATTTATTTTGGGTTATAGAGAAAATTTGATTTTTTGTTCATATAATTGATTTTTGTATTTTTTTTTCTGGGCAAATATATGTATATATATATATACATATATATATACATATATATATATACATATGCATGTTAAATATTTTGTATCCTTGTAAAAGATATGTTTTTACGTACGTTTTTGGGAGTTTATGCCTATGAATTTAAAGAAAATATACATATAAAAAAATGATTGGAAACGAAATTGTTTTAAATTAAAAAAAATAAAAAATAAAAAATAA
The DNA here is from genome assembly GCA_007258455.2 of Sequoia sempervirens. Taxonomy (NCBI): domain Eukaryota; kingdom Viridiplantae; phylum Streptophyta; class Pinopsida; order Cupressales; family Cupressaceae; genus Sequoia; species Sequoia sempervirens. The sequence continues at coordinate 230,817,296 of VDFB02000013.1, forward strand.
ATAAATTTTATGGGTTTGTGGGAGAGAGGATGGCTTCCGTCGTACCACCCCTGACCCCACAGTGGACTGGGTGCAGCCACCACTGGCTGTGCACAGTAGCCGAGGCTATTGTATGCTGCCGCATGGGGGTTGTGGCCTCCCCATAGTGGGGACAGTTGCACCCACGGGGGTACGGGCTGCGGCCAGGGTTTTTCCTTGCTTAAACTTTTTGATTTAATTTTTTTCCTCCTAAAACTTTACGCGGATTAGTATTTCATCTATTTATATATATACCTATATATATACATATATATACATATATATATATATGGATATATATGTACATGTGTATATAAATTTATATATATATTGTATATATATAAATTAAAATATATATATACATATATATATGTATATATGCATAAAAGTGTATATATATAAGACTTTATATGTTCTGATCATGGATTTAATATGATAATTTTAACAAAACTACAATGTTAAAGTGTAGCTAAGAAAATTAGAAATAAATTGATAATTTAACAAGTTGCAATGTTATAATGTAATCGAGGAAATTAAGGATAAATTGTGTGCTTTAAATTTAATTGTGTTTTCTCGAGCAATTGATTCGTTATTGGAAAAAATTATTATGTTTTGAAATGAGTTGTGTGGCATTTTTTGGTGTAAATTGTTGTCTCTTGAGGCTAATTATTGAGTCTATTTTCATTTTCTTTTGTTCAGGTTTATGTCTCGTGGGAAAACCCTAGAGTTAATGTATCATGTTAGAGGAACTTAAGTTGTTGATTAGGACTTCTAGAGGTGGGAATACCGATGTCATTATTTTATTTTGCAATTTGATAGTTGGCCTATGTTCTGATTGTGGTTGTGATTTGAGTTACACGGATTGTACCATCTTATGGATGTGTTTTATATGTTTTGGCGAGATGGTTATGCCTCGCAGATGATCCATTTGATTGGTTCAGTATTTCATGTTGGTACAATCCTTTTGTGTTGGATATTTTATGTTTTGAGTGTCTAGAGAGAGTGGCTCTAAGTGGGGGACGACACACAAAGGGGCTATTAGGGTAACCCACATAGAGTTAGAGTAATCAATGATAACCTAAGTAATTAATCATGGGTGGGTGGTTTAACATTAATAAGATAATTATGATGCCTCATGCACCTGTTAGTGCTATCACAGACTAAGGCTGACTGAGCAGGCCATGGTTGGAAAGATTGTTGCCTTGTCTTCATGAAAGGTTAACGATTCTGCATGAGTAACCCTATGGAGCGGCGCCTTGAGATAGGCTATCAGGAGAACCATAGATGGAGGTGGTACCTTGAACTAGGTTGTCTAGATAATCCATGTATAGGTGGAGGTGGCATCTTGTGATAGGTTGTCTGGATAATCCATGTAAAGCCATAACAATAGTTGACTTTCGAAACATAACAATGATGATGTGTTTTGTGATTTATTGTTGTATTATTTGGAAAGTGAATTATTGTTATGTTTTGAAAGTCGGCTATTGTTATGTCTTTTTGTGATTTATCATTGTTTAGTGGTCAGCGTGGTCTTGTGATATTATTTCATCTTGTCTTGAGTTAGTCCTGTGTTACTAGTAGGTGTGCTTGGTCGGGGATCCTTCCTTGTCTACTCCCAGCATGGGGGTGGTTGGGCGGAACGTGCTTTGCATCCCGTTGGGTTCCCTTTGGATGCAGTTGTATCTTTCATTACAAGTTTTTGGTAGATGCTATTGATCAAAGATTCATATAATCAAGATGTGCATTTGCACTACTGATGTATTTCATTTACTTATATCTGTATCCCATGTGTGTTGGGAAGACCTTGATGTAATTTATAGTTTATATGTTCATTATGTTTTACTATCTGATTGATGTAATGTATCTTCAGGCCATGTAATCATTCAGGAACTATCTTTTGTCATTAATAATTATATGGTGTTGTATCTGTCAAAATATATGTATACTTTATATCTTTATGATTCCTTTATTGTCATATGTATGTATGATTTTATTTGGTATATTCACATGTTTCTTGATATCATGAATGAATGTTTAATTGATGTTATGAATGATTAGATTTACATTATTGGTTATATAATATTTCATTTATTACTTTGTTATGGATTAATTTTGGTAATGTCCTCATGTTCCCCAAGGGATTTAGTTGTGCAACTTAGAACATTGTTATGTTGGAATACATAAGTACATTTATTATGTTCTTTAAAAAAAAAATTGTTGCATTTATATTTGTTCCTTTGGGGTTTGCACGGCGGGGCATTATGACTTGGTATCATAGCCAAGGTTGCTAACATTGGGGTCTCTGGGTAGTTTCTGTCCGTTAGGCAACCTTTGCGTTAACTCTTGATCTTACATAACTATAATCATTATGCAGGATCATGCCTCAAGGTAGAAGTTGTGGTCAAAGAAGAGGCCGAGGTGGTGGTCGTAGAGCCAACCACCGAATTCCATCACCACTGAGTGTCCATAGTTTAGAGCACAAGGAACAACTGAGTCCTCAACACAATCCGTCAGGAGGTGTTCAGAACCTGGGACAACCTAGTTTGGACGGACATTTACAACACATTCTGGGAGAGATTCTTGATCGGTTGGGACCCATGCCAAAGGAGGAGCAGTGAGTCAAGAGAGAAAGGGAAAGGTCACCAAGGCAAAAGAAAGTAACCACAGGTCAGGATGCAGTGATCGCTGGTCATATTATAGATTTGATGAGAGCACACCCACTTACATTCGATGGTTTTGGAGGAGGTCTGGAAGTAGAAACATGGCTAATTGACTTGGATCGATGCTTCATGATGCACCCCTATGGTAGCAGTACCAAAGCTCGGTGCGTAGTCATGCATCTAAGAGGCTTCACATCCACGTGGTGGTAGTTGGAAGAAAAAAAGTTACATTTGGATATCAACATGGTCAAATGGGAGCTATTTTTGGATAGGTTCAGGGCTCACTTCCTTTCAGATCATTGGAGGCAACATAGGGCAGATGAGTTTCATGACCTCAGGCAGATGTCGATGTGCCTTGAATAGTATGAGCGACATTTCTATGAATTGAAACAATATCCAGGAATCAGTCATGATGAGGGAATGTTGGTTCAGGATTTCGTTCAAGGCTTAAACACTCGAATCAATGGTGGAGTTAGAGTCTTCGAGACGAAGAAAATGGAGGTAGTGGTTGAGAAGGCTCAGTTAGTAGAAGAATATCTAGCTATGGCATTCAGAGGGCACATAGGAGTTCAAATTGATAGTACATCATCATCGAGTGTTGTTTCTCATGCAAGTTCGGTCCTAGCTGCAGGGTCCTCTAAAGGCCATGAAGAACCCACTAAGGGTGAGCAACAACAATGCTTCTAGTCAAGACTTGAGAACTTTCAGTCTCAGCAGGGAGATAGATCTCAAAACAAGAAGATCCAAAGTTGGCAGCATAATAGACCAAATCATTTTTTGCACCTGACACAAACCACTCAGTCGACACCTTCACGAGGTAGCTTTCAACAATTGAGTGCACAAGCTAGAGTCAGAGGTTTTGGGTAAGGAACAAGATGCTTCTCATGTGGGAAGTAGGGACATATTGTGAGGTAGTGTAATGCCCCCACCACACAACCCTAGGGGAAGTTGCACTTAACAGCATAAATGCAATTTTTTTTAAAAAAATAAATAAATAAAGTGAATGAAGGTTCACTACACAATGCCAACAACCCCTAAGGTCACAAGACTAAGCTTACATTAACCCAATTATGAAACATGAATTAAAACCATTACAAATATTGGATTAACAATTAATTGCACATACATTCCATACATGATAAAATTAATCAAAGATACAAGAGTTCCACATGATCCCAATGATATGCTTTACATTAAGGTTACAACACTCATTCCCCGAATGAGATACTTCTAGAATATAAGGTTACAATTTACAACTTCCACCTCAATACAAAGAGGGGTATTAAATTACATTTATAACTGAAATAATAAAACATGAAGAACTGGGTCCCACGAGCTCTCCAATTGGAAATCTCATCCAAAGAACATAAGTTGACCCAACAGAATAAGATGCACGTTCCACCCAACCATGTGATACCCGAAGGCTCACCCCCCGCGCTAGGAGATAGTAACAAGGATTCCTAGGCAAGGCCTTCTACCTCTAGACATAGACTTCACAAAACTGATATGAAATAAATACAAGAACCACATCACATGAACTAAAAGGTCAAACCAACAACTCTAGTACGACTCACACATCACTAACATAGGTCACATTGCTTCGAGACATAAAATAGATCGAGAGTGAAACAAAGACCAAGTACAAATTGTTGACTTAGGAAGATTGTCATCACATAGCTCATCAAGGGATATCCTCTGGGAATCTTCCTAGGCTCCGGCCCCCACTATGGGTTGTCCTGGTGGCCTCTACCAAATCTCGGCACCCATGCTCACTCATGTGGAATCAAATACCTCTTGTAAGGATAAGATAGATGACCTTGCCATTCCAGGCCTTCTCATCTCATCCCAGGTCTAGACAAGCCCTTGGGTCCATGAGCGAGGCATAATTAATCTTGTTTAATGTTTTATGCAACCTAAGTTTCTAAAATTTTATTTAGTTATCATTGAATTAACCAACTTGCAAAGGGTTATCCTTGACACCACTTTGTGTGTCAGCCCCCATTGCAAGCCACTCCTCTAAGACAACACACATGGTGAAAACCACATTAAATAACTAGATAAAATGACCTCTCCAACCAAGGAGTTAACAAATCAAGAAGACTCACTCCAAACACTGGATGCAACAAGGTCAAGATCCTCTCCAAACACTGGAGGCAATAAGGTCAAAACCCTCTCCAAACACTGGAGGAAAACAAAGTACAAAACCCACTCCAAACACTAGAGGAAACCAAATACAAAAACCCACTCCTTCCAAAGGAGGCACACATTACATAACCCTCTCCTAATCCCAAGGAGGCACACACCATCCCACGTTCGTGAAAACTAGGTGAAACAACATGGTGTAACTATGCACATTTTCCACGACACCTCAAAAGTTGACTACATAACAACAACCCATACCAGTAAATGAACCCCTATCTGGAAGACTTCAAACATTTACTCTATTCTCCCAACATCGAGAAAGAACAAACAAACATAAAAAGCATTTCAAGCAGTTAAATAAACTAATGTTCAGATTTCCTAAATCTAGTCAATCACAGTTTTCATTTCTTGCAAATATCCAATCAAATACACCAATTTCATTTCACGACATGGAAATATTTAAAAACCAATCATTTTATTCTAATATTCACAATTAAATTCATGATCAAAGCATCATAATGATTATAGTCATTTGACTAATATAAATCATTCATTAACTCTAAATTTCATAATTATATTCATAAACAAAATGCTTTAATAAATGAAGTCATCTGATTAAAATTTAAATCAATCGTTCTCTCTAAGTTTCACGATCTTATACTATAAATAAACCACTTGATCAATAAAACATTTAAATTAAATAATAAGTCAATCATCTACTCTAAGTTCCACAATCGTATTCTATAATTAAAACATTTTGATAAATAACATTAAGATCAAATGAATTAGTCTTGATTTTAACTCAACATTAAATAAATCAACTAAATCTTATCTCTACTTGAATACAAATATATTCCAACAAATTTACTTAAGGGTATATACTCAATGTATATTTTATTATATATTTAATTATTTAAATCACCTTGCTAACATTAAAGAATTTAAACCAATAATTAATTCTACTTGCTCAATCTACAATTAATCAATTACAATATTTCAAAAAAAAAAATTGATTATTCATCATTTTCCTTTCTGCTAATACAAATGGGATAATCATTTCAAAGTTCCTATTTAAATATTACAACGTCATTTAAGCATATGCCTCTAAAACATTATTTTATATTCTAAGGTTTACTAATTAATCCTGATAATAAAAAATGAAATCTCTAAGTAAAGATATTTGTTTATAAAATCAACTCTTTCAATAATCCTTAAATTACCTAATGTTCACTTGGCACCATTAAGGAATTTAAATTTAGTATTTTAATTCTATTTGCTCAATCATGGATAAGGATTAAAATATTATTTTAAATAAAATTATTTACTTACCACATCCACTTTTGAATGAAAACATTTGATTATCAAATATCATCTTTTTGAAATAAACCATTAGATTATATATACAATCCACTATTTACCTCTATTGATCATGATGATAGTCATCTTGAGATAATCTATATTTAAATGTAATTATATTATAAATATACATTAAATGTATTTACACACATATTTATATAAATGTTGAATATATACTTATTATTTAAACATATTAATATTTTAATTCAACTGATTAAAGAAAGTTCCAATGACCAATTATTTTCACTTATCTAAACTATATCTTAAGTATACATATAAAAGTATATATAGATATATACTTAATGTGCATATATATATACACACTTATAAAAATTTATCTGTTTAATACTTAATTATTTACACATATTTTAAATCAGCTAATTTAAAATTTTACATATTACAAATTATTGAAACAGAAAAAGAATAGTATATTCATTTAATATACCCACACAATATATACAATTTTATTTTATTAAAATTTAGTTTTATACCATGTGTAACGCCCAGTCTCATAACCCTAGGGGATTGGTTGGCAATGGTTAGAGAACTTGCATGTAAATTGCTCTGAATCATTATAAAAAAAGAATAGTTCGTTTGTTTAGTAAATTGCAACTTTCCCTAGGGTTATGTGGCGGGGCGTTACAGGTAGTGTCCACAAGGGAGTACTATGGCTTATAGTCAGATACCAACCACTTCTAAGCCAATGGTAGGTGATGCAGGTAGAGCATATCAGGTGTTTGCAGGTTTAGTAGGACCCAAATGATGAGACTTCGGCGACATGGGAGGATGCGTCCCATATTAGAGAGGATTACCCATATTTAGTTAATGGCTTCAAGGAGTAAGCCACGTTCTAGGGGTGGATGTAATACCCCCCATGTTGTTGATACTCTTTGCTACTATTTGTTACTCTTATGTGTTAGTATGATACTGGTTTGTCATGGTGATTAGTTCACTGACTTGGTGTGTGTGGATGCATAGTTTAGTTGATTGCTACATTTGACATTATTATGATGATTTATGATACTTTATGTGGTGTTTAAATTATTTGATTATGCAATGGTTTTTCCTTAATATTATATATGTCAATGTTGTGATTCTATGATGTTTAATTTGGTCTCAGTAATACATTGTGATGCAGTGGTTTAGTAATTAGTTTATGATGTGATCAGTTAGTTAGAATTGTTACTTTACATCTAATGTTGTATTTGTTAGTATATCTTAGGTGAGAGGAAAGTGTAGCACCACTCATTTACTAGTCCTCTGCTACGTTACAATTCCTTCTCACGATATCATGTGCTCAATTATATATATATATATGTTACTTGAAATTTATTGGTATGTAGGAATTGCAGGAATAAAGTCTTGATTCCACCTATTTCGACAGGGCAGGGCGAGCATTAAATTAACCCAATGGGTACAATGTTGAAAAAGGGAGTTGATTAGAAAGTGTCCCCATCACAAGTCCGTCATCCCGTGTGAGTTTTTTTGTGTCATGGTTGAGGTTTTGTCCTTGTCTTCATGTAGTTTGATTGTTGATTAATTATTTATTTTTGGTTATTGGTTATTTAATTAATCTTTATTTCATAAGATTAATTAATATTTTTTTCTTACTTGATTAATTGTAAGTTAGTAAAATATGGAATTGTAAATATATTGTAAATTAATAAGTTAATTAATTAATGAAAAGTGCAAGTAATTAATTTAAATTAATAATGATGATGATAATTATATATTATCATTGTCATAATATTAAATTGGAAAAATCTATAAAGAATACATAGAGAAAAAAATTAATTTTTAATTAAAATTATGAGATAAGTGTGTGCTTTTAAAAAGAAGGAAAAGAACCAATGATTGAAGAGGATTTTTGAGGAAAAAGATGAGTTTTATTTATTTATTTTTAATTTTATTGTAAAAAAAATTACAGAGATGAAGATTTTTCTTGTTTTTGGTTCTATAAAAGAAAAGAAAATAGCTCTTTGGGTTTATGGGCAAAAGAATTGTTTTGAAGAAAGAATTGGTTCAGAAGGGAGCTGAAGCCAGGAAATTGAGAAGAAGCTACAGAGGGGATTCTACATCGAATAAAGGACTCCAGGTTCCCTTAAACTTATTGTTTTCTTCTTTTTGAATCTATGAACTTAAAATCTTGTCTGACATGTTTGGAAATTAATTCATCTATGTTTTGAAAGAGGTTTTTGTGATTGAAAATTTGTGTTGTAAACCTTTGAACTTTTCTGTTCAAAGTTATAGTTAAACCTTTTGAATTTATTCAATAGAAATTTAGTTGTGAAATTATTGTTTGAAAAGAAAATCAATTATTGTGGGAACTAAAATTGTATGCATATATATACATATATACATATATATATACATATATACATATATATACATACATATATATATACACATATGTATATACATATGCATGTTAAATATTTTGTCTTCTTGTAAAAGATATATTTTTACATACATTTCTAGAGTCTATTCCTACGAATTTAAAGAAAATATACATATGAAAATGATTGGAAACAAAATTGTTTTAAATTAAAATAAAATAAAATAAAAAATAAATAAATTTCATGGGTTTGGGGGAGAGGACACGACTTCCGTTGTACCAACCCCAACCCCACAGTGGGCTGGGCGCAGCCGAGGCTGTTGTACGCAGCTGCGGCCTCCCTACAGTGGGGGCCGCAGTACCCATGGGGGTATGGGTTGCAACCTGCATTTTTCCTTGCTTAAACATTTTGATTTAAGTTTTTTCTTCCTTAAACTTTACGTGCATTTGTATTTCGGCTATTTTTTTTATTACATATGTGTGTGTGTGTGTGTCTATATATATATATGTACATGTGTATATAAATTTATATATATTATATATATATATATAAATTTATATATATATATACATTGTCGATATATATATTAATATATATATATGGGTAATTTTTATTATAGAAGTTGAATATATGATTTTAATGTAAATGATTTATTTTATATTTATATATACGCATAAAAGCGTATATATGTATATATATATATAAGACTTTATATGTTGTGATCATGGATTTAATATGATAATTTTAATAAAATTGCAATGTTAAAGTGTAGTTGAGAAAATTAGAAATAAATTGATAATTTAACAAGTTGCAATGTTATAATGTAATTGAGGAAATTGGGGATAAATTATGTGCATTAAATTTAATTATGTTTTCTCAAGCAATTGATTAATTATTGGAAAAATTTATTATGTTTTGAAATGAGTTGTGGCATTGTTTTGTGTAAATTGTTGTCTCTTGAGGCTAATTATTGAGTCTATTTTGGTTTTCTTTTGTTCAAGTTTATGTCTTGTGGGAAAACCCTAGAGTTAATGTATCATGTTAGAGGAACTTAAGTTGTTGATTAGGACTTCTAGAGGTGGGAATACTGATGTCATTATTTGATTTTGTAATTTGATAATTGGCCTATGTTTTGATTGTGGTTGTGATTTGAGTTACACGGATTGTATAGTTTTATGTATGTGTTTTATATGTTTTTGCAAGATAGTTATGCCTCACGGATGATCCATTTGATTGGTTCAGTATTTCATGTTGGTACAATCCTTTTGTGTTGGATATTTTATGTTTTGAGTGTCTAGAGAGAGTGGCTCTAAGTGGGGGCTAGTGCACAAAGGGGTTGTCAGGGTAACCCACATAGTGTTAGAGTAATCAATGATAACCTAAGTAATTAATCATGGGTGGGTGGTTTAACATTAATAATATAATTATGATGTCTTATCCACATGTTAGTGCTATCATAGACTAAGGGGGACCAAGAAGGCTGTGGTTGCCAAGATCATTGCCTTGTCTTCACGAAAGGTTAACGATTCCGCATGAGTAACCCTATGGAGCAACACCTTGAGATAGGCTGTCAAGAGAACCATATATGGAGGCGACACCTTGAACTAGGTTGTTTGAATAATCCATGTATAGATGGAGGTGGCATCTTGTGATAGGTTGTCTAGATAATCCAAGTAAAGCCATGCGATGACACTCTCCTCTAATATTCCATTTGTATTGTTTTATTGAAGTCCTCTGGAAGTAGTTTTGGATATTATGACTTAATATTTATTGATGATGTGATTCATGATTTACTGTTGTATTATTTGGAAAGTGAATTATTACTATGTTTCGAAAGTGGGCTATTGTTATGTCTTTTGGTGATTTCTCATTGTTTAGTGTTCAGTGTGGTCTTGTGATATTATGTCATCTTGTCTGGAGTTAGTACTGTGTTATTGTTAGATGTGCTTGGTTGGGGATCCTTCCTTGTCTACTCCCAGGATGGGGGTGGTTGGGTGGAACGTGATTCACATCCTAGAACGTCCCACGACGCAACCCTAAGGGAAGTTGCAATGACTACTCAAATGCAATAGTTTTTTTTTTAAGTACAAATAACATGCAAGTTCACTACCTATTGCCAACAACCCCTAAGGTTACGAGACTGAGTTTACTTAAACCCACACAAGATACATGAATTAAAATCATAGCATTTAATTACTTAACAAATTAAATACGCATACATTCCATACATGGTATAATTACATCAATGCATAAGAGATACCACATGATTCCAATAATATAATTTAGAATACGATTACAACTCTCATTCCTTGAATGAGGTTAATCCAATAAACAAGGTTAAAAATTACATCTTCCACTTTGATACAAAAGAGGGGTAATAAAATTACAATAATACTAAAAAGAATAAAGCATGAAAGTAACTCGATCCCACAAGCTCTCCAACTTGAAGTCTCATCCACACAAAGAAAAGGATGACCCAACGGATTAAGGTGCATGTTCCACCCAATCATGTGATACCTGAAGGCTCACCCCCCATGCTAGGATATAGTAACAAGGATTCCTAGGCAAGACCATCTACCTCTAGACATAGGCCACACAAAATTGAACTAAATTAAATACAAGTACAACATCACATAACACAATGGTTACAATTCTTCCAGAGTTGAATATTCAATTGCATCACTGATATAAACATGCTGACACAACCAATCACATGAACCATACAACCATACGAATAACACAAGTACAACTCCAACATCACCGACATAAGTCACATCACTTCTAGAAATAAAAGAAATTGAGTATGTGAAGAAGACCATACACATAAAACCAAATATCAATTGTTGTTGTAGAAAGAGTGTCATCACATAGCTCGTCATTTGATATCCTCTGGGAATCTTCATAGGCTCTGTTCCCTACTATGGGTTATCTTGGTGGCCTCAACCGAATCCTGACACCCATACTCACTCATGTAGAATCAAATACCTCTCATAATGAGAAGATAGATAACCTTTCCATTCTAGGCCTTCCCGTCCCATCCCAAGTATATACAATCTCTTGCATCCATGAGTGAGGCTCAATTATCTTAATTAATGTGAAAAACTACCTAAACTTCCAAGTATATTGTTTTAGTTATCACTTGATTAAGACACCTCTGAAGGTTTCCTAGTTTACCTCTTTGGGCTATGGTGCCTAATAGAAGCCACTCTTCTACTTCACAAAAAACCACCACAAAACCAATCACCAAGGGAATCCCAATTGTAATCCAACAAGATAAAACCACTCAAACTATAGGAGGAACACATAATGAAAACCCACTCCAAACACAAGAGGAAACAAAAGTCAAAACCCTCTCCAAACATTGAAGGCAACAAAATTCAAAACCCTCTCCAAACACTAGAGGCAACAACACATAATCCACTCCTTCCAAAGGAGGCACGAATCACATAACCCACTCCTAATCCAAGGAGGCACAAACCATCCTCGTTCGTGAAAACTAGGTAAAATAATAGGATACAACTATATGCCCTACCCAAGGCAACACAACAGTTGACTAACATAATATAGTAACCCCAAAAAGTTAAACCCCTTATGGAAGACTTAACAACCCTTCTAATCAACTTCCCCAAGGAAAAAATAGAAGAAGAGTACATTCAAGAAGGGTGATCAAATAGGAATTAAATCTATATTTGGATTTGATAAATCCACTTCCTTCATTAACATTTAGTAATTTATTGCCTTAATAAAATTGATTTAATAACGTCCCTTTTAGAGAAAAGATGAAATTTAAACCAAATATTTAATTCCCTAATTACTTTCAAATAATAATAAAATAAGCATTTACTTCTTCAAATTAAAACATATCATTTTAAAATAACCATTTCTCCTTTGTAAAATAAATTATTTCAAAATCAATTAATCTCACTATTAAACACCTTTCATTTAAATCCAATATTTGTCCTTTCAAATATATTATTTTAAAATAAAATCAATAATTTAACTAAGAACACAATATTTTAAATTTCTCAATTCATCCCATGAACATAATTAATCTTATCATAAATTTGTTCGCAACTGAATAATATTTAACTATCATAAAATTGTTCTCTTAAAAAATTTCATTTCATTTAAATTAAATAACCATAACCCTTAAAATTATTCCCTTATTAAATAACTACTTGGACATTTGACAAGCAATCATAAATTTACATCTAAATATTTACTTCAATTTCCCAATAATGTTTAAATATAAAAATCACATTTCCCCATTGAAATCATCTAATTAAAAACTAAATACTTGCACGTAGAAATGCATCTCTATTAACTAATATTCCTTTAAATAACAATGTGTATCTATACAAATTTAAAATTCATTTCCCACATTTAAATGTTATATGTTTAACCATATGCACATTTTCCAACTTCCTTTTAAATCCAATATTTTTGTCTAATAAAATGATCCAAAAAAAAAAAATTTATATTTAAAATATATATATATATGCTAAAACATATACATATTATTTAAACATATAATAATATTTCAATTTAAATTCCAACTAATCATTATACCCCAAATATTTTCCAATTTAATATGCCAATAAAATATATAATATACACATTATATATAATATATAAAATATAAAATATATATTATATATTAAATATAAATGATATCTATTAAATATTAAATATTAATTAAACTTTATAATTAAAAAAAACATAAATAAAAAAAAACCATGGACCCCACCCCTTAGGGCACGCAGGTCCCTCCCCATTGGGTGGCAGCCTGTGTGCTACACATAGTTTGCCTCCCTTAGGGAGGCGGCCTATGTAAGGCACACAGTCCTCGTCCCTTAGGGCGGCAGACTATGTGAGGCACACAATTCACCTCCCTTAGGGTGGTGGTCTGTGAGCTTTACACACAGTCTGCCTCCCTCAAGGTGGCGGTCTGTGTGCTTTACACATAGTCTGCCTCCCTTAGGGGCGGCGATCTGTGTGCTTCACACACAGTCTGCCTCCTCTGAGGCTAGACGATGGTGGGGTTAGCTTCCCCTACCTCCCCCACTACAAACCAAGAACAATTTTATATTATTTTTAAAAAATAATCTCATTCATTCATAAAAATACTAGAGCATACAAAATCCTCTATTCTGGTAATTTCCAAAACATGATTTTTATGCCAAATTCTAACTGGAACCATGCTTCCCCAAAACAAATAAAATAAGTCAATATTCAAGAAAAATATGTGTATAGAATATATCTGGACATGTATAAACACAAAATCTCCATTATACAGCCAAATTGAACCAATTTTAAACAGAGAATTTTCAATACACTAAATTCAAACAATGTTTTCTGATTTTATTTGTTTCATTTTCAAATTTTCTATTGTTACACTTGAAGGTTTCAGCTGTAAGTTTTTGTTTTTTTTTTCTACAAACATCTAAATTTCTTCAAGATTTCAACTGGGTTTTCAAGAATGATTGCAACAAGTTTTCAAAACAAAAACCAGATTTTCAAAATAATAAAAGAAACAAGAAAAACCTATTTGAAGCTTGAAGGAGAATCTGGTGATGAGTTACAATTCCAATTCCTTCAAAAACCTGTTCAAATATTCACTCCCATCCCAAAATGCATCCTCCAAAAGTAAGAAAACCCTCTTTCCTCTTCACAAAAAATTCTTTTTTTCCAAGCAAAATAATCCCCAATCCTTCCATTCCTTTCCAAATTAAGTCAATTCCCTCTAAAATATCCCAAATATTTTCCTTCTTTTTTTTCCCCCAATTATAAATATCTTTCAACAATATAGATATTTTCATGCATTTACAAAATATTTGCATTTTAATACTTTAAAGCATGATTTATATTTCAAATAGATTTAAATCATTTACGTTATTATAAATTTTCTATTTCAAAATGAATTTAAAGCTTTTAATAATTTATTTTCAAAAATCATTTAAACTTTTAAAATTTTCTTTTCAAAGAATTTAACACTTTTAAAATTCCAAAATGAATAACTTAATTCAATTCCACAAAATTAATTTAATTAATCAATAAAATAAATCTAATCCAAGATTAGATTATTTTATTAATTAAATTAAATTAATTAATAAATTCAATAATCTTTCTAACATTATAATCAGATCAATTTAATAAGAAACTTAAGTTCATAAAGCCATTTATTTACCTTTTCCACTTGCAATTAAATAAAATCAGGGAGAGAAGAACAACAAAGAAGCAACTTAACCCGACTAAACTCGATGACACACTATGACTAGGGTGATGACTTGGCATGGAAAACCTAGCTACTATCTCCCAATCAAATATTGTTGGCCAATGGACATGCTCAACCCTGTGAAACCAGGTGGAGTTCATGTCCTGTACCTGTCAACCTACGAACAAAGAGTATATCAAACATGCATATATATATATATATATATAACATAATAAAACACACTGTGAAGAGGAAATCATGGAATCATAGGGAACTTGCAAGCGAGTGATACGATCTCATCCCCTTCACCAATACACTCATCATAGACTGACAGTTCCATCATAAACAAATATCTCATGCAATAACATGTTACAATAAATAATCATCATTTCACCAATAGAAACATGTCAAATAAAGCATCAGACAATATACATCATATCACAGCAATAAACTATTTCTCTATAAATAGCGATCAAATAACACACACATGATAAAGCATCTCAATAACCAAAAAGCACATCAAAGAAAACAAGGACACACTATCTAGGCATAAAACAAAATAGAGGGGTATTACATCCTCCCCCCCTAGGGTCAGGCTTACTCCTGGAAGCCTGCAAACACAACTAGGTAACACACACACACACACACACAAATTCATAGGCTACACAATTGTCTATAATGCATTCATCTAGTAGGAAGGATATCAGTTCATTGCACACTACACTAAGGATCCTATCCTTTCCACTAGTTTCCTGCACCATTGGACCTACACCACGTAGCAACCACCTGTAGGTAGACAAGTGAGATCAACCCAAAAGGAAAACATAAACTAACGAAAAAAGCATCTAGGTCAACACCATGGGCTCATAGGGCCCAGAGCATAAACCTACACAACTAACAGCTTAATGGGTTCCACATTATCCCAGAGCACCCAGTGTTTAAACCTAGGCTCTGATACCATGTGTAATGCCCTGCCACGCAACCCTAGGGAAAGTTGCAATAACTACTTAAACGCAATAATTTTTTTTTTAAGTACAAATAACATGCAAGTTCACTACCCATTGCCAGCAACCCCTAAGGTTACGAGACTGAGTTTACTTAAACCCACACAAGATACATGAATTAAAATCATAACATTTAATTACTTAACAAATGAAATACACATACATTCCATACATGGTATAATTACCTCAAAGCATAAGAGATACCACATGTTTCCAATAATATAATTTACAATACGATTATAACTCTCATTCCCCAAATGAGGTAAATCCAATAAACAAGGTTACAAATTACATCTTCCACCTCGATACAAAAGAGGGGTAATAAAATTACAATAATTCTGAAAAGAATAAAGTATGAAAGTAACTAGATCCCACAAGCTCTCCAACTAGAAGTCTCATCCACACAAACAAAAGGATGACCCGACGGATTAAGGTGCATGTTCCACCCAACTATGTGATACTCGAAGGCTCACCCCCCGTGCTAGGAGATAGTAACAAGGATTCCTAGGCAAGACCATCTACCTCTAGACATAGGCTACACAAAACTGAACTGAATTAAATACAAGTACAACATCACATAACATAATGGTTACAATGCTTCTAGAGTTAAATATTCAATTGCATCACTGATACAAACATACTGACACAACCAATCACATGAACCATACAACCATACAAATAACACAAGTACAACTTCAACATCACTGACATAAGTCACATCGCTTCCATAAATAAAACAAATCGAGTATGTTAAGAAGACCATACACATAAAACCAAATACCAACTATTTTTGTACAAAGAGTGTCATCACACAGCTCATCATGGGATATCCTCTGGGAATCTTCATAGGCTCTGGCCCCCACTATGGGTTATCCTGGTGGCCTTAACTGAATATCGACACCCATACTCACTCATGCATAATCAAATCCCTCTCGTAAAGACAAGATAGATGACCTTGCCATTCTAGGCCTTCCCGTCCCATCCCAAGTCTATACAAGCCCTTGCATCCATGAGAAAGGCTCAATTCTCTTAATTAATGTGAAAAACTACCTAAACTTCTAAGTATATTGTTTTAGTTATCACTTGATTAAACCACCTCTGAAGGTTTCCCAATTTACCTCTTTGGGCTCTGGCACCTAATAGAAGCCACTCTTCTAGTTGACAACAAACCACCACAAAACTAGTCACCAAGGGAATCCCAAGTGTAAATCAACAAGATAAAACCACTCCAGCTCTAGGAGGAACACATAATGAAAACCCACTCCAAACACATGAGTCAAGAAAAGTCAAAACCCTCGCCAAACACTAGAGGCAACAAAAGTCAAAACCCTCTCCAAACACTGGAGGCAACAACACATAATCCACTCCTTCCAAAGGAGGCACGAATCACATAACCCACTCCTAATCCAAGGAGGCACAAACCATCCACGATTGTGAAAACCGGGTAAAACAACATGATACAACTATATGCCCTACCCAAGGCAATACAATGGTTGACTAATATAATACAGTAACCCCAAAAGTTAAACCCCTTCTGGAAGACTTAACAACCCTTCTAATCAACTTCCCCAAGGCAAAAATAGAAGAAGAGTACATTCAGAAAGGGCGATCAAACAGGAATTAAATGTATATTTGCATTTCCTAGATTGTCATGCCCATAAATTTTGTTAGAAAAACCCAAATATTTTTTATTTTTTTTTAAATAAAGATAAACATGTACAAACATTGTTCATCATTAACAAGGCATGCACATAACAACTAAAATCTATGTATGGAATGTTGGACGAGCAACCTCTTAACTGTCACATCAACCGAGAGTGAGGTGTGGAAAACAACTCATTTAGGTGAAATAATATAATTAATGTAATCAACGATGACATGACTACAAAATAGCTCATCATAGATATTTAATAGTTTTAAGGTCTCTTTTTTTTTCTATATACTTTTTTTTTTTTTTTATTCAAGGGGTAAACGCTTTTGACCGGAGCTATGAACCGGATACAACCATTCAACAATACCACCCCAATGGGGTTTGAACCTTGGTGGCAAGAACAACAATGCCACCTATAAACCATCGCACCATGCCAATACCGGCTTTCTATATACTTTTTAATCTCCATAAAGATCAAGTAATATTTGTATGTATAATTTTGTTCACCTTAAATGATAATATTTTTTTAAAAAAATAATGATAAATAATATAGGTATATTGATATACAAATATAATATAATTATGAATAAATTATATATATAAACATAATTATATATATATACATCCCCTTTGCTTTTTTTAGAGAAAAATTAACCATTAAGATACCTCTAAATATATTTAAACATTATTTGTTAAAATGTTTTTCTTTAGATATATTTAGATTCCCTATTTTAAGTTCTTGATTCTTATTCCATAACTTATTCTTTTAGTCTTCCTCGAATTTCTCACCTTTCTCTATTTCCTTTCTTATTTATATAAATTCTTTTTTTTTAAAACCCAAAAAAATATTCTTTGTTCCTCTTTTCTACATGCATTTCTGATTTCAAAACATTAGTTGATGAGAGAAAAAGAGGGAGGGTAATTTTATTTTCTTTACTTTAAGACGTTAAAAGAATTAGGTTATTATTCACTCTACCATAATATTCTCCATGGTAACAACGATGTATAATAAAGTAACTCTGCAATTAAAAGAACTTCCTATATTTTATCTTATTTTATTTTTCACCAATACTACTACTCTATACCCTTATTTTATTTTATTTTTACTAATTTATCTCTTTCATAACTAAATAACGAACAAAGTAATATATATATATACTAATTTATCTCATTCATAAATAAATAAAATATCACGTAAATGTAATTACATAATGAGCCTAGTGAATTATTATTCACATTTATTTTTTTTGGATAGAATAGTGAAGAGCATATATATAAAAAATTTATCTTGAATGATGTTTAAAACTAAAATAAACAATTTTTTTTAATCTTAAGAATAAAAGATTTATTCTGGAATGACACAAAATAAATATATTTTATTCTTTACAAAAAACAATAAAATTATATTTTAATCTTAAATAGACCCTGGAAAATATTAATTATCTTACCAGCCAAAATATTATATATTTTTTTCTTCCTATTATTAAAATTTCTCAATACTGGCAATGACATTATTATTAATTTAATAATATTTGAACATCATTTTCTTTTATTTTTATTTTTATGACCATAATAAGTTCCAGTAAAATTTCACAAGGTGATATATGATAAATGAGAAGCAGTATTCAAAATCTTGAGAGTTCAGACTAATTTGAATACATTATACCAAAACAAGATAATAAATACAACTTACGGCATGGAATTTCATGAAAAATGGTTTTAACCTATCTAATACAGCTTTCTTACGAGTGTAAATTGGGGCCCATCTATATTAATATTTCTAATTCAACGATAAACATTTTCATATGTATTTTGACATTAATATCAAACTAGCTGGACTAGGATTTCTTCCTCAAAGAGGTGATATTATTTTGTGAACATAACTCATTTTAATTATATGGCTATCGGTCAATTATGGATATGATTTGACATCCACTATTTAACTTCAAAGAGAACGATTTAGGTGGAGAATTAACACTGGAAGATCTAGATAATAATACTGACAACGACCCATTTAATAACATGGTTGAATTTAGCCTCCATGGTCACTTCGGTGATGGGAAACTAGATGCAGCCAAGAAATAAAGAAATATAAATACAACTAGAAAAGCAGGTATTATGGCAAGAATCTTACTCAATATGATTACTACTTATTGACCTGGCTGTGAGTGGGATGGGTGACACTTCATTCGTGAGAAATACTAATTGCTTTGCAGAGGGAGACGTCTAGAAATAATGCTACTCCCATTAAATGCCTTTAATCACTGGTAGATCAAACAGTGCGGTTGGAGGCCACTATTAAACCAACACTTAAGGCGTTCGACATGGAGGTGAAATTACTAATTTGAACAAGATTTTATTGACATAACATACGCCATCACCTCAAGAATGATAGTCAATTCCTACTTAGGTTGAGGAGTTAATAATTATCACAATGGGAAAATTAACCCAGGGTGAAACAACTTTATCATTGGCACCGCTGATATGCCAGTTTGATGGTTTAGCGGAGTTGATAAAAGGCAACCTATTTACTAAGCGTGCAATGCTCATTTGTACCTTACTTCTACACAGGAAGCTACATGGCATCAGTCTAAGCATTTATACTATCTATTGTACCTAAGCCTGACCACAGAGATAACGACTATCCACATTATAGCTAAGTCTTTCTTTCAACTACTGCACAGACCTCACTATAGCTGTTGATGTCAATCCTGCCCAACATCAGTAAATTCATTTCTAAACCAAAAAAGTAGTCTATCTGTGCATGCTGAGTTTATTCCAAAACTAGGCTTTTCAACTATTCAATATACTAATGCCTGACTGCTAGAAATTTCTTCGTTACTATTCTGGGATAAGTTTTAGTTTTTCCTCAAACTGATTGCTGCAATATTTTTTTTAAACTCTTCATAGTAGAGTTCAGGGTGAAGTGTTGCAATGGGGGAATTTTTCGACGGTAACTAAGATCACCCATAAACCATTTCCTCCTATCTTTTATTACTAATTTATTTTATTCATTTGTCATCCACTTTCAGGGTCATTCTCTATTCCAGGAGAAACCAAGTGGCAAGGGATCCACACAAATATAATTTATTTCAGAGCCACTAATGTCATTCAAATCTTCATTTAGATATAGAGTATTATATTTTCATTGGAGCTAGGGCTATAAAACTGCAAATACTTCTTGAAATGCACTGTTTGCTTATGTGTCCATGCTAACTTTTGAAGGAGGGTTTACGCAAAGAGGGAGGTGAGAAGAGAGAGCTGCGTGGGTGCCCAGGAGAAGTGCCATTCATTTGTATCTATGCATCCTTGTAGTACTTGTTTGCTGAAAGCTTCATGAGGAACAAACACTAAGGTAGATAATCGGTAAAACATTCGTGTAGGTAAGTAATAGGCATTGTTCATTGTTTCCTCGACTTCCTATTGTCTTGAGAGAGAATGGACGATATGCAGAAACATTTCTTTAGGTATTGATGAATAAGCATTTAACAGAGTTCTTTCTATTTTGTAGCATAGGCATTCAGAATATTTGTTTCTTTCCTTCATCCCCATAAAATACCATTTACTTAAGCTCTTTCTTTTTTCTTTTCTTTTTTGACATCAGATGGAAATGAGATATATGACAAACCATTGTATAAGGGTTTTCTCTCTCTCTCTCTCTATTTCTCATTTCTTCATTAGACATAATATAACACTCATTTTTTTACATGTACTGCTACAAATAACATTGAAAGTAACTGACTTTATTGAATACAAATGAATTTTAGCCTTGCTCATTCCCACTCTCTTACATGTACATTAAAACACTAGCCTTCCATATTACAAACAGATTTAAACAAATACAATTAAGCACACACAGTTGACTAAGACTTGCTCTCCACCCTACCATAATGGCGTCATGGAGCCCCATAGGCTCTAGCCATACCCCCGAGCAAGGAAATATTTAAGCTCCACGAAGATAAATGGAGTATTTTCTCATCTTTACAAAGAGATAAAACTAACATAGCTCAATTTACAGGCATCTAGGTTCCCTACTTTCTATTTCCAAACATGATTCATACAATAGGTCACCTCCTTACAACCAAGAAACTAGGAAAAATGAAAAAGGAAAAAAAAACTTATCTTTTCTTTTAGACGAAGGGACTGAAATCTTGTATCCATCCTTCCTCTCCAACCAAAGCCATCTTCATCCTCTCTTTTTTTCCAAGAGATGGATTTCTCTCATTTTTCTCATTCTTTCTATCCTCTATACTCAAGTTCTCCAAGAGAAGAAGTGGGTAACACCCCACTCATTCTTCTTCTTCAAAATATATAGAGTTTCAACTTGCAACTCTTGGATGGGGATGTGTGGAGTGTCCTTTCCTCCATAAATGAGGGTCATTTCCTTATTAAAGAAGATGCATGCACTTGGACAATCCCTCAATCTTTCCACCCCCCTCCTCTAAACTCGTCACTCTTCAATATGAGGACTTTTCAAGGGTCAAATCATGTCATTGGTGCCCTATTGCATACCCACTTGACCCCTACCACTATGGTAAATACCCTAGGGGATTTATTTTTGCATCCCAACCAAGGAAATTGACCAACAACCCTATTTAAAGACCCACTTAAGGTTCTATCCGAGTTTCACACTTGGATAGGGGTTCCTAAACCTTAACCCCAACATACATGACACAATTAAATAACCTTTCAACCCAAAAGAATAAACATAGTAACTATATTTCCTTATCTCTAAAATAAGGAAATCAAATACATAAGCACAAAAGGGTGTCTTTCAATTTGTTCCCATTGGTTCTTTGTTCTCGTATTGGCACCCCTTTTCTTTCCTGCACATTACCAATGAAATCATAACCAACAATCATATATCACATTAATTTGGTAACTAAAATAAGATTTAATTGTGCAACAATTTCATTAAAATCCCAATTCATATTCATAGTTTACAAGTGCCTAATACCTTCATGGCAATGATAATAAAACATTTCAAAATGAAATAAAAACACATTTTCATGAAATCACACTATGCATTCCCTGAAGTATATCTAAGCATCTATAAGTATATAACAAAATTAAGATTGTATTATTCACATGCAAAGCGGGGTCTTACATAAATCCACTTCCTTCATTAACATTCAGTAATTTATTGCCTTAATAAAACTGATTTAATAATGTCCCTTTTAGACAAAAGATGAAATTTAAACCAAATATTTAATTCCCTAATTCCTTTCAAATAATAATAAAATAAACATTTACTTCTTTTTTTTTAAATATCATTTTAAAATAACCATTTCTCCTTTGCAAAATAAATTATTTTAAAATCAATTAATCTCAATATTAAACACCTTTCATTTAAATCCAATATTTGTCCTTTCAAATATATTATTTTAAAATAAAATCAATAATTTAACTAAGAACACAATATTTTAAATTTCTCAATTCATCCCATGAACATAATTAATCTTATCATAAATTTTTTCACAACCGAATAATATTTAACTATCATAAAATCGTTCTCTTAAAAAAAATCATTTTATTTAAATGAAATAACCATATCCCTTAAAATTATTCCCTTATTAAATAACTATTGGGGCATTTGAAAAGCAATCATAAATTTGCATCTAAATATTTACTTCAATTTCCCAATAATGTTTAAATATAAAAATCACATTTCCCTGTTGAAATCATCTAATTAAAAACTAAATACTTGCACATAGATATGCATCTCTATTAACTAATATTTATTTAAATAACAATGTGTATCTATACAAATTTAAAATTCATTTCCCATGTTTAAATGTTATCTTTTTAACCATATGCACATTTTCCAACTTCCTTTTAAATCCAATATTTTTGTCTAATAAAATGATCCAAAAACAAATAAATAATTATATTTGAAAAAAAAATATATGCTAAAACATATACATATTATTTAAACATATAATAATATTTCAATTTAAATTCCAACTAATCATTATACCCCAAATATTTTCCAATTCAATATGCCAATAAAATATATAATATACACATTATATATAATATATAATATATATAATATATAATATATAAAATATATATTATATATTATATCTAAATTATATATATTAAATATTAATTAAAATTTATTCTAAAAAAAAAAACTTAAATAAAAAATTACCACGGACCCCACCCCTTAGGGCATGTAGGTCCCTCTCCACTGGGCGGTGGCCTGTGTGCTACACACAGTCTGCCTCCCTTAAGGTGGCAGCCTATGTGAGGCACATAGTTCGCGTCCTCTGAGGCTGGGCAGTGGTGGGGTTAGCTTCCCCTGCCTCCCCCACTGCAAACCAAGAACAATTTTATATTATTTTCTTTTCTTTTAAAAAAATTAACTCATTCATTCATAGAAAGACCAGAGCATACAAAATCCTTTGTTCTGGTAATTTCCAGAACATGATTTTTGTGCCAAATTCTAACAAAAACCATGCTTCCCCAAAACAAATAAAATAACTCAATATTTAAGAAAACTATATGTGTATAGTATATATCTACATGTATAAAAACAAAATCTCCTTTATACAGCTAAATTGAACCAATTTTAAACAGAGAATTTTCAATACACTAAATTCAAACAAGGTTTTCTGATTTTATTTGTTTCATTTTCAATTTTTCTATTGTTACACTTGAAGGTTTCAACTATAAGTTTTTGTTTTGTTTTTCTACAAACATCTAAACTTCTTGAAGATTTCAACTGGGTTTTCAAGAATGATTGCAACAAGTTTTCAAAACAAAAACCATATTTTCAAAACAATAAAAGAAACAAAAAAAGCCTTTTGAAGCTTGAACGAGAATCTGGTGATGAGTTGCAATTCCAATTCCTTCAAAAACCTGTTCAAATCTTCACTTCCATCCCAAAATGCATCCTCCAAAAATAAGAAAACCTCTTTCCTCTTCATAGCAAATTTCTTTTTTTCCAAGCATGAATAATCCCCAATCCTTCCATTCCTTTCCAAATTAATTCAATGCCCTCTAAAATATCCTAGATATTTTCCTTTTTTTTTCCCAATTATAAATATCTTTCAACAATATAGATGTTTTCATGCATTTACAAAACATTTTCATTTTAGGATAGAAGTGAGCCACCTTCTTCAACCTATCCACAATGACCATATTGATGTTATGTTGTCATGAAGAAATGGGAAAACCAACTATAAAATTTATTGAGATAATGTGCCATTTCGATTCTAGAACCAAGCGAGGTTGTAAAAGTCTTGTAGAATGCTGATGTTTTTCCTTCACTCTTTGACATTCAAGACACAAAATCAGTAATGTCTCTCCTCATACCAGCCCAAAAGTACAACTGTCAAAGATCAATGTGCATCTTTTTGACACCAGGATGAGCCAAATACGGTGCTCGATGTTCCTTTGACATGACCAAAGAGTGAATATCACTAGTGGATGGTACATAAATATGACCCAAATGCCTCAAAAAGATCGTCAAACTCAAGGGGGTATTCTACAAATCTGCCCTCTAATGCTCTACCTGACTCCACCTTAGCCCTCACCTCTTGATACCAGCCATCTGAAGGAAGAGTTGAAAGTATCCGATTCCTCAAATCCACACAGAGAGTCACTACTGATAACTCACGTCTCTGCCTACTAAGTGCATATGCCACTACATTCTCCTTCACCTAAATGAAATTCACCTCAAAATCATATTCGCATAAGAACTCCATCTATCATCTCTATCTGGCATTTAGATTGGGTTACATAAAGATGTATTGTAGACTATAGTGATTAATGTGTAGCTCAAATCTATACCTCAAAGGGAAGTGCCTCCACCTCGTCAAAGCATGTACTACTGCGGCTAACTCAAGATCATGGGTAGGGAAATTTAGTTTGTGATCCTTGAGTTTGCAAGACTCATAGGCAATCACACATCCCTCCTGCATTCACATAGCTCCTATTACCTCCAAGGAAGCATCCATACATACTACAAAATCCCCAGAAGGATCAAGAACAACTAAGATTGGAGCACTAGTTAATCTCTTCTTAAGAGTCTGAAATGTTGCCTCACACTAGTTTTACCAAATGAATTTCTTCCCTTTCGTCTAAAGAGAAGTAATGGGGTGTGCTAGCTTCAAAAATCCCTATACAAATCACCTTTAGTAACCTGCCAACCCCACGAAACTATGAACCTCTGACACATTAGTAGGTGTAGGACAATCAATAATCACTTGGATCTTTGAAGGATCCACTACAATACTCTCACTAGATATAACATGTCCTACGTATTTCACGCCTGTCTTGAAGAGTTCACACTTCGACAAGTTAGCATATAATTGATTCTCTCTGAAGTACTGTAGCACCTATCTCA
Source organism: Sequoia sempervirens (assembly GCA_007258455.2). Lineage (NCBI taxonomy): Eukaryota > Viridiplantae > Streptophyta > Pinopsida > Cupressales > Cupressaceae > Sequoia > Sequoia sempervirens. The sequence continues at coordinate 230,843,030 of VDFB02000013.1, forward strand.
AGTGATCTTCAAGTTCCTCCATAGTCTTGAAATAGATAAATATATCATCTAGAAACACCAAGACAAACTGGTCTAGGTAGGTGTGAAACACACCATTCATCAAACTCATGAACACCGATGATGCATTCATTAACCTGAACAACACCACTGTGAATTTATAGTGTTTGTATTGAGTATGAAATGTGGTCTTATGTGTATCCACCATGAAGATGCATGGATGGTGATAACTTGATTTTAGATCAATATTCAAGAATACCTTGACACCCTTAATTTGATCAAATAAGTCATCTATTCTCAACAATAGGTATTTTTTTTGTATTGTCACCTTGTTTAACTATCGATAGTCAATACAAAATTGAAGGGACCTGTCCTTCTTCACAAAAATAATTGGTGCTCCCCAAGGAGAGACACTAGGACAAATAAATCCCTTCTCTAATAACTCCTAAAGCTATAATCAGAGCTCCTTAAGCTCCTGAGTGGTCATCTAGTGAGGAGCTCGTGAAATGGGCTCAACTCTAGGCACAAGATCAATCTTAAAGTTGATGTCATACTTAGGTGGAATCCCTGGAATCTCATTGGGAAACATATCGGCATATTGTCTAAGAATGGGGTGACTATCAAGTGATACCTCCTTCTGACTCTCTCCTGACTCCAAATCATTGACTATCACTACAAATAACTAACAACCCTAGTGCACACACTTCCTCAACTATATGGCTAAGATCATCCTCAAATAAATAGGTCTCTGAATCCCAACCATCTCAATCTCACTGCCAGAATCATCAACACACTTCACTAACTTGCAGTGACAATCTATGATTGCTCTATGGGTCTCTAACCAATCCATACCTAATACAATGTCGTAAGACCCTAGAGGAATGATTCATAGATCAACCATGGTGTCAAGAGATCCAATCCTCAATCTGCAACCATAGACAAGTGACTTAGCTATGACCTTAGCACCAGAAGCTAACTCAACCTTCCATCTATCATTCTAATTTACTGCCACCAATCCACATCGTACTACAACAGACGAGGAAATAAAGGAGTCTGAAGCTCATGAAAAAAAAAAATAGAAACTATACCACCTTGTAACACACTTGATGTCTCAAATAATGTGCCCTAGTGCTTAGCTAAGTGGCCGTTGTCAACCATAACAAAAACCTTGTGAGATCTACCAGCATCCCCAACTATCTGCTTTGAAGCCCCTGGTCTCTGAGAAAATCCAATAGTTCATTTTTTAGGACACTGACAAGCAATATGACCCTACTGTCCACATGAAAAGCACCCTGTACCTCTGTCAAAACCTCTACTACTAGGTGGTGCAGTAGAATACTATACACTACCCCTATTAACTATAGATTGTGAACTATGGGCTAGCTGTTTAGAGTGGTAACATTTCAGTCACCTCCAGTTCCTGTCTCTATCTCTCCTGGGCTAAGATCTATCATCTTGACGAGATCAATAATTCTGATGTTTAAATTGTGAAGGCTACTACTGCTATTGTTGGCCACCCTTAGAGGGTGCCTACTGACTTCTAGATGGGCTTGCTGACTGTGACTAACCACCATGAGAAATGAACCCTGTCAGAGGAGCATTGCCAATCTGAACCCTCGTCTATCCACCAAAGCGCATAGATAGATTATCCTCAACAATCTGAGCCTTTTCCATGGCTACCTCCATTGTCTTCAGCTTGAATACCTAAACTCCACCACTGATGTAGGAATTTAAGCCCTTGATGAAATGTTGTACTAGCATGCCCTTATCATCACCAATACCAATGTACTGCTTAAGTTTATAGAATTTACTCTCATATTGTTCCACTAACATAGCCAACTATCTAAGCTCATGAAACTCGTCTGCTCAGTACTATTGCTAATGGTTAGACAAAAATAGAGCTCTAAACCACTCAAGGAATATCTCCATGACACTAAGTCAATATCTAGGTGGAGCTTCTGCTCCTCAAGACTCCACCATGTGGAAGCAAACCCACAGAGATGCATAATGGCACATCTGGCCTTGCTATTACTTCCATAATGGTGCATAGAAAAACATCTGTTCAGATCGATAAGCTAGGTCTCTACCTCTAGTCCACTGCCTGACCCATCAAATGTCAGAAGACATGCATGAAGTAAGTCCCTCATGTGACCAGCTAAAACAGCATCCTAATCAATAGCGAACTCCCTCCTCCTAGGAGATCTCTCTCTCCCAAATAACTAATTGCTCTCCTTCCTACTTTAGACCAAGCTAGGAAAGAACCTCCTCAAGTAATTGGTGCAATTGAGCATCATCCATCCTAGGCTGACACACATTTTTTCCTACATGACCCTGGTTGTTCAATCAACTCTGATGCTCCTCATGATATGACTCATTAGAACTTTGTGGAGGTGACTCTTGGTGATTGGCCCCATGACCACCACCATCACCTCTGGCTTTCCCTCAACCTCTACCTTATCTTGTAGGCATGATCTTACATAGACAAATTTAGGGTATTAGATGAGGTCAAAATAGGGAAACTTAAACATCAACTAAATGACTAAGACAACTTAATGGGCTAATTGATATACCCAAAGCACCTAGTGTTTAAACTTGGCTCTGATATCATTGTGTAACACCCCACCATGAACCCTAAAGGAAAAAACTTACACTACGAAAAATGAACAGTTTTTTTTTAAGTACAATGTTGCACAATAAAATTGAACATAACTTTTGTTTTTATCCCACATCCCCTAGGGTGCACGACTGCATTACTTATTTTCCATTATCCAATTTACAAATACAAATAACTTATTAACAATTAAACACTAAAAATCACTAAGCATAGCATTTATTCATCAAAAAAATCATATGAACCATGAGAAACATCCATTCAAATAACCTATAAGGATAATTGATTTACTTCTTTTCAATCAATGAATACAATGTTACTGATTACATCATTCCTTACATATATGGATACATCAATTCAAAGTTTCAATTATAATAAGTATAATAATACTTCCTGCAATCTAGTGAGGAGTGCTCTACAATAGGATACATGATACATGATCAAATACAAAGCATAATGCAAGTACATTAATCAAACTCTATGAAATAGGTACAATGTTGTAGGTAATGGATCAGATGAAATCGCCACATCACAGACATATGGGGAACCCAATGGAGAATGTTACATGTTCCACCCAACCACATGAATCCAAAGATTCACCCTCGGTCCTAAGAGGTTATAAAAGGCCCCACCAACTAAGGTACAAGGACTGAATATCACAAGGGTGACCAAACTCACAACAAAAGACAACACATCAACAAGAACATCAACATCAAGGACCATACTTATAGAGGCACATAGAATCAAGATAAAACATCAAGTAAACCCATGGTTGTCGTAGGGGAAGTTTCATCAGATAATTGGACATCGGTTATCTAGGTAGTTCTTCCTAGGCCCCAACCCCCATCCTAGGTTATCCTAGTAGCCTATACCAAACTCTGGCCCCTCATGTGAACTTATGCGGAATTGACCTACTTCTCAAGGAGATGAAGTGGTCGATTATGCCATTCCAAGCCTTTCGGACTCACCTCAAGCCTAAATGAGCACTTGAGGTTGAGCGAGGTACAACTTATCTTGTTAAGTGTTTGAGCTACCAATTCCCCCTAATTTATTTTAATGTTATCACTTGTTAAAGAAATTCCACATGGGTTATCTAGGTACCCCTTTTTGGGCTGACCCCATTGGAAGCCACCCCACTATCGACCATTGATAAACCATAGTACTAAAAACTAGGCCACTTGCACAACACGAGGCACAAAACAAAACTCAAAGGGAGGCATCATTCCATCCCGCTCACAAAGTCCATAAAGTCAAACACATATGAACATTACATGCAAGGTGAATGACTATAAAATTCATAATCATGACCCAATTTCCCAATCAAATTAAATAAATGAAACTATTGGGGGTTTTTTAACATAGCAACCAGGTTGGTCTCCTATTCTACCTATGGAGTAGCCATCTCCAGTCAAGGGCAGCTCAGAGGACCTAGACCAACTGACAAGATCAAAAGATCTTCTGCACTTTAGGCTCTACAGAACCATGGCGGGTATACCCACACAATGCCTTGAATGTGAAAAGACATTGCTTTTTATAGCAAATAACTCCTGATGCCAAGCGTTGAGGACCTCAAATGGGGCTAGATTCTCAGTAGCTCAACCTTGAAGCAACAAGGAGGTAGGATATAAACTAAATAAGGATATTCAGTGATTTATAAATTGTTTCTAAGGGGAACAGGCTGCAGGACAGATCAGTGCCTAGTTTTGGGCCATGGAGTCAAACACAAAAGGGGAAATCACCTGAAAAAAGACCTCAACTAGTGGATCTTGTTTTGTTGATGCCTTACATCAACCATCAGTGCCTTACACTAACAATCCAGCTCCTGTAGCAACCAAACTCTTCTTACCAAATCCTACCTGCAAACAAATAATCACTGCTATCTGTTCAAAGGATTTAACTGCTTCCTTGAAACAGACCTATCAATAAACAACATAGTCTCATGAAGTATCAGAAGATGAACAAAGGCACCTTATGCATTCATTCAAATGATTAAAAGCACAAAAATAAGGAGACAGTCTGATAACATGCATGAGAGACAAGTGTCTTCATGTTTTCATTGCTTAAAATGACTATATTTATAGACAAATTCAACATTAGAGCTTATAGAATCCACATCAACTCAACACTAAATGCTAGCCTATCCTAGACTAATCCATAAACTCATAAAAAGTGGAACAGAACACCCAAGTTCGGAACCCTTACATCTAGCCATGAAATTCTCCTTTATAGGAACAAGAGAAGCAACAAGCAACCAACCAGATGAGATTACACATCATCAACTGACTAGGAAAAACCCTAGAACAACTCGTAGTCCAAGTCAAAATTTCCAACTACCCAACTGGTCACATAAATGTAACTAGTCGGTTTCCTGTAGGAAAGACATTCCCGCATGAGTGAAGCCTAGAAATTGATGTCAAATCCACTGTTGAATCCAAGCGCCCATACTCGAGCCATGTCATCCTTGTCCCAGAGTCACGTCACCATGAATGCTAGTTCAGTGGAACCAGCGACCCTCTCATCTGCCACCATGAATGCTCCAGGCCCCTTTGCATGCGAACACAACAGAAACCCTAGCCACATGCATGTTTTAATCTCCGTCGTTGATCAACTGAGATCAGACAGTTGTCTTTTAAATCTTCGTCAGACCGTTCAAAAAGGCCTCCAAAGTTGGCAAGACAAAAAGAGATCAGGGAAACAACAGGTCGAGAATCATATGTTGCATCAGAAGCTCATCATAGTCGGCAAGAGGCAACCAGGTCGGTGAAACATCCCAGCAAAGTCCGCAAAGGATACCAAGTGCACCATTATTCATCATCGAAATAGTTGTTGAGACATTACCCTCACCATGCCGAAGGAAATTCAATCGCTTTCCCCACGCGACCCTGTTCATCGCAGTCGCTATGACATACTCAGGTTAGTGAGATATCATATTGACCACATAATCATTTCCCCGACTGCTCCTCCTTCTCTTCATATATCGCTGTGACACCTTGACCTCGGGGTGACATCCTAGAGATTTCACCAAGCTTCACCAAAGACATCATTTTCTTTCAAGTCGCTGTGATACTCCAATTGTTATATCAAAGCCTAGGAGTAGCCCCATGCCCTTCTTATATTTCGGTATAGCCAACCACAATCGCTGAGACACTACATCGAAAGCCATTTTTCATATCAAAAGCATATCTTTTACCCTTTTGTTATGTTGTAGTAACATTTTGCTTCTCTTGCCAAAGAGCACCTATCATGTGTATCGCTATAGCCTTTACCCCTCAGCAAGATGTTATATAGAGAACTCCTTGCTTCACTGAAAATCATCTGAGGTCACCCACATTCTCCAAGACAAAATGGGTCTCTTGTTGACAGAGTCCACCTATCGCCATAACATGAAATACTAAGTGAGATGCTATGTAGAGTGAAAATTTATGCCGAAACAACTGAGCATGTTAGGTCACCGAGAGAAGAGAGAACCCCTACCGAGTGCGACTTAAAACATGTCGGCAAGACCCGATCCCCTCGCCAAGACCTCCCGCTGCAATACAAAACATATGCCGATAGAAAACAAAATGCGCCTGTTACCGAGACAAAATAAACTCGGCAAGAGGCCAGCCCAATAGCTAGAAGATACGCCGATAAGGGTTCCCGCCATTGGCACAACAAGAGGAATGTCTCACTGACAACCTGCAACAAAGAATAGTGGAACATACACAAGTCGGGGAGACAATTGGGCACCTATGCCGACAGGAACCAGAATGAAAAATATGCATGACACAATGGATTCAAATGGATCACACGACATAATATGAGCGAGGCAATATGAGGAAGGGACAATATCCTATTGACAAGGGCTCAACTTGAACACTCATGGATGCAATTGATTATGAAAAATTTCAAAATTTTACAGTTCTAATAGAACTAGAGGGAGAAACACCCACCAGAAGTGAATTCAAACACGCTGAGCTCAACCCTTGTGGGAGCCCACTTAACCCACGTGCAAAAATGAGAAACACCCCATAGCTAAAGTTTTATCATGAAAAACCCAAGTACACAACTAGACAATGAGAAAACCAAAAATGGCAGTAACATAGGCTCCAGTTGGGGGATGTATGCCCCTACTGGGCATAGCAAGAATTCAGATCACTGGGAGAGAAAACCAAAAAAGAAAGGACCAAAACCAACTAGGAACTGGTCCGGACAGAACCGGTAGACATAAACAAGAAAACAAAATGAAAAGAAAACCCTAAGCTATTGTTCATGGAAAAGAGAAATGTTTCAAATGAAGCACCACTTTGAGAATTTTCCATGAACAGGAAATTCGAGAGCCACACTATTGATTATTTATTTCATTTGATGACACTAGGCCATCAAATGAAAAAATATAAGAGCCAGCTTTTACCTCTATCAAAAACTTGATTCACTATTGCCTTCCATAGACAGAAATTGATAACACTATCATGAACTATCCACAAACTAGCTTGGTCACTGGCCAATCCCATTGAAATACTATGCTTTCCAATGCCACCAGTTACATTGTCAAACTGCAACATGCAATCTGATACTAACTGTAGATTATAATCTTTGTGGCATATCTCCCTAGACAATTCGTGGTTATGTTTTATTGAATGCTCGTTTTCTTGGACTGGGAAATAAAAACATTCATAGTCCACTTGATCCTTGACATCACAAAATTTTTCATCAAAATCAATCTACAGATCAAACTAAAAGCTCTGATAAACAACTTCTTCCATGACATGCAAATCATCTCTGCACATGCCGAAGGAAAAAGGTTCATATTCAGGAGTATCTATGTACTGGTTACTGCAACATGGGCACATCTTCTTCATCCCAGGTTCAATGGTGTGCACTGATTCATCTTTCACATCTGTACTCAACTCAAAGTCAAACACCCCAAGTGAGGGCTCGAATAAATCAATATCCATAGGGATAGCAAGGAGGCAACCAAGTACCCCTTTAGTGTCAACACAACTTTCATCATGTTCAGTAGGAGGAGGAGACACATCACTAAAGTCATGATGGTTTCGACTTCTACTCATGCTTCCTCTTTTTACTTGTACATGTTCCTCATCATGTTGGTGGTGAGAATGATCAGAGATTTTTGATTCATCCACACCTGTTGTCCAACTGTCATTATCTTCTGAACATGAGGTATGATCACCTTCTGTTACATAAGCTTGCTCAATAGCAAACAATTTTTGTTCAGAAGTATAAACTGATCCCTCATTGGAATCAACATCATCATCCATGTGAAAAGATTCATGCCTAGGCTCATTCAAGTCATCAAAAAGAAACCGCACTTTGTCATACACAACATGATCAACTGGTTCATCATCACAGATAGAACCAGACTCACTTCTATCATACCTTTCTTCCTGAAGGTCATCATCAGTGTCAAGGTTGATAGGAGTTTCCCACAGCAACATAGAGTTGTTGTGTGCAAACCTCTAATATTCTGTGGTCAATAGATTTGACATTTGCTCAATACTCAATGGATCACTGCTCTAATCCATTTTCTCAACTGTTTCTTCTTCTTGACCTTCACCAGAACTGGATGCAACACAAAGCAACAAACCAAGATATCCCAAGATATCTTCAAAAGGATTACCTTCATGAGGGTGAATTTCCACACCTCCTCTATCAAATCTGATATCCACTAGAGCACTCCCTGAATCAGCAACTTCATTTGTCTTCTCATGAAGACTTGTGTCAATACTGCACACATTTGTGCACCTGAACTGCTCAACTGTCTCATCACATTGCTGATCACACTTCCCTTCTCCAAAGGGCTAGTCAAACTGGTGCTCCTCTTCAAGCTCTTGGCTTGAGAGACTCAAATTCTGATCATCTGCTTGGGGCACCACCTCTGCAAGTTGTTCAAAAACAACTTCCTCATCATCTGATGAAGCAGCATCTCCAGTCTCAATTTTCTCAACTATGCACCTGTCTGAAGAAGATTGATCATCCATTTATATAGAGTTGTTATCTTTATCAGCATGGGCACTGACAAATGAAGACAACAGGCTCTGTATATATTCATTTCTTTGCTTTTCCAAACTGTCTAGGACTGTGTAGGCCATCTGCATGCTCAGTATCTTGAATTCTTTCAATAATGCACTAGATCCTTCTTCATAAGCTTCAAAATACATGTGGATACAATATGGAGTGCTAGGTCTAAAATTCTTTGGGATTAGTGACAAGGTAGTAGCAAATCTATGACTGAAATCAACACTTGACTCCTCATCTTGTTTCTTAATTTGCCTTAACCTTTTGACTAGGTCTAAAGGATCTCTTGCAAATTATTCTCTATAAGCAGCCACTAATTCATCCCAACAAGGAAAATATGTATAAGGGAAACTCAAATACCAGTCCCAAGCTCTAGCTTCCAGGGATCTGACAACAAATCTCATCCATGCATCCTGATACCTAAAAGAATGTTTCTCCATGAAACTGGAGAAACTCTCGACATGTGCATCTCCTCCACAAACATTATATCCATGAAATCTAGGCATCCTTTTATATACCTGAGCTAACATAAATTCAACTTTGTAATCAACCCATGACAAATCTAACTGAGCATACAATGCGTCAGAAGAATTAACAACTGGTGTGACAACCTAACAAGTAGATAGAGTTTGACTGTCACTAAGCCGTTGAAAAATCAAATGTCTCTCATCAATTTCTCTGAGACCTCTTTCAAATACAACCTTCCATTCAGGCCTTATCTTGGTCTTGTGCGTCCTTGAGTCTTTATCAGACTTAGGAAACCTTTTGACAATCTTTTTTATAGCTTGGTGCTCCATAGATATTACAAATCAAGGCTCACTAACTGTGCATAATTACAACAATAACTAGCATATGACAAAACAAGTGGACAACCACCCTCAGGGTGTATAAATACATTCTCATCATCCACACAAATTGAGACTTGAGCACTAGACACAATCTTACAATGGAACTGCCACTATATTCAATAGATCCAGCAAATGGAAATGTGCTAACACCATTTACTACCTTTCCCTCTGGTAGTGCTGAATCACTAAATAGGGAAACACATTATTACTTTCTCAAATGTTCAAAAACATGAATAATACCTGGAAATGTTGCAGCTCTGGAACATTCTTCAAATCTTCAATGGGTTTACCTTGACAGAGTCGCCGCCTCTTTGCAGAGGACAAAACTTCAAATGATATGAATTTCACTTACATATAAGTCCTTCTCTGAGCTCTTTCCACCAGCAGAGCACCATAAATATTTTAGGCTAACTGCAACAAAACTTTCTTCAGGCCTGAGATTCTTCAAACTTTGAACAGCAACAACATGGAATACAAAGATATGACTCTATTGCACACTGATATGACCCATTTCTAGATTCTTCAAGATATTTGACAAGAGGGGGAGGCACACCGTAAAAGCTATGATGGCTTCAACTTCTACTCTTGTTTTCTCTTCTTTTTATATCTCCCCAGCAGAGTCACCATCTTGTTGGTGACTCAGATGGGCAAATGAGAAATGCCACTCTTAATATCTGATTAAAAGTTTTCTTTGTTATATCCCCAGTGGAGTCACCATCTTGTTGGTGACTTAGATGGGAAAATGAGAAATGTTGCTCTAAATATCTAATTAATTTTTTTTTTGTTATATCCCAGCAGAGTCACCATCTTGTTGGGGGTTTTTTAACAAAGCAACCAAGTTGGTCTCCTATTCTACCTATGAAGTAGCCATATACAGTCAAGGGCAGAGGACCTGGACCAATTAACAAGATCAAAAGATTTTCTGCACTTTAGGCTCTGCAGAACCAGGGCGGGTATACCCACACAATGCCTTGAATGTGAAGACATTGCTTTTTATAGCAGATAACTCCTGATGCTAAGCGTTGAGGACCTCAAATGGGGCTAGATTCTCAGTAGCTCAACCTTGAAGCAACAAGGAGGTAGGACATAAACTAAATAACGATATTTAATGATTTATAAATTGTTTCTGAGGGGAACAGGGGAATAGGCTGCAAGACAGATCAATGCCTAGTTTTGGGCCACGGAGTCAAACACAAAAGGGGAAATCACCTGCAAAAAGACCTCAACTAGTGGATCTTGTTTTGTTGATGCCTTACATCAACCATCAGTGCCTTACACTAACAATCCAGCTACTGTAGCAACTAGACTCTTCTTACCAAATCCTACCTGCAAACAAATAATCACTGCTATCTATTCAAAGGATTTAATTGCTTCCTTGAAACAGACCTATCAACAAACAACACAGTCTCATGAAGTATGAGAAGATGAACAAAGACACCTTATGAATTCATTCAAATGATTAAAAGCACACAAATAAGGAGATAGTTTGATAACATGCATGAGAGACAAGCGCCTTCATGTTTTCATTGTTCAAAATGATTGTATTTACAGAAAAATTTGACATTACAGCTTACAAACTCCACATTAACTCAAAACTAAACGCTAGCCTATCCTAGACTGATCCAAAAACTTAGAAAATGTGGAACAAAACACCCAAGTTCAGAACCCTTACATCTGGTCATGAAATTCTCCTTTATAGGAACAGGAGAAGCAACAAGCAACTGACCAGATGAGATTACACATCATCAGCTGACTAGGACAAACCGTAGAATAGCTCACAGGCCAAGTCAAAATTTCCAACTGCCCCATTGGTCACATAAATGTAACTAGTTGGTTTGCTGCAGGAAAGACATTCCTGCACGAGTGAAGCCAGGAAATCGATGTCAAATCCGCTGTTGAATCTAGGCACCCATACTCGAGCCATGTCATCCTTGTCCCAGAGTTGCGTCGCTATGAATGCTAGTTTAGTGGAACTAGCGAGTCTCTCATCTACCACCATGAATGCTCCAGGCCCCTTTGTGCGTGAACACAACAGAAACCCTAGCCGCGCGCATGTTTGAATCTCGGCCATCGATCAACTGAGATTGGATGGTTGTCTTTTAAATCTTCGTCTGACCATTGAAAAAGGCCTCCACAGTCAACAAGACAAAAAGAGGTCAGGGAAACAATAGGCTACGAATCATATGTTGCATCAGACGCTCATCATATTCGGCAAGAGGCAATCGGGTCAACAAAACATCCCAGCGAAGTCCGCAAAGGATACCGAGTGCACCATTATTCATCATCGAAACAGTCATTAAGACATTACCCTCGCCATGCCGAGGCAATTCAATCACTTCCCCCACACACCCCTATTCATTGCAGTCACTGTGACATACTCAGGTCAATGAGATATCATATCGACCACATAAACATTTCCCTAAGCACTCCTCCTTCTCTTCATATATCACTGACATCTTGACCTTGGGGTGACATCCTAGAGATTTCACCAAGCTTCACCGAAGACATCATTTTCTTTCAAGTCACTATGATACTCCAATTGTTATATCAAAGCCTAGGAGTAGCCCCATGCCCTTATCTTTCGGTATAGCCAACCACAATCGCTGAGACACTACGTCAAAAGACATTTGTCATACTGAAAGCATATCTTTTACCCTTTTGTTATGTTGCTGTAACCTTTTGCTTCTCTTGCTGAAGAGCACCTATCATGTGTATCGCTATAGCCTTTACCCCTCGGCAAGACGTTATGTAGAGAAATCCTTGCTTCACTAAAAATCATCTGAGGTCACCCACATTCACCAAGACAAAATGGGTCTCTCACCGACAGAGTCCACCTATCGCCATAACATGAAATCCTTAGTGAGATGCTATGTAGAGTGAAAAGTTATCTCAAAACAACCGAGCATGTTAGGGCGCCGAGAGAAGAGAGAACCCCTGCCTGTAACACCCCTCCATTTTGGATATTTGGTTGGCAAGGTTCCTTGCATGTCTGATTATGCTTATGATGTGACTGTAAACTTAGTGATTATTTGATCATGAACTGTTTGGTGGTGCACATGTTATATCATGATGAGACGATTGTGCCTAAACATGCTTGGACTTTGGAACTTGATTACTTGTGATTGTGATTGATTAAATGATGTGGAAGTTATATGTTGATGTGTTGTACTTTTATTCTGATGATATCCTTATGACATGATTTGGAGTAACTTAGAATATATCTGATTAAATGATGTTTATGTTATTGAGCTTATCTTGGATGTTAGATGCATCAGTTAATGATACTGTATTAGTGAAAGGGACGGATTGTATCACTCGTTTGCGAGAGCCCTACAATTCTGAGATTTCCTTTTTACGGTGTGATTGATCATATTATGTATATATATGCACGTTCGACATGCTCTTTGTTGCAGGTTGGTAGGTACATGACATCGACTCCACCTGGTTTCTAGGTTTGAGCGTGTCCATTGACCAACAGAAATTAATTGGGAGATAGTAGCTAGGTTTTTCGAACCAAATCGTTACCCTAGTCATAGCGTGTTGTTGGGTTGTCGTCAGGGTCAGTTGTTTTAACTTGGTCAGTTTCCCTGGCATGTTTATTTAATTCCAAGTTTAAAGTTTATTAAATGTCTTGCGTAGTTTAATTAATGATTAAATGTGTTTCGTTGCAATGTTGAAATGTGCTCTATTTTATTGATTTATTTGATGAAATTAATAAAATAATGATTGGGTTATTAATTAATTAGATTAATAGTGGATATAGTCTAAAAGATGATTTAATCTATTTAATTTCGATAATTATATGCAATTTATCTTGTTTGTTAATTGGATTTAAATTAATTAAATAATTCTTTAGTTACTATGGAATTGATTTATTTAATTAATTAGATTGAGTTATAAATGGATTTGTTTTTTAATGAATAAATTTGAATAAAGGAATTATATTGTCTTTATTGAATATTTAGATTCAAATTACAAAGGAAAATGGAAAATCACATTTGAGAGTTGATTTAAATGAAAATTTTGAATTTTGCATGAGAATTATATTTGGAATTAAAGAGTGTTTTTAAAATTTAAAAATAGAAAAGCTTTTTAATGATTTAAAAATTAGGAAATGGGCTTTTGAATTAAAAAATTAGATAGTGGGAATTGTAGGGTTTGCTTGACCTAATTGAATAAAAACCCTATTTTGAAAAGAAAAAGGGAGAAAATTTTTAATCTTGCAATTTGGAGAAAATGGGGATAGCTATGTTTTGCTTGGGAATTTTGGAGATGGAGGCTTGGTGGGGAATTGGATTCAAAAGAAGGATTGGGGAACACCATGGGAAAAGCTTTCCAACTTGTAGAACAAAATCAGGTTCTCTCTTATTCTTACTTGTTCATTTTGGAAATAATTGATACCCTCTTCATGCTTATTTTGAAATCTTTGATATGTTGTTGAAAAATCCAGCAAAACCCATGGAAACTAGATTTAAAATTTGCAATTGAAAGCTTAGAGAAATCCAAATGAAGAATTTCAAACTTCTTGAACAATTTAGAGTAAACCCAAAAAAATCAATCTTTCATTTTGTCTCAAATCTTCCTTCTTGATCTTACACATAAAAGTTTGCCCAATCTGACTGTGTTAATAGAGTTGGGTATATATATATATATATATATATATATATATATATATATATATATATATATATATATATATATATATATATATGTATATCATTTGTATTTATGTTTGTTGTTTTTATTTTTATCTGGTATAATTTCGTCTCTGTGCAAGGAGGTCGTTTCTGGTAAAAAATGAAATTTTAAATAAATTAAAAATCAAAAATTTTGAGGTTGTTTGTTGCTGGGCACTGCCCAAGCCGCGCCCCCACCATGGGAGGCGCTGCCTGTGTAGGCAGCGCCAGCGCTGCCTTCACCAGGCAGCGGCCCCATGAGGAGGGGCGGGGCTGCAAAGCAGTCCCTAGCAGGGCCGAGCCCTGTACTGGGGGCTGCATAGCAGCAGGGGCAGCACCCCTTTTCTTTTTTTTTAAAGAAATAAAAGTCTTTATTTAATTTCATTTTTTTTATGTTTTTAGATTTTTTAAAATATTTTATATTATATGTTTATTTTAATATATATAAATATTATATATATATATATATTGTAATATTATAATATGGTATATATATATAATATATATATATATATATATATATTGTTAAATAGATATATATATTTAATATTTTAATTTAAATAAATTTTGTTATAAGGGAATATTAAAATGGAATAGTAAATTGGGTATTTTAAATTGAAGCATTTAAAGAATAATTATATAGTTATAAGATGATTTATTAAAATATAATTTTTTCTTAATGAATTGATTTTTACTGTCAATAGAAATTAAATGAGGTTTTTTTTTTAACCAAGGTTATTTAAATTTTGCCTTAATCGGAAAATCATGGAAATTGTAAAATGGGAGTTCAAAATTTATATTTAAATAATTTATGTTTATGCAAATAAAATGATATTGTATTTGACATATTAAGTATTGTTAAATAGTAAAAAAAAAGAAATTTTAAAAGGATATTCTAGAGGAAATGTGTCTAGCAAACGAGCAAAGGTTTTAATTAAAATATTGATTTGGATTTGGTCAAATTATTTATCCTTAATGAAATATAGATTAAGTGACTTGAATAAGTGTTTATTTATTTAAATATCTCGATTATGAAGATAATTGGTAAATAGAGAGTTAATGATTGTCTTAATTCAATCGAATGACCTTATTTATTAAAAACATTTGAATACGGAATTTAGGTATAGAACTAAGAGATAATGAAATATTTATTTTAATCAGTTATTTTAATTATCAAAAGTTTGATTTAGTTATAATTTAGTTTGATTTTTACGGATAATCATGGCAAATGAAATTAAAGGGGTAGATTTAAATATAGATAACTGAAAGATGATTTTGATTCGAAATAGAAGCAAAAGTAGATTTTATATTCAAATGGAATATCTAGAACGTTGAATTTTGAATAGTCAGTGATTTATTTTAAGGATAGAGTCTAGATAATCAAATGTTTTTTTTATAAGATATGTATTGGGAAATGGAATATAAAGTATTGTTATAGATTCTTAAATGATAATAGTGTGATTTAAGTATTTAGTATGTAACAGTATATACATCGAGTAGGCTCTATTAAGTATATTTGTTGGAATGTATTCGTACTCAAGTAGAGATGAGACTTAGTTGAAGATTTAATTGATTTATTAATGCGAATTGAAAGAAAGACTAATTTATTTATCAAAACGTTCTAAATACAGAAACAAATGAGAAAACTTAGAAATAACGAATGATTCAATGAACCATTTGAGATTGAGTTGTTGATTTATTGCTAGGATTGAGATAAAGAGTAATTTATTTAATCCAAATGCTTTATAACACAAGTGGATTTAATTACGATATATGATTGTGAGGCGTAGAGTTATTAATTGGATTGATTTCAATTCAATGATGTTATTTATTGAAATGTCTGGATTTTAGAATATGGTTGTGTGGTTTAGAGTAAATGATCTGTTCTTTGAATATTCTATGTCGTGAAAAGAGATGAGATCGATTGATTGGATAAATGCAAGTCATGAATACTGTGTTTGATTGGATTTAAGAAATCCAAACAGTAGCTCACTTCATTGTCTGAAATGTTCCCAATGGTTAATTGTTCGTCCTTGTTGTGTTGTGGAATTAGTGTGAATGTGCTGAAAGTCTTCCGTATAGAAGTTCTTTTATCGATATCGGTTGTGGCATGTGTGGAAACCTTTGTTGTGCCTTGGTAAATGTGCATGTGACACCAAGTCGTTTCAACCAGTTTTCACGTTCGGGTTTTGTAATTTGTGCCTCCTTGGAAATAGGAGAAGGTTTTGTATTATGTGCCTCCTTGGATGGAGTGGTTTTGTTTTGTGGTTTTCCTCCAGTGTTTGGAGAGGGTCTTAATCTTGTTGCCTCCAGTGATGGTGTGAGTTCTTGTTTGTTACCTCCTGGAATGGAGAGGTTATGTTTATCTGGATACCTATTTTGGCTATTACTGTGAGTGTTGTCTTAGGAGAGTGGCTTGCAATGGGTGCCAGAACACAAAGTGGTGCCAGGATAACCCTTTGCAATTTGGTTAATTCAGTGATAATTAAATTAAACTTTTAGAAGCTTAGGTTGCATCAAACATTAAACAAGATAATTTGTGCCTCGCTCATGGACTCAAGGGCTAGTTCGAGACTTGGGATGAGACGGGAAGGCCTGGAATGGAAAGATCATCTATCTCGTCTTCACGAGAGGTATTTGATTCGGCATGAGTGAGCATGGGTGCCGGGATTTCGGTAGAGGCCACCAGGATAACCCAAGGTGGGGGTCGGAGCCTAGGAAGATTCCCAGAGGATATCCCTTGACGAGCTATGCGATGACACTCTTCCTAAGTCAGTAGTTTGTTTATGTTATTTGTGACACTCTTGATCTATTCTATGTTTGGAAGCAATGTAACCTTTGGCAATGTTGTGTGAGTCGTACCCAGAGTTGTGTGTATGACCGTTTAGTCATGTGATTAGGTCTTGGATTTATTTCGTATCAGTTTTGTGTGGCCCGTGCCTAGTGGTAGATGGTCTTGTGTAGGAATTCTTGGTTATTATCTCCTAGCACAGAGGGAGTGGGGCCTTTGGGTTCCACGTGGTCGAGTGGCATGCATCTTAATCCGTTGGTTCTTCTTCATGTTCGTGTGATTGTGTTTTCCAGTTGGAGAGCTCGTGGGAATCAGTTTCTTCTCACGCCTTGTTCTCTCAGTTCTTAATGTATCTTATTACCCCCTCAGTTGTTATCGAGGTGGAATTGTGTTATGTAATCATATTTGTTGGACTTACCTCATTCGGGGAATGAGTATTGTAATCTTATTGTAAATCATGTTATTGAAATCTTTTGATATTTCTTATCCTTCGTTGTAAGTTATCTTGTATGGAATGTATGTTGTTTCATTTCCTTAAGTGATTAATGCTTCAGTTTATTTTAATGTTTTTTGTTGTTTGGGTTTTAAAGTAATCTTTGTCTCATGGCCTTAGAGGTTGTTAGCAATGTATATTCATCTTTCATGTTGTTTGTACTTAACAAAAAAAAAAAATTGGTGCTTTTAAGTAGTGAATTACAAATTCCTCTAGGGTTGTGTGGCGGGGCATTACACTGTCGAGTGCCACTTAAAACATGTCAGCAAGACCCGACCCCCTCGCCAAGACCTTCTGCTGCAATACAAAACATATGTCGATAGAAAACAAAATACGCCTATCACCGAGACACAATAAACTCAGCAAAAGGCTAGCCTGATAGCTAGAAGATAGCCGATAAGGGTTCCCACCATCACCACAACAAGAGGAATGTCTCACCGACAACCTGCAACAAAGAATAGTGGAACATACACAGGTCAGGGAGACAATTGGGTACCTATGCCGACATGAACCAGAATGAAAAATATGCATGACACAATGGATTCAAATGGATCACATGACAGAATATGAGCGAGGAAATATGAGGAAGGGACAATATGCTATTGATAAGGGCTCAACTTGAACACTCATGGATGGAATTAATTATGAAAAATTTCAAAATTTTACAGTTCTAACATAACCAGAGGGAGAAACACCCACCAAAAGTGAATTCAAACACGTTGAGCTCAACCCTTGTGGGAGCCCACTTAACCCACATGCAGAAATGAGAAACACCCCATAGCTAAAGTTTTATCATGAAAAACCCAAGTACACAACTAGACAATGAGAAAACCAGAAATGGCACTAACAGAAACCATGAAAGCATAGCTCATCCTAGTCTTTGGAAGACTTCACTAGTAATGATTGAACAAACTTTTTCCATAACCAACTTACAACATCACTTAATAAACCTGAACTTCTCAAGTAACACATAATAACACAAAAAGTATAGCATGACAAACATTGCAAATTTTGAAACAATATATTCCAAGCAACTACATCCTCTTACATTTACATTATCTCAGATTTAGTTAACATCATCTTTGTCTATTCCTATATGGTTTATAATTCACTTTTAATTAAAATTCAGCTATGATTTATTATCAAAAAAGGCTCTAAGCATTTTAAGAACATCTACTCAATAATAGGCTTCTCTTTATACATTTATTTGTACATATATATATATTTAAATATATATATATATATTTATAAACTTATATAAATATATTTCACTATATATATACTGTTGGAAAAACAATGAAAGACAATTGAGAGGGGAGGTGAATCAGTTGTCACAAAATATTTAAACTTTTCAAACTTAACTTAATCTTAGATTTGATGAAAGAACAATAAACCACAAACAATCAACATATCAGAAACACAGAGAACGACAAGATTTTTACGTGGAAACCTTGTTAGGGGAGAAACCATGGTGGATGTTAGTCCACAATATTATACCCTATTAAAAGTATAATGAAGAATAATGGGAATGCACATGCATTCAAGCACATTGCCTAGAGCTTAGTGCTCAAGTACAAGAGGGCTCACTACCCCAAGAAGACACATTGTCTTACAACAATTCAAATTAGATCTGGAGGGTATGAAATGAGAAAATAACTTCTACAAAATCTTGATTACAATTCCGGTTAAGCACAAAAATACTCCTTTACACTTAGCTCAAACTTCTTCACACTTTTCTTTGCAATTGAATGATTAGATCACTATTTGCACACTTTCTCTTTCTCTGGCACTTCTTTGCTACATAACTTTGCACAAACAACCACTCTTATATATTTACAACATGGAATTACATCAACAACATCATCGGCCAAAACATAAAACATATTCACAATGTTGGTCCAAATTTACAAGTAAATTTTTAATGTGAATCAAACACCATCAGCCACAACATAATGAAGACTTAAAACAATATCCTCAAGCACACCAAACATTCAAATTTTAATCTCCAAGGATGCACAATACGTTACAACCACCATGTTGGCCAAGAACATAAAAACTCGAGCACACAAGAGAAAAATCACCAACCACGAGCACATCGATCAACGTGGACATGCAACAAAGATAGAGCATGATCTATAACCATCCAAAATCATCAAAAATCATCAAAGAAGCATCCACAACAACTGAAATTACTAGAATCACATCAACTTCAATTAAGAACACTACGTGAAGCCACAAAAAAATTGTTAGAACACAATTTTTCATAACATGATTAAATCTTCATGTGGACCTCTAAAACTTTTGGTAGATAAACTAGATATACTCAATAATAAACCCTTTAGTCCACAATGACTAATCATCAATGTACTAAGGAAGACACCTTCATGACCTTCACTAATCAATTGCTAACCTGCAACTCTTTCTTTAAATATTTTCTCAATATCCTCGACATATATAACTTACAATACATCAATGCTAATAGTGTTGACATCAATGACAACCACATCTTAGCAACATAATCACAACATCCAAAAATCTCCCCCTTTCGCATTGATGGAAACACATGATGTGAAAAACATCATCAATGCAACTCACAATCAACATTTACTCCTTAGATTCTAACTCTTCTCTTCTTGTTTTTTTTCACATTGCTCTTCTTCCCTTTTGACATCAATGGAAAAGATAAGCATTATCTTTCCACATACAATATTTGAACCACATATCTGCACATCTGACTACACCCCTTGAGTAGCAGCCACAAAAACATCAATCCAAATCAGAATATAGCTATGAAGCACATGGATTGATGCAAGTAAATGCATCTCTAGTTCTTATCAGGATGGGTAATCACCCCTAGCATCCCTCTAAGATACTCAAAATTATCTTTTGGAAACATCTTGGTGAAAATTTCTCCAATCTATTCTTTGGTAGGCACATACTCTAGTTTGACTTCTTTCTCACTCACTTTCTCCCTCAAGAAGTGAAACCTCATTGATATATGCTTGGTCTTAGAGTGTTCCACCGGATTCTTCGATATGTTTATTGCACTTGAGTTGTCACAGTATATGGTAGAAGGCTTATCATATACTACTTTGATATCTTTTAGCATTTGTTTCATCCACAACACTTGAGTACAATTATTTGTAGCAACAATATAACCTACCTTAGTAGTAGATAGGGAAATGGAATTCTGCTTTTTACTCTACCAAGACACCAAATTTTTCCCTAGGAAGAAGGAACCACCACTAGTGATTTTCCTGTCATTTACATCTTCTACCCAATCCACATCAGTATATTCACTCAAGGTAATATCATCATCTTTAGGATACCAAAGCCCAAAATCAACTGTTCCTTTTAGGTATTTGAAAATTCTATTTACACCAGTCACATGAGATTCTTTTGGATAAACTTGATATCTAGCAACCATACACACAACACTCATGATGTCTGGTCTAGTATGAGTCAAGTAGAGTGATTTTCCAATCATTGACTTGTATCTTGTTTGATTTTCCTTAGGAGAATCATCATTCTACGTTAACTTGCATCAAGTTACCATGGGTGTACCAAAAAGATTTGATTCTTACATGCCAAAATTCTTCAACAAATCTCTCACATATCTAGATCGAGATATGAAAATCCTATTGTCTAACTAAGTGAATTGCAATCCTAGAAATAACTTCATCTCTCCAATCAAGCTCATTTCAAATTCACTTTTCATTTCATCAACAAAATTCATAGATAGGTCATCATCATCTCCAAAAATAATATCATCAACAAGGACTTCAATAATCAAGTCTTTATCATGATCCAACTTAAAATACAAGTTGTCAGTAGTGCCTTTATTGAATCCAAAATTTAGTAAGTATTTATCCAGTGTAGCATACCAGAATTTGGGGGCTTGCTTGAGTCCATACAGATCTTTCTTCAGTCGAAAAACCATGTCTTCCTTATTAGTTTGTTGAGATCCATCCAATTGTTCAACATATACCTCTTCTTCTAACTCACCATTTAGAAAGGCTAACTTCACATCCATTTGATATAATTTGTAGTTCTTATATGTGGCATAAGCAAGAAATAATATTACACCTTTAATTCTGGCAACAGGGGCAAAGGTTTCATCAAAATCAATACCTTCCATTTGAGAATACCCTTTATTTACTAGTCTTGCTTTATTTTGAACCACTTCACCTCGTTCATTCAACTTATTCCGAAAGACCCATTTAGTACCAATCACAATTTTATCTTTAGGTCTAGGAATAAGAATCCATGTATCATTCTTTTCAATTTGCATAAGTTCTTCCTTCATAGCTTCCATCCAGTGTTCATCATTACAAGCTTCATTCACATTGTTAGGCTCAGTCTTGGAAATTAGACAATACTCTTCTGCCATCCTTCTTCTAGTTTGCACACCTTTATTCTTATCTCCTATAATTTGATCTTCAGAATAATTTAGCTCTACATACCTCATAATTTTAGGATTCTTTCACAGTTTTGTTTCTTCTGTTCTTTCTTCTACACTTCCACTTGTCTCTCCTTCTCGACTTTCTTGATTTATCAAAACAATTTGAACTTGATTTTTTGTCTGAGCATTCTTCCCTTTTTCTGTACTATCTTTCTAGTCATCTGATTCATATCCACAGTATCTAGATGATCTAGCAAAGTCCTCATCAACTTTGACATTTGCACTTTCAATTATTTTTTTCAATCTTCTATTATAGCATCGATAAGCCTTTCTTTTAGTAGAGTAACCTAGAAAAATTCCTTCATTTCTCCTTTCATCAAAATTTCCTATGTCCTCATCTTTCTTAACATAACACTTGCTTCCAAAGATATTGAAATATTTAATAGTAGGCTTATAACCAAACCACAACTCAATAGGATTCTTACCAAAAATACCATTGAAATTTACCCGGTTTAAAGTGTACACAACAGTGTTTATAGCTTCTCTCTAATAGATGTGAGGCGCATTTCCTTCTAACATCATTATTCTAGAATCATCCATAATTGTTTTGTTATTCCTTTCTACAAATCCATTCTGTAGAGCGGTTTGGGGAGCAAATAACTGTCTTTTGATTTCATGCTCTTCACAGAAAGAATTGAACTCCCGGGAGGTGAACTCACCACCTTTGTTTGACCTTAGGCATTTCATGTTCAAACCTTTCTCATTCTTTTCCATAGCTTTGAAAATTTTGAACTTCTCTAATTCTTCACATTTTTCTCTTAAGAAATAAACCCATATCATCCTAGAGTAATCATCAATAAGCAACATAAAGTACCTTTCTCCTTGTAGACTTCTGATTTTGGAGGGACCGCATAGATCAATATGCACTAGCTCCACTACTCCATTAGAATGATGTTGTTTGCTCTGAAAGAAACTCTAATCTATTTTCCCATATGAAATTCCTTGAATATTGTGTTAGTAGGCTTCACTAGCTTAGGTAGATCTCTTACTGCATGAGTGGAGTTTACCTTGAAAATGTTATCAAAATTCACATGACAGAGCCTCCTATTCCATAACTAGCTTTTATCTACTTGAGTAATTATACAACTTTCATTAGCAACACTCAAGTGAAAAATATTACTTCTTGTCTTTGTACATGAAGTAACTACATTTCCAAAGCTTTCAAGAATCCTTTATTTTCCATCTTTGAACTATAGATTGTAACCATTGTCCACCATCTATCTAATAATCAACAAGTTATGCTTCAAGCCTTCAACATAAAGGACATCATCAGTGTTATGTTTACCATTAGGACAAATAAATATTCTACCATGAATCACACCAACATTGTTATCTCCGAACCTTACAACCCCAATGCCATATTTCTCTAAACTTACAAATTTTCTTTTGTCACCTGTCATATGATGTGAGCATCTGCTATCAATAACCATCTCATCATTTTCTTCAATTCAAGCTGCAAGAGCTTTCTCAAGTACTTTAGTAGATTTAGTATCCATCAGACCATTTTACTTGATAGCAATGAAAACCCATTCATCTTCATTTCCATTTTCTTTATCAGATTCTTCATTAGTCACACCTTCTTTAGCATAATAGTATTTATTTTGAAATCTAGGTTTGTTAGGATTAGACCTAGGAACTCTTTCAGGACACCTTGAAGCAAAATGACCTATTTTACTACAAGAGAAACATTTAATTGGAAATTTTCCTTTATACTTACCTTGTCCTCTACCTTCTTTCTTCACAATCAGTGCTTCCAACTCTTCTACCTCTATTTCTTCATCTTCAAGCTATTTCATCTCTTTGTCATACTTGAATGTCTTTCTAGAACTCTCTCCTAGATCATATCTTAGCTTGTTTCTTCTGGATACAAAGGCCTTAAATGCAGATTTAGTCTTGGGAGCAGAATCAACAAATTCACTCAACTCAAAGGCAACAAGTTTACCAATCAGCATACCTCTTGTCACATTTGTTACTGATAAGAACTCTTCAATAGCATGAGCCTTTGATTTGTAAGAGGGAGGCAATGATCTGAGAAATTTACTTACAATTTCTTGTTCTTCTAGGGTACACCGACACATCTAATACCCATCACAAGTTCATTTACTCTTTGCATAAAAGAAGAAATATTTTCATCTTCACCCATCTTCAAATTTTCATACTTTCCTTTCAAAATCTATAGCTTAGTGACCTTCACATGTGCATCTCCTTCATACAAAGTCTCCAGCTTCTTCCATGTCTCATGAGTTGTCTTCAGATCCATCACATTTGTCATTTCTGAATTTTTCAAAGCACTCAGCAAAGATTCAATAGTCATGATGTTAATCTCGACCTCTTTAATCTCATCAAGAGTGGAAGGACCATGCTGAGGAATAATATATTTGTTCTTTGTAATTTTCCAGAAGGGTTCACTAATACACCTCAAGTGACACTCCATTCTGGCTTTCCACAAAGAGTAGTTTGTTCCATCGAATCTAGGACTTTCCTTCTTGTATGATGCCATCTCGGATCACCACAAGCTCTTAAACTTCTTTAGAGGAACCTGCTTTGATACCAATTGTTCGAAAAACAAGGACATACGACTGAGAGGGGGGTGAATAAATTGTCATAGAATATTTCAACTTTTCAAACATAACTTAATTTAATCTCAGATTTCATGAAAGAACAATAAAACACAATCAATCAACACATCAGAAACATAGAGAACACCAAGATTTTTTACATGGAAACCCTGTTAGGAGAAAAACCATGGTGGATGTTAGTCCACAATATTATACCCTGTTAAAAGTATAATGAAGAATAATGGGAATGCACATTCATTTAGGCACACTACCTATAGCTCACTTCTCAAATACAAGAGGGCTCACTACCCAAAGAAGACACAATATCTTACAACAATTCAGATTAGATCTGCAAGGTATGAACTAAGAAAATAGCTTCTAAAAAAGCGTGATTATAGTTTCTGTTAAGCACAAAAGCACTCCTTCACACTTTGCTTAAACTTCTTCACACTCTACTCTGCAATCGAATGATTAGATCACTATTTGTGCACTTGCTCTTTCTCTTGAACTTCTTCACTACATAACTTTGCATGAACAACCCCTCTTATATATTTGCAACATGGAATTACATCAACAACTTCGTTGGCCAAAATATAAAGCATACTCACAATGTCAACCCAAATTTACAAGTAAATTTTCAATGCGAATCAAACACCATTGGCCACAACATAATGAGGACTTAAAAAAATATCCTTGAGCATGCCAAACATTCAAATTTTAATTTGCAAGGATTGAAAATATGTTACAACCACCATTTCTACCAAGATCATAAAAACCCAAACACACAAGAGAAAAATCACCAACCACGAGCACACCGATCAACACAGGAATGCAACAAAGATAAAGCATGATCTAGAACCATCCACAAGCATCAAGAGTCATCAGATAAGTATCCACATCAATTGAAATTACTAGATAACATCAACTTTAATCAAGAACACTAACTAAAGCCACACAAAAAAAAGTCAGAACACAACTATTCATAACATGATTAAATATTCACATGGACCTCTGAAACTTTCAGTGGATAAAAAAGATATACTCAACAATAAACTCTTTAGTCCACAATGACTGATCATCAACATATTGAGCAAGAGACCTTCATGACCTTCATTGTTCAACTATCAACCTGCAACTCTTTCTTTAACAATTTTCTCAATATCCTCGACATATACAACCTACAACGCATCAATGCTAATAGTGTTGACATCAATGACAACCACATATCAGCAACACAATCACAAAATCCAACATATACATTTATATCAATCGGTTTAAAAAGAACTTAGTTAAGAATATAAATTGTAATGACACTTGAGCAATATACAATGCAAGTACAGTATAACATAGTGTCGATTAACACAAAAATGAGAATTGAGGGAGCTAAAGGTAAGATCGTTGGGATAAGAAGAGAATGCATGTGAATTGATATTAACTAAAGATAGATTATCTCGATGCAGATGTACTAGATTTAAACTAAGCATCATACTTAACCGATGCCACCAATATTAACCAACCAATCTAAAGACAAGAAACAAAATATCACACTTAATTGCTCTCATGAAGACTATTCTAAACTAACTACACTATTGATCGAGTTCAAAGCTAGCTACAGAGGAAAAGATAAGGATGCTTAACCCTATATTCTATCATTCTACAGTTAGCAACATTAAGATTTTATTTAACCTCAAAGAAAAACACTTACCACTATAGTAAGAGAGAGATACACCTTAAGGTTCTAAAGCTCAACCAGTATGGGAAGTACATATGAAATAAGTCAAAGAGAATGCATGATTCTAGCTTAAGGAAACACATCCTATTCAACTGAAGTAAAATTAGGTTGGATGACACAATGAGAAGCTTCCTCAAATGTAGCCACCTTTAGTGGAGTAATCAACTAGGGAGTGTCTAATAAGAAGAGAATTACAATAATTCAAAACTTGAGTTCCATCTTAAGTGAAACCGCCGAGCCATCAACAAGATTTCATTTAGCAAAGTTTCATTCCCTTACTAGTTCTAAACAATGTAAGGTGAAAGAAAACTAAACAATAGTGGAAAGTGAGGGTATGTACAGGATCATCATGGAAAAAATAGGCCCTTAAGTGGCAAATTGTTTAGAAAAAACAGAGTTAGGCAACTTGACATAAAAATTTGAATAAGTTATCTATATTATTTCAAAAATATGTAAGAATAGAATTTGTAGCAAATTGAATATAGTTTCTAAACTACTAGGTTTATTTATTTTTAAATAAAATCTATTTGGTGAAAATTTGAAATTTCAATGTAGTAGTACTTAAATTTCAGGGAAAAAATAAGAAGTAGGTGTCTGTCTAACCACCCTAACCATAATAAAATGATAATATTTTTTTATAAGATTTTATATATAAGTAGAGGACTCATGTCCTGATGTGATGCATATTTTTTTGTAATTTATTTCCAAGTAAATAATTAACTATGATTTTTTTATTGCAACTTTTAAAAAATATAAAAACTCATACATCTAACCACGTTAACTTGGTCAAAACTTCATGAGATTTTTTTTTTAATCCTATAATATACAAAGCATAATGTGACACATGTGTTGGATTCAAAAAATGTGATACCATTTGAAAGCTATAGATGTTTTTCAATCAGCCTATCAATTAGGACTTTAGTCGTAATTCAAATAGAAAATGAATAATAATTATTTATTAAATTCAAAGTAAAGCATAATTTATATTGGTGGAAAGCTGAGAATCTCCTTTAAAAACCCTTTTCATTTCATTAATTTTTGGTAAAAGAAAAGTCGTCAGCCACATACCCTACAAATACCCATATCACCACTTTTTGGCCCATCATGATCCTACACATACCCATGATAAAAAAACTCCTATATTAGATGACAACCAAATAGGGATGAGAAATTTCATTAAGTTTCCAATTGGTGCTACAAAGGATTACAAACTTTTATTTTTGTGGGAAAATAGCATTGAGTTTTTTTAATTAATAAAGATAAAACTACCAAATGATACATTAAAAGATTGAGAATTGTCATCTATTGTTCACTCAAACAAACTACAGGTAACGAAAAGAGGATAGCCCACAACCCCCAAATAATGATGTTGGTCCATGTAATAGGTGAATGTTCTGATACAATGAAGATTAATGATATTCAACTCCAAAATATTAAACATCGCAGCCTAGTTTTCCAATAGTGTGAACTTTTAAAACTTGAACGGTTATAGGGAATTCATGAAGAAACAAAAGAAACTTAATAATTCCTAATGGAGTTGACGCTTTTCACCAGGTTCAGTCTACAAAGCTGATAAAATCTATTACTCAACACACTATGGCGCACACCAGAAAGTAAAGAAGTAAACACATTTTACTTGTCTTCATTGTAATGTAGTTACTATGAATGTTAACTGGTAATCCTAAAAACAACTATAACATTGCAACTTAAGTCGACTAATATAGCTAGATATGAACAAGAGAGTATTAGTACTATAAATGAGATTATATTTCAACGTCTTCTTGTGTGGGTCAAGAAAATTATAACCACGGTGGAAGTTTAATAAGGTTAAAAGACGCTGAGAAAATTGAGAGCACTGCTGGCAGTATAAATTTCCCAAATCTAATACAAAGATTAATTATTACAGGAAACAATCAATTGAACATACATCTTGATGAAGTTTGAAGAAAAAAAAACTATATAAGCCTTCAAGAACAATTATTGGCACTCAAGATTAATTATTCATTACAAACGAAAGTTGAGGAAGAGGTTTTTTTAGAAGAGAACCTAGACTATTGAATGTCTAGGTTGCAAAAGATATTGGTTGAGTATTAGCTCCAAACCAAGCTTTCCAACTTTTCAACCATAGATTCTATCTCCTCTTAGCCAACTCCTTAGCTCAAAATCCTCTGCAATCTTCCAAAATCTCCAAAAAGGAAAGCTAATGAACCTTACAGGAAAAAATTTCTTTTCAGAACCAAAGAGAAAACTTCACGACAAGCATAAAAAGAAACTGAATTAGTTTTCCTTTCTCTGAGAGTAATAAAACCAATTGCCCCTCTCAAGGTATCTCCACTTCCAATTAATTAATTTTGCAACTAATTTTATTCTATTCCCTCTAATATTTCAATTTATTTCCCCTTTTCAACTTTTATTAAATTTTACCTTTCATTCTACATTTGTACACAATATCCTCTTTTTATTTATTAATTTATTATTTGAAATGGCATATAAAGGTTTTTTATGCCAATGTATAAGTAATAGATATCTATATATGTATATATATTTTGTTTAAATATTCTATTTAGAGAAATAAC
Organism: Sequoia sempervirens; assembly: GCA_007258455.2. NCBI lineage: Eukaryota > Viridiplantae > Streptophyta > Pinopsida > Cupressales > Cupressaceae > Sequoia > Sequoia sempervirens. Next base: position 230,871,792 of record VDFB02000013.1, read on the forward strand.
TATCTCAATTTAATTTATTAAAATGAAATACCGTAATCATTTTAATTCATTATATAGCTTAATTTAATTTGACTTAATTTCATTTACCATGCCTTCAAATTGACTTTAAAAATTAAAATAAGATAGGAAAACAAGCACAAGACTCCAAATCAGTCAACACATAACAAACAAAAGCATGACAAAGGTTAAACGACCACAAGTAAAAGAGACAATACCAACAAACTTATGGACGGGGTGTGACAACAGAGATTCATCCTTCAAAAGGACAATGGTTCGAAGTGGGGGACCCTGTGCAACCTCCAAAAAAATAGCTCCATTGGGCTTTGACATGCTTAGACCTGATGAACAGGTGGAGTTGATGCTCATACTTGTATCCTATATTAAAACGATAGGTCAAAATATATACATGAGAAAATAATAGTCACATTGTGATGGGGAAATCATAGTCACAGGGAACACACAAGCAAGTGATGTGACACTATCCCCATCACCGACACATAACAACTAATATCAAAACACGAACGCATACATCTAAAGTAACATCATATCCAACATATTCAATTAAATAGTTAACTAATCTGCAAAACAATGAAACATTGCATAAGTAAAAGACATCAAATATCATAATGCCAATAACATCGTTAAGCCAAACATCATAATGTCATGAATATCACTAAGCTAAGAATCATAACATTATCAATAGTATTAACATCTACTCATCAAAATATCACCATGTCTGAATAGAACCCAACAAAGTCATAATGTATATCAAATTGTAACATAGAATCAAGAAAACAACATCATATAGTCTAGATGAAATCCACAATGTTGTCTAAACATAAGCAAACTAAGGGGCATCACAAGCATGGTAATTGTGCCTCAGCCTAAACTTTCCTTCACCATTGTTCTTCAGAATGGTCGATTCAAGGCTTCACCATTTAGCTTTGTCTCTTTTTGTCTAAAACAACAAGGCCATAGACAAAAATCCTTCAAGAACTCTAGTTTTCAACTGAGTTCAGACTTATCTTCAAAAATGATCTTGAATGAGTTTTCAAGTTGAGAATATACAGGTCACTCGAGACCATTCTCGCAACTCTTTCTAAATGTTTAGATGGTCTTCCACCTCTCCCAAAGTACTCTTCAATAGAAGCTTCACACTAAAGGAAATCTGCAAGAAAATTGCAAGTAATAAATCTCTATCTTGCAGTAAGAAGTCGTCAAGTATCGCCTTTAGGTTACAAGAGATATGGCTTTAAGATCCTTACAAAAATCGCAACCTAAGGGTATGTGTAATCATGGGAAAAATAGGCCCTTAAGTGGCAAAAAAATTAGAAAAATCAGAGTTAGGCAACTTGACGTAAAAATTTTATTAAGTTATCTATATTATTTCAAAAATATGCAAGAATATAATCTATAGAAAATTGAATGTATTTTCTAAACTAATAGGTTGGTTTAACAAAAAAGGAAATCTATTTGGTGAAAATTTGAAATTTCAATGTAGTAGTACTTAAATTTCAGGGAAAAAATAATAAGTATGTGTCTGTCTAACCACCCTAACCACAATAAAATGATAATATTTTTTTATAAGATTTTAGATATAAGTAGACGATCATGTCCCAATGTGATGCATATCTTTTTTATTTCTTTTCCAAGTAAATAATTAATTATAAATTTTTTATTACAACTTTTATAAAATATTAAAAACTTGTATGTCTGTCCACCTTAAGTTGGTCAAAATTTCATGAAATTCAATTTTTCTTTTTTTAATCCTATAGTATGCGAAGCATAGAATGTGACACATGTTTTGGATTCAAAAAATGTCATACCGTTTGAAAGCTATAGATGTTAAATTCAATTAGTCTATCAATCAGGACTTTAGTCATAATTTGAATAGAAAATGAATAATAATTACTTATTAAATTCAAAGTAAATCATAATTTATAGTGGTGGAAAGTTGAGAATCTCCTTTAAAGACCCTTTTCATTTTATCAATTTTGGGTAAAAAAAAAGTTGTCAGCCACATACCCATCATATTGCCACTTTTTGGCCCATCATGATCCTGCACATACCCCTAACAGTAATAAAACTTCTTACAAATACTTGCAAACAATTTTATTGAGATTCTTATACTCCAAACCACACTTGTTTGATATCAACAACATATTACCATACTACAAAACAAAAAATGGTAACACACAAAGTTGATACAACTATTTAGATGAAAGGTGTTCCCAACTCTTACAGAGTTGTTCAAAGGAACTTTCCTTTGCTACCTGCTCCATCTTTGGTTCTTCTGCCATAGGGACAGTACCCTCAGGTTCCACCTTCACTTTTTCAACTTCTTGTTGGGTTGATTTCTCGATGGACCTTGATGAATGATGAAGCTCTAGGTGCAGCTTCCAATATTTTTCATCCCAATGCCCACTGATTTTGTAGTAGGTGCAATAGTTTCGAGCTCTGGAGGATTCTCCAGTTGCTCCCAATCCTTGAAAATGAGGTCTCTTCTTGGCCTTGATAGGATTGACAATGCCTTGTTTAGTGGTGCCCAAACCTTTCCCACTGTATCCTATTTTGGTAAGAAACTTCATTATAATGTCATTGTTGTGCTTTTCAAAATGTGTGAAATAGTTCTACTCATCCTCCATTGGTTTCTTCTTATCTGATGCAGAAGATGCCTCCAGGTAACTATTGTTGCTATCAAGCATGTTGAGGGTCTTTAGGCACTCCATTTGTTGACAATAAGCACATTCTTCTACACCTGTAGGATTATCCAATTTGTGACTGTAAGTCAATCTTGCCACATGACTCTTCACAACTAGCTTCATTGCCAATGATGCCCCCGAACTATTAACCAGAGTGAGCAAGGATTACGAGGAAGAAGTATCCTCGAAAAGTGGACAAAAGGTGCATATGTGAGCATTCTTTAATATAGGACTTCTCTTGTTCTGCTTAGTGGCTTCAGAATAGTGGTTTGCAAATTATATGAGGAAGGAAATTTCATTTTCTTCCTTTTCCCAAAACTCAAGGGGTTCGGTTGAACCCAATGGTTCGACCGAACATCATTATGGGTTCGATCGAACCCACAAACCCTAAATAAAAATAATCATATTTAAATGGGTTAAGTCGAACATGGGTTCGACTGAACCTCCTTAAATATGACCAAAAACAAAAACATTCTCATTTCGACTGTCATTTTCACTTTCTAAATTTACCAGTTGCTTTCCCTGGTGCGTGCAGCGAACTGAGACCGTGACAGTGAGCAAAATGACTTCTTCTTTCTGGCGAATGTAACCTCAACTTTGTCTCTCCAAACTTCATCAACCCGACTTGCATATCAAGCACCAAGTATTTGAAATTCAAATTTTGTAGAGTTGAAAATGCATTTATTTGTTAAATTTTGAAACCCTGGATGCAATTTTTTTCAAATTTGTTGAATTCAAATTGGATTTTTTTGGAAGTTTTTAAAGGGTTTTCAAATTTGTTGAATTCAAATTGGATTTGCTTCCCCATTTTTCATACATTTTTATGTTAGAGTAATAAGTTATTATGCTTAATTAATTAAATCATATTGATTAATTAATTAAGTCACTTATTCCTCTTAGTTACTTAAGCTAAACTTAGGCACAATAATTAATTAATTAATTATTAATTATTAAGTGTGCACACTAGGGTTTCTTGATCTCCTTCATAAGGATTGATCTCTTTCGTAATTATTGATTCTCTTAATGCATTTTTACACTTTGAGGTTTACAGAACATCTTCTTTGGTTCTTCATATCTTTTGCATGTGACAGGTATGCATCTTGCATGCAGGTGATCTTGGTTTTCTCACCCAGCCCCCTCTGCAGCAGCGGTGGTTCTATGGAGAACTAGGGACTCCACCCTAGCCCCCAACCTACAAGCCCCCAATTTTTTTTTAGGCCTTGGGGCCCCTGTAGCCCTCATTGGGCCTTTTGGAGCAATGTTCACGAAATTGGGTGTAGTTTTTGCGTACAATCTCCGTTTTTTGCAAACAAGATACCATTGGAAAGCTAATTCTGACGCTGATCTAGTGGTGCTAGTTTTTTTACCAGATCTAGCTCCAGATTACTTTTGCAGGCCTTTGAACTCAGATCTTGTGGTTTTCACTCTGGAGGGCATATCTTTTGACTCGGTGCTCCATTTTTCGTCATTCTTGCGGTGTTGGAAAGCTGATTCAGTCCTCTACACAGATATAAGGTCTATTTTATTTTTTATATTTATGGATTTTCAGTATGATCTTCTTTTACAATCGTCAGGTTATTGTAATAAATGAACTATGATAAAGCTCCATTCAGGAGGGTTTCTTGCATAATAAATATGATTAGAGTGTATTTTTTCACTTTGATCTCTATCTCCATCTTGTTTTGATGGCAAATCACATGAGTTTATTTGGTCTCTTAGTTTCTCTCGGCCATATCTTTGCTTAGCTAGACACATTGTTTATTCACATCCGGTTCACACTTTAGATTGAGAGCCTATGGTTAATGATCCACATTGGATCCATCTCAATTTGAGGACCATTTTTTTATGGTTAATGTTCTAGAGTCTATATGGTACTCCTTCCCATGGAAGATTTTTAGTCACAGTTTTGCATAGGCATCAAGTTACACGACTTCCAGATTATGTCATCATCACATCTCTTGTTGTTTCACAGATTCCAAGGTTGTTCCAGTTTGTGAGTTTTCGAGTGTTCCGTGGAATCAGGTCTGCTATCACATTATCATGATTTCAGTTTTGGTTTCAGTTGTAGAAAGAAGTATCTTTCCTTGCTTGTCAGATTGTGGTTCCAGTGTTACTCCACAGTGAGCTTCCAGTGCTTCTTGCAACAGTCATCTCATTGTAGGGGGGTTTTGTCCCACTTGGTTTTCCTTCTCTACCTCATATTGAATTTGTAAATGGGTACCTAATCAGGCCTAGTTGTCGGGACCCATCTTTTCTTTCATGCATCTTATTCTAGTGTTTTAGCTTCTTCCTAAGTTCATCTTAAGGGGGGTGTTAGAGTAATAAGTTATTATGCTTAATTAATTAAATCATATTGATTAATTAATTAAGTCACTTATTCCTCTTTGTTACTTAAGCTAAACTTAGGCACATTAAATAATTAATTAATTATAAATTATTAAGTGTGCACACTAGGGTTTCATTTAGGGTTTCCCTTTTAGGGTTTCTTGATCTCCTTCACAAGGATTGATCTCTTTTATAATTATTGATAGACTCTTAATGCATTTTTACACTTTGAGGTTTACAGAACATCTTTGGTTCTTCATATCTTTTTCATGTGACAGGTATCCATCTTGCATGCAGGTGATCTTGGTTTCTAACATTTTATGTCCTATGTGTAAATGAAATATGCCTTCCCATTTTAGCAATCAAAGCTATGGATAGCCTGCTCCTAAATGGAAAGACCAAGTGAAGCATATATAAGAACTTAATAGCATATGGAAACAAACAATATAAAGTTATGAAGTTCAAATAGAACCACAAATTGTATCATTTGTAACATTAAAAATGTCCATCTCTACACATTTTTGGTGGTAGGTAGGTATTGCACAATAAGATAGAGGATGTAAACTGATTAAGACTTGGATAGTATTTTAAAAGGAATTTGAGGTGTGGAAACACTTCCCATATTAACCTATCAAGAGATAAATATGCAAAATAGATTTAATTTTAGTTACAAGAAAAATGTATAAATTATAAATTTATAACATAATTATGTACATTGGAAAATCCTCTTGGAAGAAAAATCCCACAACCAAAAACATGAACCAATTATATTATTTGATAATAATATCATTTACAATAAAATATTCATGTGCATACCCTTATAGTAGTATCATCAACATGTGATTCATATGGAGTAATTTCTAGTAGCATGATGATACCTATAAAATCATTATGCTTTCTCCATCTCAAGCACCCATAAATAGGAAAAATTTAAACCATAAACCAAGTGTGGTTTACCAAAGCCATGAGCCAAAATAATGACCTAAAAATGGCACCAAATTTGGCACAAATTCCAACACCATATTCCTTGACTTGGTTTATAGGATGTATTTAGCAAATGATTTACATCTTGTCAAAAAAATTCAAATCCTCCTCATAACCGACACTCCATTTTTGACATATTCAAACTCATTATTTAAGATGATCTTGATGATTTTCATAATTCTAATCAATATTCTAGTGTAACCCCCCTTTTTTATTCCCTTATGCGTCATATAACATTTCATAAGTAATTCTCATCTTACAATTTCATACAATGCTCTTACAACTTCTTAAATATATAAAAGGGACAACCCTAGTTCAATTAGGATTATTTAATTATTATCACCTACATCCATTCATTACATGTTATTAGTTTTTAGTTGCACACATTATTAGGAAATATGAATTGTCTAAGCAATTGGGGTATATTGCATGTTTGAGAGTGTTTTCCTAGATCTTTTATCTAGTTAAATTAATATCCTTTAAAATATTTTTTTATGGAGTTTTCATCTTAACTCTAATAGGGCTAGCAAATAAAATGACGATTGAATCATTTTTTGATATAATAGCTAGCTAATGACAACCATATAAAGAGCCACATTAAAGAAGATGAAAAATAATGATCAAGACTATGATCTAGATACATATGTTGCTAAACAAGATATTTTCCTAAATTGATAATTACGTATTGATGCACCTTTCCACCCTAAATATCCTCACTCATTGGCTAGTAATTTATATAATGTATTAGGTGGCTATCCTTAGGGAATTTATACTATTCATAATATTACCACTCTAATGGATTTTAATAATGTTGTACCCTCTATGCATCCATCTACCCTTCATCCTCTTATAATGATTCCTCCTATCATACTATAGTTACCACTTCCATGGGATCCACCACCCATGTCCTACCGCCTTTCTCTCCACTAGTATTTTTCTTATCTCCCATCATTTTATATATGTTCACACCATTGTTACTACTAGCACTATCCTATATAGATATGTTCTTCATACCATTCCTCCTTATCCTATGAAAATCTAACCTTATAGTGTAACTTCTCCTTCCATTACCATGTCATTACCTTTGTAGACCTTCCCCTCTTTATATAGTCTCCTTTTTATCCTACACTGCTCCTACCACTAATATATCCCTATACCTTGGATATAATATTGAAGAAATTTAACTAACTTTCACTATCGCAAAAATTAGACCCATATTTTTAAACATAAAATGTGTATAATAAAGTACAATCCATGCTTCCTAATTCAACTTCACTAATATCTATCAAATTAACTTAGGTTCATTATAATAAGATAATCATATAGCCATAATTAGTTGTCAAGATAATGGTAAAGTTTTCAATAGCCATATTTATCCTTCCACATGCCACCATTAGACATACACATAAGATTCATGAACATCCATACCTATGAGCATCCAAATACAAGAAATATAAAGTTCTTTATATCATGCACATCATCAACATACACATAAAATATCACACCCATAATCAACACAACTAATAGTTCCCATATCCTATTATCTATGTTCTCATACAAATGTTTCTTCAAATACATCAAAGCACTCATGAGTAAATCCACTCTGTAGAGAATACACACAACTAAAAAGGTGCCCCTAAGGTATTTGTCTCCTATATCTATACTCTTAGCCTATCCTTCTCTATGGATATGTTCCACTCATATCTACCACCCTGAGGTGATCCATGTCGCAATCCTTGTCAAGGTCACTCCTCCACTCTACCTATATCCTTTCTCAATGAGCTAGATCTATCACTGCTACTCCCCAAAACACTTACATTTAAATATTAAAAAAATGAACTTAATAAATTATACAACATTGATTAAAACTAACTAAACAATGAAAGCATTTAATATTATAACACCTTATGAATTATATTGAATGTACCCACCTTGAAATTTATAGACATCGATGTCAATCACTTATTCATACTATAGATTTGTTCTCCAAAACACCTACATTTATATAAAAGTGAATTTTTAAGAAAAATAATATTTAACTTACTTTTAACTCAACAATAATGGATGTATTTCTATCATAAACTCTGTGTACTCATAATAGAATCATGGCCTAGGTAGAGTATAAAAAATGTTGTTTCCATCCTCATATGTAAATCTAGAGTTAGAGTGCCAAAATTGTTGAATTTCATCCTTTGTGCTATTAATTAGCTTTTTATCGACTCATGGAAGCCTACTGCTAAAAGCCCAAGTATGATTTTCAATAGGACTTTCTAATCATGATCTTATTGATAGTACTTTTGATAATGTTTTACTGTTTAGGCTTAATTCAAAACAAGTTTACCTTAATAATTGAGCCTTTTTAATTTTTTAATTTCTTACTAATGATGTTATTACTCTATGAGCAACTCTTTTATCTTTTTCCTTACTATTATTTACAATAGAATTGAATGAATTAAAAAAAAAAATTAACAACAATATTATTTCGATCAAACTTTTTGTTTACATGAATCTTTGAAATTTATTTAGTAAAGGTCTCATTTTGTACATCTTTAGTAATTGTATAAAAATTTGGAATTTTTTGGTTAATGTCTTATTGGAAAACCATTCATTGAAAAATTTTGAAGCCCACAACCGAATGGTTTGTGATGACCTCTTGCCTTTAAGAATTTCTATTATGCTCATGAATTTCAAACCATTTTGGGGTTCTTGAATTTTTTTATATTTTAACAAACTCATTACAAAAAGATGGATTTTGAATTTTTTTTCTTCTTCACAAAGGTTCTCTCTTCTTATGTAATTTGGAGACACATTGAGTTTCATTGGTTCATGTGAGCTATCAATTTAATCATTGTTATCAACAAGTTGATTATTGAGTGCAATTTCAATGTCATAGGGTTCATATCCACATTAGTCAAGAAATTGTTGATGTATTTTCTTCTTCTTCTTCTATGATGCTACTCTTATCAATAGGTGTTCCATCAAATTTTACAATATTTTCACATTCATGTTCAACATTTTTATTTTCAATATTATTGTCACTTTCATTTTTTAAACATTTCATTATATTGAACATTAAAATATCCAATTTAAATGTCATTTAAGGGTAAATAAGGACCTTCATCTTCTTTCAATATATATTTATAACAAGTATATATATTTAAGGGTAAATATATATTTTTAACATATATAATATGTATGGTTGGATTATTGAGATATTTATAACAAGTATGCAATGAAGTCAAACTTTATTAGATTTGATTCTTAATAAATTAGTTTTAACGATTCAATTTATAGACTTATGCAATCTATAAGTTTAAATAGTTTGATGGTATCTAAACTTTATACATATAAAAATATGATAAATGTCTGATTATTTTGCTTTCCAATCTATATTTTTGATGTTCTTGGCTATATAATTGAAGTTCATTTATGTTAAAACTATTAGATTAAATATTTTTATCCCCAATTATTTTCAAATAATTTTATACTAATCTTTGTATTCTTATTCTTTCTTTCATCGTTTCATTTAAAATTTGAACCATTTAAGGATGCTATGTTATAGATTATAGTTGTCTTCCAATTATTTTTAAATTGTTAATGGTATGAAAATATTATTGATGAGTAGATGAATTATTACAAGTTCTATTTTAGATTTGTATTCCCTTTATCTAGATATATTATTTACCAAAGTCTCATTGCTCTGTTAGGTGTACTGTATATATATAACATGGAAAATGCAGATCATGTTCCACCTATGCTAGATTCTTTGTTTGAAAATACTAGTAATGAGATTAAAAAATTGAGAGATTCATTAACACAGGGTGCAAATCGGGGATATATAGTGAACCATGCATGTTAATATTGCATTGTCTAGAAAAACTAAAAGATGAACTTGAGAGGACTAGTGCATATTCCCCAAATAGAGTGACTGTTATTCTTTCCCACATGCGGGAAGAAGTACATAGTGATGTTCCCCTTAAACAAATACATGATAGTGTCACCAAAGAAATAATAAAAGCCACTTGTTTTCCATTTTATCAAAATGTGCGTAAGGTTAGGGGATACCAGGTCACTAGATGTGTCGATCATACTATGGCCTCATTGATCTACCCACGATTTCTCACAGCACATGTTTTATACCCAAACAATGACCAAATTCCATTGTATTTTGTTTAGCAGTTGTATGTTGAGGTCCATTTGGGCCTCAAAGTTAACTACTTGGACATTCAACCATATGTTGGTCAGGGGCATTGTAGGATTGCTGATAGGCCCACCTATCGTCGAGCAGATAGACCACCCCCAGTGTTTAGGTTATTGGTTGGTGACAGGTCTCCTGCTTTCACCCCAGCTCTAGCCCCCATAGTAGATGAGGTTGTCGTTGCTTCCCAAAAGGAAGCAATTGACATTGTAGGTGACATTGTGGCTGCCACCACTAGGATATCTGATGATAATATAGGTTAGTATTTGATGTCCATATATTCCCGATCCACACCATTTTCAGCACATTGGACCACCATGGATCCTTTTACAGTGGCCAACATCCCTACTCCTACATAGCTTGATGCACTCATAGGAGATATGTCACACATGACTCTGCATTGTTTGGTTGAGGACCTATTGGAGGCATATGCCCACATTGCATCAGACAATGGGATCAGTATAGAGCATGTTAGAGAGTATTTGAGATGTAGAGGTCTTTTAGTTCCAGCATCCCATCACTCTCAGCTGACCACTAGTGCACATCAAGATCCACCTATAGTTCATACGACAGCTGCACAGACTATGGGTTTTACTGATATGTTGATTGGTTCTGGTTCATCATCACTGATGCCATCTCACCTTCATAGTCCTCTACATTCATCATTTATGGCATGACATGGGATAGATCAAATGGATGCAGATGCTGATTCATTGCTTGATCGTTTGGTGCATATGGTGGAGGCAACTGTTTCAGAGGACTTAGGTCATCTGATATCAGATGATGTACATGTATGTGTGCATGTGCATGTTTCAATTTTTTTTTCATTATTTTTTATTTATTTTTTTAACTAGATATTCATGTATCGTGTGTATGATCGATGTTACTCTATGGATGAATCTGCTGTTAGTGGACATGTGAGTTTTACATTTTTATATAATCACACGTGTATATGTACATGCAATATATTTATGTATGCATAGATCTAGATTGATATTTAAAAATACAAGTTCATTTAAAAATAACTTTCATAAAATTTATTTAATATAAATTATATGTATTTAGCACATCTTGTACACAATTTTATTTGCAGGGCTCAGCACATCCATCAGAGCAGAACCATTCTCATTCAGATGGCCATTCATCTAGGAGTAGACATTCATATTAGGCCATGCACTATAGATTTATGATCTTTACCACATGCATTTGATTATATGATGATCTTTAATAGTATTTGATATTTGATGATCTCTAACTTACATTTGCTTATATGATATGCATACATTTGCTTATTTGTTGATCTTTAGTATTCGACATTTGATGATCTTTAATTTACATTTTTCTTTTATGATATGTACATATATTTTATTATATGATATATACATACATTTTCCTCTTTTCTTATAATATGTGTTATGTTTATATTTATTGAATCCCTTTACATGTATGTAGATGTGTTTGTTTATGGTTTAAACATGTTTACACATAATATATGTATGCATTTGCTTTAAATATTCAATATACATACATGTTTTCTTATTTTATGATCTCTTACAACTTACATTTCCTTATATTCAATATACATTTGATCTCTAGTAGAATTTTAAAGGGAGATCAATGCCACTTTATAATTAAGTTCATTCATGTTGATCACAATAAATATTTTTTTTTTAAATGACTTAAGAAACATGAAAAATTGAGTGAGAACAAGATATAATATTTTTGACAAGTAACTTGAAATTCAATTCATATATAATTTTAAGAAAATTCAATTCAAATTATATAAAGCTTATATATACGTTTTTGACAAGTAACTTGAAATTCAATTCAAATATAATTAATAAAATTTAATTCAAATTATACCTCTATTATACATTTTAGACAACTAACTTGAAATTCAATTCAAATATAATTAAAAATATTCAATTCAAATTATACCTCTAATATACATTTTGACACTTTAACAAAATTCTAAAATTTACTAGATATGTTGTGCATACCTATGAATTCAACAAACTCCACAACTTGTTTGTTTACTACTTGATTCATTTAAACTAGATCTAGTTATTCCATGTACACTTGAATAATTTTGATTCACTTGGAGCGCACTGGAGAAGAAGCTCGTGGGCTTCGACAAATTTTCATTTTTATCAATCAAGGAAAAATTTGGAGGATAATTTAACTAAGTTGGTAGAGGACTTGTTTAGAGTCATCTTTAAGTTGAAGAAGAAAATGGGACAACAAAGAAAAAGAAAAAATGAGTTTCAACAAAAATTGTCAAAAGAAGAACAAAAGAGGCGTGACCAAAACTTGGAAAATTATCATAGAAAGAAACAAGGTACATGCTTGTTTCTTCTCTCTCACTCTCAAGTGTGTGTTTAGGACTTTTACTTTGAAGGTTTCTAACCATCATTGTACTTGAATTACTATAAATACTTTTAAATGTCCTCAAGTCATCTTGGTCATGCAAGTTTCAATGTTTATATGATCCTTGACTCCAATTCCTTAAGCCAATTATTTTTGTTTCAATATTTGTGTTTTGTGTCTTTGGTCTTTTATTTTCATCACTTCAATGTTCTCAAATTATTTTTATGTTTTATGCTCTAGGGATTCCTCAAGCTGGAGTCGAGCCAAATCTAGATATTGGATCAAACAAATCCATTGAAGAACACATGGACCTTGAAGTTAGGGAGGAGACCCAAGTTCAAACAATGCTTGTTGGAGAGGGGTCAAGATCACTTCCTTCTACTGGTGTGGATGAGCATATAAAACTAGCACAAACTTCTCTCACTTATAGCTCATCATGTTTTATGATTTTTTTGCTTGCATACATAAACTTCACTTATATTTAACATCATCTCTCACTTTTGTTTGCAAAATACTTTGTGACACATGTGTAGGAAGGGCTCAACAAGCAGGAAGTTTTTTAATGCTCAAGTCGAGCCAAATCTAGACATTGGATCAAATGAATCTCCTCAAGAATGCATGGTCCTTGAGGATAGAGAGGAGGCACAAGTTCAAACAATGCATGTTGGAGAGGGGTCGGGATCACTTCCTCCTACTGGTATGGATGAGCATATAAAACTAGTTGAGAAGGTGGGGAAACAAATTTCTCATTGAAATTTAGATCATTTACTTGAAATGGATATGGAGAAACTAAAATATTATGCCAACTAGCCTTATAATAAGAGAAAGAGCTCAATGAATAAATTTATAAATGTTATGATCAATCATCATTTCAATCATCTTGATACACTTGAGAAAACCCAATTGTTATCACGTTTACTTCTTCGTGATGAGCTCAAAGAGTCATTACAATTTTTGGGTGTTCATTCAGCATCAAATAAGAAGAAACACATGGGATTACATAAGGATATTGTTCAAAATGTTAAAAAGCATTTAGATTCCATTGGGAAAGGATCTCGATCAGTGGATAAGGTCACTATAAGAAGGGTGATGTTGACATCTATTATACATCAAGATATAGGAAGAAAAAGAAAAATGTCTACACATTCAACTGAAATTGGTTATAGTAGAACCACATTGATAAAATATGAGAAAAAGAGAATTTTTTTGGATGAGAGTTTAGAAGGCAATTGGGAAATTATGTGTAGAGCTCCCCATTCTGACAAGATTGAAGATGTTGTTAGGAACATGGCCTCAAGTTTTTGGCATGATTAGACTCATCCATCATCAAATACTAGAGATGTTATGAGACATAGGATTAGACCTAGTATTTATGAAAATCATATCAAACATTGGCTAGACATAACACAATTTGAGATGTATATGAACTTTTGTAATGCATATCCTCATATAAAGATTGGACAAACAATGTTTCAAAGGTTAAAGCCATATTATGTGAAGATAAACAAGTTTTTTGAAACTTGTTGTTGTCATTATCATATTGAATTTGATCTCTACTATCAGGTGTTTCGAAAGATGAGAGAAGAAAGATGTGGCTTTCAAAATGCACCTCCTAAACAAGCAAGTTTGTTCATAAAGTCTATATTATGTGATCATGAAAATGGACCTCAAATAACTGCATAAAAGGAATTTGTGAGACATGTGGAAATTTGGCTAAATTTCCTTCAAGAATTGAGGATACTGACCTAACAAAGATAGTAAATTGCAAGAGGTAAGTACTATTTTTAGAGAGTTTATTTGTTTCAATTTCTCATAGATCAAGTTATTTGGATTCTCTTTGATTTAATGTTTCATTGATCAAGTGTGGTTTATTAGTTATTCACATATTTTACTAACACAGGTACAAGTATGTAAAGTTGCAAACAAATTTTGGGAAAGAATCCACAAGGTTGAACTATGTAGAAGAGGAGATTCCCATTGGAAAACTTATGGAAGATTTTTGAAAATTGATAAAACCATAAATACATCATTCCTTTTTTGCTAAGTGGCAAGCACAAAAATTCCAAACATTGAGAGATACTTTCCCACATGGAACAGTTCTATTAGTAGTTGACTTTGCAGAAAATTACTCCTTTCTACATCAAAAGGAGATTCAATTAGAGTATTACTTTTCAAAGCAGATCACTATTATGGTTCATGTGTGTTACTGACATGCACAATCAGAATTGGATGGTGTTGAGAGTATAGGTGAAGAACGAGCCATTAAGAAATAATTTCACTTTTATATTAGTGATGATAAAGAGCATGACACACTTTTTGTCCAACATTGCCTTACAATATTTTATGAGAATTTGAGAAGCAGAGGTGTAAAATTTGAAAATCATTTTGTATGGTCAGATGGATGTCCAGCACAATTCAAATCTTCACGGACATTCTATGCACTTTGTAGATATCATAAAATCTACAAAATACCACATGTTTGGAGTTTTTTGAGAGTGGGCATGGAAAGTTTGAGCATGATGGAGCAGGAGCTTGCATCAAACGAGCTTTAAGAAAGCATCAAATGAGTTATCTAGAAGATCATCTAGACAATGCACATGATGTTGTTGAATGGTGCAAGAAACACTTTGCATCAAATATGGTCGGCACATCTTCAAGAACAAATCGACACATTCCACATAGAGTGTTTTGGGAGATATCAGGTATGTATAAATTACATTAAATCAAAAATTTGAATTTATTTAAATTTAATATATATATATATATACATATTTGTTCACGTAAATTTTTTGTTGTACATATGTATCTAGGTGTGGATAGAAGATTGATGCATGGATGAAAGAAGGTAGAAAAAACAAGATCTTTGCATTGTGTTAGGAGTTCAGATAGTAGCCATGGATGGATATTAGACACAAGGGATTACTCTTGTTTTTGCACTGAGTGCATTAAGGGAAACTCTGATTATGCATGCAACAATCAAGAACTTGGATATGCTAGTAAATGGGATATGGTGCCACTAGTTGTTTCAGAAACATATGATGAAAATGAGGAAGATAGATTTGAAGACATTCCTTTGATTTCAATTGATTATGACCATATTTCAAGATTGGTTGGAAAAGGTACACATGTGTAAGTTTTCAATAATTTAAATATTATATATATCTAGTTAATGATCTTTAGAGACATTTCTAATTTTTTAAGAATTTTTTTGTGTAAATTTGGTTTACAGGAGATGTTTTTGCACTCATAGAAGAGCCTAGAAACATCGAAGGTGTTAGCTATTATTTATTGTGTTGCACAGAAGAGAGGAATAAGCTAACAAAACCTGAAACAAGTGATGGAATGTCAGTTCCCATAGGTGAGTTTGAATTTAAAATTTTATATACATTGTATTCACATGTGCACATTACATTATAAACATTAAATATATATTGAAAAAACCTTGAGCACGAAAATGTTGCACACGTACATATGTCTTACCTTAGGTTCATGTTTACCATGCAGGTTATGTTGTAGTGCAAGGGACATATCTAAAACAAGTCAAAGTTTTTCAGCATGGGATTCATTTTGTTGACTATCAACCTAATAACAAGGTATATCAATATAGTCACTTAATAATTACTACCACTCTACATCTTCATGCAGTTCCACATGCATGTGGCCGAAGAAAATGGAGACTAGATAGTGATCATCATAAAAAAATCTACATGTTATTGAAGAGCAGGCTGAACCAGAATCTTTGACTTAGATTATATCCATGGTTTTCAAGTTCACTTGTAACCCTATACATGTTCAAATGAGAACTTATAGTAACTTGTACATAGTTGTAAATCATTTTGTGTAAATTACAATTATATGTACATATTTATTCCATGGAAAATTCTTAAGTTCAAGAATCTTTCATAGCATCATCTCTCACTTTTTTTGGATGCATGTTAACCCATATATATGCTTTTAATCCTTATTTGAAATGTGGTGAGTTTTTTTAAAATCATTTTGCCTAAACTACAATTATATGTACATATTTGTTCCATGGAAAATTCTTAAGTTCAAGAATCTTTGATAGCATCATCTCTCACTTTTCTTGGCTGCATGTAAACCTACATATATGCTTTCAATCCTTATTTGAAACGTAGTGAATTTTTCTAAAATCATTTTGACTAAATTACAATTATCTACAACTTATATTTGTTTCAAGGAATTCTTAAGTTCAAGAATCTTATATACACTTATATACAACTTATATAATTTTTTCCATCGAATTGTTCCATGGGAAACTATGTAAATACCCTAACCCTTAAACCCTTAACCCTATAACCCTAAACCCTTGTACCCCCTACCCTCTATCTCTCTCCCACTCCCCCCCTCTCTCTCTTGAAAGTCTCTCCCTCCTACCCATTCTCCCTCTCGAGCTCCTCTACCCTTAACCCTTAAACCCTAAACCCTTGTACACCCCCTACCCTTTATCTCTCTCCCACTCCCCCACCCCTCACTCTCAAGTCTTTCCCTCCTACCCCCTCTCCCCCTCTCCCATCTAACCTTAACCCTTAAACCCTAAAATTTTTTACTCTCTACCTTCTATCTCTCTCCCACTCCCTCCTCTCTCTCTTGAATGTCTCTCCCTCCTACCCACTCTCCCTCTTGAGCTCCTCTACCCTCTATCTCTCTCCCACTCGCCCCCCTTCTCTCTCTCAAGTCT